>CM050524.1:6960789-8160789 GCA_027563665.1 Antrozous pallidus | reverse complement strand
TATTTTGTTCTGAAATTAAAGTATGCAAAATACAGAAAATGCAGTTTTGTTTAAAAAAAAAAAAAACTAGCCAGTTTTGCTCAGTGGCTAGAGTGTCAGCCTGTGGACTGAAGGGTCTAGAGTTTAATTCTGGTCAAGGGCACATGTCCGGTTGCAGGCTTGATCCTAAGTGGCAGGCATGCAGGAGGCAGCTGATCAATGATTCTCTCTCATTATTGATATTGTTTTCTCTCTCTCCCTCTCGCTTCTGCTCTGAAATCAATACAAATATATTTTTTAAAAAGTCACCTGTTCTCAGTGGTTGAGTGTTGATCCATGACCCAAGAGGTCCCGGGTTCAATTTCTGATCCAAGCACATGCCCAGGTTTTTGGCTCAATTGCCAGTAGGGGGCATGCAGAAGGCAGCCGACAAATGTGTCTCTCTCATCAATGTTTCTATTTCTCTATCCCTTTCCCTTCTCTCTCTAAAATCAATAAAAATAGACTTAAAAAAAAAAGTCCGTGATCTTCAATGAGGGAGCGTACTACACAAGGCATGAATACAAAAACAATTGTTTGGGGCAGTGGGAAGCTTTGAAGTCTGGCTACCACAACCCAATAGATTAGCACGTAGATTCTCTGAAACTCAAAACACTTAAGTTTTACGTAAACTTGTTTGGGGAAAAAGGAGAGAAAGACATCTTGGATGAGCCAGTGTTTATTATTTATGGTAGAACGCACTGTGAAGAAGGGACTAAATGGATAGAAAACACATTCCTATTCTATTCCTTCCCAAAGTTGAACCTAAGTGAGAAGCTGAGACTTGCACATGAAATAATTCGAGAACAATTAGGGTGACAAATTGATTCTAACTGCAATATAGGCTCAGAAAAGGAAGAAATAATAGGATGGATGAGCTAGGGGAGTTTTTCTTGTTAGTATCTGTAACCAACTATTTTATAGACTCTGGGTAAGACTTTTCCTAAAAATCACTTGATGTTAACAAGTGATTTAACAGTTTAGTGGCTCAGTAAGTCTAAGAAAAAGGCTTCCAAACTAATGGTATCACCAGGACCCTCTTCAATTGGGCTGTTTCTTTGAGGCCAGATTACTTGGCTGAGCAGAATTAAAAGGGGGAAGAATGGAAGAATGAAGAGACATTCCAAAAGGGAACATCAAAATCATCTTGTGAGCAAATGCCAGCACTGAATCTGCACCAATCTGATCTGCATTGCACAAGTACTTCTTTAACACCACCATTAAAGGCCAGTCACCGGCTGGTTACTAGACACATAGTAAGAACAAGACAGACACCAGTCCTGCCTCCCATAGTTTCAGAAGTTCTCATAAAGGAGTGATGAGTGATACTATGACAAGGAAAACAAAGGCAATCATTAAATCAGAGGAGGGGTTAGGGAAGTGGTTGGCAAACTCATTAGTCAACAGAGCTAAATATCAACTGTACAATGACTGAAATTTCTTTTGAGAGCCAAATTTTTTAAACTTAAACTTCTTCTAACGCCACTTCTTCAAAATAACCTAGACCGTGGTATTTTGTGGAAGAGCCACACTCAAGGGGCCAAAGAGCCACATGTGGCTCGTGACCTGCGGTTTGCCAACCACTGAGTTAGGATATTGGCCAGGAAGAGCACCCTTACTGAATGACAATGACGCTGAAATTGCTAGTATGTGTAGCAGTTAGCTGGAAGAAGAGGCAAGAAAATAATTCCAAGTAGAGCAAAACACATGTTTTCAGGACAAAAGCTGGAGAACAGGTGAGTTTAAGGAATTGAGAGAAGCTTTGTGGTTAGACTCTAAAGTGAAAGGGGATAATGGAAAGAGTAAAGAGGACCATTTGGCAGACAGAATTCTCTGCAGCAAATCCTGTCAAGAGGTGGAATCTGTTTTTTCACTCTTTGAATTTTGGCTGATGGCAGGGGACGGGGGAGGGAGATGACTTAGGACTTGCTTTGACCAATAGAATGTGGAGAAGGTGACACTGTGTGACTACTACAACATGGGCCTCCAGGGACCTTGCTCCTACAGAACTTAACAATTTTGAAATGCTGCCCTGATGCCACCAAGTAAGGAAACCAGTCTAGCCTAATGGAGGTGAAGAAAACGTGTTGACAAGAACCAAGACAACTTCAGGACAGCAAGGACTGAAGATCAGACAGTGAGGGAAACCACCTTGACCTTCTACCACAACCACCTCGCCTGTTAAACATAAAAGATGAGTCAGCCCCAGTGAAACAAGCCCAAGAACTATCTGGCCAGCCCAAATAATCATGAGAAATAAGAAATGTTTGAGTTTTTGTTTTTTTAAGCCACTGGGCTTTGGTGGTCTTATTAGGCAGCCAACAGAAAGGGGCCAGGTCATTCAGAACCAGGTTAAGGATGTTGACTTTCACTCTGAAATCAATGGAGAGCCATGGAAAGGTTTTAAGAACAGAGTATCACCATCCATTAGCACTACAGACCTAGTGCCTAGGCCAATGAACTTCCCAAGGGCCTACAAATCTGGTAAATGTGGTCAGAGGCAGGGCACTGACCACAATACAAAATATGGCAGTCAGAATTCATCCATATTTCAATAGATGTCTGCAATTCATAATAAGTTAACTACAAATCATTCTTTCATCTGAGAAGTGAGTACATTTCAATTAATTTTGACTAGTAATGAAGGGAGGACTCTCCAAAGTACTCTGTTCCTTGTATCTTTAAATGGCATGATAAGAACAGAGAGAAGGACTCAGAAGTGAGGGTATATAAAGGCTTACCACACCAAGGGGCTGGGCCATCAATAAAGCAAAGAAGAATTATATTTATCTTGCCAACCAAAAATAAAATTAAAATAAAGAAAATTCAGCAAAATTTGAATCACTGCTAAAAAAATATGTATCTAATTTTCTCAGTGGATAGTATCTTTCATCCTAGAGATAAACAAGCTTGTACAGCTTTCCAAAAGCACAGCCGACACCAATGCAGCAATACCAGAGAGAGAACCTTATCAAGAAAGTACACCAGCAGTACTGGCCCGATGGCTCAGTTCTTGGAGTATTGTTCCATACACCAAAAGGTTGCATGTTCAGTTCCTGGGCATATACCTAGGTTGTGGGTTCAATCCCCAGTTGGGGCGTGTACAAAAGGCAACCAATCAATGTTTCTCACTCGCATTGCTGTTCCTCTCACTCTTCCTTCCTCCCTCTGGAAAATCAATAAACATATCGTAGGGTGAGGATTTAAAAAAAAGTAAACCAGTAAAGGAGAGAAAGGCCTATATTCTAAAACCTAAATTCCAATAGCAAGGTATTAGTGTCTGAGATTTCAAAGACCTGTCAAAAGAATAGCAGCCAAATACATGAAAATGCTTTCAACCTGCCTGCTCCTTCTGGTCACACTCCCTGGCCCTTTTCCCAAAATGTCCGAGGCTTGCTGACTTTGTCTGTTTTGAATGACAGTGTACAGTGTTCAGCTAAGGAAGTCCTCCCCTTCCCCAGCTGGCTCACCGGGAAATTATTTGGAAGTTAGTGTTTGCTGGGAGGTGGCCCGATTACCCACGGGGAGAGAGGGAGTTGAGAACACACCCCTAGCAGGCAGGTTTGTGAATGACAGACAGGCTGCACATGTGGCCATGGACAGCTCCGGGCAGCCTGTGGTAACTGTGTGCCCATGCTTGTATGTGGCACACCTACAATTCACTGTCCCTCGCCTGCCGGATACAATTTTTATTTGATTTTATTTATGTTTTACATCCAACTTAACCAACTTCTAACAAACAGGACAGCTATTGAAAGGGGTGAGGTTTTATTCAAAGAAGAGGGAGGAGACAGATAACAAAATTACGTAAAATTAAATAAGAATTTTATCTGAAGGGCATTATTCTGTTAGATGGCTACTTTAGCCCAGAAGCTATTTTACTGGAATCAGGTTCAGTAAATTTAATAAAAAGATAGAATATGGCAATTTTTAAAATTATTTTTATTTAGTATTTGCTTATTTTTTCAGAAAAAGAAGTACATGAACAAAGGAACATCAACAAAATAATACTCTTCTAATAAAATACATGACCATATATCCTGACTTAAGAAGCAAATTCTATATTAATGTCATTTAACTCCCTTCCTCTCTCAAGTTCATATATATATACAAGGAAGATAAACTCCAAGCTCCTAAAAAGTTTTCTCAATCATTCAAGTTAAAAATAAAACAGTGCTGCCATAAGAAATCAAGAACTTGATCTGTGAAAAGGATAATTTCTTTCCATTGTCCTTAGCCGAATCAAGTGTTATGGGATGGGGTGGCATTCTGAAACATGCTTCTTTAAGCACCTGTGCTAAAGGCTGTCTCCACACTCATCTGCTCCAGGGAGTCAAGCATTGCATAGGGCCTGTGACAGGGTGAGCAACCGGGGAAGCCTCCGATGATGACATCCTTAAAATGACAACCTCCCCACCGGTCACATTCAGTGACACTGGATGCTCCTTGCCTTTCTGCATTTAGACAGGACAATTTAAAGCCCAGCATAAAATAAATTACAATAAAGCATCAAGCATGTGTCCTTGAAGAGACTGCTCATAATGAACATGCTAGGACAGTCTAACATCTGAGGCCTCAAGGTGCACTTGTTCGTCGGTGTAACTGTGACATAAGATTTATTTATAGTTTTCCGGAGACTCATTAAACATTTCCTGAAATGAGACTGCATTGCTAAAGTCATTTTATTGTTGTAAAATGGCAGGGCACAAAGGGGCACCAGTCCTCAAAGACAGAAGGTTCTGCCTGGGTCTTTGCAGCCAAGGGCGGGACACGTTTTGACTGAGGATGCAGCCATTGTAGGTAAACAGCAAGCATCTCTCCCTCTGTTACATCCTGTCCTGTTTAACTCATCAATTTGGGAGACTCTCAGCTGCTGGCACTAGGAACTCTTTTGTGACTACCCCTCAAATCATTTCATTATGACTCTGCAGCTAGAAAACAACATAGACCCATGTACTTATACTTTAAACTAATACAGATTGTGCATGGAATGGGTTATTCAGATCATCAACAAAACACACTCTTTTTAATTTATTGTGGACCCTCATTCGGACATAAAGAGTCATTTTATTTATTTATTTTTAATTGCCTCTTGCAAGTCCTGCATATTTCCACATTGCTATTACTATGGGCTGGGAAATCAATAGCAAATGTACTGTATTATTTGTAAACATACAAACTATATTTTACTACCAAAATTATTTCATACTCTCTCATGTTTACACTGTGAGAGAGGAAAATCAATAATCAGAAAGATCACCAATTCTAATTCTGGACAAATTACGAACAGCTAAGTGTACTAGTAGACAGCTATAGACAACCTTGAATTCCCGACAGACAGACTGAATCGTTTCAAGGTATTCCAAAGAAAAACACTGTCAAATGGTCTGAAAGATGGTTCCTTTTCTAACCTCAGAGAAAATATTTCAATGGGGAATGTTCAATTAAGAGCCCATCTAAATTATTAAGTAGGTGTGACCTGGGCTATATAAAATGCTGGACTCCTACTCTTCCATCACTCAGAGCATTTCCTCTGATCTTCCTTGGAATGTGTCATCTGCATCTAAGAACCTATAAGAAAGGAGGGTGATTGATTTGGGGAGTAAAAGCATTTACACAAGTAGTTTGGAGCTAATGAGGATTTGGAAGCAAAGCTGACATTCCTCATACTCTTTGAACATCAACTAATATTGGCTTATAATGGTTGCTTATAATATTACTAAGTTTCTGTATCCCTTTATAGTCTCTGTGTGTAAAGAAAGCATAAGAGAGAAGAATCTTAAGTGATTAAAACAAAACAAAAAAGGCAGAATAGAATCCGAGTGTCAGAGGGAAAGGCTACAGGTGGCCTGCTGTCTGTCCCACCCCTTTGACCCTTAGTAACAGAATACACAGCATTGACAACCAAATGCCAAGAGCTGGGCAAGGCACCAGCATGGAGGGAAGGCCATGCCACACACGCCAACTGGGAAGCAATCCTTCCAACCTCACTTCTCTTTATCCCAAAGCACAGCTCCCAAGGAAAGCGACACTAGACATGCCCACTCAAAGAATGTTCTCTTTACGCCATGCTTCAACAAAGAATTGGAGTCTTCTGAAATTCTTTCCTCATCTTTAAGATAGGTAACCTTCCTTTTTAATGTTTTGGATATTATGAGTAAGCAAAATATCTGCAAAGCATTGATCACAATGCCCAACTTGGGACAACTTGAAATGTTACCCAGAATTGGGTTTGTTCATAGTACATTTCGGCATATCTCTGAACATCTCACAAATTCCAAACCCGAAAAAGCCTCTCCAAGTTCAACAATTTTCCTGTCAATTGACACCATCTCTCACCTCTTCTTTCCACCACAGCAGCATCTTCCCCAAATAATTTGCAAATGGACATGAAACAGTAGCCAAGAAAAATAAGCTTAATGGCACCAAGAAGCAAATATTGAGAACAACTCCTAGTGAGAAACCGAGACAGGTTACTATCACAGAATGACATCAACTTGCATTGAAGCAGCTTTCCCAACCTTCTGTGAGTTACATTATGTTTGTGGCTGGATAATTCTCTGTTGGGGAGCTGTGCTAGGCATTGTGGGATGTTTGGGCCGAATCCCTGGTCTCTACCCACTGGGTGCTAGGAGCACCCTCCACATTTTGACAATGAAAGTGTGTTCAGCCATCACCCAGGGACGAACACAGACCCCACGGAGAGCCACTGCTGTTCTAATACCAGGACACAAGAACCGCAGCTCTACAGCTACAGCCTCTGGGTGTGGCTTCTCTCATAAGTCAATGAGACCACCTCTTCAGGAATCGCCAGTGATTTCCAATGGCTTTGGGGCGTCACTTTCTTCTATGGGAGGAAACATTCTCTTCCTTCTAGAGTCTAAACATAACATCCTTATCCCCCAGCCCCATTACTATGGGGCAGGAAGACCATAATATGGTAGGCTTCTCTTAATTATTATTAATTATCCTTATTAAATAAGAGGTCAAAGCTATACATACTAGTGTAATTATTACTGTGGCTTTCTGGTTTTATAGGTAATTATATCACCCATAAAACAGGGACAATGCTAGTAGCACACACACCCTACAGGGTTGTTATGAGGATTAGTTGATATGTGTAAAAAACTCACATTAGGTTACACGTGAGCTTTTTACAAAGTTATTTATTAAACGAACGCTTATGTAGAGTGCTACGTAAGGGTTCGTTAAATAAAGTGAATATTGCTCTGATATTTGAAGAAGAAATTATAATGTTCATACTCGCATTCTTCATGTCTAATTGGCTGTACTTTCCTGTTTTTTGTTTCCTCTTGATGGGAGGAAATGCAGAAACAGTCTTTTGAAATGTCACTGGACTCTCAGAACACGCACACACCTAAAAAGAACCCTCCAGAAATGATACCCTAGTATACTGGAGGCACAAGTGTGTGTGTGTGTGTGTGTGTGTGTGTGTGTGTGTGTGTTTACATATGCATAAATTCTGCTACATGGATTTTCCAGCGATAATCATGAACCTTGTCCTACAAATGGGAAAATAGCACTTTAGACTAGTATTCCTCCAAAGAGTGTTGGGTAGAAAAGTGACATCAGGACATATCAAAGAAAGGATTCCATTGGTAACAGCTTCCCTTAGAAAATTCTGCAATTAAGAAAACTATTCATTTTGTAGAACTCCAAGGGCCTCACACTTACCTGTGAACTGGGAACATTTTTCTTCCATTGTAACAAGTTAGCATCACTTAGTGTGAGGAACCGTAGCTACATTTTATTTCTCAAATGAAAACAGAAGAAAGAGCGCCAGGGAGAAGCACTGTTCTGGTCTCAAAATACCTAACCCTGGGCCTGCCTACGGGGAAGTGCTTAGGAATCCTGGTTCAATTCCATTAAGCAGTCTCTCAATTTCTTAGTTAAAGTTACCAAAAAGTGCCCCAATTGTCTTTCCCTTAAAAAGAAAATATACTAGTTAAACAAGCCAGATTGCAGACACTGAAAGTGCTATATAAAGGCTAACAGCTTTTAATCTTTTATGGTTTTGCTTCACCCATCCATTTACTCAGTGACGTGTCCTATAAATATTTATTTACCTACTGTGTGCCAGGCACTGCAGTAGATGCTAAGTAAGTGTGTGTGTGTGTGTGTGTGTGTGTGCGTGCGCGCGCGCGCGTGTGTGTATTTAGGAGTGGGAGGGTATTTGGCATTTCTCCCCTCCCCCCCAATTTTATTTAGATATAATTTACATATAACATTGTATTCTTTAGGGTATATATGATTTGATACATGTATATATTGCAAAATAATCACAATAAATTAACATTCATTATCTCATGTAGAAATTTTTCAATACATAAAGTCTTTTAAATAAGTAAATATACATTTTAAAGCCATAAAGGAAGCCCTTTGGATATTATATCTCCTGTCTGCAAGAAACTTCTAGAAAAAAAACTTTCAGCTCACAAAAAGAAAAATTATACACTTGAATTACTTATTCTTTGTAGCATTAAAAAAATAACCAAAAGTTGGGGAGAGGTAGTTTATTCAACAATAGAGAATTGGTTAAATATAGAGTGCCAATTTTGTTAGATAACAGAAAAGTATATAATAACTGGGTAAATATTCCCAATATTGGCATTCATTTATTCCATTAGATATATTGATTATATAATACTACTGGGCTGAGGAAAGTGTAATAGAAAGTAGGAACTAAAATCTTCGTGTTACAATATGTATGAAAAGCAACAAATTTGTTCTCAAATTTGAAGACACAAACATATCTAACTGGGAAGACTGTTTAATAATACTGGTTCGCTGGCCTCTCTCCGCCACATTCCGATTCTGAAGGTCCAGGAGGTGCCCGAGAATCTGCATGTGGAATGACCACCCAGAAGCTTCGGAGCTGGTGGACTGCGCACCATCCAGTCACTCAGGGAAAATGTCCTGGGTATCGGTGTGTATCCAGGCCTGCTCTAGGTGCTAACACGGAGCAGTGAATAAAGCCACGCCTGGGGTGGCAACAGTTTTTTATTAATTCTTTTAAATTAAAATACAGTTTTTCACATAAATTTGAAAAAAATAATTCCAGAGCCCAACTGCCCTGCCTTCTAACTGTTTTCAATCAGAAAAACACAGGAGACAGCCCCAGGGCGCTGGGAGGGCGTGAGTGAGCTGGCCCCAGGGCAGGCAGCCACCTGGAGAGGCCAGCACTTCCTGCCAGGCCGCCCGCCCTCCCAGCAACAAGGCAACAACTGGAAATCAGAAAAGGTGGTGACAGAGAACAGAGAATGTGTTACCTCACCCCTCAAAAAGCTCAAGTGAAGAAACATTTAGAACCGAAACTCCTCTTCTGCTCCTCTGGCTGCGGCCACTGATGTCTGAACTCGGTGCCTGGTGGAATTTGTCCCTGCCTTTCCTGCATTTTACCATTTATGTCCTGATGTGGAGTATTGAAACTTCACTACATTCAGTTTTGGACTTTTGTTTGTTTTCCTTTGGACACAAATTTCAGCTTCTCCAGGGTGGAGAAAGGCAGAGCCAGGGGTGGAATGAAATTCAGCATGGGCCAGAGCACCAGCAATGGAGACAGCGCCATCTTATTTGTCCTGGCAAGACGTTCGGGGAGCTGTTGGTTATACCACCTGCCTACTAGCAGACAGGCCTTGCTGCTTTGCAGTCATCCATTTCTCAAAAATGGTGCCCTGAACACACAAACATATGCATATACACGCATACAGACAGATGCATACACACGGAGACAGACACGCACATATGCACATATGCACGCACACATTTATACATGCATGTATGCACACACAGACACAGACACATGCACGCACACAGAGAAACACAGCAGCGCACCACCCCAGTCTCAATCAGCAGTGACTCCAGAAGAAACAGGACCAGGCGCAAGCAAAAGAAAAACAAAAGGTGCAAAAGCTCCATTAACAAAACAAGCAATAATTTTAAATGCTAAAAGTGTGTTTCATCTGCGGAGTAAGAAACTGCAAGAAAAAGGAATAGATTGAGAATTTTATCTAGCTAATGGGTTCAGACACCACACTTTTGGAGATAAAGGGACGAAAACATGAAAGCTAAACAACATCCAGAATTCCACTACCAAAGTGTTTCATCTCAAGTATTTTATTTGAATTAATTTCAATTTACAACTAAATGTCAAGGAAATTGGTTCCTTTCTATATTGTGTTCTTTAGTGCCCTAAACCTTTAGGCCCTGGGTAACTTACCAAATACCATTTTATCCTGTTTGTAATGTAAAATAATTCCCCAGCTTGTGCTGTCCTGAGTCCGGAAAAAACCAGAATCCTAATGTTGCAGGAGAATTGGAACTACAAGCCACAGCAAACAGCCCGAGAGCCGCCAAGGGCCACCGCCAAGATGGTGCTCTGTCTCGGCACCTTCCAGCCGGCATGAGAGTCTGGGGTCAGACTTCCTGAACCCCAAAGACCAGCAACCTAAGGCGGGGCCAAGGGGTGAAGAAGCAGCAGCATTTCTCTGAATCTTTGCACGAGATAAATTGTAAGGACTAATAATCCTGTGTTTATAACTTAAAACCATCAAATGAACACACTGAGACAAACTATCACAGAATTATGATGCTCAAATTACATTAATTATAAACGCACATTTCTGGCGACATTTTTAAGTAAAAGCTTTAATCAGCCAAACATTTTTTACAATCCTTAGCAATGAATTCTGGGCTGCGCTGGACTTGACCTGAGCCCCCTGTGCTCTGGAAAAGGTGTCTGTTCAAGACATGTGAGCTCTCGCGCTCACTCTCACTCTCTCATGTCAATGAAAATGCCCTCACTCAGGTAAGGATAAAAAATAATAATGATAGGGGGAGAACCAAGGTGGCGGCATAGGTAAAACACCTATCTTGCCGTCATACACAGCAATTTTAAAACTACAACTTAACGAAAGAACAAACACCATCCAGAATCACCAGAAAGCTGGCTGAGTGAAAATTCCACAAATAAAAGTGAAGATAAGACACTGTGACTCAGAGGAGCAGCTGAGGACAGCATTGAAGATTCGCGGGGAGAGAGGTTTGGAGGAGTGCGTGCCAGCGGAAAGGGCGGGCAGCTGAAAACCGGCCAGTTTTCTCGAACTGGGGAGACAAAGACGTCCCACTGGACTGATTCTCCAGCTCTGGGCAAAGTTCAGGGAACCCACTATCATACAGAGTAAAAACTGAACAGTGGGAGGGCACGCTGAAGCTCGGGTGCTGCAGGGGTCTGCCGGCTTGTGGAGAAGGCGAGCTTGTGCGGAGTGCGCGTGAACTTGGGAACAGCGCAGCTGCGTGACCTTGTAGAGAGCGCTCGCGACTTGCTCTCTCATTCGGGAAACCGTCAGACTGCTTTGTTTTACAACCCTGGGTGAGACGTTGGGTGTGCAGACTCATTTGGGGAGAGTCAGAATTCCCCAGCAGCCAGTGGAGCTTGGCAGCGGCTCTCTCTCAGAGGTGCTGGCGGCCATTGCCCCCGACACAGAGTCCCTGGGGCTGCATAGGGCGGAGCTAACACTGTCTGCTTGGCCTGGAGACTCCGCCCATCCAACCTGAACACAGCTGAACTTCACAGACAATTGGCCTGGAGGTCAACCCCTCCAAGTGCTAACAACGATTAACCTGAGCTTAACTTCAGCAAGACTGTGCAGTCCATATCCACCTCAGGTAACTGGGGAGGCTGAGCCACTGTCCCTTGTAGGATGTCTACCACACAAAGCTAATTGACCAACTCAGGGAAGCAGCCACCATGCAGAGACATGGAAAGAAATCAGATGTGAAAGAAATAGAGGGGAAAAAAACGACGACATGGAATTCAAAACCACAGTTATAGAGCTTCTCAAGAGGCTCCTAGAAAAGGTCGAGACCTATAAGGAAATAAGCAAGACTGCAAAGGAAATGATCAAGACCAACGTGGAAATGATCAAGACCAATGTGGAAATGAATGAGTCCTACAAGGAAATGAATGAGACCCTCAAGGATATGAAGGAGACTCTCAAGGATATGAAAAAGGACCAACCAGAAATTAAGCATACACTGACTGAAATAAAAAATATTATACAAAGACCTAAAAGGGCTCTGGAGCACCCCAAGAACCAAGTTAAAGATTTGAAATACAAAGAGGTAAAATCCACTCAGCTGAAAAAGCAAGAAAACAAAAGAAT
Organism: Antrozous pallidus; assembly: GCA_027563665.1. Lineage (NCBI taxonomy): Eukaryota > Metazoa > Chordata > Mammalia > Chiroptera > Vespertilionidae > Antrozous > Antrozous pallidus. The sequence continues at coordinate 8,148,586 of CM050524.1, read as the reverse complement.
CCAAAAAATTGAAAGATAGTGTAAGGGGCCTCTGGGACAACCTCAAGCATACCAACATCCGAATTATAGGGGTGCCAGAAAAAGAGAGAGAGCAAGACAATGAAAACCTATTTGAAGAAATAGTGACCGAAAACTTCCCACACCTGGTGAAAGAAATTGACTTAGGAGTCCAAGAAGCGCACCGAACCCCAATATATAGGAACCCTAAGAGGACCACACCAAGACACATCATAATTAAAATGCCAAGAGCAAAAGATAAAGAGAGAATATGAAAAGCAGCAAGAGAAAAACAGTTAGTTACCTATATGGGAGCACCCATACGATTGTCAGCGGATTTCTCAGCAGAAATGATGCAGGCCAGACAGAAGTGGCAAGAAATATTCAAAGTGATGAATAGCAAGAATCTACAACCAAGATTACTCTATCTAACAAAGCTATCATGCAGAATTGAAGGTCAGAGAAAGTGCTTTGCAGATAAGAAAAAGCTAAAGGAGTTCATCACCACCAAACCAATATTATATGAAATGCTGAAAGATATTCTTTAAGAAGAGTAAGAAGAAAAAGAAAAAAGTGTAAATTATGAACAACAAATACACATCTATCAACTTATGAATCTAAAAATCAAGTGAATTAATAAGCTGATGAACAGGATAAACTGCTGAATATAACAATCACGGACATAGAGAGGGAATGGACTGACAACTCTTGGGGAGAAAGGGTGTGTGGGAAGTGCAGCAAGAGACTGGACAAAAATCATGCCACTATGGGAGAGGACAGTGGAGAGGGGTGAGGGCAGACGGTGGGATGGGTACCAGGTGGAGGAGAACTATACGGGGGAAAAAAGGGAACAATGTAATTATAAACTGAACAATAAAGATAAAATCTTAAAAAAATAATAATAATAATAGTAAACTGCCGAAATAAAGTTTATGGTAGCTTTGAAATGGGGTTATAAGTCACTTGGCCAGTCTTTCTAAACTAGAGTCCATGTTAGACCCAAGAGCCTGAAAATTCTTGGAAAGTTCAATTAGGGCTAACTAAAAAAAAAAAAAAAATCAAAATCCATGCTTAATTTCTGGAAACCTTTCCTTTAAAAAATAAGATACTCTTCAAACTGACTTAGCTTACTCAGTACATTTGAAAAACAAATCACAAGACATTTATCTTCAACCCACAGAGTTGAAGAGCCCTGTGTGCATGAGGCAAGGGCCACAGACTAACCCTGCGCAGCTGCAGGCGGCCTGTGGCGGCCTCACAAACCCAAGATCTCCCTCCCTGAAAGCTGGCCCTGGTGGCCGTCCTGGCTGGGCTGGCATCCTCCCTGACAGAGCGCCATCTTTGCTCACCTGAGCATGTCTGTCCTTCTGTTCCTGCTTTTTAATGTTCATAAAAACATTCCCTTTGTTTTCTGGACCTCTCAGGGCACCAGAGACCACAAATCCTCATTGTTGTTATTAGTTACTTGTTGACTCTTAATTATCTCGTACCCACCAATGTAAAATAAGCATGTGTCTAGTCCTTTTACTTTTTATCCAATTACAAAGATTTCCCTGCTTTACTTTTTTCCTGCCTCTCTATCACCAATGGATTTCATGTCACCTCTTATGCCTCCTCTTTTGATTGTAATGTATAAAATAAGGTGCAAAACCACCCTTCTCTGGACCATTTCCTTAATCCCTTGAGATTTTTTTTTTTTAATCTTCAGACAAGGACATTTTTCCATTGATTTTGAGAGAGAGAGGAAGAGAGGGGAGAGACAGAGAGAAACATCGATGTGAGAGAAGAAACATATCAATTGGTTGCCCCCCACACGCACCCCAACCAGAACTGGTGAATCAAGCCTGCAATCAAGGCACATGCCCTTGACCAGAACCGAACCCAGAACCCTTCAGTCTCGGGCTGATGGTCTATCCACTGAGCCAGCCAACCTAGCTAGGGCAATCCCTTGATATTTTGCTTCCTGACAACTGTTCAGTTTAGTTCAAATAAACTCATAAAAATTCTTACAGGTTTGGACATTTCTTACATTAATAATGCCTACAAATAACACTTAAGCAATTGTATTGCTTAAATTTAAGTTGCTTTAAACTGTTTTAACAACTTAAAATCTGTTTTGTTTTTAACATCATAAAATCTCATAGCAGCCATTTAAAATCCAAAGTCTTTGGGGCATGAAGATTACGGTACAGATAACTAAGCATGAATCATGCCACTGAAAGTTTATGTCCAAAGCCAATGACCGAACTAAATCACCCAGTCTCCTCTGTTGGCCCCGGAACCATCCCAAGTAGATGGCAAGAGCAGAGTGAATGAAGCGCAGAGTAAAAGACAAGCAAAGAAGTCAGCTGACACTCCTTCAGGCTTGTCCTCACCCCTATCTGTGTTCTTCAGGCATGGGGCCCTCCCGAGTGCACTGCTGCCGTCCTTGTAAAAAGCTGTTATGATTTCTCAGGAAAGGAGTAAAGGGAAGAATAGGTAATACAGGCATGCCATCTGCACAACTGTGTTAACACTCTTCAAGTCTGTTTCCCGCTGGTCAGCGGGGGAAGGGGCCGGACAAAGTTGTTTGGATGCATGGCCAGTAAGGTCTGAGTGACTGGGAAGGTGCGTAGCTGTCAGTCACACCTGGAAGTGAGTCAGTGGTCTGAACAGACAAGGGCAGGAAACCTGAATATTTACACTCCCTGAGAAAGGGAGTTCACTCACTGGCTCTTGGCGCTGGGCCTTCTTGAGTCTCTGGCTGCAGGGGCCCTTTCCCCTGCATTTGCCCACATGGCTCACAGCCCTGAGGGCTCCGCACAATGGACTAAAGGACTATAACCAGCCCGGTGCTCTGCTAGACCCCTGCAACAAGGAGCGAAAGCACTAGACACGGGCCCTGCATTTGGCTCTACTGGAGCCATAGCAGCACCTTTCCCAAGACAGGATAGGGGCATGGGGCTTTGGAACCCGAGGAATGTAACTCCACACAAATACAGTCCAGGAATCATTCTCCCTTGGGGGCTTCTGAAATTCATATTCAATGGTGCCTAAGAACACCATTCCCAGGAGCCATGGGGGAATCCCACAGGTGTACTCCTCCAACACTTGGATAGGATAACATTCGGCTATAACATTTATTCCCTCAACTCATTAACATGCAAGTGTGAATGTGGCATATGAATCCACTCCACACCTGCAGCATAACTCTGAGCAAACTCTGTGTCCACTGTGTTGGTTGCTAAAGTCTAGAATAGTGCTTCATATATAGTAAGCATCCACTAAACATCTGTGCAAGGAATATATAAATTCCATTTCTGTGGTTATTGCTACTACTTGGCTGGAAATTGCTGTCTCTGCTAGGTGTACAATTAAAACAAACAAAATTCACTGATATGCCAGCCTTCTATCTGAGTTCCATCTGAGTCAGCATTGAGACTTGTCCAAGATTTCTGCTCCATTTTACAAGATCACAACTCCTCCAGAACAGGAAATTCACCTTTTATTCTCTTTCAGAAGCCCTAGCACCGAATAATATTCAGCTGAGGAATGAGACATGCATCCAGGTTTCTAAGGGCTAAACGAGTTTAACATTCTCTCCCAAGTGGGAAATATGCCTGACTACTCATGGGCAGAATTCACCTATTGTATCAGAACGCCCTCCATGTCTACCTCACCCCCATCTTTTTAGACTTTATCTACGAAAGAGTAAACTGGATTAGGAATAGCAACTTGATTGGTTTGTAGCTTTTTTTAAAGCTTGTCACTGTGAATTAAAGGAAATGAAAAGGCCACATCCAGTATCGAAATCAGAGGCACAGGTTAACTTATGAAAGTAGAGCCCATTGCCCAAGTGGCTAACGGACCGCTGGCTGAAATCACTGAGCCTACCTTTGGAAACTCAGCCCTGGAGGGCGTTTCTAACAACTAGCCACTGGGAAGCATGAAGCCTCGCTGAACCTACGTGGGAAAGCCCCCCATGTGGATCTGCAAATCCTCTCTAGCCCTCACAACACTAAAAGACCAGGCCCACACCGCCCTGGCTTGTGAATGAGAGTCAAGGAAGGTCAACTGGGAATCCAGGCAGGAAGGGACTAGGGTACAAGAGTAAATCAAGCCCAGCAGGACCCCAAGGGGTTGGGGTGGGGCAAAAAGAAATAAAGCCCTCAAAACTCATGTGTAAGTTAAATCCCATTATGCCAAAGGTTTGCTCAAGGAAAAATATTAGAAACCTTCTCCAAGAATTTGTAAATTCCTCTTCAAAGGTTGAAATGGAAATTACAAATTTCTACCCCCTACTGATCTGCAAAAGCTTCATTTGAGCACATAAAGCCTCAGCCAGAGTCTATTCTGTTGTCACTATTGCAAGTGAGGGTCTACTGGGGACAGGCAGTGCTGAGGGGAGGATTTCAACAAGCACCGCCTCACTCACCTAAGCAACAAAAGAGCCTGTGCAGTCTTAATGGCACCCCCAAGTGCCCCTGTCTTCTCCTCCCAAGGGGTCTGTCTGTCCTTCCCACTCCAGAGGTCGCTGTCTGACCTGGTAACTACGGGCCACTTGCAGGCGCCAGGGTGACTGACGAGCTGAATTTTGAATTGTATTTCATCTTCACTGATTTCGATTTAAAAGACTCAATGCAGTTAATAGAAAATTTGTCAATGTATTGGGACCTGAATCTATTCTTCCAACTAAATTCTATTAAGTGTGAATACAGGTCAAGCACTTCCAATGAAATTGTAGCGTCCAGCCGAGATCAGTTTGGCTCAGTGGATAGAGCGTCGGACTGAGGACTGAAGGGTCCCGGGTTCGATTCCGCAAGGGCATGTACCTTGGCTGCGGCACATCCCCAGTAGGGGGCGTGCAAGAGGCAGCTGATCAATGTCTCTCTCATCGATGTTTGACTTTCTATCCCTCTCCCTTCCGCTCTGTAAAAAATCAATAAAATATATTTAAAAAAAAAAAAGAAATTGTAGCATCCAAAATGAGATGTTTCTAAGTAAAGTACACATCTAGCTTCAAAGACCTGGTATGAAGGGAAAATGCAAAATATCTCATTAGTAACTTAACGCTGACTTATCTGTTAAATGAAATTTGGAATAGACTCAGTTGAATTATTAAATTAATAAAAATAAAATTGTTATTCATATTCATTCAACCTGTTCCATTTATTCATCCTAAAGTAGTTACTAGAAAAGGTTTAAAAATGTGCCGCTCACCTTGTATTTCCGTGGGACAGCACCATTTCATCAGCTTGAACTTCCAACTTTACAACTCCCTCCACTGTTTTTTTGTGCCTTAACTCATTTGGCAGTTGGATGAAATCTATGGGCCCTTCAGAATAATGTTTATAAATGAATAAAATAAAATATGTGAGAGTACAAAGGAAACCAATTATACTGAAATATAGTTTAAAATATGTAAAATGAAATTCTAATATAGCTATGCATTTTCTAAGTTAAGGAACTGACTAGCATTAATAATGGTGAGTCTAACAACAAGTATAATTTCAAAGTACTGATCCACCCAAGCAAACTGCAAGCCGTACTCAGACATCGGAGATTTCTATTGATGACCAACTCCTGGACATTGTTTATGCTGCTGTGGTTTGTTGCCTACATTCATAATTGAAGGAAATGCTCAAGGTCAGCTAGGGGTGAGGGGAAATGGAGATGTAATTTTCACCCCACCCAAATGTCTGAAGCCCAGATTTCCATCCACAGAGCCCCCCGGGGACTCCTGCATTCCAGGTGAAGAGGGCTGTTTTAACACCTGATGAGTTCCAGAGTCTGTTTGTCAAAGATGACCCTGTCCTTGGGATGTCATTTCACCTTGGCTCATTCCTGTTCCTTTTGAGTTCATGACTCACAATTCCTGTTTTTGACCACAACCAAACCAATACTGAGAGGAAGCGCCTGCACTTGTTTTTTTCCGATGCTTCTGCTCTTCAAGGCGGGCAGGAAGAGCGGTAAGGTTTGTGTATTTAAAAGCAAAGTCTTAATGGCATACCAAAAAAAAAACCCACAAAAAACAATTCTTTAGATCTAATGATTAATTTCTAGGTCAGAATGATCAGCAACCAGAAAGGCCACATAAACTTCATATAAATGTACAAAGTACTTCCCATTTATTTTCATTTACAAACATTTTTACAACACTTACTCAGTGCTAGGTACTGTTCTAAGAATTATAAATATTACAATCTTAAGTGCTCATACAACTCTTTGAGTTCACTACATTTTATTATTATCCCCATTTTGCAGGTGAGAAAACTGAGGCTCAGAGAAAAGTCATGTAACTTGCCCAAGGTCAAGGTAGATTCCCAACAGAGACCGCCAGCTATGGTGTTTTCAATAATGGAACTTCAAGGCTAACTCATTACAAGTGAGCAAAGGTTATTAGCACCCTTATTCCCTTTTCTAAATCACCAGCTGAAAAATTCAACCTAAAGGAGGTAAGGAAGGTCTACCTTTATACTTCTGGCCTGTTCACAAGCAGCTTTCAGAATTAAACCAAATGCCTTCCTCTGTCTACGGGGAAATAAAAGCTCCTCTGTATTTTAGGGCAGCGAAGGCGGAGCCTGGCATGTTTTCCACTCTTATCTAAAATATGTTCCAGGAGACTCAAAGCCCAGTGATAAGTCAAGTTTCGACTTCACCACACCAGCTTGGGAGAGATTACACACAGACTTGGGACTTAACCAGCAGGAGGACACAGAAACCTGGGTCCTCGGTCCAGTTGCTGTTGACACCCCGTCTCCGGGCCCAGTCAACTGCCTGTGTCAGATGCTGAGAAGCTGAGGTTTCATCACCGAAACCAGCCCACAGGTGTGTCCAGGGAGGCAGGTAGACAAGGCCGCATTCTTTCCTCCTGCGAACAAGTGAAGGTTTGTCTCCAGGCTGCCCAGAGCCGCCAGGGCCAGATAAGCCTCTTCCTCACACAGTAATCTCAACACAGAAACATTTTCACTAGCTGCCGCTCTAACACCCAAAGTGAAATGGCTTAAAACGCTAACCACTAAAAGAAAGAGGCCGACAACGTTACAATAACATTTATCGAGAAAGACAATGCCATTAGGTAAAATTGAACTATAGTGAGGATCTTTAGGGCAGATCCAATCAGTAAATATTTATGGCTCTGAAAATCTACTACTACCTTTTAAAAGGTCTTTTGGACTAATTTAAAAGTTTCATCTTGGCTATGTGAAATGCCATATCCTAGCTGGAATGATAGAGTCCCAGTGGCCACTACAATATTCAATAAAATTACCTCATTTCCCCCAGAGAAATCTTTTTACCTCAACCCCCATACCCCAGCACTCAAATACACAGAACTCCAATATCAAGGGGCAAAAAGTCAGGCCTAATAGGCCTGGATGGTTCTCAGATTAACAACCTTTGGGGAATAATCCTATAAGAAAATATTTTAAAGATTTGGGGTAATAACATTTTGGGGCCAGATGAAATTCGTTAAAGTTTGCACTTTTGTTTCTGAAAACCTCTGAAGTCATTTGTTTCCCACAGCTTTTCTCAGAAGCTCCTTTGTGGGAAAGAGAGCCGGGCCCAGGCAGCCAGCCAGCAGAATGGGCTGCCCGAGGAGCCATCCCGCCAGGCTGGGCCCAGTGGCCGCTCCTGCCACGGTGGTTAATGCTTCACCTTGGGAAAGCTGTACCTCTGCCATGGAAACGTGGCTGTGACATAGTGTATCATGAAACGGGCAGGTCACATATGGAGTGAATGGCAGGATCCTGGTTTGTTTCAAATTACACGGGGAGAATTCTGGCCAACTGTGAAATGGTTATCTCCAGAGAGCAAGGGGGTGGGGGCTGTTTGGAAGGGCAGTGGAGAACAGCAATATCCTGACTAAGGACAGATTCTCCAACTCAGCTGCCTCTCATTCAAATCCCAGCTCTGCCACTTATTACCTGAGTAATCTTAGTGAAGCTACGTAAGCACTTTGCCTCAGTTTCCTCATCTGTCCATTGGAGCACACAGCCCTCCGTTGTTGTGAGGATTAAAATAACTTATGCATGCAGGTCCTCTCGGTAAGTGCAGCTCTAATTACTTCTGCAATTCTCACGTGCTGCTGCCTAACACTTGTCATTTTTTAACATAAACTTCATAACTAACCGTAGGGTCAGAGACTCCATGATGAGATGAAAAATGAGGCTGAGCAAAATCAAGGAACTTGCCCCAAATCCTGTGGCTAATGAGATTCACGGGAGATACACACCCTAAGTGTAAATTCAAATGCCCACAATATTAGCTTCTTCACTCCTGTCTGCCTTCCTTCCTTCACTTTCTCTTAAAAAAAAAAAAAAAGGCAAGATCTGAGTAAAGAAATTAGGTTATACTTTTTTAATCTAATAAAAGTAACCCTAGCTATTAGAAATGGAAGTCCACTGGGTCAAACTCTGGAAGGCTGCCTGCTGAGGGCTAGCACTCTGCCTCCTCCCCCCAAGCTGGCCTGCAACTCAGATGGCCAGTGAGGCCAGTGAGGAGAGGGAAGCCACAAAATAACCCACCTGACTGGAAGCTCCAGTGTCTTTGAAGAGTCTCTGCTGAAGCTCAAGGTAGGGGGCATGCTAAACCTGTCCTCTGGGGAGGTGGCATGATAAACCTGTGCTCAGGGGAGGGGACATGATGAACCTGTGTTCAGGGGAGGTGACATGATAAACCTGTGCTCAGGGGAGGGGACATGATAAACCTGTGCTCAGGGGAGGGGACATGATAAACCTGTGTTCAGGGGAGGGGACATGATAAACCTGTGCTCAGGGGAGGTGACATGATGAACCTGTGCTCAGGGGAGGGGACATGATAAACCTGTGCTCAGGGGAGGTGACATGATGAACCTGTGCTCAGGGGAAGGGGCATGATAAACCTGTGTTCAGGGGAGGTGACATGATAAACCTGTGCTCAGGGGAGGGGACAAGATACACCTGTGTTCAGGGGAGGTGACATGATAAACCTGTGCTCAGGGGAGGGGACAAGATACACCTGTGCTCAGGGGAAGGTGCACGATAAACCTGGTACTGGGTGGAGGAGATGCAAACAACCCCTATGACTGCTTTCTCCTCCTTGAAATGCCTCACAACTTGATCTCATGGTTGTTTCTCTGGACCTCACGCTTGCATTTCTGGAATTGTTACAGCTCTCTTCCCAATACCAGGATGAGAACCACTGGTCTTTTCAAGTGTTATCCCAGTCACCATGCCGTGGTAGAAAAGGAAAAAGGCAGGACGTAGGGCTGCTGCCAATCACAATACTTCCTGGGGCTGGAATGTTTGTTTGTGTCTGTGGAGGATGCAAACACGAGCTGAGAGGATTTCCTTCTCGACAGCCGTGTGTCACCGCTTACAGCCCAGAGCGGCCCTGGGCTCCGGGAATGTTCTGGTCCTGCTGAGCCTCCTCCGAGGGCACAGAGCCACCCGCACAGCAAACAAACAAAGCAGGTCCACCAGGGGTGCGATGGGGGCCGATGCCAAATGCTCTGAGTGAAATAATGCTGTTTCCCCTAAAAATAGATAAACTAAAATAAATTCTGAAGTGTTCCAAAGCAATGTAGCCAGCCACTTCTTCCGGTGACTCACAGCTACCTCATAACTTTTTTAGGATGATGATGGGGCAGGAACTATGTACTTTTTTGGTGGAATATATTCTTTATCCCAACTCTGTGAGGATTTAAAATTATTCCCATTTTGCAGATGAGGAGACTGAGACTCCCAAAGGTTAAAAAATGATGAGGGTTCACACAGTTTGCCACTGGCTTTCGGACCCTGAGAGTCTAGAGACTAAAGTCAACAAAGGCTGACTGCCCAGTCACTTCAGGTCTCAAATACTCTAAGGGCCCTTCAACCAAGGTACAAGCAAAATTCATTCAAGGTTCCTGGGCTGCAAACCTCAGTCTCACTTCTTTCCAACAAACACCCAAACACCACTGTGATCAATTCTTTCAAAAAATACATATTTTGATTTTTTTTTTAAAGAGACAGTTAGAAACATTGATGAGAAAGAAACATTGGTCAGCTGCCTTCTGCACACCCCCCGACTGGGGATGTGATCGTAACCAAGGTACATGCCTTTGACCAGAATCGAACCTGGAACCCCTCAGTCTGCAGGCCGACGCTCCATGCATTGAGCCAAACCGGTCAGGGCCACTGTGATCAATTCTAAAAATTTACAGTAGGTACTCTTTTAAACAATTAAAAGATTATCAATACTAAGTGCTGGTGAGAATGTTAAACAATGGACTCTCCTATTCTACTGGTAAGAGTGTTAGGACCACCACCTTGGAACACTGTATGGAATTATCTACTGGAATTAGATAAATGCATACTCTATGGCCCAATCTCCACAGAAATGCAAATATATTTCCTGTAAAAGGCCATAACGATGGTAGAATTACTCATAATAGTACCAAGCTCCAGGCAAAACAAATATCACCAAAAATAAAACATGTGAGCCCTGGGCAGTGTGGCACAGTTGGTTCAACTGTTGTCCTGTATACCAAAAGGTCATAAGTTTGATTCACGGTCAGACACATACCTACGTTGAAGGTTTTATTCCCAGTCGGGGCATCCTATCTAATAAAAGAGTAACATGCAAGCTGACTATACCTCTGAGACGCTACGAGCCAATCAGGAGCAGGGGGCATCACCAGCAGACAGGGTGTGTGGCCAGCAGGGGCGTGGCCACAGTGCTGCATAAGCACCACTGCTATAAGTTCTGCCCTCACGATACTTAAGGGCTGCAAGATCCCTCCTTACAGTTATGGTGACTGAATCACATGCAAATGAGAGCCCAGAGCACCTTGGGTAATGAGAGCCAGGTGCGAGGCAGGGCTGTGAGCCAAGCAGCAGTTTGCCAGCGCCTATGATGGAGCATATGGATACCCTGGTGGCCGCCGCTGTGTGAGGCTCAGAGGTCCCTGCATGCCCCCCAGCCCAGCACCCACGATGGAGGGAGGGGGCTGGCTGCCAGTCTCTGGGGTGTGCGGAGACCCCGGTGGCCACCACCAGGTGGAGAAAGTTCAGAGTGCTCTTGGTTCGTGCAGGGTGTGGGGAGCACCAAGAATGCTGGGAAATGTAGTTTTGGTGGCAGACCCTCTGCGGGAGAAAGTTTGAAGTACTGTGATGTTTGGAGATATTTCAGAAAGTTGTCTCTTCAATATGAGATCAGAGGATTGTCCTTATAGAGAATGGTTAATAAAACTTGGAGATGGCAGGCTGGGGAGCCAATGGGGCAAAGCTACCATCTGTGGGATTATGACTGACCGCCTCTAAGTCAGAATCCCACCCAGGCAGAACGATACGGCAGCGCACCACGGAAGCCTCGGTTGCCCTCGGATAGCCGGTCCCCCGCCGTCCCTGCCGGGCAGGGGCCGCTGCCGCCGCCGCACCCAACCGCTTCACCACAGCGGTGGCAGCGCGCTCATTGGAACCGGGTCCGGTGCAGAGAGCCCTTCGTCCTGGGAGAAAGGGCGCGGCCAGAAAGGGGACTGCCCCCATGCCCTTCATGCAACGCACGTTCCTGGGGAGCCTGGTGCTAAACCATTCTGTAGACGACCTGCTTCTGGGTCGCAGAGCAGCTCCCTCGCTGCGATCTATTGAAAGTCAGCCCTGGACACAAGGGTTTGTCTTTTTTTAAAGCAAAGAAAAAATTTTTTTAAAAAATGAAAAAAAAACAAAAACAAAACTTGGAGATGGCAAACTTGACTAGCGATTTTCATTTAGGAATGGATATTATTGAAATTCTCCATGAAATGATTTGTAATGGGTCTATTATTGAAGCCACCTTTGGAAATTGTATATCCTCTATAGATATTAAAAATATATCTAAACGTGCAATTCTTTGTCCAAAAATGAGCATGTTCAAAAATTAAATAAAGAAATACTTGGAGATTTTAACACTTGAGTGATGATTCCATTGACTCAACAGATGATGCTGAAAAGGAAAATTTTCCCATTGAATTTCTTAATAGTATTACTCCTTCAGGAATGCTGTGTCATAAATTAAAATTGAAAGTGGGTGCAATCATCATGCTATTGAGAAATCTTAATAGTAAATGGGGTCTTTGTAATGGTACCAGATTTATTCTGAAAAGATTACTAGCTAACATTATCGAAGCTGAAGTATTAAGAGGATCTGCAGAGGGAGAGGTTGTTCTGATTCCAAGAATTGATTTGTCCCCATCTGATATTGGCCTCCCATTTAAATTAATTCGACGACAGTTTCCTGTGATGCCAGCATTTGCAATGACTATTAATATATTACAAGGACAAACTCTAGACAAGTAGGAATATTCCTACCTGAACCCATTTTCACACATGGTCAGTTATTATGTTGCTTTCTTTCAAGTTCGAAGAGCATGTGATGTTAAAGTTGTAAATACTTTATCCCAAGGGAAATTAGTCAAGCACTCTGAAAGTGTTTTCACTGTTAATGTGGTATACAGGGAGATATTAGAATAAGTTTAATCACTTTATCAGTCATTATTTGCATCAATGTTGTTTTTATATCATGAGTTTGTTATAGTTGTTATATAATTTTATTTATTAATGAAATTATTTATTTTAATATACATTGTACTCATTACCTTTATCTGTCACCCTTTTATTATAGAGAAAGGGCAAATAGCACTATTAAAATATTTCCTCTAATTAATACCCTTTTAATGTGCACGAATTTCGTGCACTAGGCCACTAGTGTAGTTATAAGGCAATTGGTCTATTTCTCTCTCACATCAATGTTTCTGTCTCTCTGTCTGTCTCTCACCCTCTTTTCCTCACCCCTTCCCCTTTCTCTAAAATCAATGGAAAATATCCTCAGGTGAGGATTAAAAAGGAAAAAAAAGTAAAACATGTGAGTGCCTGTTGCTATCTTTATGCTATCTATATATATAAAAGGCTAATATGCAAAGTGTCCCTTCAGGAGTTCGAGCGGGAGCCCAGGAGTTTGATAGCTTGCTATGACATTCAATGATCACCAGAGGGTGGTACGGAACAAAGGAAGGCCCCAGCTGGCAGCCAGCAGCCAGGGAAGGAAGGCCCCAGGCCAGCAGCTGGAAGGCCCCAATTGGCCCTGATTGCCGGTCAGGCCTAGGGAACCTACTCATGCACATATTTCATGCACTGGGTCTCTAGTAATACCATAAAACCTTTAAAATAAGTGAACTATTGTTACATACAATGTGGACAAAACTATGTTAAGCATAATGTTGAGGAAATGAAACCAGGTGTTAAATAATACATAATGAATGAATGAATCCAAAACAAGTAAAACTCATCAGTAGAGACAGAGGTCAGGGTAGTGGTTACTTGGGGGAGGGGAATGAGCCCGGGGGTCTTCTCAGTGCTGTCATGTTCTAGTTCTGGATTGAGCCAGTGCTCCCCAGTGTATGGACCTGACATCACATTCACTGTACACTTTGGTTATGTGGCTCTCTCAGATGCTAGCAGCATCCCTTTTCCCAGGGCTTCATTGTCAGTAGTTTCAGTTTCCCTTAGCCAACCCACAATCCAAAAACATGAAAGAGAAGATTCCAGAAATAAATAATTCGTAAGTTAAAATTGTGTGCCATTATGAGCAGTGTGATGAAATCTCACATCATCCTGCTCCGTGCAACCTAGGACATAAATCCTCCCTTTGTCCAGCGCTCCAGGCTGCACATGCCACCCAGCCATTTGTCAGTTAGTAGCCGTCTCGGTGAACACACTGATGTCACTGCGTACCACAGTGCTGTGTCCTTGTCATCTTTATTTTACTTAGTGACAGCCCCAAAGTGCAAGAGTGGTGAGGCTGGCAACTCGCATATGCCACAGAGTAACCGTAAAGTGCTTCCTTTATGTGAAAAGGTGAGTACAGTACAGTAAGGTATTTTGAGAGAAAAAGGCCACACTCTCAGAACCTTTATCCCAATATATTATTATAGTTGTTTTATTTTTTTATTAATTACTAGAGGCCTGGTGCACAAAATTCATGCACGGGGTTGGGGGTGTTTCCCTCAGCCTGGCCTACACCTTCTCCAATCAGGGACCCCTCGAGGAATGTCCAACTACTGGTTTAGGTCTGATCAAGGGATCAGGCCTAAACCAGCAGTCAGACATCCCTCTCACAATTCAGGACCACTGACGCTTAACCACTCACCTGCCTGCTTGCCTGGCCACCCTCCAACTGCCCCCTACTGGCCTGCCTTGTCGCCCCCCAAATGCCCCCCTGCCAGCCTGATTACCCCGCATCTGACCCCTGCAGGCCTGGTTGCCCCCCTACTGGCCTGCTCACCCCTTAACTGCCCCCTTGCTGGCCTGATCGCCCTTCACTATCTGGAAGGAAGTCGGATGTCTAGAAAATGTCCAATCACCCGGTCCAATTAGCATATTAGCTTTTTATTAGTATAAATTGCTACTCTCTTACTGTGACTAGTTTATAGATTAAATTTATAAGTATGTATGAATAAGAAAAAGAAACATGGCATTTATAGGGTTTGGTACTATCGGGAGTTTCAGGCATCCACTGGCGGTCCTGAATATATCCCAGACAGACGAGAGGAGATGATTGTACCTCTCTCCCCCTCCTCTCTGAAAAAGAAGTAAAGAAATTCCTGAAATTTGTGAATCTAAACCAAGTTTTTAAAGCTTGAACAAGAAAAAAATTGGTACAATATAAGACATTCTTACCCTAGCTCAATATTCTTAACATGCGGAAACAATTCTACAGAGAAACTGCTTCAACATTATTTTAAACAATGTTTGTATTCAATAAACATCTCTGTATTGTGATATCACAGAGACACACTTGCCATCCAGCTCGAGAACAGGTGCACAGCCCGAGCTGGCCTGGCTAAGTGGATAGAGCATAGGCCTGTGGACCAAAAGGTTCCAGGTTCAATTCCAGTCAAGGGCACACAGACCAGCTGCAGGCTTCTCCTGGCCGGGGCCCTGGTCAGGGCACGTGCAGGAGGCACCCAATCGATGTGTCTCTCTCATGTCAATGTTTCTCTCTCTCTCTTCCACTCTCTCTAAAAATCAATGGGAAAATGTAGCAGGTGAGGATTTAAAATAAATAAAAAATGTGTTTAAAAATAAAAAAAGAACAGGTGTACATGCAGTGCCTATGGTTTGGAATTAAGTCATTTAGTATTTTGGCACAAAATACATTGAGCCGGTGTACAACTGAGCATTCTATGTTCATCTCAGTGTTACTTCCGACAGCCGCAGGGGATGTAACAGGACTCTGCGTAACATGGCCCAGGTGGTTGTGGTGAAAAGCCAATGTCCACCCTCGTGTCCCTTGGCCAGCCAGAAAGGATTCTAGTGTTCTTACATCGCCCCAAACAGAACTCGCCAGTGCCCGAGGGCATGGCAGCTCCGGAAGATACACAGCCTGACTGAGCGAGCTCGCTTGTTCTCCAGACCCTTCACTGGGGTAACTCTCAGATGGCTTACACTCACCCCACACTCACTGCTTCTGAGCCTCCCCTGACCGCCCTTTCCCTCTGTTAGAGCCCTTCATCTTCTGCTCCTTTAGACTGTTGCTCCTCTCCTATTCGCTCTTTACTCAAACTGCATCCTACGCTAACCTGCACAATTATTTGATTCACCACACACACACAAAAAATCACCTTTCTGCCACCTTTGATTCTCTAGGAAGAAGGACCATGTCTGTGCATGGTAGGTGCTGGATAAAATCTTAACAGACAAGTGAATAAATCCTCTCTTATACCAACAAAAACAACAGAGGCAAAGCTCTTTCTGTCCTTCCCAAACCAACAACCACAGCCCCATGTGTTTTAGGAGTGATCCAAACACACCCCCGGTGGGTTTTAGACGCTCAAGCTGACTTGCCTGTGAGCCTCATTTCCCATGTGGAAAAGCGCCCAGAAAGGCTTGGCTAGATAAGGAGAAAGTGATGTCTAGACAATTCTGCCTTAGTCTTCTTCTGGGAAAACCTCCAGCTACTTCACTGAACCTCATATAACCAAGTCAGAGTTTACATTTCACAGATTCCTCACAAGGGTTTTGGCATCTTTGGAGAGGAGAACTGGGGGGCCAAGGGGAACGGGGAGAGGGGGCGCAGGGGCAGACATCTGTCTTCAGAGTGGATTCTAACCAAGTGATGAGTACAAACAATTCTAGGACATCGCTGGTTCCTTTATCAAGTCTGTGGTCATCAAACAAAAAGCAAGTCTGGCCAATGGAATGATGCCAAAGGAGTGAAAAATGCCTAATCATGATTTAATTACAATGTTTTATCCTGAAATCACACAGGAGAAAATCGCCCAGGTCTGAAGCTGGAATTATGGGTCTCATTGTCCACACAAAATACAAAAGATTGCCGCCGAGCGGAGCTGTGCACGGAGGTGGTTCTTGGTAACCTGCGCCATTTCCGTGCTCCTTTTCTGGGTAATTCCCCACCTCGTTTCCATAGAATTTTCCTGTCCTTCCTCCGATGAGGCCACAAGGAAAAATTCTGACAAATGCATGCACTCCTTCATTTCCTGTTCATGACCCATCACTGTGGCTGACTCTATGCCTCGGCTCCACACTATAAACTCCGTGGACAGGGACTTGTCTGTCTGTCCCACAGCAGCTCAGAGCACAGGCCAGCCTGATGTGGCAGGCAAGCAAACATTATAGGCTAGAGCAGTGATCAGCAAACTTCGGCTCTGTTGACTAATGAGTTTGCCGACCACTGGGCTAGAGGGATGAATTCCGTTCCTGTTATGCTTTGAAAGAACATGAAACCCCAGAAAAACCTTTTGAACTTCCATCACACCATGCTTCCAGGGACAAGGAGAGGGGTTATTCCTGTTTCCATCCTTCACACCCAGCACCGGGCTAGCTCCACTGGCTGAGACGCACTGGAAAGGACACAGACAGAAAACTGAGTGGTCTCTGTCCAGTCAAAAATGATCCGACACAGATCTATAGAAAGGTAAGTCATCTCAAGCGTGGTGCTACTTACCCAGCAAGCATCTCCCTTTACCTCTTTGAATTAACTCAGCCCATCCTTACCAGGGTGGCAGCTGCTAGTGTTATTCCTCTCAAATCCAGGTCCTCAAGCAACACTGACCATGCACACTGAACTGTATGCAGACCGTCTGCCCTGAACAAATGACAGGATCTTGAAGATTCCCGATGTCAGTTAAGAGAAAATGTAAAACAGATAAAGCCATGTGAACACTGCCTTGTGCATTTTGCATGTCTGGCTATCCCAGCAGAAATACCTCTGTATGTGTGCTATGCTATGTATATCTTGGACATAATATTTAAAAGGAGGCCTTTTAGAGGTATCAGTGCAGTAAGAAGGCCAAGTACCCAGAGAGTGACTCAAAAGGCACTCAGTGGAGGCCAGCTATCCTCAGCACCAATACAGTCAGGAGGTGAACTGATAATCCAGGGCTACATCTAAACATGCTGTGGTACATGTTTTAGAAAACTTTCCGATTAGGACAGACTCCATTCCTCTTCCCCCAGACCTTCCTGTCAGGCTTCCTTGGACAGAGTTTTTGCTGATAAACACCATGAGTGTTCCACTGAGCCAGGAGAAGGATGCTGACATCCGGGGCATGGCTAGAGCCAGGCACTGCTCAAGTGGCCACCTGAGCAATCCGCTGAGTTACTGGGTAAAGGTTAGTCCTCCAATGGGGCCAGTTTCCAGGCTATGACTTAACCAAATTGTTGTTTTTCTTTACTCTGCCCCCGACCTCATCAGTAGTTTCGGATAAGAAATAAGCACATTTGGCTTGTTTGTTCTTATGGACACCACATTGAACTACATTATTCAAGTGTACTCAAGCTTTTCCAGGAGTTACACACTCTCATGCACGCGCGCACACACACACACTCGCACACACACACACCAAATACACTCCCCAAATCAGTTATTTAGAAAGATGAGCTTTGTTACATCAAAACATCGGTTAAAAAATCACAACACAGCCCTGGCCGTGTGGCTCAATTGGCTGGATTTCATCCTGTGCACCTAAGGTAATGGGTTCGATTCCCGTCAGAGCATATACTTAGAATGCAGGTTCGATCCCCAGTGGGGGCACGGAGGGAACCCATTGATGTCTCTCTCTCTCCCTCTTCCTCTCTTTGAAATCAATGGAAAAATATCCTCTGGTGAGGTTTAAAAAAAAGAATCATGACACAATGGGCAGAGAAATTAGGTTTCATCTTAAGAACAGACAAGAAAGAAGAGTAAAAGAATATCCGGGTTTTTTTTTAATTCTGTGTATAAAAGAATGAAGTAATTTATTCCAGGGTCTGTTGTTAACATAATGACAACTCAAGGTAGATTGGGAAGTTCATAACTTCTCCATCATAATTATTTCATCATTTAAGAAGAGCCCTATGCCAGTGGTCGGCAAACTGCGGCTCTGTTGACTAATGAGTTTGCCGACCACTGACCTAAACTCTCGATTCCAATAATTACAGGCTGTTGTTGTTCCTTGTGATTAAACCCTTATCCCAGTAGTCAGCAAACTCATTAGTCAATAGAGCGGCAAACTGCGGCTCCCGAGCCGCATGTGGCTCTCGAGCTGCAGTTTGCCAACCACTGCCCTATGCCAAGCCGTTTTATAGGCACTATTTTATTTAGATCTCACACACAGGACTCCTCAATGAAAGAAGGAAAATTCCATGAGGGCTGGAGTTTTGCTGCCTTTTCAGCCATTTATTTCAAGTTCTGGTATAATGCCATGCATACAGAAGGTACCTAATAAAATTTGCCAACTAAAGGTCAACTTTTGTTTTTAATCCTCACCCAAGGATATTTTCTCCACTGATCTCCAGAGGCAGCGGGAGGGAGAGAAAAAGACAGTGAGAATTATCCATGTGAGAGAGACACAGCAATTGGTTGCTTCCCGCACACGCCCTGACCGGGCCCGGGATCTAGCCCACTACAAAAGCACACACCCTTGACCAGAACTGAACTCATGAAGCTTCAGTCCTCGAGCCAATGCTCTACCCACTGAGCAACTGGCTAGGGCAAAGATCAACATTTTTTATATGCTCGATGAATGCAGCTCATAAAACTTAAGCAACTTGTCTGAGACATAAGGCTGCCAGAGGCTAATGAAAGACAGCAGGATTGCCGAGTCCTGGCATATAACCACTCCGAGAGCCTGGTCCTCCTAATGTCGCTTTTAAGAGTGTTAACATGAGCCCTTATCACATCATATCTCTACAGAGCAGCTAAGACACACCACCTGGCAGACGGAAACAAACACGTTTCACCCACTGACCAGTAACTGTCCTGCCCTGGCTCTCACTGTCCTGTCTCTTTTACAGTGAAACTCTGTCCCCAGTAAATTCTTGGCATCTGAGACCCAGCAGGGAAGGGTAGGGAGGGGAGGATCAAAAGTACTTCAAGACTTGAGAGAAGCCAAACCACTGACCTTCTAGTAGCACAACCCACACTGTCGGGGTAAGGGGCCTCCACTAATAGCAAAGGCAGACCCTAGGAGCAGACCCAAGGGAATCACCTTGACTTCCACACAGGCCTCAGATCTCTAGGGCAGGGAGCCAAAGTGAGAAAGAGAACTTCACAGAGCAGTCGCCCAAGTCACCTCCTCCTCTCTTACCAAGAGACACAACGAAAGGAGTCTCCTTACATCCCCCCAAAAATCAATTAATCTCTCTCTTTCTCTAAGTTACACACACACACACACACACACACACACACACACCAATCAATTTCAAAACCCCCACACCACTCTCCCATTTGCTCCCCCTCTTAAGGCTCCATGAATTACCAATAGGTTCATACTACAGACTACCCGACTCTCCTTCCAAGGTAAGGATCTTGCCCTTACCTTCCCTCCCTTCCAAACTCCAGGTTATTTAACGCTAATTCAGCACAGGCAGATTCTTTGAGCAGCTGCACATCTTTATCTTCCTAAACAGAATCCCTAAGAATCATGCAAATCCTCACTCAGGCTTACCCTGGATTCTCTTCCAGGGAACTCCCTGGAGATGCCACTTTTGATGTGTCTGCCTTCTGAGGCCACCCCAAGTCTAGCAGAGTTACAGTATCCAGTTTTTGGATGTACAGCCAAGAAAAAAATGCAGAGAATTTCAATAAGAAGTTGGAAATATCTGCACCCAACTCACGGATTCTGGGTGCTGATGGTACCAAAGGCTGTTTCATGAAAACACGTGTGGTGGTCCAAAGCCCCAGGGCATGATTAGCCTTGCTCTAAAACCGTCCAAAGCAGCAGAACCTACTGCCTATATTTTTTTTAGCCAAGAAACAGTTGCAGGGTGGAAATGACTTTCCACTGAGCATCTTTAAAACAGATGCAACTATCTGATAAATACTCCCTCTGCCCAAAACAATACTCAATGGAGACTAGACAGACAACCCTGAGGTCACTGAGTATTTTAAAAACTTCCATCCTTTGCATCCCATCCTTGTGACTTTTGCCACATCCAAGTGCCAATTCTACTCTCCCATGTTAGCTTTTTTTAAAAAAAAGAATTTTCTTTTATGTAATTAAATGTTCTTTAGATGAAAACTTTATATCACCTTTATAATGAGACATAAAAAATTAGCTGCCATAAAAACAAGGTAACTCTAAAAGCAAATACAATGAAAGCCAGGTAACATACTGGCTATGGCCTCTCAATTGTAAAGGGAGATGAGCCAATGTCAAGGGTGTGAGACTCACATTGCCACTTGGAATGAATGGGAAGGGGGGGAAAGGCTGAATCTGAACTGAGGCAGGAACTACAGTGAGAAGACAAAAGCTGAACAGCTTTATTTCAATCTCTTCATTGCCTGAGGAGTACTCATAGCACAGCTTATTTCTCAGACACATGGCTGTTATCAAAAGCCCAAGTTTCACCCTAAAGCAATCAACTGGGGCAAGGCTTCTCTTCAAAACATCCAGGTCTATGAGAGAGTCAGTGGCCACATTATTTTCCTCTTTTCAACAAAAGATTTTGGACAGCAAACCAGCAGTAATATTCTAGCATCTGAGATATTACACAGTTGACAGATGACGGCAGTGCCAAACACCCGAGGGAGTTCTGGCCCGGCTAGGTCAGCCAGAACCCTGGACAGCAGGAGGGCCTGGACCTGGACATGCTCATGGGAGGGAAAGTATGTTAGCAAACACGAAAACAGCAAGGTGTTCTTTCCTCTGCAATCTTGACCTTCAGCAACTCAAGGTCACACCGAAGTGATCAAACCTTAGTGCTTGTACTCTGTTTCCCAGAGTTCAGTTGAAAAGGTTTTTTTCCAACCACAGAAACGCTGTCACCTTATAGAGCCCTGAGATTTCTCCCTTGTGAGATTGAGAAAGAAAGGGCAGTACCTGCAGATTGGGGCCACTGAAGTACAACAGATCTGTACTTGATTCAGTCTCACTGCTGTCACTTACTAGGCCTCAGTTTGCTCATCTCTGAAAGTGGGGACAATCTGCTGAAGGGTCAAATGAGGCAATGAATTTAAAACGTCTAGCACAGTAACAGGCTCACACTGGCTTAGACCCTAAAATCCATGAACAATGTTAGTTTTAAGAAGCCACAAAAATCCATGAAATTACTATTAATTTAGCACTTACTACATGGTTAGTATGAGTAGACTCTGTTCTAAGTGCTAGACATGCCAACTCATCTAATCTCACAGAACCCATGAAGTCAGCACTGATGAGAACCTGGAGGCACAAGGAGGTTTAGTAGCTTGCCCACAGTCACAGGGTTAAACAGCGGAATCAGGAATGAAACCTAGTGGTCTGTCTCCAGAGCTCACACTGCTGACCTCTGTGCTGTGCTGCCTCTGCGATGACAGAGAGACGTCACCAAGAGAGCCCAAAATGATGAGTGAGGGACAGTTACACACTGAAACAAGCACAGTAAAATATTGATGGCCTAACCTGTTAGCAGGCATGTGGGTGTTTCAACTTTGCTGTATGTTTTAACATTTTTCACAATAAAATGTTGTGAGGAGAGTGAGGAAGAGTCCAGAACATCAATTCCTGTTCCAAAACGGAAGACCCCTCAAAAGAGGGTCTGCCAATAATGTTGTGGTGAGAGGATTTAAAAACCACACTTGCTATAAAGTTAAACTCCACAGGCCACGAATCAAGTTACAGGTGACTCCAATTGGGGCCAAAGGCTACGAAAGAGAGAGAAGCACGTGACTGGAAACATGGGTCCTACTCATCTCCCGGGTGGACGCACGAATGGAGATATCAGGCAGAGCAGTGGTCTGGACACTGTTTCTGACACTGCACATGCAAACAGATTCTGCCTCTCCTGAAACGGCTCAGGACGCAGTGGTCCGGCCAGGCCTGTCTCTAAGTGCTGGCAAACACCCAATACAAGTGAAAAGACTTCAACTTCTCAGGTACCATGAATGAGAACCAGCTTCTAAAAGCTTCCCGGAGAATAAAAGGGAGGAAGAGGTGAGGAAGGGGTTTCGCCCAGAGGCAGCTGGGCCAACAACCCCTTCCTCACCTGTTCCAGCAATTAACAGGGGGGTTGGTGAGTGGGGGGAGGGGACAGGTTTGTGTCTTCCCAGAATGCACCGTGATTTGTGTTCTACATACTTTGATGAGATAAACACTTCAATGGAAAGCCTCCCACCTTCTAGACTTGAGCCTGGTGCTAGGCAGGGAAAAGAGAAATGGGAAGGAAAGGATGATAAGGACTAAGGGAACGGAATTTTAGGCATGTCCATATAAAGTGGGTAAAAGCAGAAAATGGTGCATCATTTTGGAAGGGCAATTGGGCAATGTAACCAAAAAGGCTAGTACTGGAATTTTACTTTATAAATAGGATGATATGTGCATAAAGATGGAGGTCCAAGAATACATTACTCATGGTAGCAGTATTTGTAAAAACAAAGGCTGCAAGAACCATTTGCTCATCAGAGGGGCTGGTTAAATGAATTATGCACGGAACAATGACATGAAGGTGAATTCCAAGTCACTGAGGAACATAAAGCCAATCTCAGTGCTGATGGAAAGGGGCTCCAAAGCAGAGTTGTAAATATTAACTGAAAACCGTGAGGAGCAGAGACTAATACACACATATCGTCAAAAATACATACACATACACACATAATCACTCTGTTTTCTATTTTTTCTGTGCATTTATTAAAGGAAGGAAAAAAGGGAAGAGGAACAAGAATATCATTTTAAAAGTATAAACAATGTTTAGATTAAAAGCCATTAAAGGTGATTCCAGAAGAGAAAAGATGACGGCATAGGTAACACCTAAACTGCTGCCTCGCACAACAACTTCAAAACTACAACTGAAAGACAAAACGGACATCATCCAGAACCACAGGAAGGCTGGCTGAGTAGAAATTCTACAACTAGAAGGAAAGAGAAAAGCACACTGAGACTCAGAGGAGCTGCAGGAGGCAGAGGTACTGAGACACCTGCGTGGAGAGGACTGGAAGCTGAGTACACAGCTGGCTTTCTCAAGCGGGAGGGAGACAAAAGCTCCTGACTGCACTGAACTCCAGTTCTGGGTGAGATTCTGGGGACCTACACACATTCAGGGAGAAACTGGACTGTCTGGCAGTGGGCAGAACTCAAGAATGGCTTTCTCTCAGAGGTGCTTATGGCAATTACCACGTGACACTGAGACACAGGGGCATATTAGGGCAGGGCTGACAGAAACCAATGCTGTTTTCTCCATCCTGAGACTCCGCCCCAGCCAAGCTAAGCACAGAGGCTTTTGCAAGTCTTGTCTCATAAGGGTGACTCCAGCACAGAAGTTCTCCCAGCATAGACCCAGCTGATCCTCACAGCCAATTGGCCTGGATGTCAATTCCTCCCAGTGATACCAACAACAATCAAGGCTTAACTACAACAAGACTGTGCACATATCCCAGAAAGGGGTGCACCAAGAGTGTTCACTTTAGGTAACTGGGGAGGC
This sequence comes from Antrozous pallidus, assembly GCA_027563665.1. NCBI lineage: Eukaryota > Metazoa > Chordata > Mammalia > Chiroptera > Vespertilionidae > Antrozous > Antrozous pallidus. Next base: position 8,124,716 of record CM050524.1, on the reverse strand, counting down.
TGAGCTACTGGGCCCTATAGGATACCTAGCACACAAAGCCACTCTATCAACTCAGGGAAACAGCCAAAATGCAGAGACAAAGAAACAGGTCACAAATGAAAGAAATGGAGGAAAGCCAACAACTGGATATAGAGCTCAAAACCACAGTTATAAGGTTTTTTAAAAATTTCCCAGAAAAGGCTGATAAATTTAGTGAGACCCTTGAGGATATGAAAAAGGATCAACTAGAAATTAAGCATACACTGACTGAAATAAAAAATAATATACAGAGACCTAACAGCAGACTAAAGGACTGCAAGAATCAAGTCAAAGATTTGAAATACAAAGAAACAAAAAACACTCAACTGGAAAAGCAAAAAGAATCCAAAAAAATAGGAGGTAGTGTAAGGAGCCTCTAGGACAACTTCAAGCATACCAATATCAAAATTATGGGAGTGCCAGAAGAAGAGAGAGAGCAAGATACTAAAAACCTACTTGAAGAAAAAGTGACTGAAAACTTCCCCCACCTGGTGAGAGAAATAGACTTACAAGTCCAAGGAGCACAGAGAACCCCAAACAAAAGGAAGACAAAAAGGACCACACCAAGACACTTCATAATTAAAATGCCAAGAGCAAAAGACAAAGACAGAATATTAAAAGCAGCAAGAGAAAAACTACAAGGGAGCACCCATATGACAGTCAGCTGACTTCTTAACAGAAATTACGCAGCCACACGGGAGTGGCAAGAAATATTCAAACTGATGAATAGCAAGGACCTACAACCAAGATCACTCTACCTAGCAAAGCTATCATTCAGAATTGAAGGGCAGATAAAGAGCTTCACAGATAAGAAAAAGCTAAAGGAGTTCATCACCACCAAACCAGTATTATGTGAAATGCTGAAAGGTATTCTTTAAGAAGAGGAAGAAGAAAAGGTAAAGATAAAAATTATGAACAACAAATACATATCAATCAACAAGTGAATCTAAAAATCAAGTGAATAAAAAAATCTGAGGAACAGAATAAACTGGTGAATATAATAGAATCAGGGGCATAGAAAGGGAGTGGACTGACAATTCTTGGGGGAAAAGGGGTGAGGGGGGAGTGTGGGAAAAAACTGGACAAAAAGTGTATACCTATGGATGATGACAAATAGGGAGGTAAGGGAAGAGAGTGGGGTGGGAACCAGGTGGAGGGGAGCTATGGGGTTTAAAAAACACACACATTAAATTTAAAAAAAAATAAAAGTGTTTTCCCTGCACCAAAAAAAAAACCTATCTAATAAAATAGTAATATGCAAATTTGATTGTACCTTCACTACACCCACAAGCCACGCCCACCAGCCTATCAGGAGCAGGGGACAGGGCTGAAGCACTTGCAAGGCAAGGGGTACTGCCGCTGCTCTGCAGGGCCCTGCGGAGGGATGGAACTAGTGCCACGAGCTGGCCAGGACCACCAGCGCAGCATCCGCCCCCCAGGCCGGCCCCCACGGAGCGGCGGCAGTGGTGGCAGTGCAAGGGGCAGGGCTGTCGCAGCAGCGTGAGGGTCGGGGGCCCTTTCTGGCCCTGGGGTTAGTCCACATGCCCTGTGGTCCTGGGTGCCTGCGGCTGCCTGTGGCTGAGGCCAGCCTAGGTGAAACTGGCCCAGGTCCTGGGTGCCTATAGCTGGCCAGAGGGAGGGAAGCCTGGGTCCCAGGTGTGGGGCAAGGCAGAGGCAGTTAGGAGCAATCAGGCCAGCAGAGGAGCACTTAGGGGTGATCAGGAAGGCAGGCAGAGGTGGTTAGGGGTGATCAGGCAGGCAGAGGTGGTAAGGGGCAATCAGTCAGGCAGGCCAGTGAGCAGTTTTGGACCCAGTGTTCCTAGATTGTGAGAGGGATGTCTGACTGCCAACAGTCAGACATCCCCCAAGGGGTCCCTGATTGGAGAGGGTGCAGGCTGGGCTGCGGGAACCCCCATCCCTGCATGAATTTCATGCACCAGGCCACTAGTAAATAATAAAAAAAATAAAGGTGATTCCATCTAGAAGTGTGGGGTTTGGGAATCACTTTTCATTCTGTACCCTTTGTAGCCTTTGAATTTTTTTTATTCTGTATCTCTATTCTCTTATTACTTTAAGTAATTATATATGGATATACCAAATTAGAGCACCTCTATCTTATGTAGCTTCACACAATGTATTTATTTTATTGTTTGAATTATTTTGTAAGGAATAATGATAATTAGTGGCAAACCTTCAAATACTGTACATGTGGGTAGGATAGTGAAGCTCACTTTCATATACATAACTACTCTTGATTAAAATCTCCAAGATAAAAATGTGTCACTTCCATGGACATTCTATCAAGGATCTCTTGAGTTATTAAAAAGCAAAGTCCCAAGCTATTGATTTTTGGAAATCAAGTTGATTCATAAGGTTTCCAAATAATTAAAACAGTCTTCTTTAAAATCATAGGCCTTTCTATAAGTACATATAGGTCTTTCAGTCTACACAGGTGATGCAATGCAGAAAATCCTCAGAGCGCACTGCCCGCCGAGTGTAAGATTTCGCAGACGCATTTTACTGATGCCCTTTAGTTGCCAATAAAAACATGTAGGACTGAGATCATCACCAGCCAAGATGTCACTGGTGAAATATGAGGAGGCCCCATTGTTTGTGTAAAATAACAGTTGATTCATACGGAATGTAACAGTTTATTTGGAACTCAGTCAAAACCTTTCTATGAGCTTGCTACAACTGAACGCCTACTACTAATATGTGCTAGACACTTCATAGGACTCCCTTAAAGCTAACCAGCAATTCAGGGTATAACTAAAGCAAGGGGCTACTAAACAACTTGCTGCAATAGCAACACTGGGCAAAAGGCTGAAACCCAATTCAAAATAACTCAGGTGAAACAGTCAAGTTGTATAACACTGAGATCCTTTCCAGAACCAGGCAAAGAAAAGAGGTTGGTCTCAGGGAAAGGAAGTGGAGATTGGAGCTTCATTTTCTCTCATTGCACACCAGCTTCTTCTACATGCCCAAAACATGGCTCTCCGTCCCTGTCCTTGTCTGTGACAATTTCAGCAGCAGCAGGGATAGATCTCATGTTTGGAATTGGGAGTACTGAGGCCATCTTTGCTGTGTGTGTGTGTGGGGGGGGGGGGGGTCCTGAGCATTGTGGAGTGTTTCAATGACATGCCTACAGCACTCCACTTCCCCCAGCTGCGAAAATCAAACTGTCTCCTGACACTGCCAACTGCCTCCAGAAAGTAAAACTGTCAGTGACCTAGAGTAGCTGAATCACTTGTTCAGTGCTAAGGGAGGGCTCTGATTGGCTGGCTTGTTGCTCAAACCTAGACAAATAAACTGTAATTGATTACACGCACAAAATGACACCAGATAAGACTTGTGGTTTAAGGGGACAGATTCCAGAAGTAGAGAGCTATCACTCTACCATTGCTATCTGGCTTTCCCTGAACCTCTCCTGATAATATGGTAGACACTAGTGGCAATGAATCACTTGAAATGCAGCTATTTAAAATTTTATTTCACTTTAATTAAGTTATATTTAAATAACCACATGTAACTTATGGCTACCAAATAGGACAGCACAATTCTAAGTATTGAGAGATTTCAGGTTTCTTTAGAACAGCTGCTGGGACACATAAAAGGTGCTAAATATTTGTTGAATGAATGAATGGACAAAGCTGGGCCCAGAATCTGGAAAGGAAAAGATAATTAGACAAAGTCAGATGGCTCCAGGCTAGGGAGAATGAGAACTCAGCAACAAAGAATCAACAAAGTGGCTGGTCAAGAAGGTAGAGAAGGTAAATGCTGTGCTTGCCTCCTCCCACAGCTACATCAAAATTACAACTAAACCACAGAACCACCGTCACTGAGAACTGCCAGCTGAACAGAATTCTAAAAGACAGACATACAGAAGAAGCCAACATGAGACTATAACTGGTATGAAAGGCAGAAACACAGAACAAGCTGGTCCCACACCCACACGGGCAGCTACAGATGTCCTCCCTAAGAAGCGAGGTTCCTCAGCCCAGTGTCCCTGTGCTGGGAAGAGAAAACCCCATAACTCTGTCTGTGAAAACTAGTGAGTATAGAGGCTGAGTAAGACAGAGGCTACTGGAGTCCCAGTAGTTCCTCTTAAAGGGCCCACACACAGAATTACGTGGACTCAGTTGCTCCGAGCTCCAGCACAGAGCCAGCAGCTCCAGAGGCACCAGTGACATGAGAAGGAACTGAACTGTCTGGCTTCAGAACAAGGACTGGAGGGGCAGCTTTCTCCCAGACAGAAGGACTGGCAGAGGCCACTGTTCATTTGCTTGTAGAGGGCCGGCCCCAGGAAAGGCACCTGAGCATTCTTTTACATCAGTGTCAGCTGAATCCAAGGTGCCAGGCAGAGCCACATCTTGGAAACACATCACCAAAAAGGCTGGATGGGTTATCAGTACTTTTAACTTGCTCCAAGCATCAGGGGGAGGCCCCTTGAAATGTAGATTCAGCAGAGCCCCTGGAATGAGGGAATGAGGGAATGAGTTTGGCCTGGGCCCACTTAAGCTCCTTTGATTAAGTCTTTTCATGTGAAATCCCTTTCTATTTTAGTATAAATAAACACGCTGCGTTTGGGTTGGGATTCTCTGTCTCTCCATCAGAGAGCAGAGATTCACCCAGCCCCAGCTTTATTTTCTAATTCTGTGTCGTCTATTCTTTTCTATTATTTCTCAATCCCCAGCTCCTCTACTCAGTAACTGGACCCTACTCTTCTTTCCACACTGGACGTGGAGAGGAGAGAAACCTCCCGCCCCCCCCCCCCCCAACATTCGCTGAGCTCTCCCCCTGCAGGTGCAAGCCACAGCCACATCTGAGTGTCTATCAACATGCCTAACACCCTTAATCCTGCCCTGGTGATTCCCTAATACCCAACCCCATCCAACTTATAGGTGCACCCAAGTCACTTCCAGTGGCTTTTCTAGACAAATGTCCTGTCTTGGCTCATGGTGTGGATTTAAGCTTCTCAAAGGTTCACAAATCCCAAACAAGCAGCACCTAGCCTTAGCGTGCCACATACCTCAGGTAAGTGGCCCCAAGCACGAAACTAGCAACAGCCAGCCTCACTTGGTGGCGTAGCCTCTCTCAGGCACCTTCAAGCCCAGCAGAAGTGACAACCATCTGAAGATCACTGTGTCGCTCATACCAGGTGGCCCTGTGCCAGGGCATCGGCATTGGTTAACCATGACTTACACCAGAAACCCTCCCGAGAGTCTCCATCACCAACATACCCGGTGGCCAGCTTCACACCATTTCAGAGCACTACCCGGCCACCTCACCCAAAAGACACACTCAAAGGCGGAGTCGGCAGGCAGCAGAGCCCTCTTAAAGCAGATTCTGCTCGGTAGTCGCACACCAGAGCTCTTTAACACCTGGAAAACCAGTTGTTAAATCCTTATCGGCACACTGCTGAAAGTAAATGTCCATAAAAAATGAATTGTTAAAAAAAATTGTGGCACATTAATACAAGGAACTTCTGAAACACTTTGAAAGGCAATATAGAACTATATATTTATCAGTACAAGATGTCTACCAGTATTTTAAAGTTAAAATTACATATAATTTTTAAATTATCCTATATAAGAAAGAGGTAATTTGTAAATTGACCATCACAACACACAAGATGGCCGCCACCATGTGGACACACGATGACCACCGCAAGATGGCCAGCAGGGGAGGGCAGTTGTGGGCGATCAGGCCAGGAGAGGAGGGCAGTTGGGAGGGACCAGGCCTGCAGGGAAGGGTAGTTAGGAGTGACTGGGCCAGCAAAGAAGGGCATTGGGGGGGGGGGGGGCGGGAAACAGGCCTATAGGGGAGGGCAGTTGGGGGGGACCAGGCCTGCAGGGGAGAGCAGTTGTGAGGGGACCAGGCCTGCAGAGGAGGGCAGTTGTGTGTGGCCAGGTCAGCAGGGGAGGGCAGTTAAGGGCAACCAGGATGGAAAGGGAGGGCAGTTAGGGGCAATCGGGTCAGCAGGGGAGCAGTTAGGCATTGATCAGGCTGACAGGGGAATGATTAGGGGGCTATCAGGCTGGCAGACAGAAGCAGTTAGGGGTAATCAGGAAGGCAGGCAGGTGAGCAGTTGGGAGATAGCAGTCCTGGATTGTGAGAGGGATGTCCCAGATTTAAGAGGGTGCAATAACTATATACCTATCAGTAAGTACTTTAAATGTAAATGGATTAAATGCTCCAATCCAAAGATAGGATTGGCAAAAAGGCTAAGAAAGGAAGACCCTTATATATGTTGTCTACAAGGAATTCCAGATGAAAAGACACACATACACACAGAATGTAAAGGAATGGAAAAAGACATTTCATAAAAATGGAAGTGGAAAAAAAAAAAAAGCTGGGATAACAAATATTTAAAACAGATAAAACAGGCTTTACAACAAAGACTATAATAAGAGACAAAAAAGAACCCAGCAATTCCATTTCTGGGTATTTAACTAAAGAAACTGAAAACACTAATTCCAAAAGACATAGGCATCCATATGTTCACTGCAACATTATTTACAACAGCAAGGATATGTAAGCAATTTAAGTGTTCATCAATATATGAACAGAAAAAGAAATAATGCATACAGACAATGGAACAGTACTAGGCCATAAAAAGAATGAAACTTTGCCATCTGCAACAACATGGACCTAGAAGGTATTGTGCTGAGTGAAATAAGTCAGACAGAGAAAGACGAATGCCATATAATTTACCTATATGTAAAATCTAAAAAACAAAATGAAGGGATCAACTGATACAGAGAACATTTTGATGGTTGCCAGATGGGAGGGGAGGTTGAAGGGGTGGGTGAAAAAAGTAAAGGGATTAAGTACAAACTGGTAGTTACAGTCACAGGGAATATAAAGTATGACATAGAGAATATAGTCAATAATATTGTAATAGCTATGTATGGTGTCAGAAAGATACTAGATTTATCAGGGTGACCACTTTTTAAATTATATAAATGTCTAATCACTATGTTATACACCTAAAATTAATATAAAATTGTATGTCAACTATAGCTGAAAAATAAAAATTTATTTTAAAAAAAGAATCAGGAAAATGGAAGTAACCCAAGTGTCTATTATAGATGAATGAATAAACAAATTTGACACAGACTTATAATGGAATATTATTCAACCAAAAGGAAAGGAAATTTTGACACATGAATGAATCTTAAAGACATTCTGTTAAGTGATGTAAGTGAGTCAAAAGATAAATATCGTATGGTTCTATTTATGTGTGATACGCAGTCGATTCACTGAGATATAAACCAGAATGGCAGTTGCCTGGGGCTGGGAGTGCAGGAAGTAGGGAGTTAGTGTTTGAAAAGATAAAAAAAGTTCTGTAGGTGGATGATGGTGATGGTTGCACAACAATGTGAATGTAATTAATGCCCCAAAAGACCTGTACATTTAGAAATGGTTAAAATAGCAACTCTAATGTTATGTACATCATATAAAAGGAAAGAAGGGAGGTTAAGGGAGGAAGACAGGAAGAAGGAACAAACCAAAAAAGCTTAATCCTCATGGCTCTTCATACCACCCATTTTAAAATTATACATCCATGCTCTTTGCCACGGAGCTCTGCAATTCTTTCTGATTTGGATGGAGTGTGCTTCTCTGCACCAGGAATGCCACGTTTGACCACACAGTCTGCTTTAGCCAATGAACAGAGGCTTCAGATGTGCTTACGCAGTCCAGCTAGCCCGCTTGCGCTCTGGTGATCCACCATGAGCAGAATATGTCAGAGTAGCTGCTAATCGGAGAAGAAAGAGGAAAGAGATACAGCAAACCCCACCTAATCCCCATACTCTGAAGCCAAGACCATCCTGACAAAAGCTACCCACAAACCTATGAGTGAGAGAAAGACATCCTTGTAGGCTGCTTTGGGAGCCGTTTGTTACACAGTGGGTTTGTAGCAAGAGCTACCTGATACAGTGAGTTTCTCTGGGATGACTTTCCCACCTGGAGAATGGTCAAAGAATAATGAATACTTGCCACAAGGGTGCTTAAGAATCAGCTTCATTCTAAATTTATAAACACATTCATTTTTTAAATATGCCCTGAATTATGCACGTTTACGAATCATTATTTAGAAGGCCCACAAGGCCTCAGAGCCTTAGAGAAGGTGGGCCCAATGAGGAATTGTGCTTCCTCCTTGAGGACCTGTGGCTTATGGTTTTAAGTGGTGCTGAACCTGAGAAAACAAATCCTGGCACTTCTCAGAACTCAATGTCATCACTGGAGATCATCTAATTATAAAAGGATCCAATTTGAAATGCTCCCTGAAGCACTTCAGGCCTCACTCCATATTCTCCTTTTAAAATTTCTCCTTTCCGCAGTCCCTGGCAGGCACTTTGAGCTGGCAGCCAACATACTCTACTATCTGAGGCCCTTCACCCAGAAAGGATATTAAATCTGCATCCAAGTCAAGCAAATGTTTTTATGCAATTCAAAAAAGGCCAAACCATGAAAACTCAGTGGGCTCACAGGAGCCCTGTCATCGTGCACAGATCCGTGTGGTTGACTTAGGCGCAGCCTTGCTTCCACAAGGCAGGCAGCCTGGCCTCACTGCATCCTGGTGGGGTGAGCCCTGGCCAGCATCCTGCCATGTGCTTCCCTGGGCTTGACCCAGCTCCACACCCAGCTTCCATTCACCTCTGCACCAAGTGGCTAAGGAGGCAGATGGTTTGGAATTTCACCCCCCAGGGAATGAAATTCTTACCCTGCTATGAATTAAAACATAGCTTCCTCTTGGGAACACTGACTAATCATGCTGTACCCAGCAAGAAGGAGCAGAAGGAAAATCCAGAGGCAAATGGGAAAAGATCCTCTGGGGCTGAAGGGATAGCATGTGGGAAAACACTGGTTCAGGGAATAAGGGATTGGGGCTAGTCAAGGCTTTCTCAGTCCCACTGCTTTCTCCCAGCAGCTCAGCCAATCCCCAATTCTGCCACATCACATGGCAAAGCTTAACCAATCCCCAATTCTACCACATCGCATGGCAATGCTCAGCCAATCCCAATTCTGCCACATCAACATGGCAATGCTCAGCCAATCCCCAATTCTGCCACATCACATGGCAAAGCTTAACCAATCCCAATTCTGCCACATCACATGGCAATGCTCAGCCAATCCCCAATTCTGCCACATCAACATGGCAATGCTCAGCCAATCCCCAATTCTGCCACATCACATGGCAAAGCTTAACCAATCCCAATTCTGCCACATCACATGGCAATGCCCAGCCAATCCCAATTCTGCCACATCGCATGGCAATGCTCAGCCAATCCCAATTCTGCCACATCAACATGGCAATGCTCAGCCAATTCCCAATTCTGCCACATCAACATGGCAATGCTCAGCCAATCCCCAATTCTGCCACATCGCATGGCAAAGCTCAGCCAATCCCAATTCTGCCACATCAACATGGCAATGCTCAGCCAATCCCCAATTCTGCCACATCGCATGGCAATTCTCAGCCAATCCCAATTCTGCCACATCGCATGGCAAAGCTCAGCCAATCCCCAATTCTGCCACATCGCATGGCAAAGCTTAACCAATCCCCAATTCTGCCACATCAACATGGCAATGCTCAGCCAATCCCCAATTCTGCCACATCGCATGGCAATGCTCAGCCAATCCCCAATTCTGCCACATCACATGGCAATGCTCAGCCAATCCCCAATTTTGCCACATCAACATGGCAATGCTCAGCCAATCCCAATTCTGCCACATCGCATGGCAATGCTCAGCCAATCACCAATTCTGCCACATCACATGGCAATGCTCAGCCAATCCCAATTCCGCCACATCGCATGGCAAAGCTTAACCAATCCCCAATTCTGCCACATCGCATGGCAATGCTCAGCCAATCCCAATTCTGCCACATCAACATGGCAATGCTCAGCCAATCCCAATTCTGCCACATCGCATGGCAAAGCTCAGCCAATCCCCAATTCTGCCACATCGCATGGCAAAGCTTAACCAATCCCCAATTCTGCCACATCAACATGGCAATGCTCAGCCAATCCCCAATTCTGCCACATCGCATGGCAATGCTCAGCCAATCCCCAATTCTGCCACATCACATGGCAATGCTCAGCCAATCCCCAATTTTGCCACATCAACATGGCAATGCTCAGCCAATCCCAATTCTGCCACATCGCATGGCAATGCTCAGCCAATCCCAATTCCGCCACATCGCATGGCAAAGCTTAACCAATCCCCAATTCTGCCACATCGCATGGCAATGCTCAGCCAATCCCCAATTTTGCCACATCAACATGGCAATGCTCAGCCAATCCCAATTCTGCCACATTGCATGGCAAAGCTCAGCCAATCCCAATTCTGCCACATCAACATGGCAATGCTCAGCCAATCCCCAATTCTGCCACATCGCATGGCAATTCTCAGCCAATCCCAATTCTGCCACATCGCATGGCAAAGCTCAGCCAATCCCCAATTCTGCCACATCGCATGGCAAAGCTTAACCAATCCCCAATTCTGCCACATCAACATGGCAATGCTCAGCCAATCCCCAATTCTGCCACATCGCATGGCAATGCTCAGCCAATCCCCAATTCTGCCACATCACATGGCAATGCTCAGCCAATCCCCAATTTTGCCACATCAACATGGCAATGCTCAGCCAATCCCAATTCTACCACATCGCATGGCAATGCTCAGCCAATCACCAATTCTGCCACATCACATGGCAATGCTCAGCCAATCCCAATTCCGCCACATCGCATGGCAAAGCTTAACCAATCCCCAATTCTGCCACATCGCATGGCAATGCTCAGCCAATCCCAATTCTGCCACATCAACATGGCAATGCTCAGCCAATCCCAATTCTGCCACATCGCATGGCAAAGCTCAGCCAATCCCCAATTCTGCCACATCGCATGGCAAAGCTTAACCAATCCCCAATTCTGCCACATCAACATGGCAATGCTCAGCCAATCCCCAATTCTGCCACATCGCATGGCAATGCTCAGCCAATCCCCAATTCTGCCACATCACATGGCAATGCTCAGCCAATCCCCAATTTTGCCACATCAACATGGCAATGCTCAGCCAATCCCAATTCTGCCACATCGCATGGCAATGCTCAGCCAATCCCAATTCCGCCACATCGCATGGCAAAGCTTAACCAATCCCCAATTCTGCCACATCGCATGGCAATGCTCAGCCAATCCCCAATTTTGCCACATCAACATGGCAATGCTCAGCCAATCCCAATTCTGCCACATTGCATGGCAAAGCTCAGCCAATCCCAATTCTGCCACATCAACATGGCAATGCTCAGCCAATCCCCAATTCTGCCACATCGCATGGCAATTCTCAGCCAATCCCAATTCTGCCACATCGCATGGCAATGCTCAGCCAATCCCCAATTCTGCCACATCGCATGGCAAAGCTTAACCAATCCCCAATTCTGCCACATCAACATGGCAATGCTCAGCCAATCCCCAATTCTGCCACATTGCATGGCAATGCTCAGCCAATCCCCAATTCTGCCACATCACATGGCAATGCTCAGCCAATCCCCAATTTTGCCACATCAACATGGCAATGCTCAGCCAATCCCAATTCTGCCACATCGCATGGCAATGCTCAGCCAATCCCCAATTCTGCCACATCACATGGCAATGCTCAGCCAATCCCAATTCCGCCACATCGCATGGCAAAGCTTAACCAATCCCCAATTCTGCCACATCGCATGGCAATGCTCAGCCAATCCCAATTCTGCCACATCGCATGGCAAAGCTTAACCAATCCCCAATTCTGCCACATCGCATGGCAATGCTCAGCCAATCCCAATTCTGCCACATCAACATGGCAATGCTCAGCCAATCCCAATTCTGCCACATCACATGGCAATGCTCAGCCAATCCCAATTCTGCCACATCGCATGGCAAAGCTTAACCAATCCCCAATTCTGCCACATCGCATGGCAATGCTCAGCCAATCCCCAATTTGCCACATCAACATGGCAATGCTCAGCCAATCCCAATTCTGCCACATCGCATGGCAAAGCTCAGCCAATCCCCAATTCTGCCACATCGCATGGCAAAGCTTAACCAATCCCCAATTCTGCCACATTGCATGGCAAAGCTCAGCCAATCCCCAATTCTGCCACATCGCATGGCAAAGCTTAACCAATCCCCAATTCTGCCACATCGCATGGCAATGCTCAGCCAATCACCAATTCTGCCACATCACATGGCAATGCTCAGCCAATCCCCAATTCTGCCACATCGCATGGCAATGCTCAGCCAATCCCCAATTCTGCCACATCACATGGCAATGCTCAGCCAATCCCCAATTCTGCCACATCAACATGGCAATGCTCAGCCAATCCCCAATTCTGCCACATCGCATGGCAATGCTCAGCCAATCCCCAATTCTGCCACATCACATGGCAATGCTCAGCCAATCCCAATTCTGCCAAATTGCATGGCAATGCTCAGCCTATCCCCAATTTTTCCATCACTTGTTGGGAAAATTGACAGTACATAAGGCATCAGAGGATGGAACACTTTCAATAGCTGGGGAGAAGGGAATGTAAGGGAGAAGACCATTAAAAGAGAGATTTAAGACAAAGCCATCTATCTATAATAATGAAAGCGTAACATGCTCATTGGAGCGGACAGCCAGACGACCTTCGGGAAGAAGCTGAGGCTGCACGGACTGCGCCTCTTGTACGAATTTCCTGCATCAGCCCTCTGGTTGTAAATATAAACTGTGTAAAAACAATTCAAATTGCCTCACTACTGTTAGAAAGATGTTCACCAGAAGATGAAATTTTGCTGATTATACGTTAGAAATTTTAAACATTTTACGATGCAGTAATGCCCCACTGTCTAATGTGTATGCCATATACATATGATATACACACTGGTTTCTTCTTTTAAATTGTAATTTAATTAAGTAGATATTCCTTTTAACTTAGTTTCTTTTATGTAACCTCCTGAGCAGTCAGCATTGTCTCACCTTTACTTACCTTGATCATTTTATTCCCTAACTTTCACTTAAAGTTCCTATTCAGCCTGACACTTCATGTATTCCCGCTAAAATTGGATGATACCTCTGCAGGGGTCGGCTTGGGAGAAAGAAGCTGCTAATGATGGGAATGATACCCTGTTTCCCCTAAAGTAAGACTTCCCCCCAAAATAAGCCCTACTCGCTGTAATAGAAGGCATCCCCCTGAAAATAAGATCTAGCACACCTTTCGGAGCAAAAATTAATATAAGACACTGTCTTATTTTCAGGGAAACAGGGTAGTGAAAGATAAGAGAAAATCAGACAAGAAGAAAGATCTTATATTCAACTACTAACAGTCAACATTTATTAAGTACAATATGCATATACTCAAGCCTCAGAACTACATAAAATGAGGTTGATATTATTTTAATTTCATATATGGGAAAATAAACTACAAGTGCTTAGGCATCTTGACTGGAGTCACACATCTGGTCAATGGTGGTGCTCAATTCAAATCCGGTTCTCCCAACACCGTTACTGGTGCCCTGCCCTCCAGGTGGGTGCCAAATACCTTTATGAAGACAAAAGGTAGTGCGACTTGATATACTCCCAAGAGACATCAGTCCACCCATCTCACCCCCATTTTAACACTGGTCAAAATTTAAAGATATAAAGCACATTTTCATAAGGCCTCTAATCTGTTATTTTCTCTTCCCCCTCTACTTCACTTCCTTCTTCACCTCTTCCCCACCTTCCCCCTTTTATTTTCATCTTCAGCACCTTCTAAAGACAGCACCAATAAGTTCCTTTATGTTGCACAGAATTTGATGATATACACCATTTAAAGTTCTGACTATTATAGCCTCCATAATATTTTGATAACAATTTGGCCAAACCATGCTTTAAGGGCTCAGTTTGCACGTAGCAAACAGAAAAACTAAAGCCTCTGGGCAAAACTATAAGACTCTGAAAACATGCAACATGACATTATGCATCAAAACACAAGCACATACATTTCTGTATAGCAAAGTAACAAAGACATTGAGATCTAGATTTGAATCTCCACCTCATTAATTTTTGGACTTTGTGCTAATTAACAATGCTAAATCTTAGTTTCACTATAAGTAAAACAGATATGGAAATTATAAGACCTTGTGATAATTAACAGATAAAACACACAAAAATGTTCACAATTTGGCACAGATAAAGCACTCCATCAATATGTATATTTACTATTTTATGTATTGGTTTGGCTCGAGTTGGATTTTTTTCTCAAATTCCTTACTATCTTTTTATTTCTTGAATAATTCATATAATAAAAAATGTAAACAGTGAACATAACTAATCTACTTAAAGCATTAAAGAATTTATAAATACTAATGCCATAAAATAGATTTTGCATTAATTTCATCTAAAATTCATGTTTATGCTATAAGCCAATTATGGTTTAAATAAAATTGTATTTCTCATTCCCTGGCCTAAAAAGATTCAAAAAAATAAAACTTTCTTTAAATATTTATTGACTTTTAAAACTCAAATTTAATTCTAGGAAAGTGACAAGATAGAATTCAAGTATAGTTTTACTGGAGAAAACTCGGTAGTTTGCTCCTTCAGAACATGGATTGTAGCATTTATTCAGTGTCCTAGGACAGATTAGGTCCTCAAATGTTTGTTGAAAACATGCAGAATAGGATGGGTGGATAAACAGATGGTAGGGTGGGTATATAGATAAATTAACCAACCTTATGCTATCAGTTGTAGTAGTTAGCTACTGCTATGTAACAAATCATCCCAGACTTATTGGCTTCAAACAATAAACATTTTAGGAGGGTGGGCAAAATGGGTAAAGATGGTCAAAAGGTGAAAAACTTCCAGTTATAAAATAATGAACTCCTGGGGATGTAATGTACAGCATGGTGAGAATCCTATCTAATAAAAGAGTAATATGCAAATTTGACCATACCTTCACTACACACATAAGCCAGGCCCATAGCCATGCCCACCAACCAATCAGGAGCAGATTATGCAAATAAATCCCACCAAGATGGCTACCACCACTGAGAGCAGGAGGAAGGCTTAGGTTTCCCCAGCAACAGAGGAAGCCAAGCTTTCTGCCTGCCACTGCCAGCCTAGGCCTCCACTCAATGCTACAAAGTTTCAATTATAAAAGATACAGAAATGGCGGCAGCCACTGAGCTGGAGAGAACAGAGGCTTGGGTTTCCCTAGCAATGAAGGAAGCCAAGCTTTCAGCCTGCCATTGCTGGCCTAGGCCTCCCCTCTAAGCTACAAAGTTTCAAACAGAAATGGCTGTCGCCACAGAGCGAGCAAAAGGCTTGGCTCTGTTCCAGGCTACAAAGTTTCAATTGTAGACATAAATTAATCCCAGATCCCAGGGCCTCCACTTAGGTCACTGGGGGGGGGCGTGGCCAGCCTGCAAACTTCCACAGGCCCCTCACCCAGGCCGCCCTTCGCCCCAAGGGAACCCCCACCCTGACCTGGTACACTCTTTAGGGCAAACCAGCTGGCCCCCACCCATGCACCAGGCCTCTATCCTATCTAATAAAAGAGAAATACACAGATTGACCATCACACCAACACACAAGAGGGCTGCTCCCATATGGTCAAAGATCCTTCCTCCATGTGGTCACAAGATGGCCACCACAAGATGGCCAGCAGAGGAGGGCCATTGGGAGGTTCCAGGCCCTGCAAGGAAGGGCAGTTGGGGGTGATCGGGCCGGCAGAGGAGGAAAGTTGGGGGTAAACAGGCTGGCAGGGGAGTAGTTGGACATTAATTAGGTTGACAGGGTAGTGGTTAGCAGGTGATCAGGCTGGCAGGCAGAAGTGGTTAGGGATAATCAGGGAGGCAGGCAGGTGAGCAGTTTGGAGCCAGCAGTCCTGGATTGTGAGAAGGATGTCCGACTGCCCGTTTAGGCCCGATCCTACTGAGATCGGGCCTAAACGGGCAATTGGACATCCCTTGAGGGTCCCAGATTAGAGAGGGTGCAGGCTGGGCTAAGGGACATCCCCCACCCCTGTGCACAAATTTTGTGCACTGGGCCTCTAGTCTATAATAAAAGCATAATATGCTAATTAGACCAAACATCCTTCCAGATGATCTTCTGGGTGAAGCCAGGGCTGCAAGAGAAGCCCGGGTCCCAGGTGCCAGAGGAAAGCCAGTGCTGGCAGTTGGGGGAAGGAAGGCCTATTCTTGTATGAATTTCATGCATCAGGCCTCTAGTAGTTAATAATACTCTATTGCATATTTGAAAGTTGCTAAGAGAGTAAATCTTAAAAGTTCTCAATACTTTTTAAAAAAAAAAAAAGTCCTGAACACAGAAAAATTGTAATGGTGACCGATGTTAACTACACATGTGATCATTTCGCAATATATACAAATACTGAATCCTTATGTTGTACACTTGAAACTAACATAACATTCTATGTTAATTGTATCTCACAGTTTCTATGGGGCAGGAATCCCAGAGAGGTCAGCTGGGTGGATCCAGGTCCAGAGCTCTCAGGGCGTCGCAGCAGCCCTCCCCAGGGGACAGGATCTAGAAGATACTTTTCCAGGTGCACTCCCACGGCTGCTGCCAGGGCTCCATTCCGCATCCCTCTCCACAGGGATGCTCACAGTATGGCTTCCCCCAAAGTGAGGGACTCGAGGGAGTGGGAGAGAAAATATGCCCAGAAGGAAGTCTTTTATAACAATCTCAGAAGTGACATGCCATCACTGTGCTATTATTCACACAAATCAACTCGGGGTGTGAGAAGACTGTATGTGGGTATGAACAACAGGCCGCAGAAATCATTGGGAGACATCTTGGAGGCTGTAAAGTTAGAAACCTTCAAATCTTCTAAATCCTGGAGCCAAACTAAGACCATGAAAAACTGACACAGCACCACAGGTAGAGTTATTTTTGCTCAGCTGCAAAAACCTATATGAACCACTACTTTTTACAAAGAAAAAAGAGTATGTAACATCTATAAAAGAATATATATCTACATCATCTAGGAGAAATTTCAACTTTTATTTTCTTCCTCTTCCAAAAATGTCTGAAATGCTCTTGCTATCTAGTTTTCAACTCATGGAAATCCTAATTTCCGTCCTAAAAATTCAGAACTTCGCACAGCAAACACATCAGTGCCTAGAAGGTAAATTTCAAAAATGGCATTTCTCTTTTTCTAAAGCACAGGTTAGACCTAAATTTAATATATATATATGAGAGAGAGTGTGTGTGTGTGTATGTGTTTAGACCACAAAATGGCCTGTTACCTCTAGCCCCTACAGGCAATAATGTTCTAAATAAGGAAACACTCTTCGGAAACATCTTACTACCCAAGTCTGAATTGAAAGTTGGATTTTGCATCACGAAATGTTTTGCACTGATTTCTCTCTGCTCCTTCCTTTGTAATCAAGTGTCACCCAGCCTTGGACTAAACTTAAGTCCTAATTGACAGATGTTGACTCTCCAGATTCCAAGCTCTTCCAGGACTAGATCAAGCCCACGGGTCACCTTACTTGGCAAATTCCTCTTCATTTTAACTGCTTCCAGAAGATGGTGACAATGGCCAGCATGGATTAATGCAAAGTACTTTAAATTATATCTCTGAGCTGGAATGAAGGAGAAACAAATGTCAGGCTAAACACAGTTGCTGCTGAATGAGAGGGTCTCCATGCAAAGGGCGGACTTTATTTCTGGCTGCTTCCTGCCTGGCTTCTTCAAAACTGCCCTTTGCAAGTGTCTCACCATAGTTCTGAGTGCTCAGAAGCCTGAGCCCAGTGCCCTCACTGTGTCTCTCTGTGTGGCTATCTGCCCAGCTGCCTTTCCCTCACCAGTCCATGTGACCCTGGATGAGTCGCTGAGTCAGAAGGTACTCACAGTGGAAACAATCACCACTAACACCTTCAAATGATGGCATTTACTGCACATGACTTCTAAACAGGGGTAGGGGAGAGGGGATAAAATGTAGGCCCTGCAAAATTTATTTAAAAGGCCTTTCTCGTGATGAGTTTATTGATGCTTAAAATTTTTTTTAGCATGACCTACAGTTCATTACTCTTGCACTTGACTTTGTTACTCTTTTGAACCAAACTTAATTACATACAAGAACCAATCAAAACACACTTAGCTTAAAGGACAGAACTATGAAGAGGCATTAGAAGCTACCCAGCATGGTCCTAAATTAGCAGAAACTTTACCTCCTGTCCTCATTCAAACTGCACACTTCACTCGTGTTTGTTCAAAACAAGGAGCAGGCATAGGCATCCTCAAGCATTCTTCATGGTATCTCTTACAGGTATTTCCAAGTAGAAAGTGTTTAAATATCTCAAGTTAACAGGAAGTGGAAACTGCTCCAGCAACAATCTGTCCAATTCCAGTTCTAAGAAACCAACATGTCAACTAAAGCACTTAACCCTGGGCCTCTGCAGTGATGCTCCGTGTTGACTTAGAAACGATGGTGGCATTGGAGGGTTCGCTTCCATTCACTCTGTGCTTCTGGCCACTTGACATTCGAAAGGAGACCAGAGGCCATCCAGAGTCTAACCCTTGGTCAGCTGACACTCCTCCCCCACACCACCCAAGGAAGGTTGTCAGCATGGTTTCCAGTGCTGTCACCTCAGCCTGCAGGCGCTCTACCTGACTGCATGTCACTGCTCAGCGGAAGGCCCAACACCTTTACAATCAACTCCAAGCTCATGGCCCAACATCCACAAAGTCCAACATAATCCAGCAGGCATGACATGTCTTTGAGCCATATCCCATATTCCATTTTTGTGCCACTTGCAGCCACACTAGTCCTCTAGCTCTTCCTCACACTCAGCATTCTTTTCTGCCTCAGGGACTTTGCTAGTGCTTCTCCCTCTGCACCCAAATTGCCATAGGGCAACTCCTGGGAATCCAGATTCTGCTCAGATCCTCCCTCCCAGCGGCCTTCCTGACCAGCCTGTCTCACACTGCACCCCACGTTTCCCCATCACTAGCTGTGATTTTTATCTGCATGGACTCATCAACATGCCTGTTATCCACTACATGGGTACACCTGAGAAGGTAAGCTCTATAGTAATAGCAGTTAATAAAAACTAAGATTTATATTTTATATAAGACATTGGGTGCCAGGAACAGTTCAAGCACCTTAGTTCTCACAACAACCTGACAAGGCAGGTAGCACTACCCTCATCTTACAGATGAGAGCACCAAAGCACGCAGAGGGTAAGTAATGTTGCCAATCACACAGTCACGCGGTGGGAAAGCTGGGATGCAGATCCTAGGTGGGTGACTCCAGAACCCTCGGTCCCACCCGTCCTGCCCATAGTCTTGCCAGCAAGCAGGACCTTCTCTGACTGCTGCAGCTGAGTCTGCCAGAGCCCAGAGCTGGGGAGAGGAGGGAGCTCACTAACCTCCTACACACAGCCCACTTCCTTCCCTCCTCTTGGCCCCAAATCCTCCCAGCTCAGGGATCTACCCTCTACCCCACCAGTGCTCACAGCTTCTTCCCTGCAAGTGTATCTGAAATCACACAGCATGGTGACTCAGCCCTACATTACTTCACTCCCAGAGCAATGATGGGAAGGATTCAAACAGCATCTCTCCATTCAAATATCCACTTCACTGACTCACAAATTTTCTTTTTAATTCCAGAAAAATGAATCAAGTTAGAGGAAACAGCCAGTTTGTTTGTTTGTATTGTTTTTTTGTTTTGTTTTGTTTTGCCACAGCTGAACACAAAAATCTAAAGACCTCTGGAACAATAAATAAGAAATGAACATTAAGCCCAGTTCAATTTTCTTACAGTAATTTATCCAACAAGGCACAATCTCAGCCTCCAAGCCCTTCCTGCCATTCCAGCTCCCATTTGGGCCATACATTTCTATCTTCAAAAGATCACATTCCCAAGGCTGGAAGCAGCCTGTTGCTTAATCAAAATGCTATCCAACAAAAAGCTTTCTAGCGGCCGAGTTCGTTTCCTCGTTTCCTTCGGGAGCAGCTGGCTGAGAGGTCACTGGGACGAGAGGTTTTAGCCATTCTTGCTCTCAGGGCAGCATTATTTTTCCTCTGAGCAACGAGCAACGTAGCCCAGCAACCCCATGGAAACCTGATTAACTTCTTTGGGGATGTGCTTATAAACTCATAGCTCTCTTCGCTTCAGGGAATTTTAATGGTGCACCTCTGTTTCACAACAGTCTTAAAATACCCACAGAAAGATGAGCAAAAATTGGTGCTTTGGGAATATTTTCTTTTTCCCTGGTTCTTATTCTATTTTCAGAATGCAGGTCTACTGAAGAACTGGAAATTATACCTCACCTCTCTAAAGAACAGCTACATTAATAAACTTGGTGAGTCCTGGCCAGGTAGTTCAATTGGTTGCAGCATCTTTCAGATATGCCAAGGTTGCACGCTAGGTCCCCAATCAGGACATATACAAGAATCAACCAGGGAATGCACAAGTAAGTAGAACAACAAACTGATGTTCCTTTCTCTTCCTCTCCTCTAAAATCAATCAATGCATAAAAATTGTTTTTAAAAAACCTTACAATTTTTGAAAAATAAAAGTAACGATATGGGGTCCAAAGGAGTTCTTAGTAGTGAATAGCTTGTATGTTAACAGTACAAGCCAGTACTCCAGTCTGCGGCAGCCCAGCTTAGGTGATCCTAGCACCAGGCCACGAGACAAAGATACAGAAACCGTCTCCTTACAAATGGTGAGCTTAGCAACATCCCAGGGTTCTCTTGCACTCTTGGTCCCAGAGAGTCATCCTGAGAGTATGTGCTGGTGACTCAAGATTACCTGGCCTCCAAAGCGGGTCAGTACACACTGATCACCATTCCTAAGAAAGCTGCCAAGACTTCAGCCTGGGCAAGAGCATCCCTGAGCAGACACCAGGACTGGGACTACAGTGCAAAGAGTAAGGCAAGGGTGTGCAGGGCAGGGTAGAGTCCTGGTTGCATTGAACACTTGATATTTTGTTCATCATAAACTTTCTTATTAATTCTCATTTTTAAAAATATTACCTTGATTATTGGAGTTGTTGGTGCCCCTCAACCTTTGCCCCCAAAGCAAACACCTGCCCTAACATCCTATCTCTTTGGATTAATTGCTCACATCTTAAACTTCGCTTGTCAGGTGACTCATTCATCTCTGCTATGTCATGCAATTTAACTGCACGTGACAACCTTATGAGGTAGGTACTTGCTATTGCCTGTTTTACTCAGGACACTAAAGCACAGCAGGTTGCATAACTTGCCCCAGGTTGTACATGAGTAACAGCAGGGTCTCTGAGGGCTCCACCCCGAAGGACCCGAAGTGGAATTTGTAGCTGTGCTGGAATTCCTTGGCAGGTAAGGTCACAACCCCTTAAGGACATTGCTTACTTTCACCTACAGAAAGGGCAGCCAATGGATATCACACTGAAAGTATAAACCCGAAACAGCTTGTTGCACTATCACAAGCTGAATGTAAGTAGTGTCACACTACCCTTAAAAGAATATTTAAACAAACGACTTCTCCGGTTCCAATCGCCATCTCAAAAAATGGTTAATGAACCACAGGAAGAAACAGTAGCAACTCTGGAATCTGAACCAAAAGCAAACTTGCTGAAAGCCTCAGAAAGAGGAACCACAGGGAAGGCGGAAGGACCAAGGATGTGTGCATCTGCACCTGGGGAACATCAAAGCATGAGCTAATTTTGGGACTGGCTGACCTGTTCCAATATCTTAACCTTAATTACATACTTCTGATAATAGAGCTTCAAGACCGGCCCAGATTCAAATGCAAGAGATAAATACGGGTGCACACCCCAACTCGTCTACGGATAAAACTAGCATAGGTTGTGAAAGTATTTATAGAATCTTTTCAGCTGAACCTAAGGATCTCTTCAAATATTAATTCTTCTACTAAGGCAATAATTTTTAAGTTAATTTAATATGGGTAAAATCTGGACCATATCACTTAAAAAAACACATCATAAGTAGCATACAGATTGCATTTCATGTGCCAATTCCAATAAATTAAGAATAATTTTGCAAACAAATCTACCCCAGGTGGGAAAAGGTGCCATGACTGGTCAGCATGTCTGCCAGGGGCATGTGGAGTCAATGGCCAGTGATGTACGCACATCTAACCGGTCTGCTTCCCTCCCCTGTACCCTTGCTCTTAAGTTGGTTACCCAAAAGTCAATGAAGGATCGTGAATCTATGAACTAGGAACTTTACAAATATCTGCAATGTTTATTACATTCTTCTTGACTATGGTTCTAAGTCAAGTCTTAGAACATGTTCAAATGGGCACTATTTTAACTCTTTTGGTTTTAACGCATCATATTTTCTGTTTACCGTCCTCTTGGTTTTGCCCCACAATGTCACTATCCTTTTCAGTTCAACTCGGAGATGCCAAACATGTGAGCCAAATTGGGTCTCTACCAACTCACTGTCTGAACTCACTGTCCTCATGACCATTGCTTCCATTGTTCTGAGACAATATGACATTTCCTCCAAACAAGTAGTTAGTAAATAAACCATCAAATACTGGAAATAAAGTTTATTTTAGCCTCTCAAATACCAGAGAGGGAAAGGCGAGAGTCCTAATTAAAACAGTTTATTAGTTTTATACTCACCTCAATAATCTTTGATCCCAATGAACCCTTTGGAATGTGCTATCCAGATGAATTTTCAGAGACTTGAGAAAGACATGCCATTTCCAACTTTACCCAACTGCACATCAGGTACATTTCCAACGAGGAGGTGCCTAAACACCAATTAGCTCCAACTAGCCACCTGTATGTGACCAAATGATCCCTTACCAAGTTGCCAACTATGGGCATTTTGACCATTCTTAGAGAGATTAAGTTCATGAGCAGTGTCGGCTTGAATGCCATCCCCTACAGAAAACCTTCCTTGACCTGCCACCTGCTGTGTCGATGCTTTTAAAAATACCTGTCTGTCACATGCTCCTGACACACTCTCAGCATGTTTCTAGCTACATGCTCAGGGTGCGAGCACAGCGAACTAATTCATCACGGAACTCAAGAGACTTGCGAAGCCTTTCGAAGGGACATGCTCAGTAAATGAGGAAATGCTGTGGTTGTCATAAGCACCAGAAGTGGGGTTGGAAGGGCTACTGCAGAGAACAGGACTCGGAAGTAAGAGGTCTGGGCCTCAGCCCCACTCTGTCCTTAACCATAAACAAGAATTTCCACTATCTGCCCGGTTGGTGTGGCTCAGTTGGTTGAGCAATCTCCCATGCACCAGGAGGTCGCCTGGTTCAATTCCTAGTCAGGGCACATGCCCGGGTTTCCGGCTTGGTCCCAGTAGGAGACGTGCAAGAGGGAGCTGATCAATGATTCTCTCTCATCAATGTTTCTATCTCTCTCTCCCTCCCACTCTCTGAAATCACTAAAAAAAAAATAAGTTTAAAAACTAAAATAAAATAGCTCCATCTTTTAAAAAATAAAAATAATTTCCGCTATCTGTCCTAAAGTTGCTCCATCTGTAAAACGCAGGCAAAACCTTCCCTCCTCTCCACAACACTACATTACTCTGAGACCACAATGGTATATTTTGGAAAAAGTATTTTAAAGCATTTTAAAAGGGGGTAAGGGAGACATAAAAATTGGCCATCACAGTTTCATTAAGCACTTCCCTCTGAGTAAAGAAAACTTTTAAAAAGTAAAGAAAACATTAAAAAAAATAAGTGAACGCTAGGTTCAGCATCCATAAATGCATAATCACGTATTTCTATTAACCACTTGATTCCCAGTACCCCCAGCACACCTCCTTTTAGAAAGGCATTTAATTCCTATTTGTTGAATGAAGGAGCAAGTAGATGAAAGAATAAAGATGATAATAATAACAAATATAAATGACAACATATTAAGTACTTCCTGGGTACCAGGTACTACTCAAAGCACTTTTTATGCATTAGCATTTAAATCTACCACCTTCTAAACTGTACCTGTGGTACTTACCTTCTGGGCTTAGTACCAACCGATACGCCCATTTTACAAATCCAAAAACTGAGACAGAGAGAGAGGTTAAGTAACCTGGTAAAGTAACCCACATAGGAAGTGGCTGCTCCCAACTACTGTTTCCATCCACACTAGGAATTGCTTGAGTGAGGACCTGAGTGAATAATGAAGAAGGAGGGGCAGAGAAATTATTTATTTAAAATTGCTCACTAGCCCTGGCTGGATAGCCCAGTTGGCTGGAGCTTTGTCCCATATACTGAAAGGTTATGGGTTTGATTCCCTGGTTAGGGTGTGTACAGGAGACAACCAATCTATATTTCCCTCTCACACAGACGCCTCTCTGTCTCTCTCCATCCATCCACCCTCAGGTAAGGATTTTAAAAATAGAAGGGAAAAAAAAAAGACTGCCCACCAAAGAGTTCAGCTTGATTTAAAAAAAGATAATATTTACCTAAAAGAAACTATATTTAGAAGAGGATTCAAATTTGGAATTATGCTACCTAAATCTGATCTGCTCAAATTATTTTCATCCAAATTATGTGAGCAAATTTTAAAAGAAAGAAAAGTTCTGAGTTGCAGGGATTTGAAAGGTGTTTTAGAAATGTTGGAGATGGCATGATACTCCACATTCTTTGGATAAAAGGACTTCATTTAATTTTCACAGCTTCAAAGCGGACAGTGGTCCATAGTCAGTAACTACTGAAGCTGAAAGCAAGACGAGAGAAATAAATCACAAGTCCACATAAGGTAGTGCGCAAAGGCAGGCTTACAGCTGTTCGTATGGAAAAAGACCTGCAGGTTCTGGTTGTTACAACAGCTTTATTAATTCAAAAGAATACAAGAACAAACTGCCTCCCCTACTCACAACTGTACGCCTCCTTTTGCCCACCTGTATTTGTGTCAGAAAGCAAGCAACTTATCCTTTATGATGTTTCCTGATTTCTCCACTTCTTTATAAAGCCCTATGCATTAAAATATCCATGTTCCCGGCTGATAAAATTTTAAAAAATGTATTTATATGATAAATCTTGCACTCTCTGAGCTTATCCTGAGGGCTTTTAGTCCCGGGGCTTCAACCTCAGGCTCCTCTGGAAGATTCTTATTCTGAGTTTAGATACAATGACTCTAACCTACTGACTAAAGTTACACGACACTCACCACACCTTCAGACACGAGCCCCATTACTGGTCCATCCATGCTCCGAGACACTGATAATGAAGACTGTTTGTGAGACCATAACTATCCGATAATGGTGGCCACTCCACATGGAATATTACGTATACATTAAAAACACTAACTTATCAGTCATAAATATTTCAAATATAACATCACTTTCTATAGCCATGTTTCAGCATTTCTACCCTTTATGAATGCATCATGGAAATCTCCCAAGTGCCTCAAACTGTCCGTGACCTTTCTCACTGGCAAGAAAGAGAAAGGTGACAGAACAGAAACCTGCCTTTTTTCTGAAGCTGCACCTTGCATATGAAATCTCACACAAGACAAGGAGCATTCGGCTTGCCCAAGGGTAGCCCTAATGGTAAGCAGAGGGTGGGAGCAAACCCGCAGGCTGGTCTCAGGCTGAAAGCTCATGGAAATTCTCTAAGTCAAGTCCTCTTCCCAGAGCCACTAGGAAAGGCCAGGTGCCCAGGGAACTGGGCCAAGAGGCGCAGGCCCTGCTCTGCAGAGTAAACACAGCTCCGCCAAAACAGCACTGCAGGAAAATATCCCGGTAGCTGCTTGTTCTAAATGCCACAGTCAAGCTCGCCATTCCCAGGAGTCCAAGAGGTGCTGCAATGCAGTAGAGTTTAAAGACCTGGACTCTAAAGGCAGACAGAGGCCACACCTGCAAGACTGGGGCAAGTGCTAACTAAGCTCCATGTAAAAGATAAACCCCATCTTGTGAGCATTTAGTGCATGTCTCATATACCAGTTAAAAGTTTGTAAGTGGGCTATTACTATCCCATTTTTGCAGATGATCAATTTGAAGCTTAAAGAGGCCAAGTCAGTTGCCCAATGTCAATCAGATAATTAGTGGAGAAGTAAAGATTAGAGCCAGAAGTCAGCGTAACTCCAAGATCATTCTCTTCCTGGCCTATTTTACCACAGCCCCCAAAAGGCACACAATGGGCCGCACAGCTCACCTGCTGCCAGAGCAGCCCCAGCCGGCAGCACTTTCAGCTGCACCCGGAATGTTTCCCAGCCGGGCTGTCCAACGCTAGCCACCAGCCACATGCGGCCACCGAGCTCTGGAAAAGTGGCTAACGTGACTATGAAATTAAATTTATTGTTTTATTTCATGTGATTGTAATTATTTATATGTAAGTACCATACACATAAGAGAAGGTAAGCTTAGAGCACATAGTATTCCTTGGCAAGGCCAGCAAGCAAGAGAGCACTAGGGCTCCCCGGCCCCTGCCCGTCCTCAGTGTCCAGCAGGGTCCCGTGTACCAGTTCTCACCATCACCGAGTCAGGCTAAACCTCAGCTATGAGTTAGCAACTCTGCACTAAGTCCCCATGTTTCCCACATCATCCTTTTATTCTCCATATTCTACTGTGTTATTACTACAGTCCACGAAACTGTGGCTCAGAGAATCTAAGTAATTTGCCCATGTCACACAGCTAGTAAGTGATAGGACTCAGGACTCAAAACGTTAATCTTCCAACTCCCTTAAAACTAAACCTTAGCTGCTGTCACCATTTACTGGTATCAGATGAGGAAAATTCCTTTCCCTATTACCTCATATTGTTATAATGAAATGAGATCATGGATCTGAAAATGCATTGAAGACTTAAGGCAGGTGTAAGTTTTTATCTGGACACTTATTTTAAAGTTTGAAAGAAGAAAAAAAAAACTTCTCAACTTTTCAGTTTATTACTGAGAACTTATGACATCCCAATCAAATAAAAATCCTAAGTTGGTAAGTAATGGAAATATTCAGGAACATATCCAAGTCACTCAAGTCTACGCTTGTCTTCAAATTCAAAGTACTTGTTTATGTCTGTGAGATCCCTTTTTTCAGCCTGTGGCTCCCAAAAGCCAGAGTCCCCAGCTAGTTTCGAGTTGAAGGTTAAATCAGGCATAATTATGTTTTGGACAATGTTTGCAACTGACTGTAGTAAAGGGGGGATCCAGGTAGCCCCTAACTCTAGTGCAATATCCCTTCACCCACATCACTCCTGAGCCAGCATCGGCTGCAAAGCAAGGTTTCTAACAATATGCGGAAATGTTCAACTTCCAGGGACTGCCCACAAATGAGGGCAAATCCAGAGCTGACTAAACCACACTGGCAAAAGCACATGGAGATACAGTGACAGGCACCTACCCCCAGACACCGCCATCAGACCATGCTTTTGCTTATGTGCAGCTGGCAGGTGCTGTCTGCAAACATCAGGACGAGCCCAGCTGTCCCAGTCTGAGGATGATGAGCAGGCCTGAGTGGCAATGTGGGCTATGTTCCATAATTATCATTAGCAAGAAGTTGTTGTTTAAATCATCACCACTAATGTGAAATAGAGTCTCAAATTCTTCCCTATTTTTAAATCTTCCCAGACTTACTTAATAATAATAGTATATGTCATGGTACCCTGTAGAAAGTTGACAACAATTTTAAAAATACATTTTCTCATTTGACCCTAACTTAACTCTGGGAAATATCGATGGTAGACATTAGTCTCTCCATCTTTTGTTGTTGTTATTGTTATTTTGTTGTTAATCCTCATTAGAGGATATTTTCCATTGATTTTAGAGAGAGTGGAAGAGAGAAAGACAGAGAGGAACTCTGATGTGAGAGAAACATTTCGATTGCTTGCCTCTTGCCCAAGCCCCAACGAGGGCCCGAGCTGGGGAGGAGCCTGCAACCGAGGTACATGCCCTTCACTGAAATTGAACCTGGGACCTTTGGTCCACAGGCCAACGCTCTATCCACTGAGCCAAACCAGCTAGAGCTAGTTTCTCCATTTGACAACAAACTGAACTACGGCTCAGAAAGATGTAGTCAATTACCTATAGGCACTGTGTGGCAGAATTGAGCCTAGAATGCAAGTTGCTCACTTCCATCCAATGCCCTATCATAAAATTATGCAACTAAAATGTCCCAGATGGTGGCACTATTCAGAGCACCATGATACTTTCTGTCTAATCATTAAGTCTCGAAAAAGACACTTTTAAGAGGATTAATATAGAAATAGAGTAAAGCATGGGTTAAAATGGGGGGAGACTAAAGATGGTAGGATTGTTTGGCCATATTCTGAGCTCAGTGTTTTCCATTTTGGCTGCACACTAGACTCTTCCGAGAAACTTTTTAGTAAAATTCTCTATGCCTGTATCCCACTCCCAGAAATTTTGACCTAATCAGAGAAGCTGTGAACATTGGGCTTTTTTATTATCTCCTCCACCCCCAAGAATCTAATGTCATGCTTCAGCTGAGAACCACTGCTGTGGGTCAAAGGTTGTCCCAATAGTATATGGGCGAGGTAGAATTTTTTTAAATGTTCACTTAATGAGTAACTGGGAAAAGATAGCTGTCATATAAATCTGATAATTTTACATATTTTTACATGAAGTATAAAAAGCATTTGATTGAGAAAATATCTAAGTAAAGCCTAGGACAGGTGGCCCACAGATATGTAGACATTATAAAGGCAGTTCAAGGATGAGCAAAGTCTAGCTACCTAATGATGAACACTGCAGGAAGTTCTGATCGGGGGAGGAAGAAGCAGACACAGAGGAGGACCCTGCAGGACTTGCAATGACCCGAGTGAGGCAGGGAAGAGGAGAGCGAGCCAGAACCAACTGTGACAAGCCAATTCTTCATTTTGCTCCGAGTACTATCGACACCTGGTAAGTGGGCAATAGGCATTGCACCATGGGCAGAAATAGAAAAGTCCAAGATTGAGGAGGTTACTGGTGGAAAACCAACATCAAAATCAACTGCTCAGGCTTGTTCCTGTAGAACAAGGGTGGGGGACCTTTTTTCTGCCAAAGGCCATTTGCATATTTATAACATCATTCGAAGGGCCACACAAAATTAGCTGCTATATTTTAACATTTCACTAACTCACCCCTAATGCCTTGGCAGGCCCAGACCAAATGACTTCTCAGGCCTTATACAGCCCGAGGGCCTGATGTTCCCCACCCCTGCTTTAGAAAGAACTACAAATCCCTTGATAATGGTGCCACCTACTAAGGTTGCCCAGCAAAGAAGGGCCACAGGGTAAGGAAGCCTCTCCTCCTTTAGCTGAGGCTTCTAAGCCCCAGGAGCGGAGCTGTCAGGCCATGTGCGTCATGTTTCCCTGCTCAGATCCAGCCTGCCAGGACGCTCTGCTCTGTGAGCCAGCCTGCCTCCACCACAGGCCCGGTAAGCATCCGCTCAGCACAGTAAGCTCTCCTGATCCCAAGTGCTGTAAACGACAACTTGCTCAGAGGTAGCTCTGGAAAGAGAATTCCAACATGAAAACTTATTTCTCTTCAGTCATATTTGCCAATGTGCAGAGGAACTTAGAAATAAGTAACAGTGAGTTACATTTTGAGAAAATTACTTCCTTTGCAATTCTTTTTCAAACCTTCCAATTTTGGATCTGAGGTCACAGGTTGGGACTGGAGGATTTTTCCACTTAGATTGGTTGCTTAACTGTCCACTTTAATGAAGGGATGACAGGACTCAGGCTCAGCCTGGATTCATATGTGTTACCATAATCATGGCAAACAGTGCAGGTTTCCACTTATGACTATGATGTGAAATACATTTAACTTGTTAAGTGAAATCAGCTATAGGAAACAGGTCAGTTGTATACATAGTGATAATATGAGTGTGGCAAAGTTGTGAAGGTGCTTTACAAGCAACTCACAATGGAGGACTTTGCTTGAGATGCCATGTGTCACTGGCATTAGAAACGTGTTTCTCTGCGGCTTTGATATATTTATGAAATGCAGGTGTTGGAAACGCAGGATGAGACATCACTTTCTCTCCTAACCAGGAAAATGAAGCAATAGCTTGGGATGAGCTCATCCTAGCAGACTGCCTTCTGGCCTGCTTCTGGTGCAATGAAATTCAAATATTTACCAACCACTACCTCGCAGACTTTGCTCTGACCAATCAATATGAGTTTGGTTGTAGGCTCTTCTCTTAGTTGGATTCTTCCCTGTATTGCTTGTTGATACCAGTTTTAAAAACCAATCCCAATGCTATGAGAAAGAAGACGTGCGCAGAGTGATAGCAGCAGGGACAGGTGCCATGGAGAAGTGGTCTTTGATCAGCAAGATAACCTCATGAGACCTCCACAGCCTCATGAAGGTGTAAGAGGACTGAAGGAAACAATGTACAGATGTGCCTTCCTTAGGCACTGATGTAATAGTCACCTCGTAAAGGTCAGCTCTCTCCATTTCTTGAATAACACAGCCGGTGACACGGTTAAGAAAACACTGCCTCACCCTGGCCTGTGTGGCTCAGCTGGACGGGCATCAACAGGTGCACTGAAGTGTTCCCAGTTCAATTCCCGGTCAGAACACATGCCCAGGTTTTGGCTCGATCCCAGTAGGAGGCGTGCAGGAAGCAGCTGATTGATGTTATGTTCTCACATCAATGCTTCTCTCTCCCTCTTCCTTCCTCTCTCTAAGGAAAGAGAGCAAACAACGCATAGCTGGGAGGCAGTTAAAATTCAATTTAAAAAAATTTTAACTCAAAACTGCCTCACCAATGTCCTGATAGAGACATTCACCACATGAATAACTTAGCACAAGTATTTGCTCTCCTTTCCCAGGTCCCTGAGTACCATTTTCAGTTTCTGTAATGAAATAGCATGGACTGAGTCCTGAAGAAAACCTGAGCCAGAACAGTGAGCAGCTTTGTGATCAAAGTTCATTGTGTACTAGTAGCTGTGTCTTGCCTGCCTAAAAGTAACACTTCTCCTTTAATAGTCATCACCTCAATATACAAGAACCATCTAACCATAGCTTTCCAATCATCCTCCCAAGCCCAGGTTTACTGCATCAAGGCATCACTGGGGGACCTTGATGAAATGAAAATTCTCATCTAGCAGGTCTGGGAAAGGGGTGGAAATTCTGTATTTAATAAGCTCTCAGGAGATGCCTATGCTGGTCAGTTCATAGACCACATTTCAAGTAGCAAAACCCTAAACAACATCAACATCTTCCAGGCCAGCAAGTAGACCAACCAAAGCAAGGGCACAGTCCTTACCACTTTTTCACAAATCCCCTTCTCTTTCCAAGAATTTGGCCGCCATCTCAGCTCTAATCCCGGAAGTTCCAGGAGGGACGCACATCGAACCAAACACCCCACTGGACGGAGCACAACTATAACAGATACATTACTCATTTGGCTTTTACTTCATACGATTTCACCAGCCACCCATCTGATGTCAGTTTCCCCACTGACGCTCCCACAGACAGTTCTGCCTGCTATTCCACAGGGTGTGGCCGCCCGTTGATAGAACAAGAATCCGGGTAACTAGAGGCTGGTGAGTCACTGTAGGAATCCACAGGCAATAAGCACCAAGAAGCCCTGCTGAACACCTACTGGCCAAGAATAACAGGTCCAAACACACCAACCATCATTCAGTCAACACATGCTTGCCGGGCATTTGCCAGGTGCTAAGCACACTTGGACCAAGCAGTTGTTCACCACAGCAGCCCTTTCATTCTTGGGAGACACTTCATTATGTTGATCACATTGAATGAAATTTGACCACACCCAGCCTGTGAGTTAGGAAGTCCAAATATCATCTCATCAGATCCTATGCTGCATCATCTTACATAATGTTCAGACTCCACGAGGTGAATGTTACCTGCAGTTGAGAGATCACATATTCTCAGACACACACACACACACACACACACACACACACACACCCTCTTCAGGTAGACAAGTAAAGTTCCCCCATGTCACTCAGCTAGTAAGCCCCAACCAAACCCCCCTGGCTGCAAGATCCATGTTCAGTCCCCAGTTGTGCCCCCTCTTCACAGGACAAAGGCGATTCCCCGCCCATCCTGAAGAAGTGGACCATCTCAGGAAAGAGAACAACCCACAGGTGGGAGGCCGTTAAACAAATGCTTTCAACACAAAATGCTCTAGAACTCAGCATCCAGCGAGAAATATTTTTAGCTTTGAAAAATATATCCAACATCTTTCTTCCTACCCATACACTAAGATCCTTGCGGGAGAGAACAGCCAAGTGCTGGCCCACTTGGTGCTGCCTAAACATGTCCCAAATGCATTTATTTTTATTATCTTTTTTTATACCAAACTAATCAAGCTTAGTGGCTTAGAACGAACCACCACCACTACATTATTTCCCCCAATTCTCAGTTCGGAATTTGAACAGCACTCAGCTGGATGCTGTCTTGACTCCCGATGGTATCTGCTTGGGCTGCAGCACCCAAGCACCAGGCCTCTACACTCAAAGGCCTGGGTCCCAGCTAGAATGGCTTTCACAGCTGATCAGGAATGCTTACAAAGTCAAGTGCTAAATGTGAAGGCATGCAGTTCTTGAATGGGACGCTCCTTTGCCGACCTACAGTAGGCCCCACTTATCCATGGTTTCAGCTACTTAGGGTCAACCATGGTCCGAAAACATTCCATGAAAAACTCCAGAAATAAACAATTCATACGTTTTAAATTGTGTGCCTTTTTTAGTCTCTCGCTTCCTCTCATCACATTCGCATTGATTGCATCATCTCACATCACAAGAAGCCTGAGGACAGTAAAATAAGCTGTTTGAGAGACCATGTTCATGTACCTTTCATTACAGTAAATTGTTACAAGGGTTTTGTCGTTGTTGTTGTTAATCTTTTACTGTGCCTAACTTACAAGTTAACTTTAAAATAGAAATTCTGTATGTATTGGGAAAAGCATTAGATATGGTTCAGTTTCAAGCATCCACTGGGGGGGTCTTGGAGCATATCCCCGTGGACCAGGAGGGACTATTGTATAAGTTTCTGTAGGCAGGAATATTGCCCCAAGGATCCCCAATGCTTACAGACTGCAGGCCCCAGATAAGCACGGAAGGACCCAGGCCCCGCTGATGAGTCACTAAGCGCTGGCTTCTCCAGTGCAGACAGGCGACAGTTCACAAAGGCTGAGATAAGCAAACACATAAATAACAAACGCTGGACGGGCTGGCTACCTGACAGCGCCTGTCCAGAGGGGTCCAGCAAGAGCCAATAATTATAAGGAGTCGTTGGTAGGTAAGTGTCTGGAGCTGTCCCAACACAGAGCAACCAAGAAAATAAAAACCAGATCTGGTCCCACTGAAAGCTCGTTAATCAGAAATTAAAAATACCTTTTAAAAGGAACTACTGATAGAAACAAGAAGACATCTCTTCATCCATTGTCCCTGGAGGGGTTTACAGCCTCCCTAAGGTTCCATAGAGATGGGATCGGATCCAAAGTTAGTTACCAGCCCCAAACAATTAATTCAAATCTGACTCCTGCTAGAGTCAGAAAAGGAGGGAAAATAAAAGACCAGCAAGCACATTCCTAAAACAGCAAACTTAACAACCTCCCATAATCTCTTCCAGCTGAGCGTGCGAGGCTCCGTGGGGCCTTCTAGTCCCATTTGTAATTATTCAGGTGCGATCGTTTCCATGGCACTCAATGCCTACCTAAGCTCAGGGAACCCTGGGAATAGATTCTTTCAGGCAAAAAGTTTGTGCACCAATTCAAAAGACTCTTCTTCTTTCTAAAAAACTAAAATAAATAACTAGAGCTCTTAAATATTTGGGCCCCGGAGCTTGCAGGGGTGGACTGGAATCCAGGACCTGCATTCATTAGCTAGGTAGCCTTGGGCAATTGTTGAACTTCTCTGAGCCTCAGCTTCCTCATCTATAAGATGGGATAAAAATAGCACCACCTCACAGAGTGGTTAGAAGGATAAAATAAAAAGATACCACATCTGTCAAGTGCTTCCTCTGGGACAAGGCACCCAATAAGCTCCCAATAATTGCTAGCTACTATTATAACTTTTCTTTTTATACTGCAGCTAACCTAAATTATCAGTGAGACAACTGTATGGCTCATAATTTCCCTCCATTTAACTGAATTTAAAATATACACCAAACACTAAAAAAGAGATACAGGCACAGCTGCCAAATGGCAAGTAAAAAGCCATAATTTTCCATCATTGGAATATATTTAGTGATAACTATAAATGAAAAACGAAGGGGAAAAAAATTCCCCAACTTAAAGTTAGCCTCCCAGTCTGACAGTCTAAAAACCAAAAGCAAAGTCAGCCTCCTCCAGCTTTGCTTCCACTCCCGCTGTCAGGGTCGGGTGGAGAACGCCCACATTTCCTGTTCGGAGCCAGCAGCGCTCTGCCAGGTAAAGCAAGAGACACTCCAGCTTGGGTTGGACACCTGGGACAGTCAGACGGCTAGGAACTCAGGAAGTTTCTCCCACTCTTTCTGCGTTATTTCTGATGCTATCAGCATCTTGAACTTTGAGAGGGCCCCAGCCTGCCAGGGTGAAAGGTTTACACATCCAATGCCTAGCTTGCCTA
Organism: Antrozous pallidus; assembly: GCA_027563665.1. Classification (NCBI taxonomy): domain Eukaryota; kingdom Metazoa; phylum Chordata; class Mammalia; order Chiroptera; family Vespertilionidae; genus Antrozous; species Antrozous pallidus. The sequence continues at coordinate 8,090,222 of CM050524.1, read as the reverse complement.
CATCTTAGCAAGCAACTCCTGTTTTAACACACACAGTTCCAATGATGTGACTGTCAACACACACCTTGCTGGGGGTTCTAGTCCCAATTGCCAGTAGCTAGAAATTGTTGGGAGCTTATTGGGTTCTAGTCCCAATTGCCAGTAGCTAGAAATTGTTGGGAGCTTATTGGGTTCTAGTCCCAATTTTTCAGCCGATTGGCTCCTCAGTTGGCCCAGTGGAGGCAGAAATTTAATTGGGGTATAATGATTCCTTAGATTCTCTTCTGCAGAGTATGTAGCCACCAGCACTTTTTACACCCTGCACCACAATGTCTCATCTAGGGGGCACTTAAAAAATGTGCATTTGTACAGACCTCCCCCGTGACGGACATCAGACGTCCTCACTTACACTAATCACTGTGTGTGTAAAACTTCATATAAGATCCAAACCACCAAAATCTCCACCAATTATCCACAGACAAAAGTTCAGACCTGCCCAATGTAATATGTAACTATAACAATGTTATACTAGCAAGGAAAAAACATCAGCTTTAAAGAACTCAATAAAAATGATAAAATATGAAATATAGCACTACATTCCATCCAGTCATGCTCTACCACATCACTCTCCCACTATCTGAAATTATCTTGTTCAACTGATTGCTTTTGCTAATGTGCTTACTGTCTTTTTTTCCCTCCACCTGACCCTCCAAAAGAGAATGTAAGATCCATGAGAGGAAGGACTTTATTGATTTTGCTCACCACGATAACTCTTGTCTCCCAGGAAATGGTATATAGTCGTGTGGTGGACCAGATTATTTTTGCAAATGTCCTCCCCCTCCCCCTCCTCCCTCTGCGGAAGGAATATGCAGCTCTGATGGGCTTTGGATATGTGCTGAAATGGCAGTGTCACCTTCACTCCCAGACCAGCTTCACTGTCTACACCTGTGCCTGCTTGCCCCTCTAGGGAGCTTCAATCTTTGACTGGAGAAGAAGCTGCCCCAGATCGCACTGCCCTGTCCAACCTGGGACCCAGAATGAGAAAGAACATAGCTCCCCAACAAATCTGTAGACCCAGGAGTGTGAGAATAACTACTTAATGCTCAATGTTACAGAGTTTCAGGTGATTTGTTACAAAGCATTCTTATGCCAATAGATGATAGATACAGCCTACAGCCAGCCCTCAATAAATATCTGCTTAACAAATTAAACAAATTAACTTGTCATTCACAAATTAACAAAGAAATTAACAATGAAAAAAATTTCACTACACTTAGTACTTCCAAAATCCATTAATTGTGACAATTCTGTAACATATCAAGTTTTAAGCCTGGTTTTGCTTTGGAATCAACTCCTTTGTGTTATTCAGAAACTGAAACTTAAGAGACCAAAGCTGATCTGTTTTTAACTGAAGCCAAAAGATAAGGACCTTCTCCCATTTGTAGCTTATACTCAAACTATTGATGGTTTGTTTGGTTTTTGTTGCCCTCTTCTTTCCTAAAATGCTGATGAAAGTTTTAAACTCATAAGATACCAAATTTTTTTAATCTAGTGCAAAAAACCTTGAAGCTCATAAAAAGGAGGCTGTAAACTTTGTAGGGTTACTGTTGATGTGTTTCCATTACTTGAAACATTTAATGGAAGTAGGTCTACAGCTCACTTACATATGGTATTTACAATTGCTTCATTTCTTAGCAGAGAACACAATCACATCTAAATGGAGTAAAACCAAGTTACAGCTCATAAATATCTTTTCATTCTTACCCTTTATCCCTCAAGGTAATGGCTATAAAAGATTCCCTTTTTTAATGAAATTACAAGTCAGGGAGAGGGGTGGATTGACAGTCAGAAAGGGGATAGGACCACTACATTGAAGAACAATATGTTTCCCATCTAACATATTGATATTCTTAATCTGAATGTGTTAAGCATATGAAATACCAAAATTTCCTATAGGCAGATGGTTAAAATCTATCAAAGCTTTCCCCATCTCCAAGTGTGAGAAAATATGAAAGTACCCAGAGCCTTATGGTGAACTATTCAGTGAATAAAGCAAGACTATTTTAATATATATTTTAATGACCTAAAATTCAGATTAATTCAAAATGTTTTCCAGGCCACCTGGAAAGGCCATCATTTTTTCTATGTCAGAAAGCTCCAATCAATTTTTGATGCATGCAGTGATGTCGGCTCCTTCCCTTATTTATTATCAAGTTTTTAAGTCTCTCTTTAAGGCATGACAGCATATGCCAGTGGCCCACAATCCTCTTATGTCAGGAACTAACTGCATCATGTTTGCAAATGCAGCCCAGTCCTGAGAAGTCGGCGCTCCCCCACTGACTGCTGAACGAATAAGTAACCTGTCTGGTCCCAGACAGCCAGTGTAACGAATGAGCTGCGACAATTCTGTCTAAAGATACAGAGACTTGGCTTTTTATTAGTTAACCTAGGTAACCGTACCTTTAGACAGTGTGCTCTTGTCCAGTGGGTTTGCTCTTTGTGATGGGAACAGCTTGAAATTCTTTCCCCAAGAGCCTTTTAAGGACTCCAGAGAGTCAGGGAACCAGGGTGGGAGGTCATGTTTGGTTTGAATCCCTATTTCTCCTTTTCTTTTCCCTACCCCGACTAAACTTTCTTCCTGAAATAAGAGTAGGTTAAAAATAAAGCCCATCTACCCCCAGCGCACATACTCGGCACCTCTAACAATGGCACGGGACGGGCCTCGCGGGGAGCAAAGCCTAAGACCATCCAGCGGCACCAGACGAGACACAAAGTGTGCGACTGGAGAGCAGCACTGCATGCGTTAAGGACGCGGGGGGCTGACGCAGGCCCGCCTCAGGCCTTCTCAGGGGGGACAAGACGGCACCGGGGGCCGGGCCTGCAGAGGGCCCCTCGTACACATTCATTCTCTGCCAGCGACAGGGCAATACCCTGTCTTGTGGGCTAAACCTTCCACATGAGGCTGTTATAAAAGGTCAACAGCTCTTTACTCTCTCAGTCCACCAACCTCAATGGGAATCTGGTCCATGCTAGGCCCTGCCTAAAGGGCTTCACACCCACCATTTCATGTAATCATCCCAGGGATCCCGTGGACAGAAGTCGCAGCTGCGGAGCTGCAGGCAGCCTGGGTGAGGCACTATGAAGGTGACCTGCCCTGGTGCTGGAGACACAGCGACTTCTCGAATCAGCGCCTGCAGGATTGCTCCTACCTGCCCTGCAGCTTCTGCTCCTGCCCAGTTCATACTAGTGTGTCTGCTCATCAAAAACAAGGGGTCTGCAGAACGATGGGAAATTCTGGACATTTGTGCCAATTTTAATAAAATAATTGCTTGCCCACATGCCAAGCTGTGAAAGCCCTTAGATAAAGGTGGACATTGAAGGCTCTTTGCACATAAAACAAAGAGTTAGCTGCATGAGGGCTGTCAAGGTCCAAGCCTTCCCTGAGCCTCTGTACTCTTCCCAACAGAAAGCTCAGGGTGATGAGCAGCTCAGCCTCAAGTGTTGCGAGTCTCCCAGCGCTCAGCCCTCAGAAGCCCTGCCAGGCCTGCAGCCTGTGTCACAGAGAGGGGCTCAGGAATCAAAACAAAAGGTCGATTCAGCTCAGTGGACAGGGCGTAGACCTGTGGTCTGAAGGATCCTGGGTTCGATTTCAGGTCAAGCACTGGTGCCTCAGTTCCAGTCTCCCAGCCCAGGTCAAGGGCATATGGGAGGCAACCAATCGACGTGTGTCTCTCACACAAAAGAATTTCTCTGTCTCCCCCTCTCCCCTCTACTATCTGTAAAAATCAAAGAAAAAAATATTCTTGGGAAAGGATTAAAAAAACCACAACAAACACAAGAGCCCTAGCTGGTTTGGCTCAGTGGATAGAGCACTGGCCTGTGGACTGAGGGGTCCGGGGTTTGAATCTGGCCAAGGGCACATGCCCAGGTGGCAGGCTCGATCTGAGTAGGGGGTGTGCAGGAGGCAGCCGATTAATGATTCTCTCATCATTGATGTTTCTATCTATCTCTCCTTCTCCCTTCCTCTCTGAAATCAATAAAAAATATATTTAAAAATGCAAAACAAACAAAAGAACAAAAGGCCAGCACAGAGACCACAGAGACGGCCTGCCAGGACAGGACAGGGTCTCATATTAGTTCTCCTCAGACAAAACACAGGTCTGCAATAATTAGCTTAGAAAGATGCTAACCTGGCTCAGTGGGTAGAATGTTGGCCAGCGGACTGAAGGATCCCAGGTTCGATTCTGGTCAAGGGCACATCCCTGGTCGGGGGTGTGCAGGAGGCAGCTGGTCAATGATCTCTCTCACTGATGTTTCTAACTCTCTACTCCTCTCCCTTTCTCTCTCTGTAAAAAATCAATAAAATATTTAAAAAATAATAATTACCTTAGAAAGAAAGCATTTGTAATTAGTATTTTTGGAAACAAAGGGCAAATTGGCAGGAAAAAAAAATGTTAGCCCGGGGGAGGTGAGGTCGAGCTCAGTTAAATATCTGTATATTAAAGAATCCCCTAAGCTACCAATTTCAGTCACATGACATTTTGTTTCCTTTGGATACAAATATGCAGAAGACAATAGTACACCTCCCATTTTATTCGCCAGGATTCAGGTCTTAGGCGAGAATGAGGGCCTGTTTTTAAGAGCTTTTGGAAGAGGGAAAGAGCTGGCTCTTCTCCAACACGACTGGGCGATGCTCCCGGCCCCAATGTGGACTCCTTTTCCAAAGTGTCCCTCCGACTCCCTGCTCTTCAAAGCTGGTCTCAACACTCACACGCCTCGGGAAGGGCCATGTGCCCAGGCAGGTAAATTACATGCAGTGAGTGACACTAATAGGAGAATTAGTACAGGACTGGTAAAGAGAGAGAGAGAGAGAGAAAGTATTAGCTCCACCTTCATTATTAGGGAAAATGTCCCCTTGAACTACTCTGACCTGTCTGCCATGGACAAATGAAAGAAGAAAGGACAGCGTTGATATCCGTAAACTGTGAAGATGAACAAGACAGGTGATGCAAAATGGCAAAGGTCTTCCCTGGGACCCAGCATCGCAGGCAGGCCATGCACCCGAACTCTTCCTCCTCCCTCTCTTCCCCACCATCCCCGCTCCGTGCCTGAACACAGGACACAGGACAGCAGTGGCAATCCAGCCACAGTGTGACGGAGAGCGCAGGTCTGCCTGGTGGGTTCCTAAGGTTAAAGGGGCAGGTATGAGAGAAGCTTTCATTACAGAGGAAGGGGGAACCCATTGTCCTATTATTTGTTTCTATCACTCACAGACAGATACAACTTTTTTAATGTGCCAGGAAGGAAAGGAATATGCACGGTCCCTGTGGACGTAGAGCCTTTATTGACACAAGCCCAGCTTTGGCCACGCCTTCCTGAAGGACAGTGTGGTGCCCGGAAAGCCCTGGCTGGAAGCCAGAAGCCAGGAGCCAGAGCCCAGCCTGAGCCCAGCCTCTTGCAAGCGGTGGGAGCTCAGCAAATCACTCCATTCTGGGCGTGGGTTTTTGGATGATAAACCCAACAGGTGAGGAGACCGCTAAGGTCCCTTCTAGCCCAAGACCCTTGAGCAGAAAGCGTTCTTTACTGGAATACACATTAAGTCAGGCTTAGCGACTGCATCATGGGTTGGAAGCTATGAAAGAACCAGGCACACACAGGTCTATGGGATGTCAGGAAACCAAACGCCTTCTGTTTTTAAGGCTAGCCTGATAACTGCCTGGAGCAAATGCTCACTTTTTTGTTTGTTTCTAATAATAGTACAGTACCAAGGGAAGGGAAGTTTTTGTTGTCCTGCGTTCATTTTCAGGCAGAGTCCAGTGGAAACGGTTGGGTTCCACAGTGGGCGTGGAAAATCTGGAGGTGTCCAGACTCAGTCTGGAGGCCGGAACTGGCTGTCCCTGGGACGCCCACACATGGACTCTACACATGGTCTCTGCATGGCAAGTAAAGGCTCCCTCAGAGCACAGTGGCTGGGCTCCAGGAGTCAGCACCCAAGGGAGCAAAGCAAACGACCTGGCATTGTTACGGTCTTGCCTCAAATGTTATAGTGACTGACTTCTGTCACGCTCCGCAGGTAGAGACCATCACAAAGATCTTCCCAGGTTCAAGAGGTGGGATTATCTGGGGAGGTCGGTCAAGGCCGTGTTGTCAGATGAGCAGGTGGGATGGGGACAGCTTCACAGCCGTCTCTGGGAATGCCATCTGCTGTGCTGCCACCACTGCCTAAAGAACCCCACAAACAAGATGAGTACAAAAATCTGGGTCCCAGGCATCTCTGACTATTGCAAACACTTTAACAGGCAAACGATCATGGCCAAGAGCTAGAGAAATGGGAGTCGGCCCAACAAGTTGCCTCTGAAGCCATGATTACAAACACTCGGCCTGGTAACAACAGAAAAGAGTCCTCAACTTGCATACCTTTGCTGTCTCCTTACAGCTTGCCTCCTCTTGTGCCCCGCTGGCATCTAATGTAAGTGCACAAGAGTATTAAAACATCTGCTGACTCATCATTCCAAAGCTCAAAGACATTGAGATGGAATCTATGAAACTATGAATTCATTGTGTTAACTAGATTTTTTATGTTATTTTTAATGGAACACAGAGAGCAGCTGTTTCTAAAGCAGCCCCACATGCAAAGTCATGGGTTAGGGTTAAGTCACAGCTGGTGTGACCTACGATCTTTGGACACTGCAGGAGAGACCTCAGTCTTCAATGATGCAGCATCTCACAGCAGTCCTGCTCTCAGGGACAGGAGCGAAGGGGAGAGGAGGTGGTCGACACTGAGCAGCTCATGCCTTCATTTTCAGCATCTCTTCTCTCCTTCTTAAGCCCGAAAACCATGTTCCAGACTCTTCTTCTAGTTTAAGGATATAACAGGCCCATTTTTCAGGTTTCAAGTTCCATCATTAACCAGGATCACCATCACTATCAGATATGAAGCTAATGTCCCTTCGCCAAGGATTTTATTTGGACTTTTAAAGTCTTAAAACTTTTCATAAAGTCACACAAATAATTATGTTTCAATAAAAGGCATATGAACTTTACACACACTGTAGTTCTCAACCTGTCCTCATGAGCATATTAACCCTTGGAGCTAAAAATATGTACTTTTCTTATTAAAAAAATAATAATAATCATTGTAACAACGCTAAGCCCTCACCTCACGTCATTTCGTTAAGTGCATGCAGCAGGTGCTGCTGTTAAGTCTAATGCACAACAAAACACAGGAGGCTCTGCACTTGCTCAGACATTGGGTGGGAGTCTGCTCGAGGCAGGCTCTGACTCCTCTGGGCCCCAAGCAGCCGGCTGGCAATTCACAGATGGCTCCCCACTCACCTTCCAGCTCTTTGAAACATGGGACTCTCATGCTGATGTTCACTGATGCCCAACAAGGCCTGGGGGACTCAAATCCTCCCTGAGTTCAAGCATGAATGAAGGAGCCGACCCCTAGACCAGCAGGTGAGGAGTAAGAAAGGCTGAAAACCGGTGGACTTCATGCAGGTGCCCCACATACACCGCTTAGTGAAGAGAGGCTTGTACTGGCTGGCTGGACTGGAGTGTCCCTCGCAGGCCACCTGCCTTAAAATCCCCACGGACTGAGTTTTGATAAAATGTAGCTTCTTGTTCACATTTCCTTTCTGGGCTATCTGGAAGAACAGCCGAATCCCTGCTTTATTCAATCATGAACTAAACTGCTTTTATCCCCAAATTTTTGCACTCTACGGCCACCACTAACTTGGTATTTACAAAACATCTTTGCCCTCGAGATTTCCAGGCAGTGATGAGGAAGGCACAGAGGAAACAGCTGTGCTGGTCCCACTCCAGGGCTGCAGGGCGTGCAGAAGCCGAGCAGCTATGAGCACAGCCCTGCCTCGCAAGCCCGGACAGAGGAAACCAAGTGTTACTTGTGTGTTTAAGTGGTAACAGGCCTGTGAGTAAAGTGCTTCTCCCGGGAACTGGAGGGACATCCATTTGCTCAAAGTCACCCTGGCTGGGGAATATAATAGAGGACTGGAGTTCAAACTTTTATTCCAGGTGATGACTCATTTAGGACAAATGATGTTACCTTTCCTTTCATACCCCTGTGACAAAGGGTAGACTGGAGAAAGCCAACTCAGCAAACTTCAAGGGTGTCCCCACATTGCAGTGGCCCAAAGCGACAGGGAATGGGAGAGGGAAGGGCCTGCCCACGGCATTCTTTCCTGTGGCAACTAACACTGCAGTAGTCGTACAGCAGCAAAGGGAGAGGTTTAGAAACTAGTCACACGTTAATTCAAAACCAAACACATCCTCTTCCCAGGTGTGTGTTCTTGGTCAAGTTGCTGAAGAAAGTGTCAATTAAATTAACACACACACACACACACACACACACACACACACACACACACACACCTGCATCCTGTGCTCATGTGCAATGCGCACTGTGCTATGCCCTCCCTCCAGGACCCCCTTTGGAACTGTTGTGACTGCACAGAGCTCCTTTCCCTGTGTCACATCCCATCCAGAAGTGCCCGAACACAAGGGCCAGTTGATGTGACAAGCCTGCCATCTTGTCTCAACTCAGGACAATGCTGCAGAAACATCTCAACTTCCGAGCCTGGGCCTCGGCTGAGACTCCCTTGCCCCCCAGCTTCTTTCCTTCCCTCCTACAGGTTGGCTCCCGGGCATTCCCTAGCTAACAAATGTCCTGGTTGGAATCTCCACCTCAGGCTGTTTTCCAGACAGCCAACCAATGTACTTCACCAAAACACTGGGAGAGACAGCCCTGTACCACTGACCTGTCACGGTTCCAAGGTCAAATAAAATGCGAAACTGAAAAGAATGGCGTTAACTCTGCGAAGAGCTGATGTGACACTCAACAGACACCGGACCGTCCCTTCCTGCTTGGCTCTACCACTCCCTCCATCACACAACCTGACCTGCACTGGGTGTGCTTTCGTTTGTTTTAATTAGGATGAAGAGCAAAGTGGGAGCTTGAAAGCCCTATTTTTAAAATTAAAAAAAGAATGACAGCTACTGAAACCATCTATAATCAGCTAACACGAAACACCAACATCAAAATGCATGCAGGCCATAATCTCTCAAAAACTTAACTGAAACTTTTCTTGCACAAGTAATCAAGTAATATATGAGAAACTACTTTTTAGCAGAGGGCAAAGAATTACACCCTGATTCACTAAATTTGAATAGCACACACTATACTTTCTCTAGGAAACAGTTGTTCCATGTTGTTCTTATGAATATAAATATGGGAAGAGATAGTATGAGAAGTCCCCTATCACCAGCCTTTCCTCAATACACAAAGAAAAGATATTAAGGCTTAGTAATAGCCAGCTAATGATGCATGATAAAAAGCAGACGGTGAGCCTTTGTTAACTAGTTTAATTCACTTCCAAAGGACTTCCCAGGAATGAGCCATGAAGTGGCTGAGAAATAGATGATAATGGCCAAATACCACTAAATATATCACCAAATCTCTGAACAGCACTTCTGAAGCCTCTTGCCGTAGCTCTGAATGTAGTCACATGGAATTCAGAATATGTGCCTTCATGATTATAGCACATCCCTGACTGACCAGGGAAAAGAGCAACATATCTGACAAAGAGTGGGCAAGATTAACAAGCCAATAAATGTCTTCTTAGTTCAATGTTTTCAGCCCCTTCAACATTTTGACCAGAGCCATTAATTGACTAATAGAATTTCTAATTACTTTTTCTTACTTCCCAAGATAATGAACAAAAGTGAAAAGCAAAGAAAATTAGACCTAGAAGGAAACACAAACTGTCAGGTTCAAGAATGTCTGCCTCAGCCTGGCTACTCTTAAATCTTGACTTGCCTGGAATCTACGACATTCCTCAATTTTGGTAAAGCCATTCTTAACCAAGGACAGTCTGTCCCTCTGCCCTGGAGACTCCTAGCAATGCCTAAACAGTTTTTGGCTATTACAACTTGGAGGGTAGGGGGACTGGCATCCAATGGGCAGAGACCAAGGATGTTACCAAATATCATATAACACACACCACGGCCCCAATGATAAAAAATTACCCAGCACAAAATGTCAACAGTGCTGAGATTGAGAAACGCTAGTGGCCTGAACTGGGCACTAAAATTCCAAATCAAAGAAGCTTGATGTGAATTCCAAATTCCTGGGGATAGTACTTAGCTTTTCTGAGCCTCAGTTTCCACATGTATAAAATGGGACTCATAATACTCTTCAAGAATTTCAGAATAAATGAACTGACAGATGAGAAATCACCCTCACAGTGCCTGGCACACCTAAGGTGTGTGTGATGTCTGGTAAGTCTGAATCACTGCTATTTTTTCACTGCTGCTGTGTCTCATCCCTCCCCCACCCCCATTTCCTCCAGGATTCACTGGGAAGCAAAGAAAAGAGGAACCCAGCCAACTCTAAAGCCCACGCTAGGTGAATAGTTTGAATGTAGCTCATTTAATAATTTTGAGTCCTATTGTGTCTAAATTTATGTTTGAGGAACCGGGGGTGGGGCAGGCCACAATTTCTACATTTTTTAAAAGGTGTGTTGTTTTTCTAAAAGGAAATTTCAATTCAGTGACCTGGGAGCCAAATGAAAGAAGGAAATACAAAAATCCCCACTAAATCTTTAAAAAAGCATGTTAGTATTGAATGCTAAGTAGTTTTCTCAGACAGTAAGTATCTTAATAAATGAGATAGCTGAAGACTTATTTAAGTAGAACAAAGTACATGCTTAGATATCTGACCCCAATAAAACAAAAAAACGGTGACTTCTTCCTTAGTAATGACCATGGGGGCGACCCAGCGGTGAACCACTACATAATGTAGCAGGGCTCTAACACTCAGTTTACTCTGAAAAAATAATGTGTGCCTGCAGTAAGCGACACCAACCAGTCACATGTGTAATAGCATGCTTCCCATTACTCTTGCCCCAATTCCAGTCCTCAGGGGATGGTAAGGTAACCACATATTCCACTGTCCAAAGTAGGTGACTGCCGCCTGAAAGGGGCACTATTAATTATTAGACCAGGAGAGCAGGTGTGACCGGTATTTCTGATAAACTGGAACATCCGGCCACCCCACTCAGAGGGGAACAGCTCCCCGCCGCACAAACACACCCACCCAGGTCAGCTCCAACAGCTGTTCTGCCTCTCGATTTTTAAACTTAATACCTATTTCATGAGATGTTTACATGCCAAGGCAGAGTGATCAACCTCATTCTTTTTGACTGACTGCAGAATGTGCCACTGTAGGGAGTTGCCATAATTTTTCCATTATCCATAGCCAATATGTCAAGTTTATATTTTTGTCATTATGAGCAATGTTATAGAGAACACAGCTCTACATCCATCTAGTATAGGCTGGAGTATTTGCAGAGAATAGGTTTCTAATGGTGGGAACGCCGGGCGAAAATGTTACCATTTTTGATGGATTCTTCCCAAATGCTCTCCAAAAAGGTTTTACAAGCCTTATCAAGACCGATAGGTAACGAACACTTCTGAGTTTCTGCCAGGCTGATAAAGGGGCATGCTATCTCATTCCAGTCCTGCCTGCGTGTCCCCTCCTCAACTCCATTCAGTCTGAGCCATGGGTGTACCAGCAATCTTCCTGCCTTTAGGTCTCAGCTCATGTTTGCTGAACACAGAGGGCTCCAGATCCATGCTTGCCTGAATCTGGAGCATATTTCAGAGACGGGGTCTTATGCTGTATCAGATACTATGTGGGAGAGAGAAGTCAACAGAGTTCCCAAACCTAGTCTTCCTCACATACAGACTCTTTTTAAAAATATAAATGCCTTTATATGGGTGCAGACTGGAATTCAGAGGTGGAAATGCTGTGACTTGATGCAATGGCTATGCAGGAATGCTACCCCTTGTTCACTCCGTCCTCACAGCTCCCACCAATGAAACCAAGTAGTTGTGGATAGGTGAAACACAGACTTCATTCTTATGTTATTATTTACTAGTGGCCCGGTGCACGAAATTTGTGCACTGGGGGTCTCTCAGCCCAACCTGCCCCCTCTCACATACTGGGAGGCCTTAGGGGATGTCCAACTAATGGCTCACCCCCAGCCTGCACAAGGCTTTAGGCCTTGGGTACTCGGCCACCTCCCTGCTCAGCTCAACCCCAGCTGCCTGTGACCACCCTGCCCCAGGGACTGGCCACTCACCAGCGATCCGGCCGCTTCCCCGCTCACTGTACCCCGGCCCCTCTGCGCCCCGGCCCCCTCCGCACTCTGGCAGCTGGGGCACAGCAAGCACAGCAGGACCCCTCCATGCTCAGGCGGCTGGGGCGCTGCGGGCGGCTGGGGCGCACCCCTGCCACTCAGCCCCACCCCTCGGCCCCACCCTCTGCTCCTGATTGATACTGTAGCGGAGGTACGGTCAATTTGCATGTCACTCTTTTATTAGATAGGATTAATTACTATATCACTGTCCATATGAATTGTAAACCTATTTTTGCCCACCCCAAATTTACTGTAAAAATAAAATGAATACTGAGGGCAGAGTCAGATGAAACAAGCCTATAGAGGTACAAATACAGGTCCCCAAGGCTGGCCCCACCAAGGTTCTTCCGGTCCAGTGGATCCTGGACTGGACCCACACTGTAGTCTTCAGGGCCAAAATCAGAGTCCTACATCAGCAAGCTGCCCAAGACAGGAAAAACAACTGGGCACTCTGACAACTTGGGGAATGGTTCAAAGAGAGCCGTGCACATCCCCACAGGTCGGGAACTTCCAGCCTCACAGCCATGCTGCAAACTTGGTCCCGGGCACACTGCTGGCTCCTGGCCAGCACAGACCACGTCCTCAGGGGCTGCAATGAGCAACCTCACTGCATTCCTACAGTTTGTCTCCCATCTGTAAATATGGCACAGCATTCTTTCTACAGAGGGAGAAACTGAGGCACGGGCATCATAAAATGGCAGAGTCCTGGATGACTTGAAAGTAAAAATAAAATGGGACTCTCAGCCCAGCTGGCGAGACTCAGTGGTTGAGCTTCCACCTATGAACCAGGAGGTCATGGTTCGATTCCCCGTCAGGGCACACGCCAGGGTTGTAGGCTTGATCCCCAGCGTGGAGCATGCAGGAGACAGCCTGTCAATGATTCTCTCTCACCCTTGATGTTTCTATCTCTCTTTCCCTCTCCATTCCTCTCTGAAATCAATAAAAATATATTTTTTTAAAATAAAAATAAATTTTTAAACATATGGGACTGCTAGGAAGCATCATGCCTCCCCACGACAGCCACCCTGCTGTGTTACATCACTTGCAGAGCTTCTCCTAACTGGTTTGGGAAAATGTAAGAGGAAGACATAGTGGACGTGGACTGATACATGAAGACAGCAGTGGTAAGTCACCATCAGCACGGAACGTGGCATCAAAGACCTGGACACAGAGCGCTGGCTCTGTTGATCCCAGGAATGGCCATTCGCTCATCAATAGGTGCAGACACACCAACCACTCCCAGCCCTGGCAGCACCTGTTTGTATCCCAGTTCTGCTGTTAACCGCAGGGGCAGGAAATAACTTCTCTGAGCCTCAATTTCTTCTGCAAAATGGAAAAGAATAGTATTTCCACTTCACAGAGCTGTTTGAGGAGTAAATGAGATAATATAGAGCACTTGCAGCAAAGTATAGCATACAGGAAGGAGTAAATGTGAGAAAAGCATACATAACTTTTATAAGCAATAAATGTCTAGCAGCTCCTTTTGACCTCATTCACAGCTGAAATAATCAATTGAAAAAGGCTGACCAACCATGCACCTGCCCTGGCAGAGGTTACTGCTGAATGTCTGTGTGCATTTGCCCCTCAGGTCTTTACACCAATCATTCTAGAATTCCACAGACTCCAGAATTATTTAATTGTGCTATCATCATCTACAGCTTCCTACACGGTGATGATTAAATTGAGACCTCAAGTAAGAGGTTTAACGAAAATAACTTGAACAGGTACAGATACTTAGAATGTGTTTCTATCAAATCTGCTCCATATAATTTGGTGCAAGAAATTCAACTCCATAATATCTAAGAGAAAATGGTAGTGCCAGGACAGAAGATAAAACCCAGAGTAATACACAGAAGTGTTTTGAGCCATTTACACAGCCAACTCAGCACCACCACTAACCTAAAGGCAAAAGTTATCAGATTCAAAAGTTAGGAAAACAGACAAATCTAATGCAACAATAGCCATCATTGGTTCAACTCTGCCTCTGCTCTACGGGTCTCGCTGCAACATTCCTTAATCCATACAAGGTGCGTATTCTTATCACTGTGTCACAGGAAGGTCACGCACCCAAAGTCACAGAGCAGGTGAGCAGTCCCGAACTACTTGAAATGCAAAGCTGGTGAGCATAACTACTGATCATATGGCCTTGAACCTAGAAAGGTGGAATGTTGGCCAGGTCAAAGCTGATGGTACAACTGAAGCCCCTAAGGACCAGATGACTGACATGCACACCCTAGCAAACCGCTCTAGGGAGACCTAGGAAGAGCAGGCAAAGCAACGAGAAAAGCAGCAAAGCTGAAGGGAGGAGGCCAAGACAGCAAGAAAATTAACTGCACCTGCTTCTGAGGCAGAAGGAAGACAAAACTCAAGCAGAAAAGGTGGAAACCCAAACGTCCATTGGCGAATGAATAGATAAACAAAATATGATTCAGCCTTTAGAATGAAGAAAATCTGACGATTTTCCTCCATAGACTATATATCTGGGCAACAGCATTTGGCTCTGTCCCTAAAGATGGCATCCAGGCTCCTCTCCACCCCTGCAAACAGGGTATTCTAGTCAGGGTCTGGACCCAAAATGCATTTCTAAAATCCTTAAGCCAGTGGTTCTCAACCTTTCTAATGCTGCCACCCTTTAATACAATTCCTTATGTTGTGGTGACCCTCAACCATAAAATTATTTTCGTTGCTACTTCATGACTATAATTTTGCTACTGTTATGAATCGTAATGTAAATATCTGAGTTTTCTGATGGTCTTAGGTGACCCTGCTAGCGGTTCTCAACCTGTGGGTCTCAAGCACAGAGCTGAGTGGCCTGCAGCCAGACACTGTTATTATCATCGCTTCTTACAGATGAAAACACTGAGGCACAGAGGGGCTGAGTGCCCAAGGTCAATCAGCTGGCAGGAGGTGGTGCTGGAACTGAAATGGGGGCAACCCACTGAGCTCTCCCAATTCACCTGTGGCCAGGCTTCCAGGTGCACCTGCTACAGCCTTTGGTGGCCACTTTGGGGTGGTGATCTTCTTTGCATCCCCCGCATTATGAGTGCTCAGGGTCTTCATCAGCTACTCAAGCTCAGTCTCACCTCACTCTGCACAACACAGGCTGATCCTGGTTACTTATGTCCCTTTCTCCTCCTCAATTCACTGCTTGTTGAGTTCGGCCAGCAGACCAAAAACTTGTCTGCTCTTCTCTCACTCCGCCCTTTGGGGACCCAGTGTGTCCCCATAGATAACTGCACTGTTCAACACTCTGGCTATTATCATATCTCCCCTAAGCCAGGTCTATATATGGTAGCACCTACCCACCACAAGAAGGAAGCCATTTTGGGTTGGTTCACTCATTTATTCATTCATTTGACAAATGTTTACGCTGCTCACTGCCAGGTTTCAGGTACTGCCTAACCATAATAATAATATGTACACAGACTCAGGTTCCTGTCCTAACAGTAATTACACTCCAGTGGGACAGAATAAATTATTTCAGATTCAGGTGATGAATGTTAACATGAGAGTGGCGAGTAACTGGAGGAGGTGGTTCTATGAGAAGGTAACAGGTCTAGAACAGGGTTTTGAAATCGTAGTTCTATTAACATCTGGGGCCACATAATTCCTTGTTATGGGGGACTGTCCTATGCATTGTGGGATGTTTCCCAGCCCCCTAGTCTCTACTCACCAGATGAGATGCTAGTAGCCCCTCCCCAGCTGTAACAACCAACACTGTCTTCAGACTTGCCTGATTTAGGTGGAGGATGGGAGTAAAATCACCTGGGTTAGAAACTTCTGGTCTTAAATAATGTTTAACAGCACAGATTCTGGAGTTAGAACCAGATTAGAACCACTGCTTATTAGCTGTTTTGAGGGGCATATTGCTTAATCTAAGCTTCAGATTCTTCATCAGTACATTAGGCAAAATAGAATCTACTTCAAAAGTCACTGTGAAGAAAAACAAGATAACGCCTGTTGTCATTGACTGAATACTAGTGCTCCCCCCTCCCACCACCACCAAATTCACATATTGAACAGATAACCTCTATTGTGGCCATTATTTGGAGATGGGGCCTTAAAGGAAGTAATTAGGGTTAAAAGAGGTCATAGGTGGGGCCATAATCCAATAAGTAAAATCAGTACACTTATAAGAAGAAACACCAAAGATAAAAAAGCAGCCATCTGCAAGCCAGAAAGAGAGCCCTCACCAAAAAACTGAAATATGCCATCACCTGGATCTTGAACTTCTAGGCCAGAACTGTGAAAACATGTCTGTGGTTTCAGTCTGCGGCATTTTGTTATGGCAGCCCAAGCAGGGCTACAATAACAAAGGGACCGAAAATGGAGCTGTTACTGTTCTTGAATCCATCAACTACTAAACTCATGACCAAAGACTCTGTTCTGACTTCATCTATACGATTGAAATTCCCATGGCTTTTGTCTAATCTGACTCCCTCTAAATTCACCATCACATTGGGGGCAGGTGCAAGAATTAAGCTTCATTCACTAGCATCCATCCAATGGCTTCTCCCTTCTTAATGCACCTACGTGTCTCCCCAACTATAACAGTAACATGGCCCAGATGAAGATTGACTCCCCCCACCCCCCCCCCCCACCTGCAAGTGAGTGCTGATTTGCATAGCTTCTCTGATTTGTTTAGGGGCTGCAGGCCTAAGCCTCTCAGCTTACAGCCGGAGACGCTTCTCTAGGCCTCCCTGTGAATAAGCAGGCACTACCCTTCCTTTCCACTCGCCCTCTTCCCCCCCCCGCCCCAGCTTTTGCCAGTCACCCACCTACAAACCACAGAAGCCATCCTGAGGACAAAATGAAGAGTGGAGCACTGAGAGGACCAAGACTGTCCTAGGTTATGTTCTTACAGGTGGCAAATATGAGCCAAAATCCTGCTCTCCAGGCCATGTTAGATTGATCAATACAGAAAATATGTAACTTTCTGATTTGAACAAAGGCATCATATGGGCTAATACAGTTCTGAAGCAAATTAGAAAAACGTGATCCGTGTCCTGAGCAAACCCTACCTGAAGCTCCCTCTCTCTTCTCACAGTCTTAGTTACATGCATCAGCTAATCCCCTAGTTGTTTTTAGCCATTTAAGTTGTTTTTTTATTACTTGTAACCAAAAACATCAAGGTGAAAAGTTTATGCAACACAAAGGTAACTCAGACTCTCCATCTCTGTACAAAATACTCGAAATCATTTATTCAATCATCCATTGTATCAGCTGCTGGAGACAGAGCACGCCACAGGAACAGCATCATGCCTAGTCCCATGAAACTTATCTGTCCCATATAAACTACTCTGTTTGGGAGTATCAGCTTACTGCCATTCACTGAGCTTCTTTAAGAAAGCTGTCACCAGGGAACATATTAATAAAAAAGGTTAAAAGTTCACTTAAAAACTACTGGCCCCAAGCTTTCACATTTAACAAGGATCAACCCAAAGTGTCACTCCATCCTCTTCTTCATGGAGCAGGTAAACATGACAGCAAAGAACTGTGACTGTCCTCACCACATGTAATGGCATTGTCTCCTGTGCTGTTGAATCTGGTAGATGTGTCTACTTAAGAGTTACATTTAAATTAACTAAAACTAAATAAAAGGAAAATTTTCATTTTCATAGTGTGGCTAACAAAATGTGGCCACACTAGCCACCATAAAAGTACACAATCTTCACGTGTAGCTAGTGGATAAGATAATGAGCAAAGTAGCTGAAGAACAATCCCATTATTGCAGATGTTCTGTTGCATAGTACTCTCTTTCCCCCAGAGGTCCTTTGCTATTTTAAAAAGGCAAGTGTGGTGCTGAGGACACAGTCCCTCAGGATTATCAGACTAATGCCAGGATCCAGAAGCAAGAACCTGACCTGCACATACGCACACAGCCAGTATTTGCCGCCCTAGTACTAGTAGCTCAAATCAATTACCAGATAATCTTTCTGTCCTTTACTCCCTCCTGTAATCAGTGTTTATTCAAATATAGAGTTGGGTCTATTACCATCATTTATTAGGTAACTAGAATTGAAAAGGCCAGTATTTTAGGACTTCTCACAATCAGCCAGAACTTTTTTAAACACTGGTGGGGTCACAGGGCCTACCACCCAGGATTCTGATCACAAGATCTCAACTGGGGCCTAGTGAGTCCTATATTTCATGAAAACCTCGGTGATTATGAATCAGTGGCTGTTTGTGGGCCATTCTCTGGGGTTAGGGCATCGAGGTGTGCTGGTCAGAAAGACATGAGTCAGCAGCACAATGAAATCACCCCCAGACGCCCACATCTTAAAAATTCTCCCAGGTAATTCTGATGCATTTTCCTTTCATGCAAACTTAATTTGTGGGCACCTATTTCCAAAGCTGATCATTTTCTCCGAGCAGCTCTGCCTGCAAGCTGCCAGCAGCCATCAGGTGAGGGTACGTGCCTGGTAACAGGTGCACAGAGCCCCAAATATGCTGCAGCCTTTTCAGAACATTTCTTCCCCTCAGGAATTCTGGCCATAGGATGACTCACCACCATGTTTTATTAAACAAGACAGGCTCCTTCCACAAAAAAAGGACTTCAATAGTAACCAACTATCACATTCCCATTAATGCCTTCCCACAGTCACCTTCCCATGAGATAATCATTTCACACAGAATTACTTGAGCTCCCACTTTTAACTAAAATGAACCTCAGGAAGATTCACATTGCTTACAAAAGCCAGGCCTTTTCTTACTGATGGCAGTATTTCCCCACAGATTTAGAGAGACAAAAATAGACAACAGATACATGAATTTTTTCCTTGCTGGGCATCGTCTCTCTCTGACTCCTCACTTCTGAATAATGAAATATGTGCACTATGTGACTATAGAGAGAACACTCTGTGCTTTCTAAAGAACTTTCATACACACCATGAAAATGCTTAACTGGGGCTTTGCAGTCAGCATGGCTCACTGTGGCTGCCCTCTCCTCTTTATCAAATACCAAAGCCCAGGAATTTGATCAAGGACTGTCTGTACTAAAACACCATGGAATACAGGCTTTTCCTGCTACATCTTATCCATAAGCATTTTAAAGAAACAGAAGCCAAAGTTCATGTCAACTCAGGGGAATTGTGGGTGCCCCAGAAGTGACTGTAATAAAGAAGGAAGTGGATCAGGGCATATAGTTGTCAAAACCTGAAAACTGTCCTGAGCCTTATCTCATATCCAAAGTCCTAATTACATATAGAATACCCTATCTCTAAGCTCAGAGTTCCTAAACAGCCTACTGAAATGTTCTTAAGAACAGATACACAGTCCAAATCCAAACTTAGCAAAACATGAACTCCATGTTGAACTTCTACTGCCAAATACATAGTCTTCATTTTGTTGAGGCCCTTCCTTGCCTGGCTCCTTGATATGAAATTGCACTGACTTACCTTCTTCTCTGAGTTGCCAGAGTCCCTTTCCTCATCTGCTGCTGCAGGCCCAGGGCCCAACATGAATATGCAGAGCAATCCATGACCCAGCAGGAAAGCCAGAAGGGCTGCATTGGTTTTCAAAAAACAAACAAACAAAAAAAAACTACCTTTGACACTGTCCCTGAAAAACAGACGCCCACTGGACTTAGAGGTTAATCAGCTTCAGAAAGCATCTACTCTTGGAATAAAGGTTAGGGTCCTTATTTACCTGTAGAATGTTCAAACAAGTTGTGGTATTAGGAACTTCCCAGCTATATGTGAAACCAAACTTCCACAAAAGATGTACATAAAGTTCATTCATTCTTTTATTTGTAAGGCCACATATTTCATAGTATAATCAGTTAAAAGCAGAGAATCCTCGCTAATAAAAGAGTAATATGCAAATTGACTTATCTGTTATCAAGCCACGCCCACAGTCACGCCCACCAGCCAATCAGGAACAGATTATACAAATAAACTCGACACTGAGAGCAGGAAGGAGGCTTGGGTTTCCCCAGCAAAAGAGGAAACCCAGCTTTCCACCTGCCATTGCCAGCCTAGACCTCCACTCAATGCTACAAAGTTTCAATTATAGAAGATACATAATCCCAAGAGAAAGAGCAGCAGCCACTGAGCTGAAGATAGAAGAAACTAGGGTTGCCAGGGCAATGGAGGAAGCCAAGCTTCTGTAACCCTAGCGCCTAGGCCTCCACTCTAGGCTACAAAGTTTCAAAAAGAAATGGCTATCGCCATGGAGTGAGCAGAAGGCTTGGCTCTGCTCCAGGCTGCAAAGTTTCAATTGTAGAACATAAATTAATCCCAGATCCCAGGGCCTCCACTTGGGTTGCTGGGGCCTGCAAACCACCATAGGCTCCTCGCCCAGGCCGCCCCATGCCCCAAGGGAACTCCCACCCTGATCTAGGACACCCTTCAGGGAAAACCAGCCACCCCCAACCCATGCACCAGGCCTCTATCCTATCTAATAAAAGAGTAATACACAGATTGACCATCATGCCAACACACAAGAGGACTGCCCCCATGTGGTCAAAGATCCTGTCCCCATGTGGACACAAGATGGCCACCACAAGATGGCCAGCAGGGGAGAACAGTAAGATGTTCCAGGCCTGCAAGGAAGGCAGTTGTAGGCCAGCAGGGCAGGGCAGTTGGGAGGAACCAGGCTTGCAAGGGAAGGCAGTTGGGGATGACCAGGCCAGCAGAGGAGAGAAGTTGGGGGCAAACAGGCTGGCAGGGGAGTAGTTAGACATCAATTAGGCTGGCAGGGAAGTGGTTAGGGGGTGATCAGGCTGGCAGGCAGAAGCAGTTAGGGGCAATCAGGGAGGCAGGCAGGTGAGCAATTTGGAGCCAGCAGTACTGGATTGTGAGAAGGATGTCCAACTGCCCATTTAGGCTCAATCTTAAAGAGCAATCCATGACCCAGCAGGAAAGCCAGAAGGGCTGCATTGGGATCAGGCCTAAATGGGCAGTCAGACACCCCTCAAGGGGTCCCAGATTGGAGAGGGTGCAGGCTGGGCTGAGGGACACCCTCCCCTTCCACCACCACCCTGTGCACGAATTTCGTGCACCAGGCCTCTAGCATATATATAATATCTCCAATACATAGTCATATAAATGTCATCATCCATATTCATATAAATGTCATCATCCAGATGCTATCTTACACCCAGTTCTAAGCGTCAGCAGACCAGAACCATAAGTTATGATTGGCTGTCAAAATATACCCTCTTCCCAGCTCCTCACAATTAGAATGGAGACACTGCACCAGGTGGGTCCCAAATGAACTAACATGGTCTAAAGTGACAAACTAGACCACTTCCAGAACTTATCATTCACTCTGACGCACACTTACGGACACTCCCTGCCTGTCGGTCAGTCTCCTAACCCTGAGAATACAGACAGGGATAAGAAACGTGATTACTGTAATTAAAGAAACGAAGTGTGAGAGACAAATGCATAAATAAGAGGTTGCAAGCTTGTCCACTGAGGTCCAAATATGGCTCCCAGATGTGTTTTGTTTGGTTCATCCATGCTTTTGAAATGACTTTGAACCAACATTTTTAAAATGGCAAGAGTGGTGGAGTCTCTTGAAAACTTGTACAACCTGGCAACACTGGGCCAATGTTTGCATGTGACAGCAGTAAGCTGAAGTTGAGTGTCAACTGCATGCAAGACAGGCTCTTCCTATTCACCTCAGTCCCCACCACTCCCTAATGTCTTTTCAAATACCTACTCAGTATTTGAGTTTGTGATGACTACCATAAATAATTCCAGTGCTAGGTAGTATCTGTTATACTGAGATAAGTGAAGGAATACAAGACTCTCACAGATAAGTTGCATGGATAGAAGTTGACATGCTCTATGAAGAGCACCACTGTGGTAGCTATTTAGTCTTAAAAAGATAAAATTCACGTCTGCCAAGAATTCTAGACACCTATCTGAAGAAGTTCACTAAAATATATGTATGAGAATATTCATCAATATGTGTGAAAAACTGAAAACAGCCTAACCATTCATCCTTTAATATAATTTATTAAATAGATTGTGATGGTTTAATATATTATAATACAACCAAAGCATGGTTTAATACATTATAATACAACTAAAACATTGTAATGATAAAGAAGATATATAGAGAGTGAAGAAGAAATATCCATGATGGATTGTTAGGCACAAAGTATATATTGTATGTTCTAATTTTCATAAGAAAAAGACTCTAAAAAAGTCTATAAAAACCATGTATGTTTGTGTGTATTTTATATATATGTATAAGTATGTGTATATGAATATATATCCTATATAAAAAAGAGGTAATATGCAAATTGACCATCACTCCAACACACAAGATGACCGCCTCCATGTGGTCAAAGATGGCCGTTCCCATGTGGACACAAGATGGTCAGCAGGGAAGGGCAGTTGGGAGGAAACAGGCCTGCAGGGGAAGGCAGTTGGGGGCAACCAGACCTGCAGAGGAGGAAAGCTGGGGGCTGAGCCAGACCTGCAAGGCAGGGAAGTTTGGGGGGACACAGGCCTGCAGGGGGGGAAGTTGGGGGTGACCAGGCCTGCAGGGGAGGGCCGTTAGGGTGACCAGGACTGCAGGGAAGGGCAGTTAGGGCCAACCAGGCCAGCAGGGGAGGGCAGTTATAAGTAATCAGGCTGGCAGGGGAGCAGTTAGGCTTTGATCAGGCTGACAGGGGAGTGGTTAGGGGGTGATCAGGCTGGCAGGCAGAAGTGGTTAGGGGCAATCAGGAAGGCAGGCAGGCGACTGGTTGGGAGCCAGCAGTCCTAGATTATAACAGGGATGTCCAACTGTTCATTTGTAACGAAGAGTCAGACATTCCTCAAGGGGTCTCCGATTGGAGAGGGTGCAGGGTGGGCTGAGGGATACACACACACCCCTCCCATGCACGAATTTCATGCACCAGGCCCATAGTGTGTGTGTGTGTGTGTGTGTGTGTGTGTGTGACATATAGTTAACAATGTGTATTTCTCTGCAGTGAATGAGCAATGTGGATACATTTTTCTTTTATATTCACATCTTTCTGTATTGCACACTCTTTAAATGCAGGGGAAAAACTAAATTTCATCAGCAAAAACAAGCTGTAAAAGCACAGACCAACTATGGACAGTGATTGACAGCCATACACAGTCACAATACTACTTGAGTTTTTAAAAGATCAGAAACCAAAATCTAGATGCCTATGCTTTAAAAATAAAAATATCAGTAAAAATTATTAAAAAAAACAACACATGCTCCAAACCAAAGTTCTTTCTTAACAACTTGACCTTGAGTTTTGAATTTCTAACCAAGTTGCACAGACTTCAGCAGGCTGATGGTAGCTGGAGGAGGAAATGAACAGGCTTTCCCTCTCAGATGTAAATTCTAACGCTGGGCCAAGAACCCAGGTGGTAAAAAACCGATTCTATTTAAATCAAGCCCAAGTGATGCCTTCCATGGCCACGTTACATAAGCAAGAGGCCCAACCACTGAGCACATCTGGGCAGAATAAAGGCCCTCTGCGACCTTCAACACAATTAATTCAATATTTTCTCTACAGTTCAAAATGCTGCAACAACTGGCAGACAACCATGTAAATCATCACGGAAAAGCCAGACATATGGATAAGTATATTTAATGTGCCTTAAAAATAAGCCATTGGTTTTCTAGCCAACAAGATCTTAGGCAAGATTTTTTTTATTTATTTATAAGTTATGCCTACTCGTTACCCTCAAAAGAATTCAAATATTTGTTGAACACCGACAGAAGATAGAGATTACAAAAGCTCAAAAACAGGAATGCTGGCTTCAAAAACTCAGGAAGTACATAACCCGAGCAGCAAATCAGGACAACACTATTGTGACTCTTGAAATCCTGGTGTTGGTGGGAGAAAAGGGAGAGCAGAGGAAGGAATCGGCAGGGTTGTAAGGGAGATCAGAGAAAACAGAAGGCGGATGAGCAGAACTGCTTGAGAAATATGGCAGCCTGCTGTGTTCAGCAGGAAAACACACTGGAGTCAATGGTGTATTTCTAGGACTGTCTTGGGGGGGCAGGGGAGGGAGGCACCTGGCCTGTAGTGCTATCTCAGGCAGCAAAGGGACAGCCTCTGAGAGGTGCATCCACACTCCCACAGGGAAAGGGCGCGGAGTCAAGACTTCTCTAATGTAGAAACTGACAAGAGAAAAATTCAGAATGTATTACATTACAGCAGATCGGAGTTTGGGGAGGGGGGGGAGGAGACAGGGAAAGTTGGTTCATCAGTCATCAACCATGGGACAAAGCCAACAAAATACTGCTCACATACCTGACTGTATCAAATCTAAATCAACTTCCAGGCAGCTATTTCAGGTCTTACCTAATGGAATTGGCTGACCACGGGACGCCACCACGACTTGCTTATGCATGAACTTCCCCAACATTAACCCACAACCAATCTAGAAGCATCAAATACTTCTTCATTACTATGCATCTCTCCCAGAACTTTCTGGGCTTCACTTTCTCCCACCCCCTGGATCTACAGCCAAACAAATTCTTTCAACCCCAGGATGTCAGACATGCTTGTCTTCCCCATCTATCCCAGCTGCTAGTGGTTCAGATTGATGCCCAGGACCTGATCCCTTTTCTGGAAAAACCAAGGATAAGAATGTTAGAACCAGGATTCTAACATGAATCTCATCCATGTCAACTGCCTGGAGGCCAGGATAAATTACCTGACCTCATTCTCTCATGGCTAAAATAGAATGACATCATCTACCCAGATGAAACCCAAACCTATGTCAGTGACATGTCAGAAGTTCAAC
This sequence comes from Antrozous pallidus, assembly GCA_027563665.1. Classification (NCBI taxonomy): domain Eukaryota; kingdom Metazoa; phylum Chordata; class Mammalia; order Chiroptera; family Vespertilionidae; genus Antrozous; species Antrozous pallidus. The sequence continues at coordinate 8,065,294 of CM050524.1, read as the reverse complement.
AGAGAACAGGCACTTCTTTAGAGGCCAGAGGGGACAGGGGAGGGAGACTGGGTGTAAAAGGTGAAGAGATTGAGAAGAACAGATTGGTGATTACAAAACAGTCATGGGGATATAAAGCTACAACATAAGAAATATTATCAATAATACTGTAATAACTATGTATGGTTTCAGGTGAGTACTGGAAATATCGGGGGGAACACTTTGTAAAGTATATGACTGTCTTACCACTATGCTGCATACTTGAAACCAATACCAAATAATATTGAATGTAAACTGTAATTGAAAAAAGAATTAATTTTTAATTATAAAAATTAAAAATAGAGCAATAGTTATGATTATTAGTTTACTACTCTGATTTCAGGTTCCCAGTCTTAACCATGAAGTTTTTCCTTACAGCATATTTCTCATTCTCAGCCTTATTGCTATTTGGGGCTATGAATTCTCTGGTGCAAGGATATGCTTCGCATGTTCAGCAGCATCCCTGGCCTCTACTCCCTAAATGCCAGTAGCACATCCTACTCTCAGCTGTTAACCAAAAACATTTCCAGACATTGCCAGATGTCCCCTGGGGGCAAACTTCCCCAGAAGAACCACTTCTTTAGAGGACCTCACTGAGGAGTCTCCATTTCTCCAATGAAAATCATCACAGCTGCTACCATGAAGGTATTTCAGTAAGCACTACTGAGGTGCCAAGCAAAGGACTGAGTGTTTTTGCATACATTTTCTCATTTCATCCTCACAACCACCCTATGAGTATTATTCTCATTTTCAACCAAGGTTCTGGGGGGTTAATGTGCCCACAGTGGCTCAGCAGGGAAGTGGTAGAGCCTGGACTGGAACACAGCCAGTCTGACTGCAGACCCTTATAACACCAAGTTCCACTTTCTCCCAGCCACTCCTGATCTGGGAGGCCAGGAAGATCAAAGGTCCTCAGTGTAATGTTCTCAAGGCTCATCCTTGCTGCCCAGAATGCCCAGGAAATAGGGAGAGGACTTGTCCTTCCTTTGTGCCTTACCGCAACCTGCAGCCTCTTGATAATCACTAGAATTGTCACCAGTGCCAACGTGGGAGAAGTTCAAGCAACTTAGACCTCCACCTACGCTTCGTGAGATCTAAAGGTTTTCTTCAATTTGTCTGAACTAATCCCAACCTTTTAAAAAAGCAGCATCTGAATCATGCAGCAAAATCAGGGATTTTTTTCTCTTGAAAAGCTCTCCAGGGACCTGTGTACCACAATCTCCACCTCTCAAGAGATTCTTCTCTTCCAAGTGAGTTCAGACAGGGAACATTCAAACAATACTGGCTCTGTGCCATGAGGTTTACTTAAATCTCACATTAGTCTTTCATTAGCCTTGGGAAGTAGGTATCATCACTATCCTCATGTTCAGAGGGAGACATCCTGGCGTAAGGAGGTGAAGTCTCTCACCCTGGGTCACCCAGCTAAGGAATGGAAGAGCCTGCCTTCTACCCCAGCCAGTCTGAGTCCAAAACCTGAGAATCTACAACACTGAGAAACTGTTATTTGGGGATAATTTTATAAGCAGTGCTACAGTCCTGTTAACACTATATATTGCAATAATTTTGAAACATGACTTACAATCAGGGCATAATTGTCTTTTAATTGCACCGTCAAGCCACTGTCCACAAAGAGAGCTTCGAATCTTATCTCATAACGGGTTGAAAGATTAGCCTTGCTGTGGAAAACATAATTGTACCGCATTAAAGGCCCACCAAATGCCTCCGTAGGCAGTAATGCTGGGGTTGCCACCTTAGCTGTGAGAATTTAATTTTCTTACATAACTCGTTCTCCCGACAATGGACATGGTTTAACAGAGGGAGTCTATACACACAGCTAACGGTGCCCATAAGAATCTCTCCTAGTCCATGTGAGGCTGAGAGTTTGCAAAGTCCCCTGACACTCAGCACATCAAGACCAACTGAAGCAGGTTCTCAATGCATCCTGTCTTTGAAAATATCCCTACATCAATCAGCTAAGCTCTACTTATCCCCAACCAGAGACTGCAAATGTTAAACCCTTAGCAAGTTTAACATGATCCATCACAAAATACCTAAGTTGCCAGAGACTTTCAAACACTAGAATTTTTAGAGGCAACTGAGCTCGACAGAGATTTATTCTAAATTTGACAGTGGGTGTCAAGAAATACTTGAACAACTACTCTGTACCAGGCACTATTCTCAGGGCTGGGGAGGCAGTAGGCAACAGGACCAAATACATCCCTGCCCTCTCAGAGCTTATGTTCTAGAAAGAAGAGACAAAGTAAGGGACTTACTTATTCTGAAATTATTTACATACTACAGAGTACAATAAAGTGCAGAAAGAGAAGAGGGAATGACAAGTGGTGGTGGAGTTATGGTTTTAAATAATCAGGTCAGAGGAGGAGGTGTCATTGAGAAGGTGATATTTGGAAGAGACTTGAAGTTCATGAGGAAGCAATCCTTCCAGATGTCCATGTGGAGACCAGCAGGCCACGGAGGCAGAGAAGGAATGTTCTGAGCCATATCCTGGTGGTCCTGCCAGTCACTGTAAGGACCTGGCTTTCACTCTGGGATAGAGACTATGGAAATTATCATAAATAATGGGTTACTCCATTATTTAATTACTTAGCTATAAAAAGAGAAGCTTATTTAATCATAGAAGACTGTTCAAATTACATTTTCTAATTTTGCAACATGCCTCTTGAAAAGATGACATCCAGAACACAGTGGACGCTCCCCAGGATACCTGACTATGAAGCAAAAGTTAATATGACAGGCATGTCCTTGACATCGTGGGGGTGCAGCTATGGAAACACCAGCACAAATCCATAAGAAATACTACAGGGGTATGCTGACAGCCATAGGGATGTACACAGCAAAAGCTCCAGGATTGACTAGGGATTTTTCAAGGTTATGGAGCTCATCATATGAGCCACATGAAGACAGACAGGAACACACCAACCTACTTTCTTAGGATGTGAATGTCAGTCCTTAACAAATTTGACAACCTTTATTCTCAGTGTATACAAAATCAGTATATCCTGTTACACATATATACAAACTCAAGGAAGAGACCACTAACATCAGAGACGGGTGTTTTGCATTAAATAACCATCATTTATAAAGCAACATCCTTCATATAAACCCTTGTGGTATGGAGATGTCAGAATGTTTTTGCTTATAAACCACTTAATTCCCTTTGGTGAATATCATCAATTCGGCCCCCTAAAACCAGCTGGGGAATGGATGCCAGCAAATGTAGTGAGCCAACTGTATGCACTGCTTCATAAAGTCAAGTTAGTCTATTTTAAATATCACAAACATTGGCAAAGGGTGGCCACTAGAAACAGTGCATGAGATGGGTTGCTTGTCCTTGCATTACTTTTTGTAAAAACTATGGAATGTTCCACAGTATAATATAACCTAAAAATATCCTCCAAAGAGCGGTCTTTTGGCACCAAGAACAAACACAGGTTGATTTTTGAAAGTTTAAGTTAAAAAAAAAAAAAAGACATACAAACACAAAACACAATTTAAGAGCAAGAAAGGACAAAAATCAGACTTTCTTTAGCAAAGATCTGATTTGCTAGTCGTTGGGAAAATTATACAGAGAGACAACGCTACAAGAAAACGGAGGTAAAGGGTCATTCTTACAGATCTCAACAGAGAACAGGTCCCACATCAACTGAAAACAGAACAACCCTCCATCATCCTGCCTGCCGAACATCTGAATTTTCACTTCGCAAACTCCAAGAGTCAACAGACAGAAATACTTAAATATAATTCATTAAATATGTCAGTCATTCGTGTATTTAGCTCAGCTAAAATATTAGACACAGGGAACAAGCTAAATGAAAGATCTGGTGATGAGGAAGTGAACTTATTATGATCCTAATTGAGAAGAAATAGATTAATAGGGGGATAAGAGGGAAATATGTTGTAGATGGTCTAGTCTGCACTTATGTAAGAAGCGAGACTGGAAGATTTATTCATGCATTCAAAATACTTTAGTGAGTACCTATGATTTGCCAGGTACTATTTGAGGCCCTGACAAATGGAGGGACGAATAAGTCTAAAGCTACTTTTTTTCATGGATCTTACATTCCAGTGGGAGGGGAGACATACAATAAAGAAGAAACAAGACTATGAAAATGTGACGAGGTATGAAGACACAAACAAGATTAGGGGGGACGAGGGGCCCGGGAGCTGTCCTCCGCAGGTCTGTGGAGTGCAAGGCCAGCTCACACTGACTGGAAAACTGAACACATGCAGCTCTTCCGATTTCCAGTGATGTTACAAACCAGGGCCTCCCGTTCCCAGAGCTGGGTGCAGGCATGGAGCAGCACAGCCAGATGAGGAGTCTGCTGAAGGCCTCTCTGAAGGGACACCAGGGAAGGAGTCAACCTTGTGACTTTATAGGGGGAGAAAAAGCAAGCCCTGAGACCCTGTCGCAGAAATTTGTGGGAAACCAAGAAAGATGAGGCACTGTGTTTTAAGATGAGAATAAAATTTTGTTATGGAACTACTGTAATATATTCCAATTGTTCAAAATAAACACATAACATCAAAACAAAACAAAGGAAGGCATAGAGAGCTACACTCAATTGCATGCGGTCATAATCCCCTCTTTCAGAGGAAGGAAGGGTCAGGTGGTAGTGTTGTGGTTTCTAAATTGTGTTTTATTTATTGTCTCTATTTTGTCTCAAAAAAAAAAAAAGTAGAGAGACTGTTTCAGTTCCTGGGTAATTTGCAAAAACCACAAAATTCACCTACAAAAATATGTACGCATAGCCTATAATATTACCAGTTTGGGAAACTACAATCACACCATTTTAAACTTTTGAAGTCCAAGTTATTCGTGGAATGGTCACATTTTGAGTACAAAAGACCCACAGGGGCACACCCACTCTTTTCTGGCAAGAAGAAACTTGAACCCAAAGAGGGTGCCTAGCTAGTTGACCTGGAGCTCAGGTCACCTGCCTCACCTGCTGCCATTTCCTCAATGTAGGTCCATACCCTAAAGCAGTGGTACTCAACACTGAACAGGCATCAGAATCATGGGGGGGCTTGCTACAAACACCCCACAGGCTGTACTTCCAGGAGCTTCAGCATCAGTGGGGATGGGGATGTGCAATCTGGCCAGTTTCCCGGGTGATACCAATGCCATGGTCAGGGGCCCCTACTGAGACCCACACAACAAGGACTAGGACTATAGGTTTTGGAATCCAACACAGCTGAGTTTCAGCTCGACTTCTGCCACGTGTATGACCCTTGGAAAAGCCACCCAAACTCTCTGGCCTTCAGTTTCTGACATCTCAGTTAAGAGGAATAAAAGACAAAATGCCCATCAAGCACTAGTTTAGCCAAGTGCCTGGCACATTCTAATGCAAGTGCTTCATAAAGACTAGCTTAATAAAGGCAAAGTTTCCTAAATTTCATTTTTTTCTTTTTCTACATGCATAAGAATGACTAAACTTCAAAAAACAGACAAGATCAAAGATTAGTAAAAATGTGGAGCAACTAGAACATGTATAAGTTTTATTCATCAGGCTATTATTCAATAGCCAAAAAATGATAAATGGTCCAAATGTCCACAGATGAACAAAAATATAAACAAACTGGTATGTGTATACAATGAAATACTATTCAACAATAAAAGGGAACAATGATGCACACAACAAAATGAAATCTCCAAAATATTTTGCTGGCGTGAAAAAGCCGGACAAAGAAGACATATTGCATTATTTCACTTGTGTGAATTTCAATAATAGACAAAAGTAATTCCTAGTGAAAGAAATCAAACCTTTGCTTCTGAAGGGTGAGGGGAACTGACTGGAAGGAGACATGACAGAAATTTTTGGAGTTCTATATCTTGATCTAGATGAAGATAACATGAGCATATACAATGGTCAAAACTCAGCAAACAATATAATTAAGAGTGTGCATTTTACTATAGGTAAATACACTGAGTAGCCAGATTATTAATGATCTCTGAACACATAATAACCTGGCCACTTAGTACATATATATACATATATATTAGAGGTGCAGTGCATGAATTTGTGCATGGGTGGGGTCCAGCCAGCCTGGCCACGGAGAGAGAACAAGGGCGGTTGGCCAGCCTGCCTACTGGTCGAACTCCTAGTCGAGGGGACAATTTGCATGTTAGCCTTTTATTATATAGGAGGATATACACTAAGCGGCCAGATTATTATGCATTCAGAGATCATAATAATCTAGCCACTCGGTGTATATATTCATAAAGTATACATATATGCTTTATTATACTATATATCTTCCTATTTAATAAAAGAGTAATATGCAAATTGACCGTACCTTCACCACAACCACCAGCCATGCCCACCAATCAGGAGTGATATGCAAATTAACATCCAACCAAGATGGCTGCTGCTTGGCCAGAGGCTTTTTCCGGCCTTGGGCAGACCAGGGCTGGGGCAGAGCCAGCAATCAGCCCCATTACAGGGTGATCGCTGGGTGCCCAAGGCCTAAAGCCTCGGCCAGAGGCTTTCGGCCTTGGGCAGGCCAGGGATGAGATGTCAGTAGGACATCCCCTGAGGGCTCCCAGTATGTGAGAGGAGACAGGTTGGGCTGAGGGACCACCCACCCCCAGTGCACGAATTTCATGCACCAGGCCCCTAGTATATAATAAAGAGCTAATATGCTAATGGTCATGATACTCTCATGCTGTAATGACTGATCAGCAGAAGGCTGTGTGTGCAGTGGGTGTTCATGGGTGGGGGGGACTTGACTCTGGGGGACTTGACTGGAGGCATGGGCAGGTTTCTGGGTTCCACCTCCCATGGTGGCAGCAGCAGGACTCTTTCTGGTCCTGCTTCCAGGGGCAGTAGTGGGGGTGGCAGCCGCTGGACTCTTTCTGGGTGGGAGGATGGGGTACAGGGAGTGATTCCAGGATTTGCCCCATTTTGCACACCAGGTCATTAGTATATATATACATATAACAACATTTATTTAACCCTGGCCAGTGTCACTCATTTGGCTGAACACTGTCCCATGAACTGAGAGGTTGCTGGTTCAATTCCCATTCAGGGCACATGCCCAGGTTGCTGGCTAGATCTCCAGTAAGGGGCATGCAGGAAACAGCCGATCTATTTCTTCCCTCCCCTTCTCCCTCCCTCTCTCACTCTGTGAAGTCAATAAAAACATAAACACATACATACATTAAAAATAATAATAACATTCACATAGCATATAGATGTAAAATTTTTTTGGCATTCCTCCCTTTAAAATGAATTAACTCCAACCTGGTAGATCCATTTAGATTGATTCCTTCACAATCCAGTCCTACTTCATATAATACCATTTGCTACAGCCTATTTTGGTCTGTGCACGTTTCCAGAGACCTGCCATGAAATAGAAGCAGCAGAATTTTCTTCCACAAGAATACCATGACATTTCCATACAGACAGCACCCACAATGGCCCATGTCCCTGGGAGTGGCTAGCTCAGGGTGCAGACAACACAAAAGTAACGTTTTCCTTTCCATGTACCAACTATGAGCCTACCTAGTATGATTAAAACACAGCGATAAAGGCCCAGTAAGAGCAATCCTGGCATAATTTAAATCATATTCTCAATATAAAAGAGGGATTAGTAGACCAGGGAAATGCTCTCTAGTGCCATGTTTCTATAATGAAGATATTAAAGAGCTAACTATGCCCGTGTAATTGTCACATGAAGTAGCTTTCATTTTGTAGAGGATTCAAGGCCATTCGAGTGTCTCCATCCACATCCTTACTCTATCCTACCACAAGGAGGACAAGAAGATTTACACACACACCTGCTGTGGGCATTCCTGTGCTGTGTGTGGGATGGTTCTGGGCGAAGGGAATAACGTAACACTTGGAGACACTATCATCTTCTTCTAACCCAGAGATGTCTGATTCCAAACACACTTGATTATCTGACCAACCCTTCCTGAGTTCCATGATGAGGCAGCACTGGGACAATGCCTCCAGGATCTCTGATAACTTGTGGAAGAGGTTCAGCCACACACAGAGCAACTTGATACAGAAAACGAGTTCCCATACAGAACCCAACGGACACCTGCAGGTCCCCAACTAGATACATGGCACCCCTTCCCCCAAAATGCCCCTTAACTAAGACCTATAGCTGTTCCCATCAAATGCCTTCTCACAGTATTTCCTCTACAGTTCTATCAAGAAACTCACAATCCAGGTAACTAACGCTAACAGCTAAACTTAGAAATAAATAACTGCTCAAATTCGATTTAAATATAACAATATGTGCAAAGCACTGTTCTCATACTTTTTTCTTCTTAACTTTTGGAATGTCCTCAAAAAAGCCAGTTTACAGGTAAGGACACATTCTCTGTGAGGCCAGGAATTGGCCCTCAAGCAAAGCCTGGGTTGATAAGCAAGGAATGAAGCACTCTCTCCTTTAATGCACTTACTACCTTGTATGGAAATGAGGCAAGAGACCTAACTCAAGCTTCGGAATAAAGAAAAAACCACGAGGTACAGGCTCAGGGGACCTCAGAGGAGAAAGGATCTATTCATCCTGGATGGTTGTTCGAGGGCTTCTTGGAGGAGAGGACATAACGGAAGGCACTTTCCATGACTGTCACCCCTCAGCTCCCAAAGCTAAAAGGCCTACTCCGCCTGGCCCCCTCCTGTCTCATCTGGAACAGGCCGGTTAACCAGGCAGGACCAGCAGCCCTTCTTCCCTTGACATGCTCCCCCAGCTGATGTTGCCCCAGACCAACAGGCACACATGGGAATTTTCACCACACGCAACTCTGCCACTTCCTCCAGTGCTTTCATGGTAGAGAAACGGCGTCAGGCACAGGTACCGGGGTGCCTTGGGGAATCACTCTGTTGGACAACCCCTTGCCTTCACCAATTCCAACAGGCAAGGGACACCCCACCACCAGCAGGACATCACTCCTCTACAGACTCTGAGAGAGATTTGCTTCCACCCCCTCCTCACAAATCAGTTTCTCCCTTCGGGAAGATCAGATCCCCACCTCTCCCTCCTCAGTACTTAAGGTTCTACAGCCAAGGCTCAAATCCTCATTTTGGTAACTGTGTGACCTTGGGCAAGTTAACTTAAGGGATGTCAATCCCAGTTTCCTTGTCTGTAGTATGGGGTTTATAAGGATTCTTGTGACTCAACAAGATAATGCAAGGAAAGCATTTGACAGAGTCTGGCACATAGTAAGGTAATAAGTAACAGCTATCTTTATCATCAGCATTGAGGGTGATGGTGTGATAGTAGTGGCAGTCTCAATTTGGGCTTGATTGGCCCTAAGTGGGAAATACCCTTCCTTTCCCTCCTCCAGCTTCCCGCCCCCCAAGCCTTGGGGCTGAGCCACACCAAGGAGACACGTGTGCGTCATCCAGCTGTAGAGTGAATGCAGGATCTTCAGGCATCTGGCTCAGGAGCATCTGCACCCCAACCCACCTGGAAGTTATGGGGTAAAGATGACTTCCTAATGGAAAAGGTCCCACAGGCCCTGCCCTCGCTCATACCCATTCTCCGGGTTTGGACAGACAAGTGGCAAAAGCACGCAGCACTGCGCCTGGCCCCCAAGGAGCCTGGAGAGTCTCCACTTGGCCCTAGCCTCAGCTCCCCAACTGTCCCCCAGGCTCAGGCGAAACTGCGCCGCACCAAGTGGCCCAAATCACAGGTTGGCAAAGAGACGCAAATCCAACCCCCTCTTCCCAAGGCAGGTGAGCAAACAACCTGTAACCGATATACAACTTTGTGTATTTCTCCACGATAGGGCGCACGGCCTCAATTTCCCCCCTAAACTGCGCTCAGAGGGGGAAAGCGGGAAATCGAGATGCGGGGGGGCGGGGGCTTGGGGGGGGGGGGGTCCGCAGGCCGCTGCCCGTCTCCGGAAGCCGGCGCGTCCCGTCTCACCTGGTCTGACGGCTTTGAAGGTGACGGCCTCCTTGCAGCTGTCGAGGACTCCCAGCACGTCGTAGCGGGGCAAGCCAGACACCCGGATCCCCTGCACCTCCAGAAGTAGCTCCCCTGCACCCAGCCTGGGGCCCTCGCCGCCGCCAGGAAGCTCCGCCGCCTCGGCCGCGGCCACCGCTCCGACATACGGAAACTCTCCGTTCTCCGCGCCCCCCAGCACCGTCACCCCCAGCTCACCCTGGGGTCCCCGCTTCACGGTGCATTCATGAACCTTGCTAGTCCAGTGGTTCTTCTTCTGGATCACTTTCGACATGACGAGTTACACCCCTCCTCCCCCCCAAAAAACAAAAATAGTAACGTGAGAGACAGGTGCCCCCACAGCACAGCCCCGAGCCCCCGCCGGGTCACGGGAGAGGCATCTCCCTCCAAATGACGCCGCGGGAGAGAGAACTCGGCAGCCTCGCTCCCTGCACACACTCCGACTCAAGCCATCATAAAACAAACTTTCTGGGCTTCCCCGCGAGCTCCGCACCGGCGCCCGCGAGCTTTGTTTTCATTCCGGCGCTGCTCGGTCCGCGTTCCGGCGCCCGGCCGCGCTCTCCGGGACCAGAGTCCACTCTGCGCCGCGCCGGTTGTTTCTGCCTCCTTCCTTCCTTTCTTTCTTGCCTCTTGGAAAAGCGGAGTTCCCTCTTCACCTCCCGCCCGGCTCTGCCCTCCTGCCGGCGGGCTGTTCCTGGAGGTGAGGGAAGCCCGTCCGGCCAGTTGCTGGGAGCCCCGGAGACGCCGCTGCAGAGCGGGGGTTGGGCGCCAGGGGGTGGAGGGAGCCGGAGGGAAGAGTCTGCGGCCCCTTTAAGCGGATACAAAGGCTCGGCTTGTTTTGTTACCGTTCATTCTATTCCGCGCCGCCGAGCGCAGCGGCCGGCAAGAGGAGACGCGCGCGCATGCGCCCCGCGGCCGCCCGCCCGCCCTATCCCTCCCTCCCGAAGGCAGAGATTCCAAAGTGCTTCCCTTTGGGTCCTAAAACCGACCTGCCAGGAGGAGGCAAATCACCCCTTTCATCCATCCCTCCTATTCCTCTTTTCCTTTCAGGGCCTTGGATGCAGCACAGCCCCTTGAAGCTAAGGGGACACGCACGTGTTTTACTCCAACTGTTTGCAACTTTTGGAACGCGGTTAACCTGGCTTTGGCGTTTTAAAACATTTTCAAACAGGCGGGGGTGGGGAAGCTCACACACACCCGCACGCTCACTCGCACATTCACGCCTAAGCCTCCTAATCGCCTTTGGCCAGCGGCTGGCCACGCTGTGGGTCACCCAGCCAGCTCGTCCGCCAGCCCCACGCACCCCACCCCCACATTTTCCCTCCGACTCCCCGTGCGGGACCCGGGATGGGCGACTGCTTCCGCCTGCACTGCACCCGCGGGGTCGGGTCCTGGAGCGGGTCTTGCCAGTGTCTCTGGCAAAGGGAGATTGGGGAGGAGGGGGGCCCGCAGAACCCCCAAACGGGGACCCTGTGAATGTCACACAGATGTACCCGAACCCTTAAACTTTGAGGCCAACTTTTTTAGGACACGGGGAAACGATAGACGAGGGGAAGGAGTCAGATGGTCAGCGAAGGTTGGGGCTTTTTAACTACCCTTCCCACAGAGATTTCTGGAGTCAGGCATCTGCCCCGGGCTCTGGGTCCTGGGCTGGGCGGGAGGCCTGTGGACCCGCCCCCGCCGGGAGATGAGGATCCCGCCGGTCTGGGATTCGCTCCGCCACCAGGCGCCCGCCGGGCGTGGGCACGGGCGCGGCAGCCACCTCGGAATTCGCAGCCCGGGGCCGGGCGGTGGTGGAGATGGAGCGAGCGAGGTCCCCAGCTCCGGAGCAGCGGACAAAGAATATCCCGCGCCGGGAAGGCCGTCCTCCCAACACTCCCCACATCGGCCTGGGCGGTAGAGTTTCCCAAGCACATTCTTTCCCTCAATTTATAACTTGCTTGCTCCTCTTTGGTCACAGGAGAGAGGCCAAGTGCTAAATAAAAGAGGTGGGTGGAAGGGCCCGGCTTGAGATATGGGTGTAGGCGCCCATCGGTCCAGGCTCTGTGTGACCTTCAGCAAGCTCTGTGACCCCTCAGAGTCTCCCACTATCCCCTGTTAAATGAGTATAACAATACTGTACACGATTTTTAGGATAGTACAGGGACGAACACTTGTCAAGTGCCCAGCTATAAAGTGAGTACTTTTAAGCGGTGATTAATAAAAACTTGTAGTAGTAGTAGTAGTAGTAGTAGGTGGAAAGAGAATTGGGAAATAATTTGGGGTTTGAAAGTTAGGTGATGATAATATTCCTCTTCTTTCTAAAGCTTGGACTAGGATATAGGAATACATTTAAATAGTTTTAAAGCATTGTTTGGAGGGTGCTATGTAAGTTCATAAAACTCAGAGAAGAACGTGGATGCTTCTCTCTTGAGATATCAGGAACTGAAAACCCCCCTGCCTGGAAGAATTTGTGAAAGAAGGAAGTGACCCATGTTCCTTGGCTCATCAAGGTGAGGAGAACTTGGTCTCCGTGCTCTTTGCTCAGAAACAATCAGTTCTCAAACACTTGACTGGATCAAATGAGTGGGAACTTCAAAACAGTCTTTCCCAAGCACAACATTCAGCCCATCAGAATCTCGGGACTTTTAAGGTTTCCCTTAAGTGATGCTGATACACAAGGCTGAGGGAGGACCACAGGTCTAGAATCTTGATTCCTGAGCGTTGTTCACATCACAGACCCTTTTGGAGAATAAACCTGTGGCCCGCATCCTCCGCTAGAGCAGTGGTTCCCAACATGGGACATGCCCTACAGAGGAGCACTTTGACTTTTTTTGTTTGTTTAAAGAATTATAAATAGTAATACATATGTTTCCCTTTTTTTCCCCATTGGCCTCCCCCTGGCCTCCCCTACCCCCCAGCACATGCCCTCACTTGCTCCCCCCTCCCCAGTGTCTTGTATCCATTGGTTATGCTTATATGCATGCATTGAAGTCCTTCAGTTGATCTCTTAGAGTCGCTGGCCCCCAACCTCCCCTGCTATCCCACTGTGGTTTGATAGTCTGCTTCTTTGCCTCTGTATCTATTTTTTCCCCATTTATTTTCTTTTAAAAAAATCTTGCATCTGCATACTAGAAATAAACATATAAGAATAAAAAATGTTTGAGTCTCAATTTCAATGTCCAACAGTTCTGAGTCCCAGTTTCAATGTCAAATAGTTCCTTATGTGTACATGTCAGCAATGGTGTCTGGATGGTGGACAAATGGTGGCAATGCAGGTCCCACCCTCTCAGGTTTGGTCCTGGGCAACCTGCAGCCACGCACAGCAACTGACTGCTAGGATGGCAAGGTGTCGTCAGCGTCTTCCATCTCTGGACTGTTTCTCCTCTTGTCTTGACCTGTCAGTTCCTCTTTGTTGCAGGAATCTATATGATCTTGGAGTTGTTGCCCTAAGGTTTGATATTCTGATGGACCTGCACTTTGACTTTTTAAAGGGGGCAATTCAAGAATGATTTATTCACAGTAAATTTTTTGCATTTCTTGTGGTTCCAAGGGCCTCATATACAGTATATAAATATGTATTGTGACATATTTGTGCATTTCAGTTCTCTATTACATGTTTTGAGACTTTATTTGCTATTTTTTTCATATCACTTCTTCTTTTTTTTTTTTTTAATGATTTCTTAGTGGTTTATTCCTCAGTACTTCAACTGTCCTTTTGTTCTTTTATTTTTCTCTTTCATGGATGTCATGTTCTTTGGAAGCTTGTTTAGACCCAGTTATTGGCCTTTTAGGCTTCCTCCACATGAATAGTTCACTTTTTGAATAATCTACACTAATAAAAGAGGAAATGCTAATTGACCATACCTCCACACGCCCACAGCCAATCAGGAGTGATATGCATATTAACCCAGCAAAGATGGTGGGTACATTTGCAGGCAGTGGAGGCAGCACCCTAAGCCCCCCGGCTGGCTCCAAGCTGCCCATGGGCGAAGAGGCCAGGCCTAGTGGAGACTTGCAATCGAGATCACTGGGCCAACAGGACAGGCAGGGCCCAGATCCTCGATCCCAGGGCAAACAGAACAGGCAGGGCTAACCCTCGATCATGGGACGAACAGGACAGGCAGAGCAGGACATAAGGAGCCACTCTGCTGACCAACCTGTTCTAGGGACCTGTTCGGGCACCTGGTGTAGAGTCCAGGACCTCTAGCCTGCAGCCACAGAAATTCTCCTTCTCCCCAGAGTTAGAAGCACCAGCCCAGGTCTACCCAGTGGCATGGTCCTGACTGGGGGGATGAGTTCCTGCAGGCTGGGGTTTGATCCCCACACGTTAGCAGTAGGAGACCAGTGCCTTTGTTGTTGCTGTGTGTCTGGGTTTTAATTGGACAAATGCCCAACGGTCCCAGTGGCCACCTTAGCAAAATCTTTCAGGAGGAGGATTCTGTCTGGGTTTCTTTAAATTCCCTCAATCCCTACTCACCCTTCTGTAAAGGCACAGAACAAGTAAGGACCTTAAATAAAAATCTGAGGTCTCTAGCAATCCGAGGCCTCTCTCATCACAAGTCATTTGGATTGGAGGGCCTTTGAGTATTTACCTAGGCACCATGACAGAGAAACACAACCTCAAGTCATGATCTCTGCCCTTTAAAAATTCACAATCTTATTAGAGCAACTGGATGATAAAAGCACAGTAATAACATCAGAATGTAAGGCAACAATACAGAGAGGAACAGAGGCAATTACTAGGATGATTTGCCAATAATTAGTACAAAGAGTATGTGCTATGAATTAAATTAAAAAATATGTGTGGCCGAAACCGGTTTGGCTCAGTGGTAGAGCGTCGGCCTTTGGACTGAAAGGTCCTGGGTTCAATTCCAGTCAAGGGCATGTACCTTGGCTGCAGGCACATCTCCAGTAGGGGGAGTGCAAGAGGCAGCTGATTGATGTTTCTCTCTCATCAATGTTTCTGACATTCTATCCCTCTCTCTTCCTCTCTGTAAAAAATCAATAAAATATATTTTAAAAACAATATGTGTGGAAGTAGCTGCTTCATGAGTATGGCATCCCTTCCCATTTTAAAGGAAGCTGAGTTCCATGTGAATTTTGTATTTTGCTATGATATCTGAGGCACAGGACAAGGGAGGCCCTAAGTGTACTATGCTTTGATATTTGAATCATTCTTTGTTGTTCAATGTAATTTATTTCTGTATGCCTCAGTTTTGTAATAGTTAAATTACTAGAATAATACATCTTGCTATAAAATATTATTAGAAGATCAAATGATTTGGTGACATTATTATTTTCTACAAATGAACACAATCTCTGGTATGCTAAGGTGATAGGTATTATAGAAATTATAGATAGAGAGACTTACAGGCTTGATTACAAGTGAGGCTTACTATTACAACCCAAATTTATTGCTTTAAAAAAAAAAGCAGGGAGCCAATTAGAAACTGAACCAAATATAAGCCCTTGAAGGGCAAATGTAAATTGGATAAGCTTTGCTAATAGAAGAGCAAGAAGAAAAAATTCAGATGCAAGAATGAAAACCACATTGCATCTACTCTAAGTAGCTGTTAAAGAAAAAGAATGGTATACTGTGAAAATACTTAATACAGATTGTAAAGACATTTGTTCAGAGAGGATTTCCTAGAATAGGTGATATTTCAGTTAATTTTTTTTAATGTGAAGAGGTTAGCTAGATAAGAAAAAGGTGTGGGGGTCTGAAATTGCAAAGTATGTAGGCAGGGCTGAGGGAAGCCTCACCCCCATCCCACTCCATGCACGAATTTTGTGCACTGAATCTCTAGTCTTATATAATAAAACTCTAATATGCAAATTGACCAAACAGCAGAATGACCAGTTGTTATGACACACACTGACTACCAGAGGGCAGATGCTCAATGCAGGAGCTTGCCCCAGCCCTCAAGCCCCAACCTATGGCGATGGAGAGTGTGTGTGTGGGGGGGGGGGGGGGAGCAGGTGGCCCCAGGCCAGCTAAAGTGGGTGCCAGCAGCCCTGACCCCCACCATCCCACTGGTCATCCCACAAATTGTCCCTGATCACCAGGCAGGCCTAGGGACCCTACCCATGCATGAATTTCATGCACTAAGCATCTAGTAAGAATTATATGTTGCAGGGAAGCATTAGGATTTTAGAGATGCTTAGATGGGGCATGACCAAAAAAGTTGGGAATCACTGCTCTAAAGTGTAAGCTCCAGGAGTGCAGGGAACTTTAGTAGTATGGTTTACTAACATTTTCCCAGTTTCTGGAACTGTGTCTGGTACCTAGTTAATGCACAAGTTTGTTGAATGGATCCCCCACAAAAATCCACATTTTTGTATACTACCTTAGAGTCACAGACTCTCCTACAAATCGCTAGTCAGCTTTAACTTGTGGGTAAAGCTTACTTCTCCACTTCATATTCTAGTAGTCATGATTGCTTGCCAAGGGTTCCCCTGCCTGCCTAAGATCAGCATCTCCTCACTATTTCCCAGTTGACTCTCAAGCTCACCTGGAGGAATCCAGAGGATGGACAGGACCAAGCATTTTGTGACTCTTCCTACTATACAACACCATCTTCCCTCTCTCTCTATCAGATCCAACCTTTAAATTCTAAGCACCTAAACCCACGCCCTGTGTCCAGTGTGCACCTTGTACATTGGCTGAATGAATACATAGGACATGGTTGAAGTGTGACATTAACCTGCATAATATGGGACCTTGGGTACCAAAGCGAGTTAGTGTGGTGGCTAAACAAGATACTTGTAGATTATTTTCTTGAAAGAGTTTATAGTTATCTCATTGTGAAGTGGATTTTTCTCAGAGAGATGTAAAGTGGGATCCTAGTGTCTGGCTTCTCTCACTCAGGCTGTGCCTTTGGTAATACATCCAAGTGGAGAAAATAATGCCATAAAACACCTAACTTTGAGGCTTAGCCTGGATGCCAGGATAATTACATGCATTATTTTGTTTAATCACTGCAACAACCATGTAAAGCAGGTATGACCTTGATTTTATAGTTGAGGAAAGTGACGATAGGGCAGTAAAGAAACTTTGCTTATGAGCTTGGAAGTAACAAAGCTAGGAGGTGAGTCCAGAGGCATGCCCCAAACCCTGCTCAAAACACTGTGCTAGGAGAGTGTCAGATGTGGCTAACTACCACTTTGCATGTTTGGCTAGCAGCATTTTATTGGCTCTTGAATCTACCACAGAGTGTGGGCACACTAATTAAATCACCCTCCTATCTCTTGCCTTTCGTCTGAACGAATTCAGTGTCCCACTCAGAAATCCAATCTCCTGGTCCCCATCTTTGGGCTCTGAAGATGGGGAATTACATTTGCTGAAAGGTAAGGGGGAATAATTTGCAAAGATTTCTGAAGTGTTTGGAGATCTCTGGGCTGTGGTACAGGTGACATGCCAAACATCCTTATACTGCTATTGCATTAGCCTTTTAACAGTGAACTCTTAATAAGCACAGTGGATTCAGGTGCGAACCAAAGGAGATATTAAGACCTTATTTTCATATAGCTAACTCCACTAAGGGGAAAGGAAAAACCCACAATTATTAATTGTGCGTTTCCTTTCTTTTACCCAAAAATATTTCTTCCTAAAGTTTTCTATATGTGATTAAACACATTTATATTTACACTCTAAAGTGCAATTTTACCTCATTTTTCTGAAAAATGTGAGGATGGAAAATAAGTTGGTGAGCTGTGGGGCAAAGAAAAACATATAAATTGGTTAGCTTTTAATTTCTGAAAAATGCCAGCAGATACATATATTATAGATATCAATATACACTGAGTGGCCATATTATTATGATCTCTGAACTCATAATAATCTGGTCACTCAGTGTATTTGTCTCTTAAAAGTATTCTAGACTTTTGCTAGAGATCAACCACCTATTTGCCCTGAGCTTCCTATCAGTCAGTGCAAAGGGGAAAACTGATCAGGTGCACGATTTATAGTACCTTTGATATCAAATAAATTAGGTACTCAAGAGAAGTACACGGGCCAGAATATTATGCATTCAGAGATCATAATAATCTGGCCACTCAGGGTTAAATACATTGTACATATTCAATACGGAAACTGGTGAGTTAGATCAAAGTAGGAGGCTGATGCCATCAATTCCAATGCAAAGCTAGTTAGATTTGGTGGCTGGAGCCAAGGTAAAGGCAGGCAGGGAAGACTCTTGACACTTGTTGAATTCCTCACAGGGAGACAGAGGGGTAGCGTTCTCTGACAGTCTTTCTCCTTCCAGTACTTTCTGCTAGGCAAGAGTAAATAAAGTGTTCATTCTTGTGACCTTTCCAGCATCACATGTAAACTATTATTTTAATATCCCAGATAAGAAACTCTGGGAAGAGAGTTTAACCCTGGCTAACGTGCTGGTTCACTTCCATGGGAGAAATGAATATTGGCAACTGGAAGACTTGAGATTCATGATAGTTGCAGAAACCCACAGACATGAGAATCTCTCCTAAAACTTCCCAAATTATTCTGCTGCATAAAACACTAAGTTTCCCAAATTAGCATTTTATCCTGCATAATTCTACTGAAAATATCTGTTGATATTGTTAATTTTCTTAAGAACAGGACATTTACTTTTTCTTGATTACAGACATTTGAATTTCTTTTAGTCCATCTCCCAGCAAGTCTATGACAATATAATAGTTTGAACATGGCAGGTGCTTAAACATGGCAGGTGCTTAAACAATACAGGATTTTATTATTGAGGGTGTTCCCTCCCTTCTTCCTCACTGAGTATCTTTAACAATTTACTCCACCAAAACAGAACCGAATGAGAGAAGAAGAAAGTTCAGGCTGAAGTTAAGGGTGAAATGCCCATATTTTAAAAATACCCCTACTGCCTGGCTGGTGTGGTTCAACGGTGGAGCGTCAATCTATGAACCTGGAGGTCACCATTCAATTTCCAGTCAGGGCACATGCCCAGGCTGTGGGCTCAAGCCCCAGTAGGGAATGTGAAGAAAGCAGCCAGTCAATGATTCTCTCCCTCTCCCTTCCTCTCTGAAATCAATAAAAACATTTTTTAAAAAAAATAACTTTGCTGATATGTTTTTGTAGAACAATTTTTAAACTAAAAAGGCAGAATTAAATTATTAAAAATAAATCTCAAAATACTTATGTTCTTGGATCATAAAATATTAAAAATTCTATTACCTAGAGGTAACTACTTTTTACATTTGGGTATATCTCCTGGACTTTGGTTGATACAAATATGTACACACAGATTTTCTCTCTTTTTTTATCCTTTTTCACTCACCAATATATCATTAGTCTCCTACTTGTAAACACTAGTGGCCCAGTGCACAAAATTTGTGCACGCTGGGGGGAGGGGGTGTCTCTTAGCCTGGCCTGCATCCTCTGCAATCTGAGACCCCTGTGCGATCGGGCCTAAACTGGTAGTCGGACAACCCCCTTGCAATCCGCTCCTAACCCCTCACCTGCCTGACTGCTTGATCACCCCTAACTACTCTGCCTGCTGGCCTGATTGCCTCAACTGGTCCCCTCTGCCCCCCGCCACCAGCCTGATCACCCTCAACTGCCCTCCCCTCCTGACCTGATCACCCACAACTGCTTTCCCCTCCTGGCCTGATCAATCTTAATGGCCTCTGCCTTGGCCCCCCACCATGGCTTTGTCCTCTGGGGCTAGGCTGTGATTGGGGACCCGCGGCTAAGTACTGACCTGGCTAGCCTTCCCTGAGGGTGGCTGGATCGCTTGCTGGGGCTGGGGCTGGGCTGCAATCTGGGACCCCCAGAGCCCACGGTGACTGGCCTTTGCAGCAGGCCAAGGGGGGGGGGGTGGATTGCCCATTGGGGCTGGGGCTGGGCTGCGATCGGGGACCCCCTGCGCCCACGGTGCCAGGTCCGTCTGTCCACAGGACCCCACCCCTTGCACCACTCAGCCCCACCCCTGCTTGTGATTGGCTGGTAGCGTAGTGAAGGTATGGTCAAATTTGCATATTACTCTTTTATTAGATTGGATGAGCCTACATTTATCACTTTCAATAGCTCAGCAAGCCCTAGCTGGTTTTGCTCAGTGGATAGAGTGTTGGCCTGTGGACTAAGGATCCCAGGTTCAATTCTGGTTGAGGACACATGCTTGGGTTGTGGGCTCAATCCCCAGTAGGGGGCATGCAGGAGGCAGCTAATCAATAATTCCCTCTCATCATTGATGTTTCCACCTCCTCCCTTTTTCTCTGAAATCAATAAAAATATATATATTTTAAAAATAGCTCAACAATATTCTATTCTTTGAATGTTTCAAAATGTGTTTAGCCAAGATCCTGTTAATGATCATTTAGATTGGGGCTAAAATAATTATTTGTATTAGGATATTTTGGTTGTCAGTGACAGAACTAGCCTAAGTTGAACTAGCCTAAGCAAAAAAGGCAATGTATCCCCCCAGGTGACTGGCAAGACTGGAAGTGAACTAATTCTCAGCATCCCCAGATGAAGAGGCTCAGGGTCTGCCCTCAGCTTTCTCGGCATCTCTCAGCTCCGTTTTGCCCTGTCGGCCTCATCCTCTCCTGCTCCATCCAGATCAGCCTTCTCCAGACAGCCAGGAAAGGGAGCCAGGGCAGCTGGCATCATCCAGGTTTAGCAATGTCAGAAGAAAGGAGATTCTCACTAGCAGTTTGAAAAAGCAACTGAGAAATTTCCATCCATATTACTGCTTTCAGTTTCAATTGTTGAGAGTAGAGATAGAATCTGCCTGCTTTTCGGTGGCTTTGACAATTAACACAAGTGAGTCGCTAGCACCATCAGCTGCCTGATGAAGCCTCGCAGAGCATGTGTGGACTTGGGACCACGCGGGAAACCTCAGCAGGGTGTGTCCTCTGCAGGCTCTTATCGGGGGTCCCCTTTCTTGTGGCTAAGAGTTCCAAGAATTCAGGTTGGTGAGAGTTTGATTCCAATCACAGCTGCAAGGGCTGGCCCACATTTTGGTAGATATTTTGAAGAAATGCTGAAGCTGGCGACTGTGCAGGTTCGAATCCTCTACAAAGGAACCCAGTCAAGGGTTTTATTTCTTTAATACGGATCCTTTGTTAAATTACATGAGGCCTATTTCAAATGTCCCGAAATGAATCTTACTTTCTCTGAGGCTACACTGGAGAAGAGAATTAAATGTTCCAAGATGGCAGATGACAGTTGGTATATTATTTTCATTTCTTCATTCCTTCAATAAGTGTTGATTAAGTACTTTATTTTGTCAATTCCTACTAGGCACTGATAGTACAAAACTGAAAGGCATGCTTTTCTTTTTTCTTTTTTTCTGGAGGAAGTTTACCTCCTAATTGGATCCTTGGACAAGAAAGCAATTGTGTCTGTGAAGTTCAATAATGAAGCGGTGCGTGGAGGGGGGGGGGGGGGATCCTGGGGGACAGCTCATTAGGGAGGGTTGTAGCCTGTAAACAGAGCCCCCAAAACTAAAGGGGCTACTGTGAGGAGAAAGTCTTGTGCCTGCCCACTCTAATTTATTTTACTAGGATTTTAAGAAGTGAACGACAAAGTCCAGTTTTATGATCACATTATGTACTCAAAGGTGTGTTTTACTGGAGCCGTTCATGGCGTTCTCAGATGGGTACAGTCACCCGCAGTATGAATATGTGGCTCCATGAAGCACAGCACTGTCTTCCACAAAGCTGATTCAGCAAACACGATGTGGATTTGGACAGTGACTCAGGATAATTAAGTAATCTTAATTCTTGACCTGTGCCATTGTTGGGAAAATGTTCCCCATAAAATCTTGTAGCCAGATGAATGAGGGCCCCCCCCCCAAAATGTACTATTCACTTTCCAGATTCAGCATTTTTAAACTTATTTTTATGGACCTTTGCCCAGGTGAAGGGAGGCTCAGCCAAACCCAGAGTGGGTAAGAGCAACATCCCTAAGGGAGTCAGTGCCCAAATGTAGAATCTGAGTTCTGCACTCCAGACACTCTGGCTGAGAACGCAGCGTGCGAGTCTCGGGACCCCAAGGGTTTTACATGCTGCAGCAGGGAACTGCCGAATTAAGCTAAATATTGGAAGATGCTGCAGTTTTAATTATTAAGTTAGCCCTCTGCTTTATTGAATGCACAAGCTGGCATATGCTTGGGAATGTTTCTGCTCCCAAACTCACATCATCTGCATTTTTCAGATATTTGACCTTGTTCTTTTGACCTTTCCTCTAGAATCCTGAGAGTGCTGGGAATACTCACAACTAAGAGATGGAGCAAAACCTAGAAAGATAGCCATTCTTTTTTTCTTTTCCTTTTTTAACTTAAATCCTAGACTACTCTGTTTTAGACTAGACTCAATCTCCCCTTGAGTTATCAATTTTATTTTAACGTATTACCTTGTTGTGACTTTCCCTTTTGAACTGACACCACTGGAGCCTAAAACTGCCAGAGCTGTGCACTTCCCTTGCTAAGACAGCGGGAGTTTCCTGGCTGCTCCCACACAGTGAGTGCCTCCTCCAGGTTACTGTTTTCAAACCCTTTTATTCCAGTTAGAATAAGAAATGCATTTTGTTTCTCTACCTAGCACACATACTATCTATAATAATAAAAATGTAATATGCATCGTTACATATGTCCTTCTGGATGAAGCTGCCATTGCGAGGGCCAAGGCAGAGGTGGTTAGGAGTCATCAGGCAGGCAAGCAGTGGCAGTTAGGGTTGATCAGGCAGGTAGGCAGGTGAGGGGTTAGGAGCCACCAGTCCCAGATTGCGAGAGGGATGTCTGACTGCAAGTTTAGGCCCGATTTGCAGGAATCCCTATGAGATGGGGCCTAAACTGGCAGTCGGACATCCCCCAAGGGGTCCCAGATTGCAAGAGGGTGCAGGCTGGGCTGAGGGACCCTCCGCCCCAAGCACAAATTTCATGCACCAAGCCTCTAATGTATACATATTATTGAAATGAAAGTTTCATGGAAACATACTTGTCTTGTCTGTGTGGATGCGTTGCACCAGGGTTATGGCCCCAGTCAAGTCCATTCCTTAACCTTTGTCTTTATGACCAGTGAGCTAAGAGTGATTAGACATTTTTAAATGGTTGAAAAAAACAAATTAAAATAATAATAATATTTATATTATAACATTTATTTACAGTTATGTCATGCACTCTTAAATCTTTCCGTTCTTGTCTCATTAAATCTTCACAATAATTTATCTTTGTCTTAATCACAATGATGGTCATAATAGAAATGGTGGCTAACATTTTTTAGGTGAGTGGTCACTGTGCCAGATGCTTTGGTGCATCTAAAACTTAGATGATGCATTTATTTAATCCTCTCTATGGGGCTGGGAGCATTAGTATTTCCAATTTTACAGATGAGGAAATGGAGACTTGACAAGACTACGTAACTTGAACAGGTTACACACATAGGACATGGCAGTTGGGATTTAAATTCTCTGTCTTTAAACCTCTAATTTTGACTTCTATGCAGCTTTGTAGCCTCTTGTCCACCACTTGACACATAACATGGGCCTAGTGCATATTGAAGAATGAATTAATACATGCATCAATGAATGGTGGCCTCTCATAGATACTGACCAAACACAGGAACACAGACAAATTAGGTGATTGCTCTTGCTTTAAAAAGCAAACAAGTATCCCAGCCTGTATTGCTCAATGGTTAAGGGTCAACCCATCAACGAGGAGGTCACAGTTCAATTCCCCATCGGAGTTCATGCCCTGGTTGTGAGCTGTCCCTGGTAGGGGTGTACAGGAGACAGCAAATCAGTGATTCTATCTCATCATTGATGTTTCTATTTCTCTCCCCCTCTCCTTTCCTTTCTCTGAAATCAATAAAAACATTTGTTAAAAGCAAGCAAAGTATATGTCTCATTTATTGAGTACCAGATACTGCAGGTAAGTACTTTCAAAAAGTTTTCTCACTTGATCCTCATAATGATACTATGAGGTAGATGCTGTCCTTATTTTACAGAAGAAGAAACTGAGGGTCAAAGATATAAAGTACCTTGTCTGAGATGACATGATCAGTATTCAAACGTGTGTGATTAAGACCATGTTCTTAATCACTGTACTATGTACCTTTCTTTGTTAATTTCTAATGTCACTGTAATACCCCATTTTGTAGGCAAAATAAACAATGTATCAGAGCCTTTGTTAATAACTATAATGTTCTCCAATGACATATTTCTCTATCAAAATTTTCAAAAGCTTTGGAAAAATTAGAGGAGGGCTAGAGATGCCTTCCACTATATTTGATGTAGAGCTCCTATATTTGTGTTAGTAGTATCTGTACTACTGCGTTCAGGCATTTATTCATTCAAAGATATTTACTGAGTGCCTGCTACGTGCTAACAATTTGCTGGGCACTGGGTAATGATTCCGCCTTTCATTGAATAAAACTTAACTTCCGATGCCTGTCAGGCATTTGATCTACTAGGGGAAAAAACAGTCTAATAAATGGAGAGCTTCATTCTCACAGAGCTTACATTTTCGTGGAGCAACACACAAATGAGAACATAGAGTCTTTAAGGGGCTGAGATGGTATGGAGGGGAACAAGGACTTGTGCTGTACGTAGAAGGTCAGGGAAAGCCTCATGAAGAAAGCCATGTCTGAGCTGAGACTACAGGCAGGGAGATGGGACCCAATGGCTCCCGGGAAGACAGGGCTCCAGGGGGAGGGAAGGTCAAAGGTGGAGCCCTGAGGTCAGAGTGTGCTTGGTATGATGGGAACACAGAGCTGGAAACGACAGACAAGGCTGTCTCCTTCACAGACTGTTCAGATGGTAATCAAGCACCTCCCAGAGAGATGGCTAGTGCTGAGGGGTCCAGGTGCCAAGAGGGAAACAGATGGGGTTGAAGCTCCAAAAAGGATACCTGGTCGAATCTTAGGAAACAGTTTAAAATGAAATCCAAAAAGAAGGGGAGGTTAACCTGGTGAAGGGGAATGGGACTGTGGGGTATTGGGGAGCATTTGCTGTAATGGGGACAGTGTGTGTCCAAAGGGGTGGAGGGAGACAGCGCCAGTTCTGAGAAATAAACAGTCCAGGCATCCTGTTTGCAGAGAAGGAGGGGAAGCATCCTTGACCAGCTGGAAGCTATGAGCAGAGACGCATCCCACCAGATATGCGCAATTCCTATTATGTAACTGTTTAAGTAAATGTGTCCCCAGTCTGTCTTCTTCGCTGGAGCCAGCCCCAAGGGTCTGGGGCCCTGTGCGCCCACTGCTGCACCCCTAGCTCCTGCTCAGAATGAGGCCCTCAGCAAGGGCACCACTTGTAGTTATTAGCTGGCCGGCTGGCTGGCTAGCAACTCAAGCATCAGACAGCCGACCGACTCTGCCAAATTCTGGATTCAGAAAAGGCCAGTAGACTAGGCAGTATTTAAAGCTGTGATTTCTCTTTCAAAACCATAGACAAAAGCTGACAGTGATCATGGGGAGCTCCTTCCACTGGAGCAGAGTCCACATGGCACCTTGGGAGCTTGGCCAGGCTGAGACGGAGCAGGTTCTCCCCATTCCCTGGCGACCAGGCCCTCGTGGACCCGTGCCTCGAGGGCACAGCAGTAAGGAGTAAGATGGTCAGGTGAAAACAGTTCTTTCCTTCTGAGAACACATGCGTGTGACCTCAGAGACCTGCTGTCCACCAGCAGACTGATTGCCAGGGCACCCTCACTGGGAGAAAGAAAGAAGGTGTAACATTACTCCGGGACAAAGGCAGAGCCTCAGCTGAGTCCTCATTTTTGTAAGACCAAAGATCAGCCTTTTGGGCCCCTTTCCTCATCTATGTCTGCTGGGCCTGGGGTAACAGACTTAATCCTTATTTTCACACCTCCCTTCCATCCCTCCTCCTGCCCAACTGCTCT
Source organism: Antrozous pallidus (assembly GCA_027563665.1). Lineage (NCBI taxonomy): Eukaryota > Metazoa > Chordata > Mammalia > Chiroptera > Vespertilionidae > Antrozous > Antrozous pallidus. The sequence goes on along the minus strand of CM050524.1, from coordinate 8,039,507 downwards.
TGCCTCCCAGTGAAGACACCTGTGGTTCTGGGGAAGCGGTCTGTCCTTCCCCGGGCAGGAGTAGGCCTCCCAGGTGAGCAATACACCGGTTCACTCAAGGGTGCCAGCCCCTGATACAGCGCTGCCTGGCTCATTGGCATGAGCCTCGGTGATTGTGCTCAGAATGCTGGGACAAATGCTCCCTTCATTCCAGTCTGTGGTGAGGCTGCAGTTACAGGGCCTGCAGCAGAGATGGCCATTTTTTTCACCAGTGCCGGAGGCCAGCCCGGGGCCAGACGAGTTCGAAAGAGGCCAGAGTTGAACGAATTGAAGGGAAAGAACAGTGAAACCCCCAAAACACTGTGAAACTCAGAAGCAAATCACGCCTGAACCCTGCCCTGCTCTGGACTCTTTTTTATAAAAGCAGTGTTTTTAAATATATATATATATATATATATATATATATATATATATATATATATTGATTTCAGAAAGGAAGAGAGAGAGAGAAACATCAATGATGAGAGAGACTCATTGATCGGTTGCCTTCTGCACCCCCACCCCACCCAACTGGGGGACCAGCCCACATCACAGGCATGTGCCCTGGCTGAGAATCGAACCATGGCCTCCTGCTCATAGGTCGATGCTCAATGAGTATGTGGTTAAAACATTTTGCCTGTGGGGAAATAGGTGATCACATTTATTACAAACAGAACCAGAAAGTTTTCATAGAAGTTAATTTATATTAGAATCTCAGCTCTCTTATTTTCTGTTTGTCTTATTTCAAACTTTAACATGGAATATGATCTGATTATTTCTCCTCTTTCTCCTCCACTGGACTCTAAGCTTCATGAGATCAGTGACTGGGTCTATTTGTCCATCAACTTTCAGGGACTAGCACATGACAGATGCTCAGTAAATATTACAGGATGTTATGGACTAAATGTTTGTGGTCTCTCCAAAATCCTAATTCCCATAGAATTTGGAGGTGGAACCTCTGGAAAGGAATTAGGTCTGAGAGTGGAACCCTCATGAATGGGATGGGTGACCATGCTGGTACCCTGGTCTCAGACTTTCAGGCTCCAGAAATGTGAGAAATACATTTCTATTATTTATAAGCTTATCTAGTCTACGATGCTTTGTTACAGCAGCCTGAGCAAACTAGGACAGTAGAATTGAATTTATTGGGCAATGCTCTTTATTATAAAAACTAGAGGCCTGGTGCACAAAAATTCATGCACTCGGGGTCTATCCTTCCCATGGCTGCAGGCAGCTGGCCCCATCCCCACTGCTGCCACTGCTTGCTATCTGTGCAGCACTAGCCCCACCACTCCCCTGCCACCTGTTGCCTCCCTCTGCAGGCGACAGGCATGGGGTGTGATTGCTTGGCTGACCTGGTTCTCCCTCTGTGGGGTGGTCACTGGCTGGTTGTACACCTGCCACAGCATCACTGGCCGGTGCCTTGGGCCTCCCTCTTTCTTCCTTTCTTTTTTCTTTCCTGTTCTTTTTTGTTTTTTTAAGTAAGAGTAATGTTTACTGAGCGATACAGAACTGAATACTATGAAGGGTTTACCAGGATGGAAATGCCATGCACCAGCCTCTGCCACTCCCAACACCCAAAGTCTACAGTACTTAGAAGTTACACACAACAGCCATAACTGCTGAATATCGGCTCGTAACAATAAACCATAACATATTTATACTGTATCACATTGAGTGATTATAGAAGCCAACTTATATATTGCTTGTGTAAAATCTTTTCTTGTTGTAAAATATATTTTTTTGAAAAGAAAATATGCGCAGTTGAAAGCCCTGCCAGGACAGCCAGGCTGTGAACATTCAGTGAGTATGTGCTTTGGAAGGGCACCCGGGCCTCGTACCCACAGCAGCTCCAGCAGGGCCGGGGAGGGTGCGCCCTGGCTGCCCTCAGGCAGGACTGCGCTGGACCACGGTGGGTGGGCACAGCAGGGCCTGGCACTGTGCCCTTCTCCAGCCTGGTATCAGCATCAGGGTCAGAGTCAGGGTCAGGGTCAGGGCTCGGGCCAGGCAGATTGCAGTTTCACTCCGAGTTCCATACTCGGCCTAATTTTGGTTGCAACTTATGGCTTTTCCTGGCTGCTTTTGGAGATCCTTTGGGTGGGTGCCCTGGTGGAGAGGCCGGAGAAGTGCCCACAGCTGCCTAGTTGGGTGTCTTTCTGGTCCAGAGCCTCTGTCCTGCCTCCTGCAAGCCTGGCCCCAGGCAGAACAGGCCCCCCCCAGGACTACTTTGGTCTCAGTGCTTGGTCTTGGGTTTCATCACCTGGTTTCTTCCCCTGGTGTGGCTGATCTGAGTTTCACAAAAAAGCCTGGCTGATGCTGGCTGTGCTGAGCCTCATTGAAGAGTTTTACATGCAGCAAGGAAGAACCCTCTGGGACCCCCCTTCTTCTCCCTCTCCTCATCTCCTCCTCCTTCTCTTCCTCCTCCCAGCTCATGGTCACTTCTTCTCCAGCTTCTCTAGCAGTGGGCTGCCTTCTGAGTCAGGGGTCTTAACGCTGTTGGTCCTGATGATGCAGGTGAAGCAATGCCAACTGAGCATCAGGATGAGCTGCTGCCACTTCTGCTTCAGCTCCTCCATCTGTCTGGGTTTTCAGCTCCACATTCATAAACTCCAGCCACTCAGATTCTTGCTGCAGGAACTCCTTCTTCTCCTTCTTCTTGTTCCGGCACAGGGCTGCAGCCACTTTGTTCTTGCCTGGCACCTTTTCCTTCAGTCCTCTTCCTTGTCTAGCTCAATTTTATAGGTTGAGGCCTTGGGCCCAGTTTCACCTCTAGGAAGTGCAAAGGGGCGATCACGGCCCCAATGTTGTGGATGTCAGCGTATTTCAGCTCCTCTGCAGTCAGGGCCTAGCCCTCGCAGAGAGCCCGCAGTCATGGAAGGGTTTGGGATCCGCCCAGCCAATATGGCAGGAGGAGTGACAGTCCAGCCCTGCAAAAGCTGCAAGGGGAGGTTTGACCCTGGGGTCTGGGCCAGGCTGCAGGCACCATGCCTGTTCAGGAGCCTCCGTGACACCAGCCCCATTCTGCAGTGTCCACCACCGCCAGTGCCTCCCATTGAAGCTGCCTAGTGTCCCTCCTGCAGGCTGTGGCCTGGGTCTCTCTCTTTAAGGCAAGGCTCTGCCTGCCTGCCTCATCGCCCCTAACCTCTGGCCTGCCTACCTGACTGTGCTGGGGGCAGGGCCAGCCCCAAGAGGTGCCAAGGTGGTTCTGGTCTCTGAGCTTTTATTATATAGGATATACTAAGGCACGAGTAGTTTGTGTAATAAAATTAAAATAATAACATGAAAGTAGAAGTAAAGTAATAAAGTAAAAATAAAATAGCTCCTTTAATAAGCCAGGGAGTAGGAAGGAGAAGAAGCATGGCTAGAAATGTCTTTCTACTGATAGAAACACTACCTGTGGCCAAGGGCAAGTGAATTTGTTTAATCTGTGAAAACAAGGCAACCACCTTCACAGGCTGCTGAGGAAACAATTCATTTAAAATGATCCCTAGCCAGGAGAGGAACCAAGATGGCGGCATAGGCAAAACACCTATCTTACCGTCATACACAGCAATTTTAAAACTACAACTTAATGAAAGAACAAACACCTTCCAGAATCACCAGAAAGCTGGCCAAGTGAAAATTCCACAAATAAAAGTGAAGATAAGACACTGTGACTCGGAGGAGCGGCTGGGGACAGCGTTGAAGATTCGCGCGGAGAGAGGTTTGGAGCGTGCACCGCGGATAGGGTGGGCGGCTGAAAACTGGCCAGTTTTCTCGAACGGGGAGACAAAGACATCCCACTGGACTGATTCTCCAGCTCTGAGCGAAGTCCAGGAAATCCACTACCATACGGGGTAAAAACTGGACAGTGGGAGGGCACGCCGAAGCTCGGGCGCTGCAAGGATCTGCTGGCTTGTGGAGAAGGCAAGCTTGCGCATGACCTGTGGAACAGCGCAGTTGTGCGACCGCTTAGAGGGCGCTTGCGACTTGCTCTCTCATTCGGGAAACCGTCAGACTGCTTTGTTTTACAACCCTGGGTGAGACGTTGGGTGTGCAGACGTATTTGGGGAGAGTCTGAATTCCCCAGCAACCAGTGGAGCTTGGCAGTGTTTCTCTCTCAGAAGTGCTGGCGGCCATTGCCCCCAGCACAGAGTCCCTGGGCCAAATAGGGCGGAGCTAACGCTGTCTGCTTGGCTCGGAGACTCCGCCCATCCAACCTGAGCACAGCTGAGCTTCACAGAATATTGGCCTGGAGGTCAACCCCTCCAAGTGCTAACAACGATTAACCTGAGCTTAACTTCAGCAAGACTGTGCAACCCATATCCACCTCAGGTAACTGGGGAGGCTGAGCCACTGTCCCTTGTAGGACGTCTACCACACAAAGCTAATTGACCAACTCAGGGAAGCAGCCACCATGCAGAGACATGGAAAGAAATCAGATGTGAAAGAAATGGAGGGAAAAAAACGACTGGACATGGAATTCAAAACCACGGTTATAGGGCTTCTCAAGAGGCTCCAACAAAAGGTCGAGGCCTATAAGGAAATAAGCAAGACCAACAAGGAAATGAATAAGTCCTACAAGGAAATGAACAAGACCCTCAAGGATATGAAGGAGACTCTCAAGGATATGAAAAAGGACCAACCAGAAATTAAGCATACACTGACTGAAATAAAAAATATTATACAAAGACTTAAAAGTGCTCTGGAGCACCCCAAGAACCAAGTTAAAGATTTGAAATACAAAGAGGTAAAATCCACTCAGCTGAAAAAGCAAGAAACCAAAGAATCCAAAAAATTGAAGATAGTGTAAGGGGCCTCTGGGACAATCTCAAGCATACCAACATCCGAATTATAGGGGTGCCAGAAAAAGAGAGAGAGCAAGACAATGAAAATCTATTTGAAGAAATAGTGACCGAAAACTTCCCACACCTGGTGAAAGAAATAGACTTAGGAGTCCAAGAAGTGCACCGAACCCCAATATATAGGAACCCTAAGAGGACCACACCAAGGCACATCATAATTAAAATGCCTAGAGCAAAAGACAAAGAGAGAATATGAAAAGCAGCAAGAGAAAAACAGATGGTTACCTATAAGGGAGCACCCATACGTTTGTCAGCGGATTTCTCAACAGAAACAATGCAGGCCAGACAGGAGTGGCAAGAAATATTCAAAGTGATGAATAGCAAGAATCTACAACCAAGATTACTCTATCCGGCGAAGCTATCATGCAGAATTGAGGGTCAGATAAAGTGCTTCGCAGATAAGAAAAAGCTAAAGGAGTTCATCACCACCAAACCAATATTATATGAAATGCTGAAAGATATTCTTTAAGAAGAGGAAGAAGAAAAAAGATAAAAGTGCAAACTAGGAACAACAAATACACATCTATCAACAAATGAATCTAAAAATCAAGTGAATTAATAAGCTGATGAACAGGATAAACTGGTGAATGTAACAGAATAACGGACATAGAGAGGGAATGGACTGACAACTCTTGGGCAGAAAGGGGGTGTGGGAAGTGCAGCAAGAGACTGGAAAAAAATCTGCAACTATGGGAGAGGACAGTGGAGGGGGGAGAGGGCGGAGTGTGGGATGGGTACCAGGTGGAGGGGAACTATAGGGGGGAAAAAGGGGAACCATGTAATTAATAAACTGAACAATAAAGATGAAAAATAAATAAATAAAATGATCCCTAGCCAGAAAGCTCGCTTGGTTAAGAGCACATTCTGATGCTCAAGGTTGGAGTTTTAATTCCTAGCTAGGGCACATACAGAAACCAACCAATGCATGACTGCATGAATGGGTGGGAAAACAAATTGATATTTCTCTCTCTCTCTCTGTATGTATCTCTCTATCTCTCAAACCCAATCAATAACATAAAATGACTGTGCTCTACATACTGTAAAAGAAATGTAAGCCCATAATACAAATGGCAGTCTGATACATCAAAAGGGCTCTTTTCATCTCAAGACCTTGAGGCATTTCACAAATGATAACTATCTCTTACATCATCCCCTCTGAGGTAAGACTTATTTTCCCCACTTATAAGGAAGCCTATGTAAAACAATTTCTCCCAAAGCCCCAAGTCATGAATGCTCTTTGAATTCCCTACCTGCTGAGATATGTGTAAGTTAGCACATAAATCACATCGTTAAAGAAAAAATTTTAAATTAGGGCAGTCGTGTTTGAGCTATCAAGAGACTAAGTTCATTAGGGATTTAAGATTTCAAGTAAAAATTGCCCAGTGATGAATGGAAATGGGAATGGACTAAAAGAATTTCCAGACAAAAATCTTTTCAGTTCTACTTCATAATTTAATGACATTTTCAATATTTGGATGGGCTAAGAGATGAATTGACTTCAAAACACATTTTGAAATTACAGGTGACCTGGAGCCAAAATAAAGAATATCTGACCAAGCATACATTCTCAGAGGAATGATAATAAAATCCTAGACTGGAAGAATGTTTCCTTTTATTGCCCAAATCCATAGAAATTCACCATGGCAGAGCAAACTTTTAATATCTGGTCACAACAGGACATCATTCTTAATAATACCCAGCTGCAGAGTGTGTGCTTGGAATTTTCAGCTCTCCCTTTTGTGCAATAAGGAACCCTACATTTTAGATTTACAAAATTCTAACTTTTATTCATAAAATATTACAAGCATTAAGAAAAAAGCACAAGAATAGTACCAAAAGCTCCATATAGCTTTTACCTAATTCACCAATTGCTAACATCTTGCCCGTTTCATTTGTCAGATATAAAAATTTCTCCCAAATCATTTGCAATTAAGTTGCATTCATGCCACCTTACCCTTGAATTCTTCAGCGTGTAGCCCCTCAAAACCATGACATCCTCTCACAGGACTGCTGCACAATCACCTACTTCAGGTAATTAAAAATTGACCAATACTTTAATTCAATCTATTGTCTGTATTCCAATTTTGTTGACTGATCCAAAAAGGACCTTTACTGCATTTTTTCCCTCCAGTCTGGGATTCAGACCAAGACTGCGTATTACATTTTGTTATTATGTCTCCTTTAATTTTGATCAATCCTTCAGCCTTTCCGTCTTTCACGACAATGACATTTTTGTGAACACGGGTTCATGTTTAAATAGGCTACATATATAACAATTTTTTGAGAAATGTAGGCTTTATGGTTGTTGTTATTTTAGAGTTAACAATTTTTGTTAGTAAAGGGGGTGAAGGAGAAATGAGAACAGATTGGCATCTAATTCAACCCTGTCCTGAAGCCGGTACACGTCCTTCACATGTAATGCATGTGAAAGAAGCGCCTGGACCTAGCTGCTGCCCAGGAAATGGCCCCAGAAAGACCGTTCTGTCCCATTCAAGCATACCTGGTGCCATGTGAGTGAGGGCCATGGATGAGTCTTGGTCATTTTATCCTCATCATCTGACACAATGGACTGGTATGCAGCAGATGAGTGAAGTTGGTTAAGTCAATGATTACCACAGGGGAGAGGAAGTGCACTCAGGTATGTTAAATGGCAGCATTTCCTTTGTCTTCTTTTAATCACCTTGCTGTAATGGCAAGACATGAAGTCACTGAGCAGGATTCAAAGTTGACAGCTCACGTTCTCAGGAAAGTAGGGTTTCCCAGTAGGCATCAAGCATACTCCTGGAAAGAACATGTTTATTTCCCAAATGCTGAAAATCCACTGACATGGTATTATGTTCCAATATCTCTAAATGTGTCATATAGAAGTTTCTTCTTTATTCATTCCTCCTCTCCACACTTGGGGATACCAAACACTCATGACTTCAAATTCTGCTGAATTGATTTTGTGGAGTTTTTGAAACGTTGTCTGTCATCAGAACATGCTAAGCACATATTTACAAAATAAACAGCTGTAAGGTGTCTGTTTCATCTGCTTAAGGTAACAATAGTACTTTGCTTAGGCACCATTTGCATACAGGTGATGGATTAATTGTGAACAGTTGTATACAATTGTGAACAGTTGTATATGTATCAAATTTAGGGGACACTTAATGTATTTCTGATTACTCATTCTAATCCCCACACAGCACATTTCAACCACAGATAAGGTGATTGACATCCAGTGACTGGGAAGTAGGCCAGAATTACACAGCGAGCAAATGCCTTAGTTGGGATTTGAATCCAGGTCTCTAAATGCCCAGCTGGCTACCCTAGCCTGGGACATTTTAGTCTGTTTAGTGGTGGAGCTCCTGATATTTGTGAATCCCTGGTAGGCAGACCACATTTGCTCAGGCATTAGCAAAGCAGTTTCGCTAAAAATCTTTCTTGAAAAAGGATTAAATGTATACTATTTGAAAAAAATCAATAATATAGCACTTATGGGAAAAGTAGAACTTAGATCTTTGTTTTACTTATTTATTTTACTTTACTTGTTTTTATTTTGAAATACAAGATAGAATATGGGAAGTAGCCTTTGAGCTCTTTTTAAGATTTTAGATTTATTTATTTTTTAATTATTTTTATTTGTTTAAGGAAAATTGAAATTATTTAAGGAAAGGGGGTGGGTGATAGAATACCCAAAGGGAAGGGGATGTTGGGTGACGCTGGCTGCCCCAGGAGCTGGAGTTCCATCCTCATACGCAGTCACAGGCGGGAAGCTCTTGTCCTCAGTGGGTTGGGGCAGAGCTGGGCTTAGAACCAGATGGAATGCAGGTGTGCGGTCAGGTGTCTTCACGAAGTTTCCATTCCTTGTATGACCTGAGTTCTGGTGTCCAGAGAGTTTTTCCTGGCCTTTGTTCTCCTGTGGTGGGAAGCTTGCAGATGGCCATTAAGGATTGTATGGCCCTAGGGTCCTAACATTTCCCTCCTCTTTCTATTTGTTAGTAATTATTCTTATGGAATTGGGGAGAGGGTCTCTATCTTCTGTCAGTGATCTGGAGGAAGAAGAAGAGGAAGAAGAAGGAGAAAGAGGAGGAGGAGGAGGAGGAGAAAGCCCCCCACCCCCAACTCTGATGCTGCTGGCAGGAAAATATGACATTCCAGCATAGCAGGCTTTGAAAAAGTCTATATAATGGATTGTTACTTTTATTGTGTTCATGCAAATAATCAGAACAAATTGAAACTAAATATGGTAAATAACTGGTTTTGATTTGGCTCTTTACTAAAAATAATGGTATTTTAAAAAATATATATTTTTAGTGATTTCAGAGAAGAAGGGAGAGGAAGGGAGATATATAGAAACATCAATGATGAGAGAGAATCATTGACCACCTGCTTCCGGCACGCCCCACACTGAGGATCGAGCCTACAACTCAGGCATATGCCCTGACTGGGAATCAAATCATGACCTCCTGGTTCTTAGGTCAATGCTTAACCACTGAGCCACATCAGGCGGGCTGGATGTGTATTCTTATTTGTCAAAGCTTCCCATGTAATTTTTTAAGCATATTAAATAGGCCTACTTAGTTTTAAAACTTATGAGAGAAAATGATTCCTTGAGGTATTTCAGGGCCCCTTGGAATAGTTCAAAGTCATTTCTCTGTTTTTTTTTCTTTAAAAAAGTCTTTTGAAATTTTGTTTACATGTTTTTTAAACCTTAGTGTTGAGAGTATTACAGATATCACCCTTCTCCCCCACCTTACCCTCTTCTGTCCAGTTCCCACCCTGCCCTAGACCTTCACCACCCTATTGTGTCCATAGGTAATGCATATATGCATAAGCTCTTTGGTTAATCTCTTCCCACCCCGCCCTTCCCTCTGAGATTTGTCAGTCTGTTCCAGGTTTCCATGCCGCTGGTTCTATTTTTTATTCATCAGTTTATATTGTTCATTAGATTCCTTGTTAGTTTATTTTTATTTTTAGATTCAATTATTAGTAGCTATGCATTAATTGCTATTTTGTTGTTCATATTTCCTCCTCCTCTTCCTCTTGTTCCCCTCCTCCTTCTTCCTCTTGTTCCCCTCCCCCTCCCCCTCCTCCCCCTCCCCCTCCCCCTCCCCCTCCCCCTCCCCCTCCCCCTCCCCCTCCCCCTCCCCCTCCCCCTCCCCCTCCCCCTCCCCCTCCCCCTCCCCCTCCCCCTCCTCCTCCTCCTCCTCCTCCTCCTCCTCCTCCTCCTCCTCCTCCTCCTCCTCCTTCTTCTTCTTCTTCTTCTTCTTCTTCTTCTTCTTCTTCTTCTTCTTCTTCTTCTTTTCTTCCCCTTCGAATACCCTTTTGCATTTTATGTAATACTGGTTTGGTGGTGATGAACTCCTTCAGCTTTTTCTTATCTGTGAAGCTCTTTATCTGACCTTCAATTCTAAATGATAGCTTTTCTGAGTAGAGTAATTTTGGATGTAGTTCCTTGCTGTTCATCACTTTGAATATTTCTTGCCCATCCCTTCTGGCCTGCAAAGTTTCTATTTAGAAATCAGCTGACAGTTTTATGGGAACTCCTTTATAGGTAATTAACTGCTTTTCTCTTTCTGCTTTTTAGATTCTTTCTTTGTCTTTATCTTTGCATTTTAATTATGATATGTCTTGGTGTGGGCCTCTTTGGGTTCACTTGTTTGGGAATCTCTGCACTTTCTGAATTTATATGTGTATTTCTTTAACCAAATAGGGAAAGTTTTCTGTCATTATTTATTCAAATAGATTTTCATTATATTGCTCTCTTTTTTCTCCTTCTAGCTATCCCAGAATGCGAGTGTTGATATGCTTGAAGTTGTCCCAGAGGTCCCTTGCACTATCTTCATATTTTTTTATTCTTTTTGCTCTTCTGATTGGGTGTTTTTGCTCCCTTATATTCTAGATTGCTGATTTGATTCTTGGTTTCCTCTATTTTACTGTTGATTCCCTATAAATTATTCTTCATTCTTAATGTATCCTTCATTTCTGTCTGGTCCTTTTCCATGTCTTTAATGTTCTTACTAAGATCCTTGTAAGTCTCACTAAGTCCCTTGAAGCTCTCACTAAGTTCCTTGAGCAACCTTATAACCATGATTTTGTATCTAGTAGTTTGCTTGCTTCCATTTCATTAAATTCCTTTTCTGAAGATTTTTTTTGTTCTTTCATTTATGAAAGGACACATTTCATATGTTTCTTTGTCTCTGCATTTTGGCTGCTTCCTTGTGTTTGAGTCTATGTATTAGGTAGAGCTGCTATCTCTCCTGGAATTGATAGAGTGGCCTTATATAGTAGGTGTCCTGTAGGGCCCAGTGGCTCGGCCTTCCCAGGCACCTGAGCTGGGTACTTATTCTAGGTGTGCCTCTTTGTGGGCTGTGTGCACCATCTTGTTGTAGTTAATGCCATTAGCAACACACTCACTGGGAAGTTACGAGGACTTCTCTTCCAAGCATTGGAAGCCTGAGCTGAGTGGTCTGGTGTGGGTTTGGGATCCCTTGTTCCTCAGGGGAGACATCCAGTCTAGATGCCCCTCCCTATTAAAAACACGCCACATGTGGGTACCAGAGGAGCCTGTCCCATGCCTCCACCCCTCCTACCAGTCTTGATGTGCTTTCTTCTTTATAACTCTAATTGTAGGACTTCCATTCAGCCAGATTTCAGGTGGTTCTGAATGATGGTTGTTCTATATTTTAGTTGTAATTTATCTGTGTCTCCATATTGGTCTTTGTAATTGATTTCTTTTTTAGAGAGAGAGGAAGGGAAAGGGAGAGAGATAATCCATCAGCTGCCTCCGGCATGCTCCCTCCTGGGGCTCAAGCCCAGAACTCAGGCATGTACCCAGACTGAGAATGGAACCCACAATATTTTGGTGCACAGGACAACTCCCAAATGAGCTACACTAGTCAGGGTCATTTGAACCTTTTAAAGTTCTACCTCTAGCCCTGAGTCCTTTAAAAGTAAACAAAAAAGGCATGTCATTAAAAAAATATTCTTTACTTTGGAGAAAACTTTCCTCACATTGAATTAATGAGCTTTTCTTGCAAAACACAGTCCTGAGAGACTTGCTTTTGAGTTACCCAACTTGAAGCACATTTTGAGCAATTAGAACAGTTCTTAATTAAAGGTCTTATCTGATAGAAAGCACATACATCTGTGTTTATAGATAGTTACATGGTACATTTCAGGATTGCATTACTTTTTGCCTTTTCATTGTTTACATCTGGTCAGCTAAGGATTAAATTCTTTTTTAAAAAAAAATATATATATTTCATTGATTTTTTTACAGAGTGGAAGGGAGAGGGATAGAAAGTCTGAAACATCCATGAGAGAGAAACATCGATCAGCCGCCTCCTGCATGCCCCCCACTGGGGATGAGCCCGCAGCCAAGGTACATGTCCTTGACCAGAATGGAACCCGGGACCTTTTAGTCTGCAGTCCGATGCTCTATCCACTGAGCCAAACCGGTTTCGGCAGGATTAAATTCTTTACATTCTGATAAAAGGCTCTTCTGAATATTAGCACACTCTATGCACAGTTGAATTTTTATTTCTTTAAATATTTTTTGCTTGTTTTCTTACTAGCCACTATAGGGGAATAACTGGGAAGAGTATATTAGATGTATGAAAGGAATTTCATTAACTTCCTTAAAGAAACAATCTTGAAATGCTTCGTCTATCCATATTGTAAATGGTCCTTGTATATGTGTGATTTAGACTATTTGTAATATTCTTGGTTTCAACTAAGAAGCGTTTTCTCATAATTGTGCTGGCTTCAAAAATTATGGGAAAGAAAAGAAGACATGACCCTCCCTTTGCATTTTACCTATAGAAACAGATGAATGAGTATTGTACACTAAACATGCGCATATTTATAATCGCTGTGTTTAGTGTGTCCTAATTCACCTGCCGACAGACAAACCAAGTAATAATAGTAACCATACCTAATATTTACTGAGCAGTTGCTATTTGCTGGCCCAAGGAAAGCACTTCACTTTCACATAATCCTCACCTGAAACCTCAGAGGCAGTGACTATCACTATCAGTTTTGTACGTGAGGACAGTAGACTATGGCTGAGTGAAAATCCCCACAGCTAACGGTCCCATTCAATCTGACTTTGAAGGTCCACGTTGTTTGGATAAACCTCACTAGCAGTTGTCAAAAGGGTGAATTGCAAGGTCATTGAATGGATTCAGGAAACCAGGGAAAGAACTGTTACAGGTATAATTTCTTCACCTGTTACCTGTCCAGGTAAGGGGTGATGGCAGTTTGGACTAGAATTCTGAGGGTGACCTTAGAGAAAAGTGGATGGAGACTGTCAGGCCTGGTGTTGGATGTGATTGGGACATGGGAGAGAGGGTAGTTTGGAGGATCAGCCCTGGGTTTTTCTCTGATATGGTATGAAACACATATTTAATCTTGGTCCTTATTTCTGGCCCAGAACTTCTAACACTTTTGAAATTTCCTTAGTGATGAAGCAACAAAGGTTTCATTTGTTTTGTTAATAAGGCAATTTGGAGGCTTCATATAAGGATGGAGGCTGGTGGGCAGTGGAACTAACCATGGGATTAGAGAGGTAGAACTTTTAGTCCCACTCCCGACCTCTGGGGAGGGCAGAGGGCTAGGGGCTGGAGGTGAAATGTTTGCCATTAGCCAATGACTTAATCAACCATGCCGGTGCAAGGAAGCGTCCATAAAAAAACCCATAAGGTCAGGGTCTGTCTGGAGAGCCTCCAGGTTGGTAAACACGTGGGGGTACTGGGAGAGGGACCTCCTGGAGCGCCGGGCCTTTCCCCATGGCTTGCCCTACGCATCTCTTCCACTTGGGTGCTCCTGAGTGACTTCCTCTTATAATAAACCAGTGATCTAGTGAGTAACACATTTCTCCGAGTTCTGTGAGGCGCTCCAACAAATTAATCAGACCAAGAAGGAGGAGGAGGAGGAGGGAAACTGACTTACAGCTGGTCTGTAAGAAGCACGGACAACAGCCTGGGTTTGCGACTGGTCTCTGAAGGGGGAGGGTAAGCCTGTGAGACTGAACCCTTAACCTGCGGGATCTGATGCTCTCTCCAGGTAGTCAGGATCGCATTGAATTCCAGGACACCCCGCTGGTGTCCTGAGAACTGCTTGATGATGTGAGGAAGACCCCTCCTGGCACACACACCCCTATACTTTGGAATTGAGTCCAGGAACCTCAAAACACATGACGAGGGGAGATGATGGAGGAGCAGCTCTGGAGAAAAAGACCCAGCAAAGCCTGGTCGTCCAGGCCTTAATGTTAGAGGACAGCCAGCCAGAGTTAGTGGAAGGTCAGAAAGATGAACCATTTTAACGGAAACAGTTTTATTATTTCCAGGAAATAGAACCAGGCTATAACAGTATCCCCTGGTCTGCCCTCACCCTTGTTTAATAAAGAATTAGAAATGGTTTGCAATTCTCAAATCTGTTGTCCCACAAATGGTGCTTGTCAAGTGTTTGAAGGTGATTAAAAGTAGTTTGTTTTTCTAAGCTATTTAAATATTCCCTCTACAAATCTTGTTAAATTCTTCACTTCCTTCCCAAACTCTTTCTCTTTAAAAAGAGGAAAGTATACACTTCTGCGGAACCTCTGTCCCAATTAATGAGGCTTTCCTCCTTGGGAAACAGTGACTGCTGTGCTGGCGGCTTCCTCTGTGGTCAATGGAGGTGCGGGTGTTGGTGATGGTTTTAACACTGTATTGGCGTCAGCAGCACTCACCCGTGATTAGACATCAGCACTCATTACTGATTCCTTCTTTTTTCTCTTACTCTCTTGCATATCTAATCAACTGCTAAAATGTAATGGTTTCACTACATATTTTTGTACCAGTTTTTTAAAATCCTCTGTATTACTGTCTTATGCCTGCTATAACAAATAACCAAAAATTAAATGACTTTAAACAACACAAATTTATTCTCTTGTAATTCTAGAAACCAGAAGTCTGAATTGAGTCTTATAGGTCTGAAATCAAGGTGTCAGTAGGGCTGGCTCCTTCTGTAAACCCTAGGGTAGAATCCATTTCTTTTTTTTTTTTTTTTAAATATGTTTTATTGATTTTTTACAGAGAGGAAGGGAGAGGGAGAGAGAGTTAGAAACATCGATGGAAGAGAAAGATCAATCAGCTGCCTCCTGCACACCCCTCACTGGGGATGTGCCCACAACCAAAGTACATGCCTTTCACCAGAATCAAACTTGGGAACCTTGAATCCACAGACTGATGCTCTATCCACTGAGCCAAACCAGTTAAGGCATTTCTTCATCCCCTGGAATTTCTGGAAGCTGTCGGCATTTTCCAGCTTATGGCTGCTTCCTGTTCTCTCCCCACCTCACCCCCAACTGCATCCCTAGTCACATGGTCTCCTTCCTCTTCTGCACTTACATCTCCCTCTCCTTTTCTCTGAAAAGAATACTGTGATTACAATTAGGACCCACT
Source organism: Antrozous pallidus (assembly GCA_027563665.1). Lineage (NCBI taxonomy): Eukaryota > Metazoa > Chordata > Mammalia > Chiroptera > Vespertilionidae > Antrozous > Antrozous pallidus. Next base: position 8,024,215 of record CM050524.1, on the reverse strand, counting down.
TAGATAATCCAGGACAGTTTCCACCTCTCAGGATCCTTAATCACAAATGCAAGGACCTTTATGTCATACCAGGTAACCCTACAAGTTCAAGGGATCAGGACATGGACATCTTGGGGGCTGTCTTTCCACCCAACACACACTCCTGGCCGTGCTCTGTCCTCGTCCTTTACCTCCTAGCGTGTCTCCTTGCCTTTAGTTCCATCCTCCCTCCTGCCAACTGGGGCCTAAACAGTGGTTCCCAAAAGCAGGTTCATAAATTGAACTCTGGGCAGGTTGTTGAAGGTATAGATGCCTGGGCTCTGCCCCTGGAGATTCCCACTCAGACAGTCTAGTGGACCTCTGTTTAGGAGCCCACCACAGGCTGGTTATATAAGTAAATGACCAGAGGAAGCCTGCACTTAGATGACAACATCACAATTTCTGAACAGGGAAGACAGGATAGAAGTGTGTTTGACTCCCTCCCCTGTGGAACTTAGCTGACTGAGACTGTTTGCATGGCAAGCACACTGTGGAAATAGCAGTTTCCTAATGATGTTCTATGCAGATACTATGTTAGTTTTTTTAAAATTGTTTTTAAATTGGAAGTAGTTTTCTGGGGTTGATGGAAGTTAAAGAGCAGGGGAATGATATTAAAACCTCTCTTCTTATGTTTGGATAGAGCTTTGGCCTGCAGACTGAAGGGCCCCAGATTCGATTCCAGTCAAGGGCATATGCCCAGGGTTGTAGGCTTGGTCCCCAGTTTGGGGCATGCAGGATGGAGCTGATCAATGATTCTCTCTCATTATTGATATTTCTATCTCTCTTTCCCTCTCTCTCTCTGAAATCAATAAAAATATATTTTTAAAAACCCTCTCTTCTCTATCCCCTCCTCACCCTACTGCTTGTCCCAGCACTTCTGATGCCTACCGAGTTTGGGAGCCTCTGATTCTGACTCAAAGCTTCTTGAGGACAAGGACTGTATCTTGCTCTGTATTTAACCCCCACCCTTTAGCACACAGGCCCCCATTTGATAATCAATTAAAGTACAGTTGACCCATGAACAATCTTGGGTTCAGTTGAAAATCCACATGTAACTTTTGACTCCCCACAAACTTAACTACTAATACCTACTGTTGACCAGAAACTTTACAAATAATGTAGTCTATTAACTTGTATTTTGTATGTTATATCTATTACATACTGTATTCTTACAATAAAGTAAGCTATAGATAAGAAAGAAGGTGGTATTAAGAAAATCATTAGGGAGAGAAAATACATCATAGTGTTTATTGAAAAAAATCCCACATAGAAGTGGATCCATGCAGGTCCATGCTGTTCCAGGCTCAAGTGTATACTAAATGAGGGACTCAGTGAATTAATGAATATGATAATAGAATTAATGCTAATACAGAAGAGTTTGTTGGGTCGGTACTGAAAGAAAACCCACTTTGATGTGAACCTGAGACAGCGATGAAAGGACCTGTAGAAGTTTAGTCAGCCAGGCTGTCCAGAGGTCAAGGTGAGCATCTACCTGCTCTTGCAGAGGCCCCAGTGCTGGTGGGTGCTGATGCATGTCCAGACAGGACACACACTTCTGGGAAGTGAAAAACCAAACATGTATGTTATTTGTATCTGTCAAATGTGGGGTTTACACATAGTAGCTGACACCTACTATGGGGAAGAGATGGGGGAAACACTGTTCTAAATGCTGTGTACGTACTGGCACACATGTGTATCATCTCATTTAATTTTCACAAGAACCTTAGTCTCTCTCACACACAAAAATATGTTCCATTGAGGAAATAGTGTTTTTAAGTAACTTGCCAATGGTCACACCGCTGAGGAGGAGAGGCAAATCCGAGCACCCTGCACTCCATCATGCTGCACTCTCCACAGACCTGTGCCCTCACTGGGCAGGAGAGATGAAGGACTAGTCCCGAAGGCATGGTGCAGTCACATAGGAAGAACACAAACATAGACAACATTTTGAACCATGACAAATAACTTAGTACAAACAGACTTGTTCCTCGAAGTCTTAAAAACTTACGAAGGGCAGGTAACTTGCATACTACTGTGCTAGTAAATGGCACAGCTGAAGCTACAGTCCATGTGTCTCTGAGACCAAATCCAAGTCCTTTGAAGTGTGATGAGGCTTGTAAAGTAGGTGCCAAGAGCCTTTTATTTAATCTTGGGCTGGGAAAGACCTGGAATCATTATTATTATTATGATTATTGTACAATTTAGTGATTGTTATTAAATTTACTGAGTTGAATAACCACTACTGGAATCCAATTTTAGAACATTCTCCTCCCTCCAATAAGATCTCCCATTCCCATTTACAGTTAGTCTGTTTCTACCTCCAGCCACTCATCTACTTTTGTCTCCATAGATTTGCTTTTCCTGGACATTTCATATACATGGGAGCTTTTGTGTTGGCTTTTTTCATTAGCAGAATGCGGTTTTTTTTTTGTTCATTTGTGTTGTAGTGTTAGCAGTGGACAAACCAGCACCAGGTGTTAAACTTTGGTTCCATGACCTCAGTTCTTGATTTTGGACTGAGAGAAGAATTTAGTCAAGATTCAAACTATAAGAGAAAGTTTATTTAGGAAGTCACAGAGGTAGAAGAAATGAGCCCTAGAAGAAATGGGCTCAGAAAACAAGTTATAGCAAAAGAAGGGCCCTTGGAGCTTAGCGGGGAGTGAAGGAGGGTGATGGAGAAGTGGAAAAGAGAAGAGAGAGAGGGGAGAGAAAGAGGGAGGAGAAAAGGAGGAGGAAGGAGAGGAGGATGGAGCAGGGAAAAGCCTAAGTAAGGTGTGTTCCATAGAGAGCAAGCAGTACTTGCTCCTCTGTTCTGAGGGTTTTAATGTGAGGTCTCAGGGGAGAATCTCAAAAGAATATTCATCAGCTTTCCAGATGTGCCCCTAAGGGTGGCTCCAGGGGAGGGATCATTTGTTATTGCAACTGGTCCTGACGTCAGCCATGGCATTCCTCCCCCTGGTTTTGCTGCTTCTCTGGGTTTGTAGTTGAAACACAGCTGAGGCCTAAATGCCATCTCCAGGGGTTAATACTTAAGGGAGTGGTGGTGCCAGGGCTTGTGGGCTTTGCCTGTTGCTAGGCACCCAGGGATCTCAGCCCTGGTGATCCTCTGCACCTGGCCCATCATCCCTGCTCTGCTCATGTCTACTCCTATGATAGCGTCTAAATGTACTTCTTTCATTTGTATGGCTGAACAATATTCCATAATATGGCTCTACCACATTCTGTCCATCCATTTGCCAGGTGACAAATCTCTGGGCTCATGAATATGTCGCTGTGAACTCCCATGTAAAAGGTTTCGTGTGGACATGTGTTTCATTTTTCCTGGCACATGCTTAAACATAGAACTGCTTGGTTGTATGGTAACTGTCTACTTTGGCTTATGTTAAACTTTTAAGAAGCTACGGTCTGGTGTATAAGCCGAGATCTGAAAGCTGAAAAAGGAAGAGCCACCAGAGCAGGAGGGGCAACGTCCTGGCAGTGGGAAAAGCCCCAGGTTGTGCTTGATAATGTGGCACCTGTAAAGTAATAATTACTGTCTTTTGTCTCTAACTCCAAGGCCAAATAACATCATCAAATCAAAACTGTCAATTTCTTGAAGGTGATAAATGTACCTGCATCACAGCAAGTTGCCTTTTCTCGGTTTGAATTGAATTAGTCTATAAAAAATCACTAAGAACAAAACAACCTATACCCACACCCCCACTAACTGAAAATAAGGCAAACAAGCAAACAAAAGCCAAAACCCTGGCCTGATGATCTGGCCTGGAAGGGAACATGGCAAAAGAGTCTATGCTCCTCCTTAGTTTGTTTCTTTCTGTGTTTCAGCAAGGTAATCTCCTGGCGTGCACAGCGCTGATATTTGCAGAATCCAGAAGCCACAGCTCTGTTGGCATTGCTTCCCAGAAGACAAACAGTATTCAGCAAAATGCAGAAAAAATTCATCCTGGAGCCATCTTTCTCCAGTGTGCTTTCTTCTTTTGTCAGATTTAGTCAACGTCACTTCATGAGTCCACGTTTTTCCTTATGCTGCTTGGCAGTGCAAGGCAGAGCAAGGTTCCTGCTCCAGCAGCTCAGCCAATCAGGGGAGCGTACAATTCATTGGGTAAACCAAGGTGACCTGCAGCTTCAAACTTTGTTTGCAAAGGCTGTGATGCAACCATTAAGGCAATTCCGACATTACAAACCATGGGCATAAAGTTGGAGAGAGGATTTCTAAAAGGCCCAAAGAGAGTGTTTACTTCTTAGGCCAATGGCCAGAAGTTCACGGCACATTAAGTTTTCCATTTCAAAGCTAAGTGAATCTCTTGCCAACAGCATCTAACTTCTGACAGAGATTGGGGAGGGAATGTGTCAGGATTTCTCGTGATGAAAAGTCTTCTCCAAGGGATAGAAGGCCAACTTTCTGTTTCTCCTTTCAGGCTGTGCAGGGGGTAGAGATTGGCGGTGTCTGTAGATAGAGGTCAGCAGTGGCCATTTAAAAAAATTTATCTGCTTAAAGTTCTTGGCTCTAACTTTTGGAAATGGCCGCTTGATTTTCCTTTGTGATACAATCCCATTCTCAAGTTCATGCAGTTTAGTGCACCTGACATCATCACTGTGTCCCAGGGGTTGGCACAGAACCCATACTTGACCAGCGGTGGCAATGTCCTTCTCGGGTCACTGTGATTGTTTGGGGAATAAGTGTGTAATCTGCGCTGGGATAGCAAGAAGCCTGGAGCTCTTGTTGAAACATCAAGAAAAGTGCCTTATTATTCTGGGTGATCAGGCTGGAAGTATGTAAGTGGAGAGCTGCTGATGGGCATCTTCTCTGGCCAGCAGGAGGGTCCTATCTATGACAGAAGAGAATGCAGCCATGAGAGAGGAAAGTGGAGCCCAGTGATGGAAGAAGACAGTTACCATGACATCATCCCAGCATTCTGAGCCAACTATGCTGTAGCCCAGCACACCCGTGGGCCCGCCCACTATTTGGATGGAAGTGATTGTGTGTGTGTGTGTGTGTGTAGGGAGGGTTCTGTTACATACAGTGAAATAAAGATCTGATTGGTTTAGGATCCACCCAAAGCTGGGTTTAGTACTGAACTTTAGTACTGGACTTTCTCCCTACCCTTAACCCCAACTCTGAGTCAACAGAGGAACTGCAAATAGTCTCAGCATGTGAGGGCGTCGGCATCTCTTTGTTTGCCTGTACACAGGCATCCTACATCAACGTCCCAGCAGTTAGAACTGGAAGAACCCCAGGCTTGTGACCTGGGAAGGTGACGAGGCTGTGCCAGGGCTGTAAGGTGTGGTCTAAGCCCAGCGCCTGGGTCTGAGGCCTTCCTTCCCTTCCACCATCTGCGAGTGAGCTGTGGTTCGACATGCAAAACCCTACACATAAGTTGGTTGTAAGATCCACATTTGGATAGTGATCAGCTTTGTAAAACAAGCGACATTGAGTAGATAAGGGTAAGGGACATTTTGTGAAGTTTTGTTTCTGTTGTATATGAAAGTAACTGTACGTACACATCAATGGCAATGTTGCACGTCTGACATGATCTTTGTCCTTTTGAAAGGGAGTTTGAAAGCCTTACAGTGCATGTTTAGATTTCTTTTATGAGCATGAAAGGAAAAGTAATGATATTGTTTGTAACAGGAGCGAGTCACCTGGCATTCCAGGCAGGCGGCCCTTTCAGAGCGGTGGGGTGCAGGGAAGCTCTGGAGCTATGCACCGACCATCCCTGTCTGTCTCCCCATTGCCAGGCTGCCAGGCAGAGCACTCCTGGGACGCTTTGGAGTTCTTCTGGGGATGAAAGGCTGCATAAAATCAAGCCCGGGCTGTTTATGGATGTGAGTCCCGGTACCCAGAAAGCAGGACGAGCACTGTGGCCTGAGTGACATGCATCTGATTCTCATTAACCTGGGTCTCTGTGGGTCGGGCTCCTCGACCCTTTCTGAATCTCTGTGCACTGGGCTGGCTTCCGCCGTGTGCAGCCGGTCAGCTGCAATCCCCTGCTCCCTCCCAGCCCACACTGCAATCGGAGCAGACCCATATCAAGAGTGTTTTGGACATAAAAATCCTGTGTAATGATTAAAGAAACTCCCTGAGCTAAATGCTGCTGACTACAAAGTTTATTACCCAACACTGTGGAGTGGAAGGGGGAGATTTAATTTCTCAGGCCCAGAAAAAGAAGGCTGGACAATAAATGTTTATTACCATCACTTGGACAGCAAGCAAGGCCTGTCTTGATCCCTTTTTAGTACCAAAAGAGTGTTGCTGATTTTTTCTTACATAGTAAGTACTTATGTTGTGCTTACTATGTGTCAGGCATGTTCTCCATGCGTTACACCTACTGGCTCATGCCTGGAAGAAGGGATGATGTGGGCTCTGGCTCCTCTTCCCATTCCTCCTGTAGGAGGGAGGGAAGGAAGGAAAGAACCAGGAGCCAAGGCTTCCAGTAAAGTGAGGGAGGCTAGGGAGGCAATTAGGAAGAGCAGGGACATATACAAGCAACGCCAATGTTTACATGGAAGCTATGGAAACAAAGCGTGGCTGCTAGGGGGTCCTGGAGGGCCATCCCTCCCCCACTAGGGTCTGAGGTGCTGTCCATTAACTCTCCCTCAGTTCATCTCAGAGCATTCTGCTCCGTGTGGGGGTCTGAGTGCCCTTCCAGACCAAGGGCTGTTTTACACTTAAGTAGATTTCCAGAGGCTTTTTTCTAAAGGAGCAAACGGGGCCTGGGATGGGGGTCTGAAGGGCATGGAGTATTTTTATACTTCATCCTCACCATCTCAGGGTTTCTATAGAGGTTCGGGGAGTGGGGAGTTCCCTTACTCCCCAGAGTGGGTGAGGGTGGGCAAAAGTATGTGTTTAAAGAAAATTAAATTAAATAACAAGTTTCTCTAACCTTAAAATAAAAGCAATTATTGGCTTATGAAATCTTTATAACATCAGGGTGGGTTAAGTTATGCTGCAGTAAGAAACAATCCCCAAATTGCAGTGTTTAAAATTTCTCCTTCACACTTATGACTTCCTTTGGAGTGTGTGCGTGTGTGTGTGTGTGTGTGTGTGTGTGTGTGTGTGTGTGTATGATGGGAACTTCCTCTCGTGTTATCTGCTCTTAGGCACTCTGACCACACCAGGCTACTGCAGCAGGGGCAGAGAGCAGCACACTAGTTCTGCAGCACATCTACCCAGAAGTGACACATTCCTCCCCCGTTTCCATTGGCTGGAGCCAGGCACAGGCCTCACCTCACTGCAGGAGGACAAGGAAGGGCTACACGAGCAGGTTTGTGGAAGGAAGACAAACAGAGACATTTTACTGAACAGTACACATGACTAATACTCTGTCCTATGAAGAATGTTCTTTTGCTATTTCTTTTTTATTTATTCATTTATTTATTTATTTATTTTACAGATGAGGGAACTTAAACACAGAGTTTATGTAACTTGCTCAAGGTCACAAAACTAGCAAACGGAAGAAGGTTACCAGATTTAGCAAATAAAAATGCAGAACATCCAGTGAAATTTGAGTTTCAGATAAACAACTAACCAATTTTCAATGTAAATATATCTCATGTGCAGATTTGGGATATATTTCTGTTACAAATGTATTTGTGGTTCACATGAAATTCAAGTTGAACTGGGTGTCTGTGTTTTATCTGGCCACTCTCAAATGGAGCTGTGAGAGCTTGGACCCACATGCTCCGGCTCCAGAGATGAACACTCTGTTTAGGACCTTCTCTTGCTTCTGAGACTTTCTGTTGTCCTCTGTCAATGCTGATTTAATAGCTGTTCCTTAACCATAGGAATGAGGGTGAAAGCAAATTTGAAGACTTCTCCATCAAAGGCAGGAAAGCATTCTGGGAAGTTTCCTCATTGATAGCTTCATTAGAGTTCTAGGGACTGGGGGTAGGTGAGGACAAGAGGTAGGGGGAGTAGGAGAATAGGAGGGAAGGAGAGTCTCAGCTATAAAAATGAATCTGTCTAGTGACCTTCCCCCTAGTGTTCTCATTTTTAAATTGATTTTAGAGAGGGAGGAAAAGAGGGAGTGAGGGAAGGGGGAGAGAGAGAAAGAGAAAGAGAAGACAGGGAGGAGAGAGAAACATCCATCAGTCCCCTCCTGCGCCAGTCCTGAGTGAGACCGAACTCACATTCTAGGCTTGTGCACTGACCAGGAATTTAACCCCGAGTCCCCCCGGTGCATGGGTCTCTGCTTCAATCATCTGAGCCCCACTGGCCAGAGCCCCCTGACGTTCTCAGATAATGGGAGGGGAGATGCAGGGCAGATAATCAAAATGACAGTTAACCCCAAAACTTTCCTCTGATTTTGAAATGAGACATATTTGCCTTTCTAATTATGACGCACTTGGGATAATGGTAAAATTAGTTTGCATTCTCCAACCACAATAATCGAGAACACAGGCCTGAGCAGTTGGATGCACATGAGACAGGCAGTAGGCATATGATTATGTGTGTAGGTGGGTATGGGCTTGAGAGGGGGAGTATGAAGCCAGCCTAAGACTCCAAACCTTTCAAATGCTTTCCCACAAAGTAGATAGTTGATATGCAAACAATTAACACGTTGCAGACAGATCACGAGAATTCTTGCTTTATATTACAGTGTTTTACAAAGTATCATACTTTAAAAATATATTAGCTTGTAAGAACGTGTAACAGATAACTTCAAATGCAATGGATATTTAATTTTAAAGCATGCCTTTAACATTTATGTAAAATGTTTTTTGTACTCATTCAATAGAAACTTATCTGGCCTCTGGGTAAAGCTAGCAATAAAACTATTGGTCTACAATGTGTTAAGGGTTGAGAATAACATTAGCTGGTACATGACTAACATGTAGTAATTATTTATTAATTGTATGACACAGAGTCTGGCAGATAATGGAATTAAATATTTGTTAAATCAGTGAATGTTAATACCTCTAAGATAGATGCCTTTATTTATCCTATTTTACAAAGGAGAAACTGGAAGTTTAGAGCGGCTTCAGTGACCCTAGATTAAAGTCTGACCAATTTCTGAAGAGCTTGTGGTCCAGGCAAAAACTTGGGTTTACCAAAATGGATAGTTTGACAGAGCTCCCATTATGCTCCCCTTGATTGGATGTGGCCTCTGCAGAACTTGCAGCAAGTAGCTGAACCTGGTGACTTATCAACCATATCAGGAGAAATGACAAACTATTAGAAAGAGTCAATTAGCTTGCCCAAAGCCTTGGATAAAAAGATAACCAAGTACAAAACAAAACTTTTTTCCTTTAAAAAACAAAAATAAAAACAAGACAAACCAACAACAACAAAAACACTTTAAAAATCCTCACCTGAGGATTTATTTTTATTTTTTAAAATATGTTTTTATTGATTTTAGAGAAAGGAAGGAAGAGGGAAACAGAGATAGAAACATTGATGAGAATCATTGATCAGCTGCCTCCTGCACATCCCCTACTGGGGATCGAGCTTGAAACCTGGGCATGTGCCCTTGACCAGTAACCAAATCAATGACCTCCTGGTTTATGAGTCAGCACTCAACCACCCAGCCACAGTGGTTAAGCTGGTTGTCTTTCTTGCAGTGCTTTTTTCTACATTAAAAAATCCATCTAAGCATGCTTTTATGCAGTTATTCACTGACATTTGGTATATTATGCACATTAATATTGGATTTAATCAAAGATAAACTAATTATGATTAGAAAAATCAAATACAGAAAAGATGAGCACTGCCTTGCTGCTAAGCGGCCTGAATTGAATGTCTTAATTGTGAAAAATCTTATCATAGGCAAGGTTTTAAAGCAAAGTATTTCCTGCGATCTGACGATCATACCAACTGAATTATCTGTCTTTAAATCTCCTGCTACAGATACAACCTGAGTGTTTTTGTTTTAGAAATAGCTACTTTATGCAACAGCACGGTGGTGCTTTGTTTTAATCTTGCTAGTTTACTTGTAGAAGAAGCCAGGTGCTCATTGAGGCTGATGTAGACTAAGTTAGTTCTGAGCAATGGGGATCTTCAGTGCTGTGTTATCACATGCCTCAGTGGAGGGCCAGGGAAATGGAAAGAGAATGCAAGTCTGAGGAAGTTGTTCTTGATCAGGAAGCTACTCAACATCGATGTGTTCTTTTGGCTTTGTAATACATTTGGCTAGATACCAGGATATATCAATATCTTGGACACACACAACCCAAAGACTTTAATAGTGTAACAGAAGAGAACACTCAGCCTTAAGTCATTTGTATTGAGAAGACGAACTTTTACTTGCAGACTATATCCTGGATCCTGTCCTGTGTCCTTTATCATGATCTTATTTTATAACCCTCAAAACAGCCTTATGGAATATGCTAACACTGTTGGTGTATGTTCAGCTTGGTAAATCCACTTTGGAAAACTGGCAGTTTCCAAGCTGCACATATGCATAGCTTATGACCCAGCAGTTTTACATCTTTATACATACCCAATGGAGGTGTGTGCACGTGTTTACCAAAAGAACAGCAGCAGGTAGTGATAGGAACTACCAGCTTTTATATGAGTAAGTAAATTGTGGCATGTTCACACTTGCAGCATCTGCAATACAGAAGGAGTGTATTTCATAAACATGTATAATGCTGAACCAAAGAAGCCAGACACAAGAGGCAAACTGCATGATTCCTATTCAGACTCTCGGGCCATGCAATCTTTAACAGCCATCTGCAAGCTTCCCACCACAGGAGAACAAAGGCCAGGAAAAACTCTCTGGACACCAGGACTCAGGCCATACGAGGAATGGAAACTTCCTGAAGACACCTGACCGCACACCTGCATTCCACCCGACTCTAAATCCAGCTCAGCCCCAACCCACTGAGGACAAGAGCTTCCCGCCTGTGACTGCGTATGAGGATGGAATTCCAGCTCCTGGGGCAGCCAGCGTCACCCAACATCCCCTTCCCTTTGGGTATTCTATCACCCACTCCCTTCCCTAAAATAAATTCAATTTTTCTTTACCCACCACCTGAGATGGCTATTTAGCCTGCCTGAGTACCACCATGTTAACCTTTCAATTCCATTTTTATAAAGTTCAAAAATAGGTAACTCCTGTGTTAGACATCAGAGTGATTAACTTTAGGCAGGGGTGGGGAAGTCTGGCCCGAGAGCCAAATAAGGCCCCAGAAATCATTTGGTCCTGCCCTGCCCATGCATTAGGGGCGAGCTAATTAAATGCTGACCAAACATAGCAGGCTAATTTTTAAGTGGATAATTTTGTGTGGCCTTCAAATGATGTTACAAATATCTGAACGGCCCTTGGCTGTGAAAGGTTCCCCACCTCTGCTCTAGAGGCAGGAATGTTAGGCAGAACCCTAAGGTGGCCAGCAGTGTTACTCACTGCTGTCATCCCGGCCCCTTGCATACAGGCGGAACCCCTGGTTTGATGGAATGTCACTCTGTTAATTAAGATCCCTAATCACCTGGGACATTGGTCAGCAAAGTCATTAGTCAACAGAGCCAAATATCAACAGTACAATGATTGAAATTTCTTTTGAGAGCCACATTTTTTAAATTTAAATTTCTTAAAAATAGACTTGCCCACTCAAGGGGCCAAAGAGCCCCATGTGGCTCATGAGCCATGGTTTGCTGACCACTGTCCTAGGAGATTGTCTTCAGTGGGCCTGACCTAATCAGCAGGTTCTTAAAAGAACACTTAAAGCCAAAAATAGAAGTCGGAGAGACAAGCTACTGCTGGCCTGGGAGGAAGCTTCAGTGTGAACTGAGTGTGGAGGTCACGTGGCAAGCGCTGCGGGGCAGTCTGTGGGGACTGAGAGCAGTCTCCAGCCGTGGGGTAGCAAGAAGATGGGGAGTTCAGTTACACAGACACACGGGATCGAATCCTCCCACAACCTGAACGAGCCTTAGCCTCAAAGGAGACGAGCCTTGGCTGTCTCCTTGATTGCCATCTTCTGAGACCAGCGCAGAGGATCCAGGTAGGCCAGGGCCAGGACCCTGACCTGTGGAAACTGAGATAACAAATGTGTGCTGTTTCAGACCATTCAGCTTGTTTGTACTACAGCAAGAGACAACTAATACAGGGGGCAAAGACCAGAGGGGTCTGGCACACTGAAGTGTTGTTTCCTGATCTAGCTGATGGTCACAGGAGCATATTTTTAATTTGTGGAGATTTACTGTGCTTTGCACTTTTCTCTGTGTGTAAGATACTTGATACAAAACAGCAATATAATAATACAACATGTTTATAAAATTACTATGGCCCAGTGATTTGTGCATGGAAAGGGCCCCTAGGCCTCGCCAGTGATCAGGGCTGATCTGTGGGGCAACCAGTGGGGTGATTGGTGGGGTCGCTGCTGGCACACACCTTGGCTGGCCTGGCGCTGCCTGCTCACCAGCCCTGTCCCCTACTGCCACCACCAGTTGCCTCCCTCTGCTGGGTGACCAGCAGGGCAATTGGGGGCAGGGAGGGGGAATCCCCTGCTGGTACCTGCTTTGGCTGGCCTGGGGCCTGCAGCTGGGGGCAGCTCCTGCATTGAGCATCTGCCTCCTGGTGGTCAGTGTGCATCATAGTGACTGATCAATTTGCATATTAGGCTTTTATTACATAGGATGATGCAATCTTATGAAGTAAGTTGTATATTATTATCTCTACCTTACAGCTGAGGAAATGGAAGCTCAGAGACAGGAACCCAGGCTCACCTGTTACACTGTGCTGTGAGATCTGCCTTGTAGTCTGTCCCTCTACTTGCTGGTCAGTCAATAAAAATGTCTCCTATGTGGTACTACCACAGGAAAATAAATAAATAAATAAATAAATAAATAAATAAATAAATAAATAAATAAATGAGAGGAGTAACTTTTTAGGATGAATCAGATGTTTGAGATCTGTGGCTGATTATTCAGAGAAGCTTGATAATAATCCTGGTCATGGTCTCGGAGTGCAGTCTGTGAACTCTGATACCTGTGACTTTTTATCTCAGCCTCAGTGCCACTCCTTCCAGGAGCAGCCAGATTGTAGGTCTCAGAGATGCTGACTTTGACCCCTCCTGTCAACACAAGAGAATGCAAGTAGAGATAAGGGTGAGAGGTAGGGGGTCTACCTAAAGTTTGTGGTTTTTGGTGTGTTTTTTTTTTAGGGAAAGGAACCCTTAGAACCACAGTGTCTTTAAAAAGACAAAAACTCAACAACAACTGTTTTTTCAAGATTATTGATATAATACACAACCATTTTAATAGAATCAAACAAATTAGGAATTAAAAACCAGTAAACAACTGCTGTTAACTCTTGGGCATGTCTTTCTTTTGATTTTGTTTGTGTTTTCGTGATTTTACTATTGCTTGAACTATAGAAGCAAGTAGAAAGATACCCAAAACATAATTGGCTATCCTCTTATTTATCAGAACAACAGCAAATGCATATGTGAAACCATACTTTCCAATACACTAGCCAATAGCTACATTGATATGTGTTGTGTAAAATACACAGAGGATTTCAAAGACTTGGGGGATGGGGAAGAATGTAAATGATAGTCTTTTGGATATAAAAGATTGAGTAAAATATTATCCTATCTAATAAAAGAGTAATATGCAAACTGACTGTACCTCCAATCAAGCCACACTCACAAGCCAAATCAGGAGCAAATAAATCCCAACCAAGATTGCTGCAGCCGCCCTACCGGGTTTGGCTCAGTGGATAGAGCGTCACCCTGTGGACTCAAGGGTCCCAGGTTCGATTCCGGTCAAGGGCATGTACCTTGGTTGTGGGCACATCTCCAGTGGGAAGTGTGCAGGAGGCAGCTGATGGATGTTTCTCTCTCATCAATGTTTCTAACTCTCTATCCCTCTCCCTTCCTCTCTGTTAAAAAAAAAATGCTGTAGCCACTGAGAGCAGGAGGGAGGCTTGGGTTTTCCTGGCAATGGAGGAAGCCAAGCTTTCCACCTGCCCTTGCAAGCCTAGGCCTCCACTCAATGCTACAAAGTTTAAATTATAGAAGGTATATCTCAACAGAAATGGCTGCAGCCATGGAGCTGTAGAGAGCAGAGGCTAGGGTTCCCTGGGCAATGGAGGAAGCCAAGTGTCTGCAGCTCCGGCCAGCCTAGGCCTCCATTCCAGGCTACAATGTTTCAATTATAGAAGGTAAATGTCCCAACAGAAATGGCTGTCACCACAGAGCGAGCAGAAGGCTTGGCTCTGCTCCAGGCTACAAAGTTTCAATTGTAGAACATAAAATAAATCCTAGATATCAGGGCCTCCACTTGGGTTGCTAGGGTGTGTGGCTGGCCTGCAAATCACCACAGGCCCCTCGCCCAGGCTGCCCCACACCCCAAGGGAACCTCAACCCTGCTCTGGTACACCCTTCAGGGCAAACCAGCTGGTCCCCACTCATGCAGCAGGCCTCTATCCTATCTAATAAAAGAGTAATGTGCAGGTTGACCATCACTCCAACACACAAGATGGCTGCCCCCATGTGGTCAAAGATCCTGCTCCCATGTAGACCCAAGATGGCCACCACAGATGGCCAGCAGGGGGAGCAGTTGGGAGGGACCAAGCCTGCAAGGGAGGGCAGTTGGGGGCAATCAAGCCTGCAGGGGAGGGCATTTAGGGGTGACCAGGCTGGCAGAGGAGGGAAGTTCGGAGCAAACAGGCTGGCAGGGGAGCAGTTAGACATCAATCAGGATGGCAGGGGATTGGTTAGGGGGTGATCAGGCTGGCAGGCAGAAGCAGTTAGGGACAATCAGAAAGGCAGGCAAACAAGCAGTAGGGAGCCAGCAGTCCTGGATTGTGAGAAGGATGTCTGACTGCCCATTTAGGCCTGATCCTACCAGTATCGGGCCTAAATAGGCAGTCGGACATCCCTCAAGGAGTCCCAGATTGGAGAAGTTACAGGCTGGGCTGAGGGACAACCACCCCCCCAACCCCGTGCATGAATTTCATGCACTGGGCCTCTAGTTACTATAATAAAATTTTACCTGCAGCTCATATACGATTTCCATTGGGAAGGCTAGTGTAGAATGCTGTAGGTTGCCACAAAGAGATTCATGAAGGAAAAAACTGGGGGGGTTAATTCCATGGTATCATTATTTGTTTCTTAATATTTTTTTCTGATGTTTACATAGTTTTTTAAAAATCAGGAATACAGGAAAGAATAAATTAGTAAACAAAACTTTTCCATAATCAGAATAATTATTTTTTAACATTATAGCATATACTCTTACAGTGTGCATATATATATATTCTGTATATAGTCTGTTCTACAAACTTTTTTTTGCTAAATGTATTACAGACTTCTTTCTATAATAAAACATAAGTCAGTATTCTATGACATGTATGGACCATGAGATTAATGTTCTATATAATACATTTTTCATGGACAAAATTAAAATGTTACTGAGATTCCAATAGTGCTTTTATCATTAATTCATAGGAATTTTAGGGTGTTAACTCTTCAAGCAAATTGTCTAGAAATTGGTAGATGCTCAATTACTATAATGAACTGAATTGAAGAAACATTCAATTCTATCTATCCAACCTTTATGCCAGGAGGATTAGTAGCTATTTATTAGAAATATACATATAACCATTCTGTACTCAGGAAACATGCTTTGCCTAAAATATACACCTCTAGGGATTTAAGACCAATAGATTAATATTCTATATTATACAGTTCTTCATGAAAAAAATTTAAAAATACACTTTTATTGATTTCGGAGAGGAAGAGAGAGGGAGAGAGAAGGAGAGAGAGAGAAAAAATCAACAATGAGAGAGAACCATTGATCGGCTGCCTTCTGCAGGTCCCCTACTGGGGATCGAGCCCACAACCCAGGCATGTGCCCTTGATTGGAATTGAAGCTGGGACCCTTCAGTCCAAATGCCGATGTGCTATCTGAGCCAAATTGGCCAGGGCCATGAGATTTTTTTAAAAGGTAAAATGTCACCTAGAGGAGAATAATGAAAATATTTTTTGGAAGGGCTTGACTGGTTTTTCCTATATTTGGGGGCAGAGGCAGGGAAGAGCCCTAAGGTGAGAGGCAGTCCCTCCTGCAAAGATATAAAGTGGGCTGTGAGTCACTGACACTGATAGCCTTGTCTGAAACTCTTTAAAGAACCCGCCTCTGGGGAGCGAGGGAGGAAGAGTCTCTAAAGAACATAAAACTGCCCCCAAAAGAAAAGAGCCAGGGTTGGGTATTTTGTGTCACCAGTTCATTGGTCCCCTCCATAAACTCTCCTTCTCCTGCCCCAACTCTGTGCTGTCCAGAAGTAGCCAACACTGGTTAGGACTGGAGGCCCAGCAAGGAAAGAAAGAAAATTACTCCGCTTTCCCACCTAAGGTTACGTCTACACTCCTGGGCAGAAAAGCTGGAATTGGACGAGAAATGGATATTAAAACTCACTGTCTATTTCAATTAACTCCCAAAGAGACTGTTAATCCTGGAATGTTCCCGAACACGCCATGGGATCCACTCGGCATTGACCTGGGCAGGAGACAAAACACAGGAGAGACGATCTGAAGACAGCAGTGCGCGATGAATTTGCTTCCTCCTGTATCTCATCAATTCTGTGAACGGGCCAGATTCTCCTGTGAGTGTAGCCTTCCTTCTCTCGGAATCTGCACCCCAGCATTTAACAACCTGAGATGACCCGACTGACACCGTAACCACGTGCGGCTGTTAGTCTGGGATCCAGTGAAGATTCCCTACTGGATGCAGATGGTTCTCTGCACTGAACACACTGGCCAGACATCAGCGCCTGGCACCTCTGGGGAGCAGTTAGAGATGCAGCATTGCAGGCCCCCAGACCTTTGTAATATGAATCTGTTTTCATGGGATCCCAGGTTGATTCACATGCAAATAAAGGTGTGTGAAGCACTGATTCGTGAGCTCAGGGTGTTTTGGATTGCTCATTTTGATTTTGGGGTTGTGGGGTGCGGAGTTGGAAGGAGCTTAGATTTATGCGAGCTGGGCCCTCGCTATGTTACCCTGGGCAAATCGTATCCAGAACTCTCCTGCTTTCTCATACTTGTCTAATGGGATGAAAGGAAGAGCCCATCTGGTTCTGACGTCCTATAATTCTCAGAAACTTTGCTGAAGCAAAATAAAAAATAAAGCCTAGTTGAAATTTAATAAACACGGTAATGAATTGATTAAAGTGAACTGCGGCTTTCCCAGGCCCTTGTGCAGCTTGAGGGAAGGTATTGTCCATGCATCCAAGCTCATCCCACAGCCCTGTTGTCAGCCCAGATGAAAAGTAATTTCCTGCTTAATAACAATTACCCCTTCTTCACTCAGGAGGATGCATATTTTATGAAAAAAATGAAATTATTACTAAAACAAAATGATATTTAGAGCAGCAGGCTGCTAGGAACTTCTGAATCATTTATATTGGAATGATTAGTAAATTCTTTATTTGAAAAACAATTAATTGGGATTATTTTGGTATGCAAGGATTTTTTTTTTTAAGGAAAAAGAAATAACTGTTGAAAAACACAAGAAAAATCACACATACTCAACAACTCAGACTTGACCTTCTGAATGCAAGCCATGTGTTGGTGGAGAGAAAGGACAGGATTGAGGATCAGTGCTTAGGGATATGCTCAGGAGCATCCCTGTTGCACTGTGTGACCACAACCACGTCTCTTTTCCGCTGCGACTCAGCTCTGTTGTCTTAAAAGTGATTGGATTGGGCTATGCCATCCTGCATGTTCATTGCTGCTCCTTTTAGAGCTCACCTGGGACGTGGGCTGAGACAAACAACAGGAACCCACGCCAGCTCAGTGGGAAGGAACTGGTCCATGAGTAATGTCTACTCTGGGCAAGTGAACAGGGAGTGACCAAGCCAGTTCCATTCGTTTGCAAATTCCTGAGCTAGAGGCTCTCTGAGGACATTGGCTGTTAAATATCTCTTCCTGAAAAGATTTATAAAATTGATTTTAGGAAGAGGAAGAAAGAGAGGGAGACACGTAGATATGAAAGAGAAACATTGATCAGTTGCTCCGGCATATTTATAGGACGATGCTCCAATCAACTGAGCCACACTGACCAGGGCTACAAGGGTATTATTATAGGTTAAAATGAAAGAGAAAAAGACTGATTAGTATTGCTATTTTGGAGTCTTTCAAAAGCTTGAAGTATGCATTTATTTTCTTGGTCTTGATAACAACATGCAGGACAAGCTCTGAGGAAAAGAAAACTGCCTGAATTTAAAAGAAATTCCGTGTGAGATGTCTGACAGATTGACAGTGATTTATGAAATGATTCTTCTGTTTGGTCAGAACATAGATGGTTGTTTCAATCAGGCCCTTTATGTGAAACAGATGCCAATCTCTGAATCAGGCACGCCGCCATGAGGAAGGTGCATTTTTCTGAAAATTGTTGTGGATCCGGGAAGTGAAATCCTGGATGAACACATTGTTATTGGCTTCTTGGCATAGAAGTCATTTCACCAGTCATCTGTCTGGGTGATTTCCCCCCCTTCTCCAGGGATTGCTTGGTCATGAGGAGAGAGTGGACCATTCTGTGGAGAACCAGATTTGATGGGATGGGGGAGTGGCTCCTTCTCAGCCCATGGAGGGAGCACTGCTGGGCTTCAGTTTCACATGTAAATCCCTCCAAGGAAGCTGGATTAAAGTGTCCTGTAGACTTCACAGAAGGAATACATTCAGTTTTTCTTTTCCCCATTTAGGTCATTGAGCTCTTTTTTTTTTTTCCAATATATTTTATTGGTTTTTCACAGAGTGGAAGGGAGAGGGATAGAAAGTCAGAAATATCGATGGGAGAGGAACATCGATCAGCTGCCTCTTGCACACCTTCAACTGGGGATGTGCCTGCAGCCAAGGTACATGCCCTTGACTGGAATCGAACCTGGGACCTTTCAGTCCGCAGGCCGACGCTCTATCCACTGAGCCAAACGGGTTCGGCTAGGTCATTGAGCTCTTAATTCAGTGATCAACTTCCTATTTCTCATTTTAAAAAAGAAAATGTCACTGTTTTCATCATGGCGTGCCTCTTTGACAGTTTTTGATAGTCAGCTAATAATCATTCTCTTTGTACTTGGAAGCAACAAGCTCATTCTTTTATTCGTTGGTTCAATAAAAGTATGCATTTAATTCACTGGTTGAAAGTAAGTAGGACACATGGCTGGCTCCCTGGTTACAGTGCTGCATAGGCCATGCCCTGTCTTAAAGGTTTATAACTGGTATGACACCAGAAATATGTCCAAAACGAAAGAGTTTTTTTAATTATTTTATTTTGCACTAAAACAAAAACACAGACTTTATTGAGGCACAGATATACTTCCCAGCAAGGAAGGAAAGGGTTTACAGTGCCTGGAGCAACTGGTCCCTGTGCACTTCTCACAGGAAGGTGGGAAGTGGGTGGGACTGGCTGCAGCACTAAGGTAGAAGCAGCTCCCAACGAGGAGCTAGGCAGGAGGAGCTAGGCAGGAAGAGCGGGGAGAGGCCTTAGAGGAGAAAGAAAAGGAGGAAACAGAAGGGTCCTGAGGAAGATGAGGGAGGAGAAGGGGAGGGGAGGGGAAGAAAGCCTTGGGGGAGGACGTGGCAGTGTAGGAAGGTGCTGGCCTCAGCTGGAGTACAGAGCTGACCAGGCAGACCTCCCTGCACTGGGTGGGCCCAGCTGGGCCTGCTCCAGAGGAAGAAGCTGCTGCAGGATATGGGGTTGTGGAAGGACTCCAGGCCTGGAACACATGTACAAGTGGTGGCCTTGGTTGGGTCCTGGCTTCTTCACAGTTCATATCACACATGGTTCCCTGTGGCCCCTGCAGATGGTCATGGGTAAGGGGGCCCCAGTACAGACTACCAGAGTGAGGTCCTTGCCTCCTTCTCATCTTTGGCCTCTGAAGCCTTGGCCTGGCCTATAACCTCTTTGCCCACCACCTCATCTTCTGGGGTCTTTGGAGTGACAAGGGCACACAGGCTAGGAAGCTCAAAATTAGGAGAAGCTTGGGGAGGGCTGGAGGATGGCTGGAAGTAGCTTATCTGGTTTATGACCTCTGCTGGAGCCATCCCGACTAGGTGGCCTGGTTGAGTGCACACGGGCTTTGTTTTGGCACATCTGTCCCTGGACTTACTGCTGAGCTCAGGGCTGACTGCTTGGACAAAGGCTCTCGTTGGAGAAGGACTGGAAGTGCAGGACCTTGAGCTGGTGCCTGACAACTCAGAGAGGAAGTGGGGACAAAGAGATGGGCACTGTTTGCTGGCACAGAGGTGTTGACACACTCAAGACTGCACCCACGGGGCAATGGTCAGAGCCTATCACCTCTGGCAGCAGGAAATAGGCGTGGGAGGTATCTAGGACAAGGGTCTTGTCCCCAGCACACAGGTAATCCGGGAGCCATAGTTCAGATGGCAGGTGCCAACGGTGAAGGCCCCTCCTGCTGTGGGTGGAGGCAGCCGTAGGTATCACTAGAGGCCTGTATGGGACCCAGCCCGGGCAATCTGAGCAGGTTACTGAGCAGGCTGTCATCCCCTTGCATCCTGAATCCTCTCGAAAGCATTTCTGGTGGAGAGCGGGGTGGTGGTGGTGGTGGTGAAGGGAGAGGCAGAGCTAGAAGCCCGGAACAGGAAGGGACTTAGACCAGCTGCTTCATTTTAGACAAGAAAATGTATTTGCTCCAAAAACTACTGCTCAAGGTCACACAGCCCAGCTCTGGCAGAGCTGGGATTCCATGTCCATCCTTCCTGCTTTGTTGTTTGTGTAATCAAAGCAGTTCCCCCAAAAAATGTGAAACAGGAAGCTAAAGGTGGCTGCCTCTAGAAAGCAGGGCTGGGCTTACGATTAAGAAGACTGCTGGCGGTACTGGACGTGGAGGCCACAGGGGGGCATAGACTACAAAGGAGACAGAACTGAACCTCACATCACCCTGTTTGGCCCCGGAGGATGCTGGTTAGCCAGAGATGGGTAAGATTCCTCAGGGAAGGAACAACCTAAGACGGGCACAGTCACAGAGGGGCCAACAGGAGAGAACTAAAAGGTCAACAGAGGTGGGGCACGACCCTCATCCACAAACCTTGCAGGGGTTTGAATTCTCACCCCTCCTGAGGGAGGTCTCCTACCCCCACGGCTGCTTCGCCTCCCACACACAACTCATACGGGGACCCAGGTGGCAGACAGAGACTCGGCCAGCAATAGCTGCTCTATATCTAAATTCAGTCTATTACCAGGAATGCTCAGGACCTACTCAAAATTGCAAATATTCCTTTCCACTAGTATTTACAGGGTAAACTAAGATTTCTGCTTGAGTATTAAAATTGACAGTAAAATAGTAATCAAGTTTTCAGATTAATTAAAATTGGCCAAGTGAAATATGTGAATACTCAAGAAAATTATAGTGTACTGGACAAAAAGCTTTTCCTAAAACATTAATTTAAAAATCTATTAGTAGTTCATCTCACTGTAAAATTGCCTAACATCCAAAGAACCTAAAGCAGTCATATTTGTGTGCAAAAATTAAAATTTAAAATTACCAAGACTGTAATATAAAATTTCCAAAAGTCCCCATTAATCAAAAAAGGGGAGGGGCCAGTGGGGTAATATCATGTAAGGAAAAAAAGATATCAAGTAAGTAAAATACATCTAGAAAATTCTTACTCCAGTAAAGTAAATTCCATTTGTAAAACCAATTGCAGGACACCCATGAAAAAACACACATGGTGTCAAAATAAGCCAAAGGAAAATCATTTAGGCAAAAATTAAAAAGAATCCCAAGTCTATTTTGCATAGAGGATCCCTTTGTTAACTTTTGATCGAGAATGTGTTTGTGTGTTTCCAGAGAACAACTCCAAGACCATGTAGGTTCCTGCGACGGTGAGGAGCTGATGGATCTGTTCCAGTCACGAGGATGGTCCAGAGATGGGGGACACTGACGACACCTTGCCATGCTAGCAGTCGGCAGCTGTGCATGTCTGCAGGCAGCCCAGGACCAAACCAGATCTTGCATTGACATGATGTGTCCACCATCTGGATACCATTGCTGACTTATACACATAAAGAATTATTTGGCACTGAAACTGGGACTCAGAAAAGTTGGACATTGAAACCGAGACTGAAACATTTTTTGTTCTTATACATTTATTTCTAGTATGCAGAGGCAAGATATTTTTGAAGAAAAGAAACAGGGGAGAGTGATTGATATAGAGGCAGGATGGCCTTGAACAGGCTGTCAAGCTACAGGGGAAGGCTTGGGTGGATGGGAGGCAGATGCGGGGGGGAGACCAACTGAAGGACTTGTATGCATGCATATGAATATAACCAATGAATGAAAGACACTGGGGCGGGGAGGGGGGGAAGCTGGGGATATGTGCTGGGGGGCTGGGGGAGGCTGGGGGGAGGATAAGAGGGAGGGGGGAAGGAAAACATGTACTACTATTATACTGCAAAAAAATCAATAAAAAAATTAAAAAAAAGAAGACTGATGGCTATTTGGCTTATCTTGTCAAAGCCCTCATTGACCATCTCACTCATTCAATGCAACAAATATTCAAAGAACACTAATGACATGCTGGATAGGATGCTAGGGGCAATGTGGGGACCTGAGCTCGTTTTGGGGATCAATGAGACTTTTAGGAAGTGATCTGGAACTGAAAAGTAGAGGCTGAGCAGCAGTAACCTAGGCGGAGGCTGTGGTGGGCCTGTGGAGGAAGGAAACCCTGAGCGGAGGCCAAACTGGGGGCCAGAGTAGCAGCAGGAGATGTCCACTGTAGTTCATGCAAGGAGATGATGGCTGCTTAGGCTAGGGGAGTACCAGAGGAGACACAGAAAAATGGAATGAAGAGGTGATGTGGAGCTAAACTCTATAGGACTTCCTGAGCAATTGAATGTTGGAAGGGTGGGGAAGGGAGGGAGGACAATACAAACTATTTCTAAGCTCTGGGAAGAGCAACCCAGAGGATGATGGTGCCATTTTGGGGAACTAGAAAAGCTGGTCTTGTGGGAAGTGGGCATATCCTGCTACTTTGAACAATGTTTGTCATGTGATCCGGTATTCTCAGTTCTCTTTTCCTGGAAAAAAGAAGGTAAAAGGTGCACTTAGATCTAGGATAGTGCTCAACCTAGGAGCCAAGGCATAAAAGTACATGCCACTGTCACTGGAAGCAGAAGGCACAGTCTGAATGAATGTCTGTGAGAAATAAGTTTGGGAGGGGCAGAGGCTCATATTTTGCAGTGTACACCCCCGTCCCCACAACCATTATCTCATTTCTGCTCATTTTCTAGGTGGGAAATTACATGTTTATGTGGCTTTTCTGCAAACTAATCAAGGGATCTTCCTAGAGGCCCTTCTTGAGGCAAGCCCAGCACTGAGCTGTGCCAGCATAAGTTACTGATATTTCCCCCTCTGCCCTTCCATCCCCTGAAAGGGGAACTGGCCTGTAGGGCAGCAGCTCTCAAAACTGACTGTGCAATAAAATCAGCCTGGGAGCTTTTGAAACGTACTGCTACCCTGGCCCGCACCCAGTGGTTTCTGATTTAACTGGACAAGGTATTGATATTTTTGCAAAAGCTCCTTGTTCTAATATGCTGTCGGGTTTTGAGAACCATTTGGCCTAGAGGAACTCATAAATGAGAGGTTCATGCAAGAAAAGAAAAAAAAAAACAGAAAGGAGGGGATGCCCACCCATTCAGGGTATAGTGAGAAAAACCAAAATCAAAATTACTTTTCAATGGCAGAGATAAGAGACCTGGCAAGAGTGGACAGTGTGTAAGGGGACTGAGGACTAAAACAGAGGCTGGGCATAGACCAGAAAGAGCCTTGAAAGCCAGGCTTGGAAAGCCAGAGGTAAGAGAGAGGCATTGAAGGTTCATGAGCAGGAGACATAGTGGATTAGGAAGAATCAAGGCAATGTGACATTCTAGGCCCTTGAAATCTGGCTCCCAAAGCAGCCATCTCCTGCCCCTCACCCCCCTTCCCAGGTTACCCTAATAAGAACAGGACTTGCAGGTCACTATGCACATCAGGTGAACTCTCCACCTGCAGCTTTTTCTCATGCTGGAGTACTTTGCTCCCCTCACCCTGAAGCTCTACTCCACTCACCTTTGAAGATTCACACATTCCAGATGCCTCTCCTGAAGTCCAGCGGGCCCAGGATTGCCGCTTCTGACTCCCCAGCTGCCAGGGCTACCACCTCTGCCTCAGCATTGAAGACACTGTTCTATGAGGGGCTGTCATGTGTCCATAGCCCACCACACAGAGAGCACTGAGGGGTTCAGAGCCAGAACTGGGTGATGACTGGTACCCAGTCTGTGACACAGGGCCAGGCCAAAGGGGCAGTGACGTCTATTGAATAAATAATCCTCAGTGCTTTGAGAATAATATTTCCTACTAAGCTCTGTTTCTCCATGAAGGAAGCTGCCCCTGGGAAAACAAACAAAACACAAAACAGCATTGGTTCGGGGCTGAATCCAACAACAGTCAGGAGTGAAGTCAGGGGCCAAGCAGAGCCTTGCCAGGTCACTTGCATCCTAGTGATTAATGGGGCAGGGGCTGTGTTCAGGTTCCCTGAATGATCACACAGGGCTGTGTTCAAATCTCTGGAATGATTTGTGTTCAGGTCTCCAGAATGATCACCTGGGGCTGTGTTCAGGTTCCCTGAATGATCACATGGCGGCTGTGTTCAGGTTCCCAAAATAATTACAGGGGGGTTATGTTCAGGTCTCCAGAATGATCACATGGGGCTGTATTCAGGTCTCCAGAATGATCACATGGGGCTGTGTTCAGGTCTCCAGAATGATCACATGGGGCTGTGTTCAGGTCTCCAGAATGATCACATGGCGGCTGTGTTCAGGTTCCCAAAATAATTACAGGGGGGTTATGTTCAGGTCTCCAGAATGATCACATGGGGCTGTATTCAGGTCTCCAGAATGATCACATGGGGCTGTGTTCAGGTCTCCAGAATGATCACATGGGGTTGTGTTCAGGTCTCCAGAATGATCACATGGGGCTGTGTTCAGGTCTCCAGAATGATCACATGGGGCTGTGTTCAGGTCTCCAGAATGATCACATGGGGCTGTATTCAGGTCTCCAGAATGATCACATGGGGTTGTGTTCAGGTCTCCAGAATGATCACATGGGGCTGTGTTCAGGTCTCCAGAATGATCACATAGGATTGTATTTGGGTCTCCAGAATGATCACATGGGGCTGTATTCAGGTTTCCAGAATGATCACATGGGGTTGTGTTCAGGTCTCCAGAATGATCACATGGGGTTGTGTTCAGGTCTCCAGAATGATCACATGGGGCTGTATTCAGGTCTCCAGAATGATCACATGGGGGTTGTGTTCAGGTCTCCAGAATGATCACATGGGGCTGTGTTCAGGTCTCCAGAATGATCACATAGGATTGTATTTGGGTCTCCAGAATGATCACAGGGGGCTGTATTCAGGTTTCCAGAATGATCACATAGGATTGTATTTGGGTCTCCAGAATGATCACATGGGGCTGTATTCAGGTTTCCAGAATGATCACATAGGATTGTATTTGGGTCTCCAGAATGATCACAGGGGGCTGTGTTCAGGTCTCTGGAATGATCACATGGGGCTGTGTTCAGGTCTCCAGAATGATCACATGGGGTTGTGTTCAGGTCTCCAGAATGATCACAGGGGGCTGTATTCAGGTTTCCAGAATGATCACATAGGATTGTATTTGGGTCTCCAGAATGATCACATGGGGCTGTATTCAGGTTTCCAGAATGATCACATAGGATTGTATTTGGGTCTCCAGAATGATCACATGGGGCTGTATTCAGGTTTCCAGAATGATCACATAGGATTGTATTTGGGTCTCCAGAATGATCACATGGGGCTGTATTCAGGTTTCCAGAATGATCACATGGGGCTGTATTCAGGTCTCCAGAATGATCACATGGGGCTGTGTTCAGGTCTCCAGAATGATCACATGGGGCTGTGTTCAGGTTTCCAGAATGATCACATGGGGCTGTATTCAGGTCTCCAGAATGATCACATGGGGCTGTGTTCAGGTCTCCAGAATGATCACATGGGGCTGTATTCAGGTCTCCAGAATGATCACATGGGGTTGTGTTCAGGTCTCCAGAATGATCACATGGGGCTGTGTTCAGGTCTCCAGAATGATCACATAGGATTGTATTTGGGTCTCCAGAATGATCACAGGGGGCTGTATTCAGGTTTCCAGAATGATCACATGGGGTTGTGTTCAGGTCTCCAGAATGATCACAGGGGGCTGTATTCAGGTTTCCAGAATGATCACATAGGATTGTATTTGGGTCTCCAGAATGATCACATGGGGCTGTATTCAGGTTTCCAGAATGATCACATAGGATTGTATTTGGGTCTCCAGAATGATCACAGGGGGCTGTGTTCAGGTCTCTGGAATGATCACATGGGGCTGTATTCAGGTCTCCAGAATGATCACATGGGGTTGTGTTCAGGTCTCCAGAATGATCACAGGGGGCTGTATTCAGGTTTCCAGAATGATCACATAGGATTGTATTTGGGTCTCCAGAATGATCACATGGGGCTGTATTCAGGTTTCCAGAATGATCACATAGGATTGTATTTGGGTCTCCAGAATGATCACATGGGGCTGTATTCAGGTTTCCAGAATGATCACATAGGATTGTATTTGGGTCTCCAGAATGATCACATGGGGCTGTATTCAGGTTTCCAGAATGATCACATGGGGCTGTGTTCAGGTCTCCAGAATGATCACATGGGGCTGTGTTCAGGTCTCCAGAATGATCACCTGGGGCTGTGTTCAGGTCTCCAGAATGATCACATGGGGCTGTATTCAGGTCTCCAGAATGATCACATGGGGCTGTGTTCAGGTCTCCAGAATGATCACATGGGGCTGTATTCAGGTCTCCAGAATGATCACATGGGGTTGTGTTCAGGTCTCCAGAATGATCACATGGGGCTGTGTTCAGGTCTCCAGAATGATCACATTGGTTTGTATTTTGGTCTCCAGAATGATCACATGGGGCTGTATTCAGGTCTCCAGAATGATCACATGGGGTTGTGTTCAGGTCTCCAGAATGATCACAGGGGGCTGTATTCAGGTTTCCAGAATGATCACATAGGATTGTATTTGGGTCTCCAGAATGATCACAGGGGGCTGTATTCAGGTTTCCAGAATGATCACATAGGATTGTATTTGGGTCTCCAGAATGATCACATGGGGCTGTATTCAGGTTTCCAGAATGATCACATAGGATTGTATTTGGGTCTCCAGAATGATCACAGGGGGCTGTATTCAGGTTTCCAGAATGATCACATAGGATTGTATTTGGGTCTCCAGAATGATCACATGGGGCTGTATTCAGGTTTCCAGAATGATCACATAGGGATGAGTTCAGGTCTCCAGGATGATCACATGGGGCTGTGTTCAGGTCTCCAGAATGATCACATGGGGCTGTGTTCAGGTCTCCAGAATGATCACATGGGGCTGTGTTCAGGTCTCCAGAATGATCAAATGGGGCTGTTTTCAGATCTCCAGAATGATCACATGGGGCTGTGTTCAGGTCTCCAGGATGATTTATGGAGATTTGTTCAGTTTCCCAGAATGACTAAAGGGGGCTGTGTTCAAGAAGACAGAATGATCACATGGGGCTTTGTTCCGATCCCCAGAATAATCAAAGGGGGCTGTGTTCAAGGGTCCAGAGTGATCATATGGGCTTGTGTTCAGGTCTCCATAATGATCCATCGTACTGTGTTAGGGTTCCCAGAATGATAAGAGGTGGCTGTGTTCTGGTCTCCAGAATGATCACGTGAGGCTGTGTTAAGGTCTCCAGAATGATCACATGGGGCTGTGTTTAGGTACCCAGAATGATTACAGGGGGCTGTTTTTCGATCTCCAGAATGATCACATAGGGCATTGTTCAGGTCTGTAGAATGATCACATGGGGGCTGTGTTCAGGTTCACAGAATGATCACAGGGGCTGTGTTCAGGTCTCCAGAATGATCACTGGGTGCTGCATTCAGCTTCAAAGAATGATCACAGGGGGTTGTGTTCAGGTCTCTAGAATGATCACATGGGGCTGTGTTCAGGTCTCCAGAATGATCACATGGGGCTGTATTCAGGTTTCCAGAATGATCACATAGGGATGAGTTCAGGTCTCCAGGATGATCACATAAGGCTGTGTTCAGGTCCCCAGAGTGATCACAGGGAGGCTGTGTTCAAGTCTTCAGAATGATCACATGGGTCTGTGTTTCAATCTCCAGAATGATCTCTTGAGGGCTGTTTTCAGTTCCCCTGAATAATCACATGAGACTGTTTTCTAGTCTCCAGAATGATCACATGGGGCTGTGTTCAGGTCTCCAGAATGATCACATGGGGTTGTGTTCAGGTCTCCAGAATGATCACATGGGGCTGTATTCAGGTTTCCAGAATGATCACATAGGATTGTATTTGGGTCTCCAGAATGATCACATGGGGCTGTGTTCAGGTCTCCAGAATGATCACATGGGGCTGTGTTCAGGTCTCCAGAATGATCACATGGGGCTGTGTTCAGGTCTCCAGAATGATCACATGGGGCTGTGTTCAGGTCTCCAGAATGATCACATGGGGCTGTGTTCAGGTCTCCAGAATGATCACATGGGGTTGTGTTCAGGTCTCCAGAATGATCACATGGGGCTGTGTTCAGGTCTCCAGAATGATCACATAGGATTGTATTTGGGTCTCCAGAATGATCACATGGGGCTGTATTCAGGTTTCCAGAATGATCACATGGGGTTGTGTTCAGGTCTCCAGAATGATCACCTGGGGGTTGTGTTCAGGTCTCCAGAATGATCACATGGGGGTTGTGTTCAGGTCTCCAGAATGATCACCTGGGGGTTGTGTTCAGGTCTCCAGAATGATCACATGGGGGTTGTGTTCAGGTCTCCAGAATGATCACATAGGATTGTATTTGGGTCTCCAGAATGATCACAGGGGGCTGTGTTCAGGTTTCCAGAATGATCACATAGGATTGTATTTGGGTCTCCAGAATAATCACATATGGTTGTGTTCAGGTCTCCAGAATGATCACATAGGATTGTATTTGGGTCTCCAGAATGATCACCTGGGGGTTGTGTTCAGGTCTCCAGAATGATCACATGGGGCTGTATTCAGGTCTCCAGAATGATCACATGGGGTTGTGTTCAGGTCTCCAGAATGATCACAGGGGGCTGTATTCAGGTTTCCAGAATGATCACATAGGATTGTATTTGGGTCTCCAGAATGATCACATGGGGCTGTATTCAGGTTTCCAGAATGATCACATAGGATTGTATTTGGGTCTCCAGAATGATCACATGGGGCTGTATTCAGGTTTCCAGAATGATCACATAGGATTGTATTTGGGTCTCCAGAATGATCACATGGGGCTGTGTTCAGGTTTCCAGAATGATCACATGGGGCTGTGTTCAGGTCTCCAGAATGATCACATGGGGCTGTGTTCAGGTCTCCAGAATGATCACATGGGGCTGTGTTCAGGTTTCCAGAATGATCACATGGGGCTGTATTCAGGTCTCCAGAATGATCACATGGGGCTGTATTCAGGTCTCCAGAATGATCACATGGGGCTGTGTTCAGGTCTCCAGAATGATCACATGGGGTTGTGTTCAGGTCTCCAGAATGATCACATGGGGCTGTGTTCAGGTCTCCAGAATGATCACATGGGATTGTATTTGGGTCTCCAGAATGATCACAGGGGGCTGTATTCAGGTTTCCAGAATGATCACATGGGGTTGTGTTCAGGTCTCCAGAATGATCACAGGGGGCTGTATTCAGGTTTCCAGAATGATCACATAGGATTGTATTTGGGTCTCCAGAATGATCACAGGGGGCTGTATTCAGGTTTCCAGAATGATCACATAGGATTGTATTTGGGTCTCCAGAATGATCACATGGGGCTGTATTCAGGTTTCCAGAATGATCACATAGGATTGTATTTGGGTCTCCAGAATGATCACAGGGGGCTGTATTCAGGTTTCCAGAATGATCACATTGGTTTGTATTTTGGTCTCCAGAATGATCACAGGGGGCTGTATTCAGGTTTCCAGAATGATCACATAGGGATGAGTTCAGGTCTCCAGAATGATCACATGGGGCTGTGTTCAGGTCTCCAGAATGATCACATGGGGCTGTGTTCAGGTCTCCAGAATGATCACAGGGGGCTGTGTTCAGGTCTCCAGAATGATCAAATGGGGCTGTTTTCAGATCTCCAGAATGATCACATGGGGCTGTGTTCAGGTCTCCAGGATGATTTATGGAGATTTGTTCAGTTTCCCAGAATGACTAAAGGGGGCTGTGTTCAAGAAGACAGAATGATCACATGGGGCTTTGTTCCGATCCCCAGAATAATCAAAGGGGGCTGTGTTCAAGGGTCCAGAGTGATCATATGGGCTTGTGTTCAGGTCTCCATAATGATCCATCGTACTGTGTTAGGGTTCCCAGAATGATAAGAGGTGGCTGTGTTCTGGTCTCCAGAATGATCACGTGAGGCTGTGTTAAGGTCTCCAGAATGATCACATGGGGCTGTGTTTAGGTACCCAGAATGATTACAGGGGGCTGTTTTTCGATCTCCAGAATGATCACATAGGGCATTGTTCAGGTCTGTAGAATGATCACATGGGGGCTGTGTTCAGGTTCACAGAATGATCACAGGGGCTGTGTTCAGGTCTCCAGAATGATCACTGGGTGCTGCATTCAGCTTCAAAGAATGATCACAGGGGGTTGTGTTCAGGTCTCTAGAATGATCACATGGGGCTGTGTTCAGGTCTCCAGAATGATCACATGGGGCTGTATTCAGGTTTCCAGAATGATCACATAGGGATGAGTTCAGGTCTCCAGGATGATCACATAAGGCTGTGTTCAGGTCCCCAGAGTGATCACAGGGAGGCTGTGTTCAAGTCTTCAGAATGATCACATGGGTCTGTGTTTCAATCTCCAGAATGATCTCTTGAGGGCTGTTTTCAGTTCCCCTGAATAATCACATGAGACTGTTTTCTAGTCTCCAGAATGATCACATGGGGCTGTGTTCAGGTCTCCAGAATGATCACATGGGGTTGTGTTCAGGTCTCCAGAATGATCACATGGGGCTGTATTCAGGTTTCCAGAATGATCACATAGGATTGTATTTGGGTCTCCAGAATGATCACATGGGGCTGTATTCAGGTTTCCAGAATGATCACATGGGGCTGTGTTCAGGTCTCCAGAATGATCACATGGGGCTGTGTTCAGGTCTCCAGAATGATCACATGGGGCTGTGTTCAGGTCTCCAGAATGATCACATGGGGCTGTATTCAGGTCTCCAGAATGATCACATGGGGTTGTGTTCAGGTCTCCAGAATGATCACATGGGGCTGTGTTCAGGTCTCCAGAATGATCACATAGGATTGTATTTGGGTCTCCAGAATGATCACATGGGGCTGTATTCAGGTCTCCAGAATGATCACATGGGGTTGTGTTCAGGTCTCCAGAATGATCACATGGGGGTTGTGTTCAGGTCTCCAGAATGATCACCTGGGGGTTGTGTTCAGGTCTCCAGAATGATCACATGGGGGTTGTGTTCAGGTCTCCAGAATGATCACATGGGGGTTGTGTTCAGGTCTCCAGAATGATCACATAGGATTGTATTTGGGTCTCCAGAATGATCACAGGGGGCTGTATTCAGGTTTCCAGAATGATCACATAGGATTGTATTTGGGTCTCCAGAATGATCACATGGGGCTGTATTCAGGTTTCCAGAATGATCACATAGGGTTGTATTTGGGTCTCCAGAATGATCACAGGGGGCTGTGTTCAGGTCTCTGGAATGATCACATGGGGCTGTATTCAGGTCTCCAGAATGATCACATGGGGTTGTGTTCAGGTCTCCAGAATGATCACAGGGGGCTGTATTCAGGTTTCCAGAATGATCACATAGGATTGTATTTGGGTCTCCAGAATGATCACATGGGGCTGTATTCAGGTTTCCAGAATGATCACATAGGATTGTATTTGGGTCTCCAGAATGATCACATGGGGCTGTATTCAGGTTTCCAGAATGATCACATAGGATTGTATTTGGGTCTCCAGAATGATCACATGGGGCTGTATTCAGGTTTCCAGAATGATCACATGGGGCTGTGTTCAGGTCTCCAGAATGATCACATGGGGCTGTGTTCAGGTCTCCAGAATGATCACATGGGGCTGTGTTCAGGTTTCCAGAATGATCACATGGGGCTGTATTCAGGTCTCCAGAATGATCACATGGGGCTGTGTTCAGGTCTCCAGAATGATCACATGGGGCTGTATTCAGGTCTCCAGAATGATCACATGGGGTTGTGTTCAGGTCTCCAGAATGATCACATGGGGCTGTGTTCAGGTCTCCAGAATGATCACATAGGATTGTATTTGGGTCTCCAGAATGATCACAGGGGGCTGTATTCAGGTTTCCAGAATGATCACATGGGGCTGTATTCAGGTCTCCAGAATGATCACAGGGGGCTGTATTCAGGTTTCCAGAATGATCACATAGGATTGTATTTGGGTCTCCAGAATGATCACAGGGGGCTGTATTCAGGTTTCCAGAATGATCACATAGGATTGTATTTGGGTCTCCAGAATGATCACAGGGGGCTGTATTCAGGTTTCCAGAATGATCACATAGGTTTGTATTTGGGTCTCCAGAATGATCACAGGGGGCTGTATTCAGGTTTCCAGAATGATCACATAGGATTGTATTTGGGTCTCCAGAATGATCACATGGGGCTGTATTCAGGTTTCCAGAATGATCACATAGGGATGAGTTCAGGTCTCCAGAATGATCACATGGGGCTGTGTTCAGGTCTCCAGAATGATCACATGGGGCTGTGTTCAGGTCTCCAGAATGATCACATGGGGCTGTGTTCAGGTCTCCAGAATGATCAAATGGGGCTGTTTTCAGATCTCCAGAATGATCACATGGGGCTGTGTTCAGGTCTCCAGGATGATTTATGGAGATTTGTTCAGTTTCCCAGAATGACTAAAGGGGGCTGTGTTCAAGAAGACAGAATGATCACATGGGGCTTTGTTCCGATCCCCAGAATAATCAAAGGGGGCTGTGTTCAAGGGTCCAGAGTGATCATATGGGCTTGTGTTCAGGTCTCCATAATGATCCATCGTACTGTGTTAGGGTTCCCAGAATGATAAGAGGTGGCTGTGTTCTGGTCTCCAGAATGATCACGTGAGGCTGTGTTAAGGTCTCCAGAATGATCACATGGGGCTGTGTTTAGGTACCCAGAATGATTACAGGGGGCTGTTTTTCGATCTCCAGAATGATCACATAGGGCATTGTTCAGGTCTGTAGAATGATCACATGGGGGCTGTGTTCAGGTTCACAGAATGATCACAGGGGCTGTGTTCAGGTCTCCAGAATGATCACTGGGTGCTGCATTCAGCTTCAAAGAATGATCACAGGGGGTTGTGTTCAGGTCTCTAGAATGATCACATGGGGCTGTGTTCAGGTCTCCAGAATGATCACATGGGGCTGTATTCAGGTTTCCAGAATGATCACATAGGGATGAGTTCAGGTCTCCAGGATGATCACATAAGGCTGTGTTCAGGTCCCCAGAGTGATCACAGGGAGGCTGTGTTCAAGTCTTCAGAATGATCACATGGGTCTGTGTTTCAATCTCCAGAATGATCTCTTGAGGGCTGTTTTCAGTTCCCCTGAATAATCACATGAGACTGTTTTCTAGTCTCCAGAATGATCACATGGGGCTTTGTTGGTATCTCCAGAATGATCACTTGTGGGCTGTGTTCAGCTCCCCAGAATGATCACTTGGGGGGCCGTTTTCGGGTCTCCAAACACATGGGGTTGTGTTCTGGTCTCCAGAATGATCCATGGGGTTGTGTTCCGGTCCCCAGAATGATTGATTACATGGGGCTGTATTTGGGTCTCTAGAATGATCACATGGATCTGTGTTCAAGTTCACAGAATGATCCCAGGGGGCTGTTTTCATGTCTCCAGAATCATCACATGGAGCTGTGTTTGGGTCTCCAGAATGATCACATGGCAGCAAGCCGCTAGGCGGCTTTGATCTGGATCACAGCAACTGATCAATGCACACTTTAAAGCGAGTGCTCAGGCTTCCCAGGGCCCAACATGGGGACAGAACATGTGGACTAGGGTCAAGATTTCCTTGTCTTCCCATGTGCTGATCTTGTGTGGCATGAGGAGGGCCCAACCCTCAGTATCCAGAGCCCAAAGCTCTTCTTGTTTCCATAGCAACCCATGTCCCCACTGTGGGTGGCAAGTAGGCACTCAGGCCTAATTCAGCAGCCATGGATGTAGTTGTGCTGTCCTTACTCAAGGTGGCTACCCCGAATAGTTGCTATGCTTGTGGCTGAAACTGAAATAGGAGGTTTAGGCTGGGCTCTGTCCCTGGTAACCTTGGTGTCCCGATGCCTGCACCCAGCGTGCCCAAAATGTGTGCTGTGGCCTGGCAGTACAGCGTTGGCTCCTTGTATACCAGTGCTTGCTGAGGACTCTGAATCGCACTAATGGTCCAGCTCACCATGTGCAGCATCTGGAGGGCAAGCTGCTGGTGCCTCAAGCTCCGGAGCCCAGAGACAAGGGGATGAAGGGATGTTCCAAGCTGCAGGGCCTAGCATCTTGCTTGCTTGCTCTGAGATTCATGCATTTTAGACGATGATAAATATTCTCTTTATTTTGATTGTGGTATTTGAGTTGGTCATATATTCACATGATTCAGAAATAAAAAAGGGGTTTTATTCTAACTCCTGACCCCACCTACCCAATCTCCCATTTTTAGCCTCTTATACATAAACCATTCTTGTTATTTGTATAGCCTTCTAGCATTAATTTTTGTGCAGATATAAACAAACATAAATATATTCCGTTTTTAAATGTTTTAAAATATCTTTATTGTTGAAAGTATTACATAGGTCCTCCTTTCCCCCCCATTAACCTATTCCATCTTGCTCCTGTCCCCCACTGCCCCACCTCCCAGGCCCTCACCACCCTATTGTCTATGTCTACCGATTATGCATATATGCATACAAGTTCATTGGTTGATCTCTTCCTACCTACCTTCCCCTGCCTTCCCTCTGAGGTTCAACAGTCTATTCATGCTTCTATAACTCTGGGTCTATTTTTGATCATCAGTTTATTTGGCTCATTAGATTCCACATATGAGTGAGATTATGATACTTATTTCTCTTAGCATAATATTCTCCAGGTCCATCCTTGCTGTTGCAAACGATAAGAGTTCCTTCTTTTGTAATGGCCTGTAGTATTCCGTTTTGTAGATGTACCACAGCTTTTTTATTCATTCATCTGCTGATGGGCACTTAGGCTGTTTCCAAAGCTTAGCTATTGTAAATTGCACTATGAACATAGGGGTGCATATATACTTTCTGAATGGTGTTTTGGGTTTCTTAGGATACATTCCTAGAAGTGGGATCACTGGGTCAAAAGGGAGTTCCATTTTTAATTTTTTGAGGAAACTCCATACTTTTTTTCCATCATAAATATATTCATAGAAATTGGGGTACTGTACAGATTATTTTTGCATCCTGCTATTTTCATGTGCCAGCTGTTCTGAGATATTTTCACAGGGCATGGA
The DNA here is from genome assembly GCA_027563665.1 of Antrozous pallidus. Lineage (NCBI taxonomy): Eukaryota > Metazoa > Chordata > Mammalia > Chiroptera > Vespertilionidae > Antrozous > Antrozous pallidus. The sequence goes on along the minus strand of CM050524.1, from coordinate 7,988,659 downwards.
GAACTGCATTCTCTTTTTCACAGGTATGTAATATGTAAATACACCATGGTTTATTGATGTGTCCCATCCACATGGACATGGGTGTTTCTGGCCTCTTGCTCACACATGTGCACCACTCTGCAAACAGTAATGGGATTTACCTGTCACTTGACTGTATGCTGGTTTAAGTATAGCTGTGAAAAAATTCTCAGGGGTGAAATTGTTGAGTAAAAAAGTAAATGCATTTTTAATTTTGATAGGATTTGCCAACTAGCTCCCCAAAGAATTGTACCATTTTGCTTTCTTGGCAGCAATGCATGAAAGAGCTTACTTCCGCTATTTATTACAGAACATGTTATATAATTTTTGGACTGGATTTTTGCTAACTTGACAGGTGAAAATGATATCCTTGTATAGTTTTGACTTCCATTATCCTAATATATAAAAAGCCAGGGAGCTGTCACAACCAAAAAAACTGGATGATGACCAAACACAGGCTGCATGGGGTGACAAGGCCAGTAGGCGGGTTAGTGAGGGATGACCAAACGACTGAACTGTAGGCTGTGTGGGGCAACCAGGCTGGAGGGAGGGGGTGGGGGGTAGTTAGGGGCGACCAGGCCAGCAGAGAGGGGCAGTTGGAGATGATCAGGCAGGCAAGCAGGTGAGCAGTTAAGAGCAAGTGGTCCTGGGTTGTGAGAAGGATGTCCCACTTCCAGGTTAGGCCTGATCCCCTCCCAGGGATTGGGTCTAACTGGCAGTAGGACACTCCCTGAGAGGTCCCGGATTGGAAAGGGTGCAGGCTGGGCTGAGGGGACTCAACCCCCCCACCCCATGCATGATTATCATGCATTGGACCTCTAAACTGTTATATAAAAAGCCTGTGGTTGTCACACCACCACACTGTAACGACTGATCAGCAGGAAGCTGCATGTGCGAGATGGATGGTGAGACACATGCGGGTGGGTGGGGTTTTGACTGGAGGCATGGGTGGGCTTCTGGGTCCTGCCAGGGCAGAGGGCAGGATTCTTGGTCTAGCCTCCTGTGGCGGTGGGACTCTTTCTGGGTCCTGCCAAGCCAAATCATGTCTGGCATGATTTCGTGTGCTGATCCCCTAGTTCTTATTATAAGTGAGCTCAAACATCTTTTCATATGGGTAAAGACCTACTTATTTTTCTGTGGCCTATTACTGTTTCTTGATCATATTTCTATTGCTTTTTAGATATTATTTTCTACACAGCTTCTAGGTAGAAACTTTACTCTCATTTATGAACATTTATTCTAAGGACCTGTGATAAGTCCTTTTTATATGTGAATTTGTTTAAATCTTACAGCAAGCCTGGAGTTGGGTATGGCCACCCCCTTTTAACAATGAGAAAGCTAAGATTCAGAGTATTTAGGTAGCTGACTATAGGCCACACAACCAGTAAGAGGCAAAATTGATATTCAGATGCAAGGTTGGCTTATTTCTAATGCCTTTTTCTTAATCATCCAACATCACTATTTTTCTTAGGCAGAGACCAGAATAGAGGAATTCCGAGTGGCTTCCATGTCCCAAGCAAATATGACAGAACAGGATTTTGCTGAGATCAAGCTGGGTGGCATGCGGATGCCCTGCTGAGATTTAGACGCATGCCTTGTCTAATCCACCCAGTGAATAATCCACAGGAGATGATTGTGCATCCCGCAGGAAAGCTTCCCCCGTGCCGCTGAAGCCAAGAGGAAACAGAGTGACAAGTGGTTGAAATTACACAGGAAGAGGACCACACTGAGTCAGGCATCAGAGTGTGTGTGGCCACTGTGAGCCAACACAGAACCAAACTTTACCCCATAGTGGCTTCCAGTTAGGAGCCCAGGAAAATATTAAATATTGCTGCAGCTTCTACTCCTGCATCTCACCTGGTTCTTCTTCAAACAGCATGGCCCACACTCAGAGCTCAGTTCTTGGGAAGGATCATTCCCCCTCTCAGCTGCCATCTCTGCTTGAAGTTGCTGTGCTGTGGATGAAAAATAGAGCTGGCCCCAAAGAGAAAAAGAGCTAAAACTGTGGCTCATTTTTGGCGTTTGACAAATCTGCAAGATTCCACGCAAGTGCATTACCAGATGATTAAGACCCTGGGTTTCCCCTTGGAGAGTGAGAACAGACTCCCCAGTAATGGAACCGCTGCAGTTTCCTGCCAGTTCAAAAGTATAGCCAAGATGCCCGTCTCACGCTTTGCACCAGTTGTGTTCCAAAAGCCTCTTCCTCACTGCAGGTCTCCCATTGTCTTTCACTTTAGTTTATTGTGACTCAGTAAAAGTAGTAAAGCAAGCAAGGGAGCAGACATGTTCAGAAACGTGTGCTAACAAGAACTGGGTGGTGCCTCCTGATCACGCACAGGAGGGGAGTGCAAACAGGCTTGGTGCATTTAACTAAAGTTTTCATCAGGACACAGAGATTCAGCATTTCCCTTGGATGTATATGTTCAGAGGTAGAAAACCCCCTGGAAATGGATTTCTAGCATTGATGGCAGAGGTGAGCTGGTGTGTCTAACCAGGAATCTTTCGGAGCTGTAGCCATACCACAGAGCAGAGCATGGCAAACTTTTCTGTAAAGAGCAGATAGTCAATAACACGGCTTTAAGGTTTCTGTCATAAGTGCTCACCTCTGCCATCGATCATAGTGCAAAAGCAGACAGAGCCAACACATAAATGAATGGGAATGGCTTTGTTCCAATAAAACTTTATTTGAAAAAAATAACAGGCAGTGGACAGGATATGGCCAGAGCCATGCAGCAAAGCATGAGTACTTTCCTCCCAAGGTAGGAAATCCTGCTCTGGGCAGTGCCCTCTATACAAATTTCCAAATATGGTTGCCTCTAGCCACAAAAATAGAGCTAGACACCACCAAAAGGACCAGGGGATGGGTCTTCCTCCAGTTCTTTATTTCCTCATTTTTATTTTGCTCTTATCTCCTTCTATTTATTATTATTTAAATCTTCACCTAAGGTTATTGTTCCAGTGATTTCCAGATAGAGTGGAAAGGAGTGGGGAGGAGGAGAAAGGACAGAGAAAGAGAGAGGAACACTGATGCAAGAGAGACACATTGATTGGCTGCCTCCCACAAGAGCTCTGACTAGTATGGGACCTTGGGAATCTAACTCATGACCCTTCAGTCCACATGCCGATGCTCTAACCACTGAGAAACTGGCCAGGGCTTATCTCCTTTTAGTCATAAGCTATTTATGTAATGCTTTTTCTATCAAGTGTCATGGGTCACTGATCTTTTCATTTCACTTTCTCAACATTCCTGCTGACCCCGGAGACACTGGGGGAAGAGTGGATTCGGGGCTCATTCACACTTGGGTTAAATCTTGGCTCAACCACTTACTTAAGAAGCTGCTTGATGCTTGACTACTGGGATTGTGATTGTTCATCCTTTGAATGAGGCTTGAGGTAGATATTTCATAAAGTTATTGTGATGTTTACAAATAGGAATGAAGCTTCACCAGTTACTATTCAGTAAGTACTTAAAAACATGTATAAGTCTAAATTGTTACTACTTCTTAGTAATCTCTGGCGTTCTCTCTACTTTTATAACTCTTTCTCCCAGGCTCCCATATTTGATAAGGCTGGAAGCAGAGAAGTCCTCTAATGAGAATATGTAATTGTTTTGGGCACTGTTGGGCTTGGCTCTGAGTGACAAAACACAAGATAAAAGTGGCTTAGACCAGAGAAGCTGGGCAGCACGGTGCCTGGATGGAGACCGCTTCTATCCTGCACCTCTCGCATCCACATTTTGTCCAAAGTGGCTGCTCTGGCTCTGCGGCAGGTAAACAATTAGAAAGGTCAGGCAGAAAGGGCGAGAAGCAGGAGGCTTTGCCAAATCAACCGATGGCTCCCTCAGATGCTCTCTGACACACAAACCTGCTTTACCTTCTATGGTCACTGCAATCTCCTTATGTCTCTGTTTACTTGCTTATTGTCTGTTTCCTTCAATAGAATATAAGCTTCAGGAGTGCAGAGACTTTGTTTTATTAGCCACTGTTTCCCTCAAACCGGATACAAGGGCCTGCATGTTGAGGTGCAAATCAAGAGTGTTTAGAATGAATTCCAGAGTAAAGCCATTCCACATGGACATACTGAAAGGATTAACTCTGTATCCTGCAGAGTGCTCTGTGCACAGTAGATTCTCAATACAAATACCTGGTGAATACTGGAACAATGAGCAGAATATCAGTCAGCTTGAATTAGTGCCAGGAAACAATAATAATTAACTATAATTACATGCTAAAAAATATGCAAAGTGTTTTACATGCTTTACCTCATTTACACTTCTATAACCCAAGGATAATAGTTTATAGCAGTACTAGAGGCACGGTACATGAAATTTGTGCACAGGTAGGTCCCTAGGCCTGGCCAGTGATCAGGGCCAATCTGTGAGGAGACCAGAGGGGTGATCGGGGCCCCCACTCACACCTGCCTTGGCTGACCTGGTGCCACCTCCTCACCAGCTCTGCCCCCACCACTGCTGCCAGTCACCTCTCTCTGTGGGGTGACTAGTGGGGTGATTGGGGCCCCCTTTGCACCCACCTTAGCTGGCTTGGTGCCGCCCGCTCACTGGCACCACTCCCCATTACCACTGCCGGTGGGGGCTGTAGGCTGGGGAAGCTCCTATGTTGAGGGTTTGCTCTCTGGTGGACAGTGTGCTTCATAACGATTGGTCATTCCATGGTTTGGTCGATTTGCATTAGGATTTTATATAAATAGATTACTACTTGTAGTAACAGTACTAGTAGTAGTTGTAGTAGTACTAGTGATAGCAGTTCTAGTGGTAGTGCAGCCAAAACCAAGGTTTGCCTGCCTGCTATCATAAAAGCCAAACTCCTGAGACAGATGCTGGTGAAAAAAAAAGAGGTTTATTAAAGTGCTGGTTACCTGAGAAGATGGGAGATTCTTGTTGCAAAGCCAATCTCCCTTCTCAGTTCCGGCAGAGCTTTTATAAGGAGGCAGAAGGAGACCAGAACAAAGAAATGTAGGGAGAGGGTTGAAAAGCTATCTATATGCAGACCAGTTCAGTCCATTTCAATAAGGATTTTTAAATTGGTCAAGTGATGGTATAGTATGTGCCATTCTGGTCTTCATTATTCTGATTCTAAGGTTAAAGGTCAACAAATCTTCTGAAACTGGGATGACTGAAGGTTGAAATGTGCATCTTCTGAGGTTATTTCTTAGGATTCTTATACAAACTGCTGTTTATCTACTATAGAGAGTGCCTGGGAAAGACCCCTAAGCTGATTGTCATCTGAATCTAGTGGTGCCCAGCAGAGCCATGCCCTGGAAACATACCTTGCCAGAGGCAGGTGTGTTGTCAGCCTGACCTTCATCTCAGGTAGGTGGGTTTCATTACCTAAATCCAGCCAAGCACCAGGAACAAACATGATTATTTGGGCCCACCCAGTAGTGATGATTACAATGAAGCCACAATAATGCACATAATCTCCTTTGTATTGGGCTTTAGTAAAACGTCCTGGTATTTTGCTGTATAAAATAAATGTGCTGTAACAGCTCTGGGTCCTTCTCTCCACTGGACCCCAGCTTTTTCCTTCTATCTCTGTGTCTGTCTCTTTCATTTTCTCAATCCTCAGCCAACCCTACTCAGGAACCGGATTGCTCTCTAGCTGTGCTGGATGCTGAAAAGAGAGAAATATTTATATTCTACAAGCTACATATTAGTCAGAGATGACATTTATAGAAACAATGACAAAATAAAAGTGGGATGAGTTACAGTAGTGGCAGCAGTGCAAGTGGTAGCAGTACTAGAGATAGCAGTAGTGCAAGTGGAAGTATTAATGGCAGTAGTCATGGTGATAATACTAGTAGCACTAGTAGTAGAGTGCTACCAGTAGCAGTACTACTGGTAGTAGCAGCACTAGTGTGGGTATCAGCAGTAGCAGTACCTGTGGTAGTAACAATACTAGTGGTAGCAGTAGTTGTATTAGTGGTAGCAGTAATAGTACTAGTGGTAGTAGCAGCAGTAGCAGTACAAGTGGTAGTAGTAGCACTAGTGGGAGTAGCAGTAGCAGTACTAGTGGTAGCAGTAGCAGTATGAGTGGTAGAATTAACAGTGCTAGTGAGAGTTGCAGCAGTAGTAATACAACTGGTAGTAGCAGCACTAGTGGGAGTAGCAGTAGCAGTACTAGTGATAGCAGTAGCAGTATGAGTGGTAGAATTAGCAGTACTAGTGGGAGTTGCAGCAGTAGCAGCAACAGTCATCTTATTTTAGTGATAAAAAAAAAACACACTAGATTTCAGGGAACTTAAATAATTTGCTCAAGGTCATACCTCTGAAAGAATGGTAAAACCAGGACTTGACTGAGCCAGGTGTATTAGATTTTAAGGTCTGTAGTTTTAAACACCAGACTATATTGCCCACAAAGGACCCCACTAAACGAGGTGGATAGATTGAGGTGATTTCAGGATTCCTGGACTAATTAGAGTAAGAGATGTTTGAGGTGCAGTAGCCCAGTTTTTAATATGTGTGGCAAAGAAATACTAAGCAGCACTCTGCAAAGGAATTACTTTGTCATCACCATTTGACTTGACAGTGAGTCTGTCTGAACTTGTTCTATTATTTTATTATGATTAGTGATAGGCATTCAATTCAAATTCAAATGAAAGTTAATGAAGTGAAGTTTAATAGTTAGCAAAGGAAGAAAAATAAATCAAGCTGGTAGAAAGCTAAACTTAAAGACTTTTTCCAAACATTTGAAATCACATCCTATCTAATAAAAGAGTAATATGCAAATTGACCATGCCTTCACTATACCCACCAGCCACACCCACCAGCCAATCAGGATCAGGGGGCAGGCCAAGGCGGCTGGAGCTAGGGGCCTGGGCCTAGGCAGCCAGGGATGGGGGCGGGAGGGGGCAGGGCCGAGGCAGCTGAGGCGGAGGGGAGGTCGGGGTTGAGGCAGCCAGTGCGCACTGACCAGGGAGAAGGCCTGGGCTGGGGAGGGGGGCACTAACTGGGCACGAGCTGCCTAGGACAAAGGCCCAGGCTAGGGGGCTGGGGGAGGCGGGGCTGGGATGGAGCCAGCCATCGGCCCCATTGCAGGGCGATGGCTGGGAGTCCAAGGCCTAAAGCCTTGGCCAGAGGCTTTAGGCCTTGGGCAGACTGGGGATGAGTGGTCAGTAGGACACCCCTTGGGGGCTCCCAATATGTGTAAGGGGGCAGGTTGAGCTGAGGGATCACCCACCCCCAGTGCACAAAATTCGTTATAAAGAGCCAAGTGCCCAAACTTTTCTTTAATTAGTTAATTTGAGGGGATATAGTGCAGACAAAAATTATGAAATCATGACCATAGGACAGGATGAACAACTATAACTGTAAAATTATTTGGAATTCATTTTAAAAAATAAGTCAAAATCCTTCTGTTGGAGGCAGTGTGGGGTAGCAGGAGATTTCTGGTATCTACTAGAAGCAGATACATCTGACTTTGAAATGCTGGCTTTGCCTCTTCCTGCCTGGATAGTCAATGTCTCCACATGTCTCTGAGACTTGGTTTCCTCAACTTAAACAAAAAGGGGGTAGGTGGGTACTAAAATCTCTTCCATTCTTCTGTCATGAAAAATCAAAGGAAAAATCACTTCAAACAGTGTCTGCCCATTATAGGTACCCTTGAAAAGCTGACCTGGACTGGGGAACTGCAATATTCCTGATAAGTAGCATGTTTCTGGGTTTTTATTAGGAGCCTAGCCAATGCAAATCACTGAGCTTGTTCATCAGTTTTTCTTGGTCAAAGTTGATTTTTAAAGATCGAGGAGCCCTGGCCAGTGTGGCTGCATTGGTTGCACGTTGTCCCATGCACTGAGAGGGCTCTGGTTAGATATAGATATTATGCTGGAGGCTAATTAAGGCACTAGTTCAATTCCCAGTAGGGGCACATGCACAGGTTGTGGACTAGATACCCAATAAGGGGTATGCAGGAGGCAGTTAATCTCTCATTGAAATTTCTCTCTCTCATTCCCTTTCCCCTCCACTCTCTCTAAAAAAAAAATCAATAAAAACATATTTAAATAAATAATTTTTTTAAATTAAGGAATAGTATACCTACAGCAAAGTACATAACCTTAACCACAATGCTGAGTGAAATTTAGGAATTGTGTATGTAGCCATGTACCCCAAGCTAGATCAAGATAGAGGCTATTTTCCAGGTTTCTTCACACCCCTCCCAGCTGGTATCCAAGGGGAACCAGTATTCTTTTCTGTTTTTTGTCACCTCTGATTTTTAAATAATATCAGCCTTACCAAAAAACTGAAAAAGTTGAACAAAGAATTCCTGCTTACCAACTTCACCCACTTTTCCTAAGTGTTAACATATCTTCTCATCACAGAACAATTGTCAAAACCCGGAAAAGAACATTGATACAATACTACTAACTCCTCTACAGACCTTATCTCAGTTATTCACCAATGTTCTTTTTCTGGCTCAGGATCCAAGCCAGGTTCACATACTGTATCCTGTTGTCGTATCTCTTCAGTCTTCCTCCACCTGGGACAGTTCCTCTGTCTTTCCTGTCCCCCACCACATTTTAAGAGACTGGTACATTGTTGTGTATAATGTTCCTCAATTTAGATTGTGTGATGTTCCCTCATGATTTTTGACAAGGTCATGCATTTTTTACAAGAATGCCACAGAATGATCTTATGTCCTTCTTTGTGCTATCTATCTGCAGACACGTGGTAATTAGTGAAATTACCCTTGAGCACATGATGAAGGGCTGTCTGCTAGATTGCCTCAGTTGTAAATCTATTATTTTTTCCCTTCTAATTAATAAATATCTTGTTTGGAGATATTTGAGACCATGCCAATATCTTGTTACTCATCGCATATTTTCCCGCTTATTTTAGCATCTATTGTTACTGTATGACAAAGGTGATTTTCTATTTTTAACATCCCTTCTACATTATGAATTGGACTTCTGCTATAATGAAGAGGGGTCTTTTCTCCATTTATTTCTTTATTTAACTATTAATATCAGCCTGTATATTCATGGAGATTTACTCTATTCCACGTGTTACAATGCATGACTATTGGTATTTCTTTTACTGCTCAAACTGCCCCTGCTTGGCCATTGGAATGCCTTCGTGCTGGCTCCTATGTCCTTCAAATAGGCCCCCTCACCTTTGTGAGCAGTTTCTTACTTTCTGAAACCATAAGAAGTTTAAGCTCACCTGGGCTTCCCAGCTTTAGTCTTGGAATCAACCATTTCTTCAACAAATCCTGTTTTTTTTATTGGGGAGTTACATACTCTTGTTACCACTGGCATATCACTGTTTTCTTTCTTTTCTCTTTTTTAAAATTACAGTTGACTCACAATATTGTGTTCATTCCAGGTGTACAGCATAGTGATTAAAAACTGTTCCCCTGATAACTCTAGTAGCCACCTGACATGTGCGTTGTTATTACAGTACTAGAGGTCCGATGCACGAAATTCGTGCAAGGGACTCAACCCTCGCAGACACAGTGGCACATGCACTCAGCCTGAGCAGCCCCAGCTTTGTCATCCAGAAGGACATCTGGAAGGATGTTGGCTCTAATTGGCGTATTATGCTTTTATTATTATAGATTATTGACTGTATTCCCTGTGCTGTCCTTTTGTCATTGTTTTCATCACTCTGGATCCTCTGATAAAAACACGAGGAAATAGATATGTGTATCCTAACACACATCTAGATCTATCTGTGTGTATGGCTGTGTGTGTGTGTCGTGTGTGTGTGTGTGTGTGTGTGTGTGTAAGTGTAATGCACATTATGGTTTCCAACTGATACCTCTAATGCCAATCCAACACCACAGGGTTTATTCTATCCTTCCTCCTTTTCTTATTTATATCTCTTTTCTCTGTCAGTGAGAAACCCATATCTCATCTAAAATATATTCACTAACTTGCTTAGTCCTTGAGGACATATAGGATAGCCTCAGAATTGCTAATCCATATGCATGTTTAAAACAGTTCTTTAGTGTTATAACGTACAGTGAAAACACTGTTTTCCAAGTTACTTCAAAAGTCGGTCATTCTTGTGCTCAGGTGTAACACAGTTTCATTTGTTACTGTTTCTATTCTGTTTGGCTTCCCCCACTCCTGGTTGATTTCAATTATGCGTTTATATTTTGAGAAGCAAACATAAACATGGTTCTAAATTCCAGCATCCTTTTCAAGGTCACTCTCCTCGCCTTTCTTCCATCCCAAACCCATTTACCCATCTTTCTGGCCCAATCCCATCTTCTCCTTCTGGGTGCTATTCTCATAGCTTCCATTTTTCTTATCCTGTGTTTCTTCCTTTTCAAAATAAATATATTTTGATTGACTTTGGAGAGGAAGAGAGAAGGATGGATAGATAGAGAGAGAGAGAGAGAAACATAAACGATGAGAATCATTGATTGGTTGTCTCCTGAATTCCACACTGGGGATTGAGTCCACAAGCCAAGCATGTGTCCTGATCAGGAATTCAACCATGATCTTCTGGTTCATAGGTGAATGCATAACCACTGAACCACACCAGCTGAGCTATGTTTCTTCCTTATATGAAAGGCGGCACATGCAGATACTCCTTTGCACTTTGCTCTTTTCACTGAAAACATACTCTGGAAATCACATTTTATCATTTAAGACTTTCCTGATTCTTTATAAAAACAACACAGTGACATAGCATGTGCCCTTGACTGGAATCGAACCCAGGACCCTTCAGTCTGCAGGCTGATGCTCTTTCCACTGAGCCAAACCAGCTAGGGAGTCACCATTTTTAATGTTCACAAATTGACAGATAAGAAATAGTATTTCAATATTCTTTTAATTTACATTTATCGAATTACCTAATTAGGAGGAGTTTGAACATTTTTTTATAAGTTCTTGCATGTGTGTGTGTGTGTGTGTGTGTGTGTGTGTGTGTGTGGTCTGTTCATGTGTCTTCCCCTTCTTTTGTTAGATTTTTTATATATGTATTTAAATTGAATTTAAACACAAAACATCACATACTCCCACCTTCCCAGAAATAGTCACTTTGTCTTATTTAAGGAAATGAAATTATTATGAGTTAAGTCTTTATTCTGTGACATAGGTGTTTGGACAAGTTTAGGCAAACAGCAAAGATTTAGAAGTTCTACCACCAGACCAAGAGTGTTTTGAAAAAGCGAAAGCCAACGCGATTCCTCATCCAGCCGTTCAATATGAGCTGCTAAAATTAAGTTAACAAGGCCTCGACTCTGGATACTCTAGGTCTTTGGTGTCTATGACCTTGAGGTCATTACAATCTTCCCTAATGGACGTCCAGGACAGACCTCCTTCAGTTAGCTTGGGCGACTCTACTATCGGGACCATGGAAGTTCAACATTGTCATCACCAGCTCTGAAAGGTCAAAATGATGCTTCCATCCCCAGTCCTCCAGAGCATTACTGTTAAAGTTCATTGACCAACTATCTGCTGTAGCCTGTGGAACAGAATTCACGTTGTAGGTGATCTGGAATTCCGGTATGTGCTTAGAACCTCCTGGACCAACTCGTGGAGGCAGAAGCTCGTGGCATTGATGTTGTAGGTCTGCATAGAGGGACTCTGCCAGGGCCTCCATGACTTCCAGGCTGACCCTGAGGCAGTCATCAATGTGCATCATTGGGAGCTTCGTGCCAGGTTTCAGGTAGCTCAAGTTTTCCATTTCTTTTTTTCTTTTTTTTTTTTAAGAGGACCATGAAGAAGGTATTTTATTGAGGTACTGTGTTCCAAGGCTCTCCCTAGTCCAGCATTAGTCCCCTTAGTACAGTCTCATGGGTGGAAAGGACCAGGCCTCTGGGCTACTCTGGGCCACAGTATAGAGAAGTTGGGCAGTGGGGCAGGGGGACAGGGACTCCAGTCAAGGGCAGAGGTTCACGGAAACAAGGGGGATGGTAGCTGAGGCAGGGATTGTGGTGTGCTGACCCCACAGGGCCAGGAAGGAGATGGTGTGGCTACTAGCCAGATGCTTTTCAGCAGATCAAAGGGTGTTGGGAGGCCCCAGGCCACTGGAGATGTTGAAGGCAATGTGGGTGGCCAAGGACCTTTTGGTGGAGCCAGGCTCCCCCTGTGTGTAGTGAGAGGGCAGGAGGTGTGAGGTATAGCAAAGGTGAATTCCTTTGTCCCCTATCCTCCTCTCCTCCTCTGCCTTCCTTCCCCTGGGGCCTGCTCAGGGCTGTTGATCCTTTGTCTCTCAGAGTCCCCAGGCTTGGTCCCTGACAAGGATGGCTGGCAGCCTCGGAGCACCAAGGTAAGGTCGGGCACACAACCATGGCATACCTGTAAAGTACCCAGGATGGCATCCCTGGCCTCTTGTACTAGGTTCCTCCTAGGGAAGGCCTGTGGCAGAATCAGCTGGCCCTGCAGCTCCCCTAGCAGCTGCCCCAAGCCAGAGAGCTCTAGGGAACTAGATGGGCCTGGGCCAGAGGCTCCAGGCACCTGGTTCTCCTTGCCCCTTGACTGTGGGCCTGGTTCTTGGGCCCTGAGGGGGCTTGGGGAAGGCTTGGTGGGTAATGTGGGGGTATCTGGCTCCAGTGACCCCCTGCTCAGCAGCTGTGCCACGTCCAGAAATTTCACCTCATGGTGGAAGACACCCCGGTGCTCCCGGCTTAGCCGGCCCTGGAGGCAGTAGGGGCCACATGGTCCTGGAGGTCCACGGGTGGATTCCGACCAGCCACAGGAGGCTCCTGGTGAGCCAATGGCCAGCGGCTGCCCACCAGGACCTCACGGAGCTCCCGCCTGGCCTTCCGACGGCGGACCCGACCAGGTTTCTCAGCTCTCTGGAAAGACCGTGGGGCTGGCCCCCAGGGGTCCATAGAGTCTGTCTCGCCCCCATGAGCCTGCCCCTTCCCCTCAGCCCACCCTACCCCTCCACGCTGTGGGGTGCAATGGCTTCTGTTTTCCGAAGAGGCCCCAGTTCACTACGCACCTAGCGCTCTTCCCGCCTCCGGCCTCCAGCGCAGGCTTGCGCACCTTCCTTGCCTTCTGACTTCTGCACGTCTTCTCAAGTTTGCCATTCTTTATGGCCTCGTGGACAATCTGGACCTCAGAGTCAGTCGTTCCTCCTCCAGGTTGGGAGTTGGCCGAAACGATGCCAGGACAGCTCAGGCGTGAGAAACCTGAGCCACACCGGTAATAACAATATTCTCCCGCGAGCTCGGCACGGACCTTGGACACCCATACATGGTCCTGGGTCTCTGAGCTCAGAGGCTCCGAGGAGAGGTAGGTCCGGAAACCCCGATCCTGCTGGGCACAAACAATCGCAAATTGTGTTCCCAGGCAACATCCAGAACATTATACAATCCAGCGACGCTTACGGCTTTTGCCAACGACACGTGTGCTTCTCCGACGCACCGAGCTAAGCACTTAGTGAATCAACCCGGTGATGCAGTGGTTTACCACGGTCTCTCAAACATTCTTGTAATTCTGAATGTCGGAATAAATAAATGGGCCACTATGGAATGCGTGATCAGAGGGTTTTCTTGTGTCAGACGAAGTTACATTGTCCTTCCCAAATTGTTTCCTTAACAAGCTAGCAAGTTAGCAAGCCCTACTCCAAGCTGGCCAAGACCCCCTATAATTAAGACCCATGGCCGATCTGTTTCAGAGAAAAAGGCAGAGTGGAAATTGGCATCTCCTTGAATGTGCCAAGGGGAGGTGCCCAGGACCCGGGGGGCAGCTGTCCCACAGCCACAGGCTGGGTTCTGCAGCATCTGGTCCACAACTCACCGCAGCGTTCTGATAATGTCCTGATGGAGAATTCAGGGATCACAAGGGGTGTGGCAGAGTCCATGCAGCGACCCCCCAGCAGCATTGCCCATCTCCAGGTGGGCATCATCAGAGTGGGGCAGCTTCCAAAGGGCCTTCCCCTAAAAGGAAACCGGCCCTGTCGTTAGATTTTAAAAATATATATTTTTATTGATATTAGAGATGAAGGGAGCGGGGAGAGAGAGAGAAACATCCATAATGAATCATTGACTGGCTGCCTCCTGCACACCCCACACTTGGGATGGAGCCCACAACCCAGTCGTGTGTTCTGACCAGAAATGGTATTGGTTCACAGGTCGATGCTCAACCACTGAGCTATGCCGGCCAGGGCTCTTGTTAGATTCTTTTAAAGCCAATTTTAATATGTTCTTCATGTTTCAGTGGTACTGGGCATTGTGATATATGTTGCAAATGTTTTGTCAGTTGTCTTTTGAATTTGTTTATAGTGTTTTTTTGGTCATGAAGATTTTTAAATGTTTATATATAGTCAAATATGTTTGTATTTACTGATATTGCTTTTATTGCCTATGGATTTTAAGTCATTGTTAGAAAGCCTTTTCTTACACTAGGGTTAATGAAGGATTCGACCATGTTTTCTTCTAGTACCTGTATGGTTACATTTTTCCATTTGGCTGCCTAATCCATTGGAGCTTATTCTCACTGTATGCGGTATGCTGTATGAACGTATGAAGTATGCATTTAGTTTTGTCTTTTACAATTGGCTACTCATCTCAGCCATCTATCTCAACATTTTTGTTAAAAGATCTTTCTTTTGCCCTATTGATTTGAGATGCCACCTTTATCATGTGCTAAATTTTCATATATACTTGAACCTATTTTAAGGCTCTATTCCATTCTGTACATCTGTTTTTCTTTTCTCTTGCAAGTACTATACTCTTTTAATAATAAAGCTATTTGTTTGGTAAAACAATAAAGATTTTCTTTATCAGTGTGGAGAAAAACTATTTTGACTTCTGTCACTGTAGACTAATTTTGGCTGTCTTTGATCTTCATATAAATGGAATTATATCTTGTGTCTGACTTTTTTTATTCAATCTTTTATCTGTGAGGTGCATCCATATATAGGAGGTATTGGTAGCTTATTTATCTTCATTGCTATGTAGTATGCTTTTGTATGCATATGCCATACCTTTTTTATTCATTCTTCTGCTGTTAGATACATAGGTTGCTTCCAGTTTGAGCTGATCATAGGATAAGTGCATGCTTAGCTTCAATACATACTACCAATTGGTGTTTCAAAGTGTTTGCACCAATTTAAGCTCCTACCAGCAATGTATGAGATCTTCATTTGCTCCACAGTTTTATCAGTGCTTGATATTGTCAACCTTTTAAATTCTTTTAAAAGAAAAAGACATACACTGTTTTCCTCTTGAGACTCAGGAGCCATTTCCAAAGTAAGGAGCACCCCTGAAAGAAAGCAAGCAAAGCACAGTAGGCCCCATTTCCAATACCTAACCAGTTACTGATGATAGTTATGAATAATTCGGTTTTATTGAAAAGTGTAAAAACGTGGTTATTAGCAGTTTATTGCCTATTCATAAGCCATTTCCTCTCTTCTTTGCTATCAGGATCTCAGTTCTGTTCAAGGATGGTGAGCCTATCTCCAGCTCAGGGGGGAACCTAATTAATTTAAGCTAATCATGGTTTTCCTGTTCCTGTGGCAAGCAATTAGCTGAGAGATGAGCTTGTGGCCCAGGTCTAGCCAATGAGAAATAAGGGAAGGACTGTGGGGAGAGGAGGGCTCCTGGGAAAGGCTTCCTCAGGAATGAGAGTCCAGAGGAAATGGTCCTTTTTGCCTCTGATGTGGTATATCTGGATGTGATGCACGGAACGGCAGCAACCAACTGACTCCAGGCTGAAAATGAAGCACAGACATAAAAGAATCACATGATATGGTGGTGGGGCCTTCACTGGAGGTCCTGGAACCTGTCCTGTCCAAGTTTCTGAGAATAATAGTCACTAATTGCTTAAGACCATTGGAGCTGGTTTTTCTATTACTGTAAACTAATAACCCGGGACTGTGTTAGAACAACAAAGGGGAAACATTGCTCTTACTCATGCTTTATTACTATGTAGAGCAACCTCCTGCTTGTTCTAGACCAGTGGTTCTCAATCTTTAGCATGCATTAGAATAACCTGGAAGGATAATTACAACAGGTTAGTGGAATCTACTATAAGAGATTCAATAGATCTGGATTAGGGCCAAGAATTTGCATTTCCCGAAGTGATGCTAAACTGCTGGCCCATGGGCCATATATGGAAAACCAGTGTTCTAGAATATAGACACTGTCTTATTGTACTTACCAACCTGCTTTAAAAAAATTTATATATTCAATGGGGGTGGGGGAGAGGAAATATGTGCACTACTATATGTAATACTTTAAATAATAAAAAAATAATTAAAAAAAAACAAAAAACCTTGTATGGACTTCATTTTCATGTTGATGGCTGTAAATCTTTATTAGCATATTGTGTGAATATACCAGAATTTGCAAAACATGTTACAAACAGTAGAACTTCTGTTATTTGGGAGTTTGTATTATTACATTAATATGAATAATCCTGCCATAATATCACTTTCTAGTAGACCTGACTCATCAGTAATTTCCCTAAGGTAAAAGTCTAGCAGCAGAATTCCTAATCAGATGGAGATACTTGGATTTTTTCATGTTTTGTATTATCTCTATAATCCCTCTAATCTCTACTCCCAGACACAATGTCCTTAGGTTTCAGTATTTTGCCAGAGGAATTTTGGTTGATCCTGCTCAGCAGGCCATGGCCTTGACCATTGGCCTTGTGGTGGTTTTTCTTTCATATTGAGTTGAGCACAAAGACCAAGGCTTGTCCATTCCTAAGAGTTTGTTTAGTCACTTTAATAGGGGAAGCGGATGGATGTCTGAGAGCTTCTTAAGTCTGTGTCCTCTCTAACATGAGAATTTGAGCATGCGTCCTATCTTTCTCATAGTTTTATTTGAAAAAGAAAAAAAAGAAAGAAAGAAAACCACTTTCTCAGGGCTCCAGAAATCAATGCTTGCATTTGGATGTCATCTGTCAGTTATCTCAGATATAAAAGAAGGAGGAACGCTGGATGGAGTTACCACTGTAACCTGACCATAGAAGCACTGGTTTTCAGCAGTATCTGCCCTCCTAAGTTAGAGTAGCCCCTTCCCTTAAACCAGGACACTTAGTATCACTCAAGGGAAGAAGAAAGCTCACCAGAAGAAAGCTCACAAACAAAATGCAGATGATACCTGATTATTACCGGTCTTGGCTTGAATTCTTTAGAAAAAGGCAAAGATTGAGGCACCTAAAACATTTTCATTTTAAATACATAAGCTTATTTCCCTCTCACTTAAGAACCTATGATGAGTGGTCCAGTACTGGAATGACAGTTCAGCCATCAATGATTTGTAGACTCCCAAACTGTTTGAATTGCTACTACTTCCCAGGCAGTGGGGAGTAGGGTAATGGAGAGAGACAGAAAGAAGGGCTTCAGGAAGGTGAGATGGAGGCGTAAATTAAATTGTTTTTTAAGGAAAAGACCTTGGAGTTTGTATATACCATGTCTGCTCACATTCCATTGGCAAGAACTTAGTGGAATAGCTACACCCAGCTCCCAGAGTTTGGTCTTTAGCTCTGCAGCCATGTGTGAGGCACTAAAACATTGATTTAGGAGGTTGTGGTGAGGGGGAAAGCCAGGCAAGGCAGGAAAGAAGCACTGGGATGGTTTGCATTATGCGCCAGTCATGAAGAGCCATGTGAACCACGTACCAGGCTTGTTGGCTCTGCACACAGTACTTTTCTGCAAGGGGTACAGGAGGCAACGTGCCTGGAAACAGTCCATGGATAAGGGAAAGGAAGGGGAAGTTATGTTCCTCTTCCCACCCAGCCCCATTTCCCACTGGCCAAAGTTTACCCTCATGGGGACCAAATTCTCCTCTCACCTTTTGTTTAAGCCAACCCCTTGGCACCTTCTCAGAAGCAATCCCCTCTCTGGAAGTGAAAGAATGACCCAGTGTGAACAAGGCACTAAACCAGGAGAGAGCAAGGGCAGATAATCTGAGAAGGTGTATAAGACCTATGTTTTAATACATTACTTAATGTAATTTTGAGAAGAAAATACAAGAGACATTGTTGTAAACTGTTCTAACTAAAGTCTGTCTCTCCAAGTTCTGAGCCTGTTGCTTGATACCTTACAAAATTAGCTATTTGATCAGAAGCTGATGGAGGGAAGGAGCCTCTCATTTTCTGTGGCCAAGAACTCTCCTAATATAAGGATGCTTTTGTCAGGCATCTCAGAAACCTAAAGGATGATTTCCTCTCCCTGCTCTCTCCTCACTGGATATCAGTTATTGTTCCATATTGTCGACATTTGGGGGTTTTAGTGACCCTGTATTTCAACAAAGGGATAATGGCAGTTTAAGGTCTGAGGTCTTTCAAGGTTGGTACTTGCCCTTGGTTTGCCACTTCCTTTAAGTGTCACCGTGGCTCTTACAGCAAAGGGCAGGTGTGGTTGTCTCAAGTATATTTTCCACTGTCCTGTTAGGAGGCCTTATGAAGAATGCTTGGGGATGTTGGACCCTAGATCTCACCTGCACACTGAAATATTCCTTGTCCATTGAAACTTTCTGACGCTCTGGTTCAAAAGGATTACATCTAACATTCAAATTCCACTCTTTACTTAAAACAAAAACAAAGAAACCTCCCTCCTCATGGTAACAGAGTTTGTCAGGAAAATAATCCAGTGGAATCGTAACTGCTGGAAGACATCATTAATCTATTTGTTTACATTGGGCCTAGGGGATTTGTCAGTTATAAAATCTGTTCGTTCATTGGTTTTAACAGAAACCAAGGATTATCTCATAAATTCTGTAGCTGTGGAACTAAGAACATCAGGGCTCTCCCTTCAAATTTTGGAGCACAGATCACTGCCATGGCTTTTAAACCCCCCCCCCCCCCGAATTTCAGGATAGATGTGTTACAGAATGAGTGGGTGTCCCACAAAGTAAAGCAGCATATTTCTTGACTCAGCAATTCTTAACTGAAAGACAATGATTCATATGGTCAATTGACTTCCAAATGAGAAGGAAAAAGAAGACAGCGTTAGGTAGCCAAAACTGGTTTGGCTCAGTGGACAGAGCATCGGTCTGCGGACAGAAAGGTCCCAGGTTCAATTCTGGTCAAGGGCATGTACCTTGGCTGCGGGCACATCCCCAGTAGGGGATATGCAAGAGGCAGCTGATTAATGTTTCTCTTTCATCGATGTTTCTGACTTTCTATCCATCTCCCTTCTTCTCTATTAAAAAAAATTAATAAAATATATGGGGGGAAAAAGAAAAAAAAGAAAACAGCATTAGGAAGATTCATCCATAGAATCTCCTTTACCATTTCTCCAACGAGCCTACTTTTATAAAACTACTGGATTCCAGAGTTAGCATAATTGGATTTAACGCTTCTAGCTCTTGACTCAATAAAAGACAAAAGTGAAACCAGAGTGAGTCCAGTGTAAAAGATCATGGGAAGGGGAAAGATGAAGTCTGAGATGTAGGCAGTTGTGGACAAATGACCAAATTACATCTCTGATGCCTCCTCTCCTTCCCTCCAGTACAACCAGACTGGTCTCCTTACAATTCCTCAAATAGATTTCCATTTAGAACATATGGCCCGTGCTGGTAAGAACATCTTTTGACTTGCTTACCAACCTATTCCCAGCTCCTGGAAGAAACTCTAGTAGTTAGTGGGGTCAGATGATTTAGGTTGCATTTCCAGCACTATGTGACTTTGGCATATTCACCTATCTTTTGAGCCTTCTTCCCTGATCTGTAAAATGAGAGTAATAATACCTACCTCACAGAGCATTTGTGAGGATCATTGCAACAATGATCTTGAAAATATTTTTAGCATGTTAATTGATTATTACATACTAGAGGCTTGGTGCACAAAATTCATGCACAGGGGAGGAGGGTGTCCCTCAGTCCAGCCTGCACCCTCTCCAAGCTGGGACCCCACGAGGAATCTCTGGCTGCCTGCTTAGGCCTGATCTTACCAGGATCATGCTTAAATGGGCAGGCAGACATCCCTGCCACAATCCAGGACTGCTGGCTCCCAACTGCTCGCCTGCGTGCCTGCCTGATTTCCCCTAACTGCTTCCTCCTGCCAGCCTGATCACCCCCTAACCACTCTCCTGCCAGCCTTATCGACACCTAACTGCTCCCCTGCCAGCCTAGTCACCCCTCACTACCCTACCCTGCAGGCCATCTTGTGGTGGCCATCTTATGTCCATATGGGGGTGGCCATCTTGTGTGTGGAATGATGGTCAATTTGTATATTACATCTTTATTATATAGAATGAGAGAGATGCCTGGGTTTTCTAACGAACCTTGATAAGCAAATGAATGAATGAAATTTCATGATACTGGGGAACTGTTACCATTTGAAACAGATAAGATTTAAGATGCTCATCCCACCAAAAAAAGAAAAGTATGGAACTTAATACCTCAAGAAACTCAATGGACTGTACAGATTCTGGATGGTAAGAGCAGGAATGTCTGTTCAGGGATAGTCAAGTGATTTTTAGACTTGACTGTCTGAAGATCTGCTATCTTCTTGGAGGCCCCCTTGGAGTCCCATTTTGGTAGTGGCCACAGGGAAGGAAGGGGAGGCTGAGTGAACAGGGACCATGCACCTCCCCCCTTAATTGTTTCTTACTCAATGTTATTTCTGATTGCAACTACACCCAGGAGGCAAAGAATAAATCACCTGTTTATTGTTTCGCTTGGCATAAAGTTTTAACAAACAAAATTTTGTGATAAATCCAGCATTTTTTTTTGCCTAATAACAAAGATCAGTTTTGTGTTTACATATGCACACTTATGTGTGTATAAATGTTCTAGCACTTCAGGATTTTAAACTTTTTTGATATAGCCTATATTGCAGAAAATCACACAACTCAAAAGTGTACAGCTCAGCAACTTTTCATTTTCATAAGCGTCTATACCCCGGTACTCAGCACTTCTCCTGAGAAGTGGGAGGTGCCCAGCATCTGGGCACTCCCCTCCTGCTCAAATCCAGTTACCCTGCCTCACCCAAGAGAGAAGTCTGCCGACTTAGAACAGCACAGATGAGGTCTGCTGGGTGTTGAAGGTCCTATAAAAGTAGAATTATGTTTTGTATCTGGCTTCTTTTCCTGCATGTTGTCTGTGAGTTTATATATGTCATTGCGCCGAGACCGGTTTGGCTCAGTGGATAGAGTGTCGGACTGCGGACTGAAGGGTCCCCGGTTCGATTCCGGCAAGGGCATGTACCTTGGCTGCGGGCGCATCCCCAGTAGGGGGCGTGCA
Organism: Antrozous pallidus; assembly: GCA_027563665.1. Classification (NCBI taxonomy): domain Eukaryota; kingdom Metazoa; phylum Chordata; class Mammalia; order Chiroptera; family Vespertilionidae; genus Antrozous; species Antrozous pallidus. Next base: position 7,967,528 of record CM050524.1, on the reverse strand, counting down.
AGAGGCAGCTGATCGATGTCTCTCTCCCATCGATGTTTCTGACTTTCTATCCCTCTCCCTTCCGCTCTGTAAAAAATCAATAAAATATATTTTTCTATATATGTCATTGCTTATGATTTAGTCAATCTCACTCCCATGTATTCCATGGTTTGCACATACTAACATTACCCAGCCTGCCGCCGAGGGGCGTGTGGAAGTCCAGTTTGGGGCCCTGTGAACATTTCAGTGCGCGCTTTGGCACACACGAGCACGCCTTCCTGATGGCCCACCGTGTAGCTGCTTTGCCTTGCAAAACTGTTTACATGGACATCTCTGTTCAGAACTGTAGCTTCAATGACCTTCTGCATGTTGTTGGAACAATACATACTGAATTTGACTGATGTTTAATATACTTTACAAAAAACTGCACCACGATTAGGCTGCTCTCCCGGGAGGATAAACTCATCTGAGGGAAGGAGGGACAGGGCTACCACTCTGGCGCAAGCTCTCATCACCTGTTACCTGTCTGCACTGTAATTTCCTTAGAAGTCTTCCTGCTTCCAGGATCACCACCACCCTTTTCAAACTGTTCCCAGCACAGCAGTGAGAGTGAGCCTTTACCACTTAAGTCAGAACATGTCACTGCAAACCTGCACTCGCTTCTCATCCCACTTGGTGTCCAATCTGAGCCTCCCTCAGGCCTTGTGCTCTGTGACCTAGTTACTCTGACTTCCTCTCTTACCACCCGTCCCCTCTCTTCGCCCCGCAGCTACAGCAATGCTGGTCTCTTTACATGCCCAAAGTGGGCCTTTCTTGGTTTGTCCGCTCAGGAGCAGACTTGGAGACAAGGAGTTGAATGTAAATCATTTATTTGGAAAGTGAAGGATGTGCCCCTGGGACACTGGGAGGGGAGGCAAAAAGGATGTGGATGCCGACACTTCGACTTCAGGCTGCCCTTAAAATGGTCACTGAGGCATATGGGCAAGACCACGAGAGTGTTCACTGCAAGTCCATGTGTTTTTAAAAATTTATTTTGAGAGAGAGGTAGAAGGAGAGAGAGAGAGAGAGAGAGAGAGAGAGAGAGAGAGAGAGAGAGAGAGAGACATAGATCGGTTGCCTCCTGTATGTGTCCCGACCAAGGATTTTTGTGGCCTGACCTGGAAACAAACCTGCCACGTTTTGGTGAACAGGATGGTGCTCCAACCAACGGAGCCGCCCGGCCAGGCCCAGGCTGGCGCCTTTGCTGTTCCCTCTGCTCTTCCCTGTGAGACCCACATGTCACCCTCTCAGGTCTATGCTCAGGTGGCTCCTCAGATCACCTTCTTTCAATGCCACTGGCCTTCTAACACGACTTTGTTCACTGCCTTTCATCCCCACGAATAGAGGCACCATGAACGCAGGAATCTTGGCCTACAGGTGTGCTGCTTTCCCTCCACCAGGAGGCATGGTGCCCGATAGATACATGGAGGAGGTCAACAATATTAAATGAATGACTTAAAGTGCATTTAAAAAATAGGCCTTTCTATTTTTTCCTGTGTCTTTGTCAATTGATTTATAATCTTAGAGGTGAAAAATATGATTGGCATCATGAACACCAGCATGTACCTATCGGGACCTGATTCTGAATGCCTTCCATGGCTCTCCCCCTCTCTCCATCAATGCTGAACATCTGCTGTGTGCCGGGCAGTGCTCAAAGGGCTAGGAATGCTGCTCTCTATCAATCAGCTAGAAATGACTGGGCAGCAAGTGATAGAAACACCAAAAGCAATGGCTTAAACCAAGTAAGGGTTTTATTTTTCTCACTAGTGGCCCGGTGCACAAAATTCATGCACGAAGGTGGGGGGGTTACCTCAGCCCAGCCTATACCCTCTTCAACCAGGAACCCCTTCGGGGATGTCTGACTGTTGGCAGTCTGACTGTTGGCAGTTGGACATCCCTCTCACAATCTAGGATCACTGGCTTATAGCTACTCACTGGCCTGCCTGCCTGATCGCTCCTAACCACCTCTGCCTGCCTTCCTGATCACCCCTAACTGCTCCCCTACCAGCCTGATCGCCCCTAAGTGCTCCCCTGCTGGCCTGATTGCCCCTAACTGCCTCTGCCTTGCCCCACACCTGGGACCCAGGCTTCCCTCCCTCTGGCCAGCTCTAGGCACCCAGAACACGGGCCAGCTTCACTCAGGTCAGCTGCAGCCACAGGCAGCCGCAAGCACCCAGAACCACAGGGCATGCGGCTTGTCCCTCTCCTGGATCACAGGCGCAGGTGCAGCTGCTGGCACCCTGGACTGCGTGGCAGGTGGCTTGTCCCTCTCCTGGGCCAGAGGGGCAGGCACAGCTGTTGGTATCCGGGACCGTGGAGTGGGTGGCTTGTTCCTCTCCCAGTCTGAGCTGTTACGGCACGATGGCATGAAGATGTGATGAATATTTGCATATTAGCTCGTCATTATATAGGATTTTAACTTGTCACAGTCTATCTTCAAGTGGATATTTTACCACTTCACATCTTGTATAGAAACTTCACTGTAACAAAATTTCATTTTTTTCAGGCAATCTTTGTGCTATTGTTGTCATGTATTTTACTTACACAGATGTTATAAAACTGACATTACATTATTATTTGTTTAAATAGTTATGGTAATTACCTTTAAATATATTTCAATAATAAGAATCTTCTATTATATTTTTTCCTATGCATATACTGCCTTTGGTGTTTTCCATTTTTTGGTATAGATCATTATTTGTATCTGGCAAACTTTATTTCTGCTTGCAGGACTTCTTTTAACATTTATTACACTACAAATCTGCTTTTGATTTAAAAAAATTCAATCTTTTACACATAAAAAATATTTTGACTATTTCTAAAATAGTTTAAAATAGTTAAAATATATTTTGACTATTTGAAACTATTTTAAAAATATGTTCACTCAGTCTAGAATTATAAATTGAAAGGGTTTTCCCCCTTGTGAGTACTTTAATGATGTTGCTCTACTATATTCTCCCTTACACTGTTTCTGATAAGAAATATTTTGTAATCTTTATGTTTATTCCTGTGTATAGTGTGTCTCTTTTCTTCTGACCACAGTCCGGCTCAGCACCCGGCCATCACAGGGCCCTGCGATCGATCGATTTTTTAAATTTCATTTCAGAGAGGAAAGGACAGGGAGAGAGGGATAGAAGCATCAATGATGAGGGAGTGGAAGCTGCTTCTTGGTTTTGCTCTTGGCGCCTCGTCCGTGGATTTGTGTTAAAGTCTCTGTCAGACCACGCTACGCGGTCCCGTTACTTGTGGAGAATTCATCCTGCACGTAGGTGGGGGCTTTTATTTACCGGCTTCCATAGTGCCCTGGGCCCACAAGTTTCCCAGGTGTCGGCTTGTGAGTTCTTCCTGAGTCAGACAGCCCGAGGCCTGGGGCTTGCTTTTGCCTCTGAGCTCAGCCCTCTGTCTCCTGGATTTCTGGATGTTACAGGGCGGGAGGCCCAGGGTCAGAACCAGCGCTGGGGACAGCGACCAGGGCTCCCTCGCGTTGCTTGGGCCCCGAGCCCAGGCTGAGTGCAGCTCTGGATCCTGGGTCACAGGGTGCCCATGGACCCAGACCATCACTGTCCCATAAGGGCGGGCAGTGAGCCCCGCTCCAGGGTCCTGTTCTGAGGGTAACTCTGGTCCCGTTACCCCAGGAGTGGGGCCACGCACGCCTGGCGGAGTCCAGGCCGGGGTCTGCAGATGGTCCGGGTCCAGTGCCTTTCTGGCCCATGGAGACATCCCCACCGCTTGTGTGTTAGCTCTCGCCTTTCTCACTTCCTCTCCCGCACTCGCTGCCGCCGCTCTGCACACAGGCGGGCTGGGTTGTGTGGCTCGGTCTCCTCTGCCTCAGGGGCTGTGTCTTGGCTCCTCTCCTGCCCCCACGGCTGGGCCTCGCCCTGGAGACGGGGAGCTCTGGGAGGCAGGAGCTGGGACGCTCCCCTCCATCGCCCTTCCCAGCCTCGTGACCCGGGGTAGACTTGGCCAGCATCACCATCCGCAGGTGGCATCGTTTGGCAAGCCCAGCCAGGCACAATAGAGAGGTAATGAGCTTCGGGCAGAGACGCACCTGGATTCAACTCCTGATGTGACCTCAGGCACATATACACCAGCTGCTTCCCAGCTCAGTGGGTGATCATGTTCACAGGGCACCTGGGTCACCCCCTCTGTGTCCTCGCCTCCTTCAGCCTGGCCCGGTCTAACCCCAGGGCCATCGCAGGGCCCTGCGATCAGTGGGGGCTGCCATGGATGGCTGGTCCTGCCCACAGCCCGGCCGGCCTAACCCAGGGCTGGAAAGGGCCTCATGGAGAGAGGCCCTTTTCGGACCTGGTCATTGCCCTGTGAATGGCTGGTGGGTGTGGCTGGTAGGAGTGGCTTATTGGGTGTAGCAAATGTACGGTCAATTTGCATATTGCTCATTTATTAGATAGGATGTAATGGGAAGTCTAGACACAGGCAACCCTGTGCATACACAGTGACTCCTAGGGGCCTTCAGGGACCTTGTCTGCTTCTACCTTCTCCTTGGGGTCCCAAGCTCACTGCTCCCACTCCAGCAGTGTCTGCATTCCATGCAGGAAAGGGAAATGCATGTTCCAGAAGATTCCTCACTCTCTGATCTGCTTTCCTGAAAATTCCACCCAACATTCCTGCTTGGATCTTCTTACATCTCCTGGCCACCTGGCAGCAAGGGAGCTCAGCAGTGTTGGGTTTCTGTGATTAGTTTGTTTTCTTTAGTGGGAAGGAGAGTGCAGTTCAATGCACCCCTGAGTGAGCGGCTGGCAATAGTAGCCCCTGTGAATTAGGATCCTGCTCTCTGGAAGCTGTCGCTGGGGTACAGGCAGCCTCCCCTACACACATGCAGACCCATCTGCAAAAGTGCACAGTGCCACAGAGCTGTGCGAGGCAGAGCGAGGAGCTGTGCGAGGCAGAGCGAGGAGGGCAGCAGTGAGAGTAACTCTTCTATGTTCTGCCTGTGAATCGGAGGCCACCTATGAGGAAGTGGCACTGCTGCTGGGTTCTGGATGAAGAAACAGGCCACCTTACCCAGGGCAATCGTGAGTTTACGGATCCTTAGTTGTTTATCATTTAATATGGGACAACAAAACAGTATAAGTGTGTGACCTTTTATGCTTCCCACAGGGACGTTTAAGACATCATCTGTGGCATAGCACTGTCAGGTTGCAGTGTTCGGACTGTTTCCCTCTCTCACTTGAAAAATGCAGTGGGCTGGCCCTGGCCAGTGTGGTTCAATGGGTTGGGCGTCATCCCGTGCACCACGATGTGGCCTGTTTGATTCCCCATAGGGCACATGAGGGCTCAGTACACTATGGGGAGCATGCAGGAGGCAGCCCATAGTTTCTCTGTCATAGATGTTTTTTCCTCTCTTCCTCTCCTCCTTTCCTCATTCTCCAAAATCAATAAAAAACATATTTTTTAAAAAGATGTTGTGCTCTGTGAGCCCAGAGGCCACTAGAGCTCACATAGATGACTCAGCGCTTGACAGACTGCCACTCGCAGTGGGACCACTTTCTGTTCTTTATCTGATCGCCTGATGCTGTGCAAATGCTACCTACGAGGAAAGTGTTTCTTTTCAATTATAAGAAACCTGTCTTATAACGGACTCAGACATGCTCATGTCTATCACATGTAACTTTTTTGTAATTATCTTCTCTGTATAGGGGTTCCCTGCTATTTATCCTGTTCCATCTGCAACTGCTGATAATAAAAGCCAATGTCCTTAGTTTGAATTCCATACCTTGTTCATGTAATAATTCCACTTATGGAATAAACATCTAAGATGAAAGATTTTGATAACCAAGATCGTTTTAAAATGTCACTGGAGTGGTTGAAATAAACTGGTACATTAATATGAAAAATTATTTGCATGATTAGTGACCATGTTCTTAAAATATTGTTAAATAAGAAAATGGTGTTAATATGTTGATTAGAAATAAAAAAGATACAGACTAATATAATTACTGGATGATTTTAATTTAGTAAGATGCATTTAAACAACTGGAAAATAATTTCTGTAAGTGTTAACCATTGTATGGTGGGAATTTGAGTAATCCTTATTTTCTTATTTTGCCTTTTCCTGCATAGCTTGCATTATTGTTACAATGAGCATGAAAATCAGTGTTAAAAGGGATACAAACTTACTTTCATAGAGGGGACCATGCATGAGAAGAAAGAACACTGGCATAGGAACTGAAAAACCTGAGTTAAAATTTATGGACCATTTAGTTCACGTGTGACCTAACCCGCTCTAAGCCTCAGTGCCTTTCACCTGTAAGCCCAGAGAGAGGCCGAGTGGGCCTCTTTCAACAAATACGAAGACGAAAGCTTGAAATTGTTGTAGGCGGTGGAACGGCACCAGGTGCCTGACCTGTGGGGTGGGGTCAGGCCAAATCTGGATTCAGCAACCTCAGTTCTGGCCAGGAGAGAATGCAGAGCCAAGACCCAAACTGAAAGAGAACGTTTACCTGGTAAATTACAGAGGTAGAAGCAGTAATTCCTAGAAGGAATGGGCTTCGGAAATAAGTTATGGAGGCAAAGGAAGGGCCCTTGGGATTTGGAAGTGAGGAAGCTAATGGTAATGTGCCTGGGGGCTGGGAGGGAGAGAAGGAGGATGGGGAGAATGGCAGAGGGGGAGCAGGAGAGAGACAGAGGGGAAAGAGGAAGGCACTGGGGTGCTCCCAGAAGGGAGAGTGCACTGGGTCCTCCTTCCTAAGGGTTTTAAGGGTGGAGATTTTAGGGGAGCTCCGATCTTTAGGGGCGCAAAGATCTTGATAGAATATTCAGCAGCTTTCCAGGTGTGTCCATTCAGGGTTGTAATCGGCACTGGTTGATTGTCCTGCACCAGGGCAGGGGGTCATACGTCCTGAAGTCAGTTCAGCTTGGCTGGTTTTGTTGCTTATTTGGCCCTGGAGCTGAAATACAACTGAGGCCTAGATGTTATCTCTAGGGAGGAAAGGTCAGGGGATGCCAACCACACGGCCAGCACATGCTAAGGGAGGAAAAGTCATCCTGGGGCAAGGTCCCTCCCTATGGTTGACTGTCCATGGCTAGGCTCCTGGGGCTTTCCAGCTTGGGGACCTTCTGTACCTGCCCCATCATCCTTGCTCTGCTCATTTCTGCCTAACTGCCTACCACAAAATGACAGTGTTAGTCACAGTGAGAATGTGCTAGAGGAATCTGTGAGAAAGCAAGGTCATGAGATGGGACACGTAGAGATGGTGGTCAAAGGGAGGCCCTTACTATTCACGTTCCCCAAACAACCATCAGTGCAGGCTCACCATTCCTGTGTCCAGATAGATCACTTCTAGAAGCTAGCTGCCCTCTTTCTCTATGACAGGAAAGAAAATGCATACATGTAGCATGACCAAAAGAAGATGCCAGTAAAATATTACACATTGCAGGTACCTCAATTAGAATTGTTCTAATGTTTGCTTCTGTCACCCACAAAATAGAAAGGAAAGCAGGGCTAGAAACTTAAAAGGACCATTGTGCCCATTGCTGTTTTAGGTACTCAGAGTCTATTTTAGCAGACTTGCCTCCCATTGTAAAACAAAACAGGGACAGCTAGCTTGTCTTTGTCTCTGTATCTCTTCCCACTTAAACACAGATAATCCTGTTGTGATAACCTTTGACACCTTATTACATGGCTATGGTAAATAACAACTGCCTCATTTTTTAATGTCATTCCTGGTTAAACAGTGACATTAATCACTGCACATAAAATTTGAAGTTTCTCTGAATAGAAGGAAATGTTATTTGGATTTCTTTGCTTTGTTGGCTAAGTTTATTGGAGGACTTTGACAGCTTAAATGGTTGAGAATCACTGAGTTGGTCTGTCACTGAGAAAGGCCTCCAGGGACAATACGAACCAGCCAATGTAGGGGCAGTGCAGACACGTTGAGAGAATTAGAGAGCTCTATTCAAAATCTGAGTGCAAAAGGAAATGAAGAAATTCAAACACTCACAAGTTTCCTTAATTGCTTAGAAAATGCAGTTTGAATTGCCTTTTTTACTGTATAAAGTGACATTCTTTGAGAACTTGCAAAGGAATGAATTAAAAATCATTATGTAGGCCACTTCGAAATTCTTGGAAATTGCTTTACCATAAACTTCTGTATTGATAAGGACATCGAGTTAGAGCTTTTGACATCACTCATCTTTGATAGTGTTATTCTTTGTCAGTATTTCTTAAATAAGGAAAACCTGGGATTATATAATTCAAATTTTACTGCAAATTGGTTTAATTTTTTTCTATTATTGACTGTTTTTTTCCTTAATTTATGCTTTAATTTCAGAAATTACTTATTTTTTTATTACAGGCTGATTTTTAATTTACCTCTAACCTTTTGAAATTTAAATTTAGTAAAATAGAAACTAAGTGTTGTAATCAGCTAGAGTTTAGTGGCTGGCAAACTCATTACATTAGTCAACAGAGCCAAATATCAACAGTACAACGATTGAAATTTCTTTTGAGAGCCAAATTTTTTAAACTTAAACTTCTTCTAACACCACTTCTTCAAAATAGACTTGCCCAGGCTGTGGTATTTTGTGGAAGAGCCACACTCAAGGGGCCAAAGAGCTGCATGTAGCTCAAGAGTCGCAGTTTGCCAACCATGGGGCTAGATGATAGAATCCTACACTTTTAGATGGAAGGGACCTTCCTGTCCCATCTTTTCCACTAGTAAGCTGATCACTACAGAATCATCAGCACTGGTATTTTAAAGAACATTTTTTTTTCTAGTTGATTTGCTTTGTATTATAAATCTGTTATTTTCAAAAATAGTGTTTCCTTCTGCCCATCAGGTCTTGATATAAATTCAAGGATCAATGAGACTTTGGAAAAAACAAAAGGGATGACTGGATATTTTTCAGCGGAGCACAGGTCTCTGGGGGGCATGTAGTTCTATCGTAATATATCTTTGCCTCTCACTAAACTATTCACAAGATTGAAATAAAAGTTAATTTGAAAACTGTTCCTATAATTACGATATTGACCACAATAGTTGAGAAGTTGCTGAGAAAACTAGAGTAATATAAGTAAGTCTTGTCTACAGATATTCAAATAAAGTCTGTCCTGTGGATGGTCAATGAATTTCCCTCTCCTACATGGAAGAAGACAGTATTTCTCCATTTGTAAACCTATTTCAGCCCTCCCATCTATCTCTGTCTCTCTTCTTTGAATTCTCCTTTGAATGAGTTGTGACATTTCACTAATAATAAGTTAAATAAAATACTCAATAGGTATTCATTTTTATATAAGAACCACAATTTTACCTTTTTGGGAAAATTATCCTTTAACCTGAGAAATTATGCAAATGATCTTTGCCTGAGAGAAAACTATCCACTCCTCTCCCTTTTGTTTATATATGGAAACAAAATGCTCAGAGAAGCACAGGTACATGTGTAATAAGTTGCTAAGTGGATCTGAATACACGTCTGTTCAGTTCCTAAATGTATGTTCTTCCTATCGCGATGCACTGTCTTCTCATGGAATGCCCTCTCAAACATAAGATATACATTTTTATTCTTTCAAAAACTGCTTTTAGTTTCATGTTCCATTTAATGCTGATGTTTCAAGGTATTTATTTGTTATATAAAAAATAGATACTCCCATAATCTTGAGACTCATGGTAGTGAAATTTAATTTACATAGTCTTTTAATTCAGTCTTGTCTTTCTAATGTTCTGCTCTGGCTGGGATATTTTTCTTGGCTTTGCATCAAACGCCATATTTCTCAAAGCCGCGTTGGTATCATGAAGATGTACAACAACTTGCATACAAAGCTACTTACTGCCTTTCAGTACTCGTTCTGACCTGCTGACAATGTCCAGGAGAAAGCTTCAGAGAGGGGCAGTGTCTTGACCATCTCTTTCAGACTTGCTACTCTCTTCTTTATGGCAAACAGAGCTTCAGCCCAGGCTGGTTTGGCTCAGTGGATAGAACATCAGCCTGCCGATGGAAGGTTCCCGGATTTAATTCTGCTCAAGGGCACATGCCTGAGTTACAGGATTCTCTCTCATCATTGATGTTTTTAACTCTCTCTCTCCCTCTCACTCTCCGTTCCTCTCTGAAGTCAATAAAATACATTTTTTTTTAAAAAAAGAGAGAAAGCTTCAGAGCCTCCCAGAAGGCTCAGTGTACATTTTTTTTGTTTTTATTGTGCTTATTTAATGGCTATCTTTCATTTATGGAATATATTCTGTTTTGCATTTACATTAGTAGTATAAGACTCCATTAAAAATAATTTTTATTAAAATAGGTTGAAATGAAAAACAATTAAATAATTCAGGTAATAGTTATAAGCCAGGAAATGGCAGAAGTTATGAGTCTTATGATGACTCCAATTTGGGAAGGAGGAGAGTCTTTGGAGGTGAAGATACAGTCAGTCATGCAGTAGTTAAGTGGCCCTGGGTCACTTGCTTATAGGAACTGCCTGTCAAACTGAGGCTACTATAGTCAGCACCACATAATGACATTGTAGGCACAAGGAACCACATATACCACAGTGGTCCCATAAGATGGTAATGCAGCTGAAAAATGCCTTCCACCCAGGGCATAGTAGCCACAGCACAAGGCATTGCTCACCTGCCCGTGGTGATGCTGGTGTAAACAGCCCTTGCTCTACCAGCCGTGCTAAAGGGCAGCCCATAGAGCAGAGTAGTGTGCTATCACATTTAGGTTTCTGGAAGTGGACCCTAAGCTGTTCACACAGAACAAGACTGTCTAACGATGCAGTCTTGATTAGCACTCCATGACTGTGCCATCCACTTCAGAGCCAGTGACAAGGAATTGAGACGATGTAGCTGACTATAGTTTCCTGAGGCCATGGAGTGTAACTGATTTTTCTTCTCATGCCTTAGCTTCTAATACAGTCCTTAGCACATTGGACTAATAAGAGCTCATTTTCTTTCTTTCCTTCTGTGTTGCTCCTTAGTATGGTCACGTAAACATTCCTATGGTGTTATAAAGCAGAGAGTATTGTATAGGAGTTAGAGAGTGGGAGTTTTTGAGCACCCCAGAGAGGCTGTGGACTATGCCCCAGATAGAGTTGTCAGTGCTGACACCAGGCCAGCCCTTGACATACGGTCTCATGGCCCCATCCCAGCACGTAAGCCTTGCAAGACAGAACACTGTCAGCTTTCCGAAGAACAGGATGACCTGTGAATAACATGGTCATCAATGGCATGACTCTGATATTGCTTGGGGAAAACTGTTTTATCTTGGGTTGCTTGTTCTGCAAAAACAGGTTGTGGTTAATGTGCTTAAAAGTGGTCTTGCACAAAGGGTTGGGGCTGCTCTCCGGTGTCTTTGCGTGGAGAATGGCAGAGCAGTTGTTGGGCCGGTTAAAAAAGGCTCCCTAAATTTTAATTTGGTCTGGGCTCCAGTGGTCATTCACTCGCTTCCGCTCCACAACAGGTACACATGAAATAAACACAAGCATGTATAATCTTGTATTTTTTCCCTGGGATTATCGAAGCTTTATACATTGACTGCATAACACTATACATATGAAAGTTATAAATACACTAGAGGTCCGGTGCCCGAAATTCATGCACAGGGGGTGGAGGATGTCCCTCAGCCAGCCTGCACCCTCTCCAATCTGGGACCCCTCGAGGGATGTCTGATTGGCAGTTCCTACCAGGCATTGGGCCTAAACGGGCAGTCATACATCCTTCTACAATCCAGGACTCCTGGCTCCAAACTGCTCACCTGCCTGCCTCCCTGATTGCCCCTAACTGCTTCTGCCTGCCAGCCTGATCACTCCATAACCACTACCCTGCCAGCCTAATTGATGTCTAACTGCTCCCCTGACAGCCTGTTTGCCCCCAACTTCCCTCCTCTGCTGGCCTGGTCACCCCTAACTGCCCTCCTTTGCAGGCCTGGTCCCTCTCAACTGCCCTCTCCTGCTGGCCTGATCGCCCACAACTGCCCTCCCTTGCAGTCCTGGAACCTCTCAATGACCCTCCCCTGTTGTCCATCTTGTGGTGGCCATCCTGTGTCCACATGGGGGCAGGATCTTTGACCACATGGGGGCAGCCCTCTTGTGTGTTAGAGTTATGGTCAATCTGCAAATTACTCTTTTATTAGATAGTATAGAGGCCTGGTGCATGGGTGGGGACCAGCTGGTTTTCCCTGAAGAGTGTCCCAGATCAGGGTGGGGGTTTCCTTGGGGAATGGTACAGCCTGGGTGAGGGGCCTATGGTGGTTTGCAGGCTGGCCACGCCCCCCAGCAACCCAAGCGGAGGCCTTGGGATCTGGGATTAATTTATGGTCTACAATTGAAACCTTGTAGCCTAGAGCAGAGCTCTGTGGTGACAGCCATTTCTGTTTGGGTTTATTTAAATTATATAATAATTTGTAGCCTGGAGTGGAGGCCTAGCTGCTAGGGCTGCAGAAGCTTGGCTTCCTCCATCACCAGGGCAACCCTAGCCTCTGCTCTCTCCAGCTCTGTGGCTGCTGCCATTTCTGTTGGAATATATCTTCTATAATTGAAACTTTGTAGCATTGAGTAGAGTCCTAGGCTAGCAAAGGCAGGTGGAAACCCAAGCCGTCCTCCTGCTCTCAGTAGCCACAGCCATCTTGGTTGAGGTTTATTTGCTCCTGATTGGCTGGTGGGCATGCCTTGTGGGTGTGGCTTGATCTGAGGTATGGTCAATTTGCATATTACTCTTTTATTAGATAGGATAATGAAACAAGAAAAAAAAATTCCTGAAATACCCCCATACACATATTACACCTCAAAATCAACTACTCCTATTTTGACAAACTTCTATTTTGTTCTATAATAAAAAAAAAATCTTTACACAAATGAGTTTCTATCATTGCCAGTTTTGTAACCTGTAATTTTCATTTAACAGTAGATCATAGGCTTTATTTAAAAAAGATTTTTTAAAATGGATTTTAGAGAGAGAGGAAGGGAGAGAAAGAGTGAGGAAAACATCAGTGTGTTTTTGGAGAGAAACATAGATTGGCTGCCTCCTGCACGCCCCCTACTGGCAATTGAGCCTGCAATGCAACCGGGGCATGTACCCTGACCAGGAATCGAACTTGCAACCTCTTGGTGCACAGGAGGACACTCAAGCAACTGAGCCACACTGGCCAGGGCAGATCATAGGCTTTTTGATTTGACATTTAACATTCTTTCATTCAACATCATTTTTAATGTTACACCCACGCTGGGCCTTTCTTTACCATCCATCATGAGACCTACCATCAGAATGTCAACCTGTGACTTCCTTGGTAAAAGGTGGGAGCACTCAGACTATGTGTGTTTGGGGATCATGGCTGTTTTGGAGAGAAGCTAGGGAAAAAGAGGGAGATAATGAGAGGTGAGAAGAGAAGGAGGCATGTGGAAAGAGCTTCCTGGTCACAAGCTGTATTGGGGAGTCCTGCACAGGGAAGATGGTTGCCTTGGCTAAACTTGGAACCCAGCCATTAATCTTGGGCTCCCTCTGCTGGCCTCTCAAGCACATGCACTGGGTGATGAACAAGAGCCATGACTAAGCAGGACCCAGTCCACTGAAGGCACCTGTGATGGAGAACAAACAGAAACAACCAGCGTAATGAATTTCTTAACATCGAAGACTATATCAACACCGACGGATTGACTGACTGTGCTTATTCAGTTGAAACAAGTTAGAATCTGAAGCCCCTTCCCCTTGTCCCATCTCTTTCTCTTTTTCTCTGCCTCCGGGGAACACAATTAGAAAGGTCTCAGCTTTCCTTTTCAAGATTCTTAGTCTCCTGCTAGGCCTCTGGTGATCTTGTTGGTTGCTTCTCTTAACTGCATTTCGCTGTTGCTTTTCTCTTTTTTTCTAGGGTCTTTGCCACACCTTACCCCCTTGCTGGTGCCACTTGTGAATAAAAAAGGTAACAGCAAAAACATTGCCTTTGCCTTGCAAAGCAGAGCTCCATTAGCTCCTGTAATTATTCTCTCTTATTTCTCCATTTGTGCTTAATTCAAAGCTGTAAAAAGCTTTTCAAATTAGGTGTGTGCTTGACTTAACAGTTGTGATAAAACAATGCTTCCAATAAGGAGAAAACAAGACACATTTGTAATTTCCTTTTCCATAATTTATAGTGACTTAGCTCCCCCCAGCAGGAGATAGGATTTCTTCGGGAACAATTTTAATAGTGCCATCTGAAGCAGCACACATTTCTCTCGCAGTCATTAGAGCTCCTAGCCTACAAAACAGGGACTAAAGATTGAATTGGGATATAGAGAGAGGCTACCTGAATCCCATAAATAAACAATGAGGCCTGGGCCATTTCAGCACAGAACTTACATAAGCAGGCCAGATGGTCAGCTGCCATACCACACATGCATAATCTGTTTAAAAAATGACAGTGTAGGGTCAGAAGCACTAATGTACCCCCGGTGCCACTCATTTACGTCTTTTACACCACGCACCAGAGCTGTGGGTTGGGTCAATTATTGCTGGCGGTAATGCAGACAGATGACAAGATAAGGGGATTGTTGAATGATGTGAGGGCAAACACTAAATTAACTTAAAGATGGATGGCCCCAAGCTCAACCTAATAAATGTTATTTGCCACTGATCCTTCTCACTGAGTTGCTAGTGATAAAAAAAAAAGTAATAAAATCAATTAATGTGTATTTAAGCACATACAAAAATGTAGGTTATTATCTTATTGGTTCGTGTAACAAAAGTTTAGAGCTTCAGGTATAGCTGGTTCTAGAAGCTGTTAAACAAAACAAACGAATTCAACTGGGGTTTATGCCACAATCCTGGATGGCATAGCAGCCCATGCAGCAGTTAGAAAGAGCTCCCAGGACATGTATGCAGTGAAAGAGGGAGGAAAAAGGGAGTTTCCAGGCAACGGTGGGTTGATACAGGCAGGGGCCCATCAGACTAATTAATCACCATTGCTGATCAGGTAATTCCAGCTTGACTGGCTGCAGGTGACATTCCTAGGAAAAGGCTAGAACTGCAGTTGGGTTAGCCAGTTAGTCTTGGTTTCATGACATGGGCTTAGCACCCCTCACTCTATTTTGGGACCGTTGTCTTTTTCAACAATACTCAGGAAGGGTTGGCATGTCTCTCTTGTGCTTGCTGGCTTCATTTACAGCATGCTGTCTCTGCTGGTGCTCCCTGATGCTCTGTCTACACCTTATCCCAGTGAAAGAGTTTCTTTGCCCTTACCATTCTAGCAAAAATCTCTTTGGCTTCGTTCAGACATGTGCATTTTCTGAACCAATCATTGTGTCTAGAAGAATGGAAGGTGTTGATTGAATCACGTGCAATTCTGTGTGAAGGTGGGGTGGGGGGAAATGAGGGGGTTTGTGGATAGCACTACCGAAACAGCTAGACTAAGACTAAAATCTACATGTTATTCGCAGCAGATGGTGGGATGCAGGCCAAATAGGTAAGAGATACTTAATTCTTCAATGACTGCAATGTAGTAAAGAGCAGTCCCTAGAACTTTCAGATGAATTCACTTAACATATATGATGAACCCCACTAAACCCTGGACAAGGTCCTCAGGTCTATTTCTTCACCTGAGCTAAATGTATTCGGAGGCTGAACTAACAGGTGCTCTTTGTAAGTAAACACAGTCTTACAGGCACCTTTCAATGCTATCAAACCCCAAGTTTCCCGTTTTCTCAAATGACAGAAGAAAGTCTCGCTATATCATATCCTTCAGCATGTCGTATTAAACAAAATGTGTGGCAGCCGACCTGGGAACGCCACGCTGAAAGGGTCAAGTGAGTATAAGAGGAAAGGTTAACAAGTTCCAGGCTGCTGAGCCCCACTCACAACTTTAGAAACGTCTCTTTCTTTTAAGCTGCACTTGGGCCATTTATTGTGGTTACTCTGGTGGTGCCACCATCCCTCTGGAATTTCTCACTAGTCAACAGACTATGGTATGTATTAAAAGGAATTGTTGTTACACTTCAATATAAACAGGATACACACACACACAAATTAGTACATTTAAAGCCACTGAAATCTGAATGAGATAGATGATATCAATGTCAATTTCATGGCAATGATATTATTCTATGGGTTTTCAAGATGTGACCATTGTGATGGTTGAGTGAAGGGACACGAGATCTCTCTATAACTTTTTATAACTGCATATGCATCTAAATAATCTCAAATTTTATTGTAAAATAGCCTAAGACAAACAAACAAAAAACTTAGTTCTAGAGTTGGCGTTATGCTGATAACAATGTCCTGTGTCATCTTGATGGAGGCAAATATTTGAAATGTTTTTCCAAATAATGGTTGAATGGGCTCTTACCTTCATGCAGACTTGGAAACTTTGGACTGAAGTTGTTGAAGTGCTGGGCTGGGTGAAGAGCAGTCTGCACTTGGCTGTGGGAAGAGTTCTGAAACAAGATCTGAGTAAGTATTCATTCAACACATTTTTATTTTTTTTAAGTTGAGGTAAGCCTGGCTGGTGTGGTCAGTGGTTGAGCATCGACTTATGAACCAGGAGATCATGGTTCAATTCCTCTTCAGGACACTTGGCTGGGCTGAGGACTCTATCCCCAGTAGCGGGTGTGCAGGAGGCAGCTGATCAATGATTCTCTTTCATCATTGATGTTTCTGTCTCTCTCTTCTTCTCCCTTTCTCTCTGAAATCAATAACAATATATTTTTTAAAAGACAAGGCCAAGTTCACATAACATAAAATTAATTATTTTGCAACATAGCATTAACCATTTAAAGTAAACAATTCAGCAGCATTTAGTACATTCAGAATGCTGCACAACCACCATCTCTATTCAGGTGCAACAGTTCTCATTACCCAAAAATAAAACCCCACACCCAGTAAGCAGCTTCCTGCCAGGTACTTTCCACGTGGGTCCTACATTTTGCTTAATGTGCAAAATTTACTGCTTCAACTGAGAATGCCTAGTATCTTAGCAAAGCTCAGCTGAGGAATGGCTGGAGGTAGTGTGTGTGAAGTACAGTTGAGATGCTGGTAAAATCTAAGAAGGACACTATGATGTCAGCACAGCACCAAAGGTGGTTTACTGGGATGTATGGAGAATATGAGTTTCTGGGAGCACTGAAGTAAAGGAGGCTGAACTGAGGCCAAGAGAACAGAGTAATTTTGGGGTGCTCTCTCTCTTTCTTTCTCTCTCTCCCTCTTTTCATTTTAAAATAAATTTTATTTTTCAATTGTAGTTGACATACATTATTACATTAGTTTCAGGTGTACAACTTCATGATTAGATACTACATCATTTACTAAATTATCATCCCAGTAAATCTCACACCCATTTCATACCATACATAGTTATTAGAATACACAGACTTATGCACATTGAATGGAAATTAATTAGAAGAAATATTTTCATATTGCTATTTACCCTAGAATTCAACCAAATTCATGATCAACAATGACAGATTGAAACACATGCATGTGATTGGTGCCGGCAAGAGCTTTACATTTATAGTGCATGTGCAAGTCAACTTAGCCATATATATATACACACACACTGAGGCCCGGTGCATGAAATTAATGCACGGGGGGCGGGGAATGTCCCTTAGCACAGCCTGTACCCTCTCCAATCTGGGACCCCTCGAGGGCCCGTTTAGGCCCAATCCTAGAAGGATGTCCTGGCAATCGGACATCCTTCTCACAGTCCAGGACTGCTGGCTCCAAACTGCTCATTTGCCTGCTCCCTGATTGCCCCTAACTGCTTCTGCCTGCCAGCCTGATAACCCCCTAACCACTACCCTGACAACCTAATTGATGTCTAACTGCTCCCCCGCCAGCCTGTTTGCCCCCACCTTCCCTCCTCTGCTGGCCTGGTCACCCCTAACTGCCCACCCCTGCAGGCCTGATTGCCCACAACTGCCCTCCTTGCAGGGCCTGGAACCTCCCAACTGCCCTCCCCTGCTGGCCATCTTGTGGTGGCCATCTTGTGTCCATATGGGGGTAGGATCTTTGACCACATGGGGGCAGCTCTCTTGTGTATTGGAGTGATGGTCAAACTGCAAATTACTCTTTTATTAGATAGGATGGAGGCCTGGTGCATGGGTGGGGACCAGCTGGTTTGCCCTGAAGGGTGTCCCAGATCAGGATGGGGATTCCCTTGGGGTTTGGGGCAGCCTGTGCAAGGGGCCTATGGAGGTTTTCAGACTGACCACGCCCCCCAGCTACCCAAGTGGAGGCCCTGGTATCTGGGATTATTCTATGTCTACAATTGAAACTGTAACCTGGAGCGGAGCCAAACCTCCAGCTCGCTCTGGGGCAGCAGTCATTTCTGTTTGAAACTTTGTAGCCTAGAGTGGAGGCCTAGGCTGGCAATGGCAGGCTGAAAGCTTGTCTTCCTCTATTGCCAAGGAAACCCAAGCCTCTGTGCTCTCCACTCAGTGGCTGCCACCATTTCTGTATCTTTTATAATTGAAACTTTGTAGCATTTAGTGGAGGCCTAGGCAGGCAATGGCTGGTGGAAAGCTTGGCTTCTTCTGTTGCTGGGAAAACCCAAGACTTCCACCTGCTCTCAATGGTGGCAGCCATCTTGTTGGGGTTTATTTGCATATTCTGCTCCTGATTGGCTGGTGGGCATGGCTGTGGGTGTGGCTTGTGGGTGTGGCAAAGGTATGGTCAAATTTGCATATTACTCTTTTATTAGATAGGATATAGAATAAGCTTGCTTAATTAGACCTGCTTTCTGATTTAGCTAAACTTTTTCCAGCCCAGTGAAGCACCCCAACTTCTCTTTCAGGTAATTGTCAGCAACATAGCAGTAAATATCAACATGAAGCAGATTATTTATAGATCATGTGGGGAGACAAAGGGTAAAAAATTTAACTGCTACGGTGTTTGACTATATTCTGTGCTGTGAGAAAATCTGAAGTCATTTTCAAGGTTTACCATTTCTTCTTTTCATTTAGGTCAAGTTTCTAAACTTTCTAAATTTCCATTTTCTAGCTAATGAAAATAAAATAGGATTCTACCGAGTCTCCTATCTACCTACTCCAGGACTTCTGTGAGGATCAAATGAGATGAGGCACAGGAGAACATTTCACAAACATTTGGTTAAAGGGTAAAATGTTTGTACCTGGCTATAAAGCAAGTCATGTTCCTGGGCTGAAGAAAATGCAAGGAGGCTAGTTGCTAGGGAGAGGAAGCTAGGAATTGCTACATGACATCATTACCTGGCACCCACAGCGATCATTTCTAGGATGGGTGGGGCTATGGACTGCATTTTGTGCCATGGGGTCTCAGCAGCATTGGCTGCGATTTGGTGGGTGTCACTTTGGGGTGGTGGTGGGGCCTGTGTCTCACTTGGGGGAAGCTGGGTGTTGGTTTCTTGGCACCAGGTCTGTGGTGCCATTTCTATGTAAATGGCCAGTGTGCATCATGGCAGCTCCTGAGTTGAGTATCTTCCCCCTGGTGGTCAGTGCATGTCATAGCTACCGGTTGGACAGACTGACACTTAGCCTTTTATATATATAGGTTATTGTCTATATTCCCTATGCTGTACATCACATCCCCATGACTAATATGTAACAACCAATTTGTACTTCTTAATCCCTTCACCTTTTTCATTCATCTCCCTAACCCCCCTCATCACTGGCAAAACATTCTCTGTATCTATGAGTCTGTTTCTGTTCTGCTTGTTTTCAGATTCAGTGGTTGATAGATAGATATATTTATTGCCATTTTATTGTTTATATTTTTTATCTTCTTAAAGAAGATCTTTAACATTTCATGCAACACTAATTTGATGATGATGAACTCCTTTAGGTTTTTCTTGTCTGGAAAGCTATTTATATGTCTTTCAATTCTAAATAATAGATTTGTTGGATAGCATAATCTTGGTTGGTTTTCATCACTTTGAATATTTCTTGCCCATCCCTTTTGGCCTGCAAAGTTTCTTTTGAGAAATCAGCTGATAGTCTTATGGGAACTCCCTACTAACTGTTTTTCTCTTGCAGCTTTTAAGATTCTCTCTTTGTCTTTAACCTTTGGCATTTTAATTATGATGTGTCTTGGTGTGCAGCTCTTTAGGTTCATCTTGTTTGGGACTCTCTGTACTGCTTGGACTTGTATATCTATTTCCTTTACTTTCCTTGACGTTTTCTGTCATTATTTTTTCAAAAATGTTTTCAATTTATTGCTCTCTCTCTTCTTGTTCCTGCACCCTCATGATATGAATGTTGGTACACTTCAATTTGTGCTAAAGGCTATAAAATTTCCTATTTTTTTGGATTTTTTTTTCATTTTGCTGTTCTGATTGTTTGTTTGTTTGTTTGCTTTCTGACTTCCTTATATTCCTAATGTGATTCTTGTTTTCATCTACTCTACTGTTGATTTCCTATAAATTATTCTTCATTTAAGTTAGTATACCCTTCATTTCTGACTGGTCCTTTTTTATGTTGTTGAGGTTCTCACTAATTTCATTGAGCATCTTTATAGCCATGTTTTGAACTCTTCATCTAGTAGATTGCCTGTTTCCATTTTGTTTAGTTGTTTTTCGATTTAGTTCTTTTTTATTTTATTTTATTGTTTTTGGGGTTTTTTTGGGGGGGAGGGAATGTTTATTTCTTTCCTCATTTTGGCAGCCTCCCTGTGTTTGTTTCTATGCATTAGGTAGGGCTTCTACACCTCCCAGACTTGGTAGAGTGGCCTTAAGTAGTAGGTGTCTGGTGGTATAGCCTCCCTGATAACCGGAGCTGAGCACTTGAGGTATGATCCCTCTGTGGGCTTTGTACACCCTTCTGAACAGTGTTAGCCAGGTTGATGTAGTCTCAGATATGGCACCCATCTGTTGGCTCTGTTGGGGGAGGTCTCAGAAAATGAGCAATAGTTTCTGCCAGCACTTCTGTCTGGAAGAAAAACTGTCCCCTAGTTCTCTCTCTAATGCTGGACAATTCAGTTCCTCCCTGCATGTCCCTGGTTCTTTTCAAGCTGCTGCCCCAGTGTTGGAGCTCAGAGGAAGTGAGTCTGGTAAGTTCATGCACTGGCCCTTTAAGAGGAACACTGGGACTCCAGAAGCTTTCAGTCTCCCAGCCTCAATCCCTGCTGTTCGTTTGTCTGTTTGGGTTGGCCAATATTTCTTAAAACCAGAAAGCAGATGCTATAAGACAAAGGAAAAATTGAGACAATGTACAATATAATGACATTTTCAGTTCATCAAAATATGTGATTGGAAACATAAATAGTTAAAATAATTTGGGAGAAAAATTCTGTGCTTATATATCTGGCAAAGGATTGCATTTATTTAAAGGACACTTACAAATCTACATTAAAAAGAAAAACAACCCAACACTATTTGAATGAACACTTCAGAAAGAAGCTATATAAGGATGTGATAAGCACATGAAAGTGTTCTAAATCAATTATCATTAAAATGAAAGTTAAATCTATCATGAGATACTAATATATGAGAAAAGGAAATGAAAATTACAAGTTGGAGAGGATGTAAAATTACCAAAACTCTTGTATATTGTTGAAAGAAATATAAATATGTATACAACATTTGCAAAACTGGCATTTTCTTTTTTTAAATAAATATATTTTTATTGTTGACAGTATTACAGATGTCCCCCATTTCCCCCATTTTGCCCCTTTCCAAACCATTCCTATTCCACCCCTAGCCTTCACCACACTATTGTCTGTGTCCATGGGCTATGCATATCCATATATATAAAACCCTAAAATGCAAATAGATCGAATGATGGAACAACCAAACAACTAGTCACTATGATGTGCGCTGAACACCAGGGCCACACGCAAAATATGACAGGCATGGACAGCAAGTGGCAGAGTGCAGAACAAGGCAGGCATTGGCTGTGGCAGGATGGTGGGACAGGTAAACAGGAGTGCCAGACCAAGGTGGGGTGCTGGTCACTGTCATCGGGGCAAGCCTCTGTTGATTACTGAAAATTCTTTGCTCCCATGCACCATGGTCTCACCCAGTACTCACACCCACTGCCAGTGCTGAAGCCTCCACTCGCACCCACTTCTGGTGCCTGGCACCGGCCCAAATCTCTCGGCACCATCAGCGGGTGCAAGCAATGGCTGCCAGACATGATCACTCCTCAGGGCTTCTCCATTTCCCCCTGCTTCTGAGTGGCAATCGAGGCCAGCAGCCACTGCTTATACCCACTGCCAGCAATGAACCTACTCCCATCTACTGCTGGCAACAGAGCCTCTGCTCGCGCCCACTGCTGGCATTTAGTACCGGTCCCAATTGCTTGACCCCACCAGTGGGTGCGAGTGGCAGCTGCCAGCCCCAATTGCCCCTGAGGGCTTCTCCACCTCCCCCTGCTCCTGAGGGCAATCAGGGCAGCAGCTGCCATTTGCACCAACTGATAGCACCAGCCCCACTTGCATCCACAATCACTTTGTGCCATCAGTGGGTGTGAGCAAGGTGGCACTGTCAGTGTGTGGGAGTGGCGGGGGTAGGAGCAATGGGAGCAGGGCTTCCAGCAGGGAGGGACAAGGGTCATGGAGGGGCCAGGCTGGGAAGCGAAGGATGGGCCAAGATCCGTCCCTGTGCCCACCGCAGCCTCACAGTCCACAGTTCCTTTTAAGGTGCACGAATTTATGCATTGGGCCCCTAGTCCTATATATTAAACACCTAATATGAAAATCAACTGAACAGAAGAACGACCAGTTGCTATGATGCACACTGACACTCAATGTAGGACCTACCCCCTAGTGGTCAGTGTGTTCCCAAAGGAGGAGCGCTGCTCAGCCAGAAGCTGGAATCATGGCTGGTGAGCACAGCAGCAGTGGCAGGAGCCTTTCTTGCCTCTGCAGCAGAGCTAAGGATGTCTGACAGGTCCTGGATTGCAAGAAAGCTCAGGGCTATCTGAGAGACCCACCCCCTCCACCTCCCAGTGCACAAATGTCATGCACCAGGCCTCTAGCAAATCTAAGTCCTTTGGTTAATCTCTTCCCGTACTACACTGCCTCCCTTTCTGAGTTTATCAGTCTGTTCCATGCCTTCTTACTTCTGAGATCATGTGATATTCGTCTTTCTCTGGTGCCGGGGCCAGCCAGCATCAGTCGAGCAGTCCCTGAAAGGGGGGCGAGGCTTACAGAAAGACAGAGATAGAAAGATAGATAGAAATAAAGAGGAAACAAAAGATATGGGGTCAGGAGGTCCGAAAAGCCCTCCTTAGGACTGCGGCCACGAGTTTATTTCACTCCACTCTTTTAAACAGTTCTGGTTACATATTACACAATTCCTTGTTCCCCAAACAACAAAGCTACATTCTATTGTAAACGTGTTTCCCCATTAAACCCCTTATCTTAACTAACTTCCTTATTAACCTTGCATAAAGAGATTCAAGGTTTGCTAGATGCAGTACCCCTACACTTTGATGCTAGTCAGACTGCGAAAAAATTTTCTTGATCAATTTCTTAAGACTGTTCCCTCTATAGGAGATTTTCAACATTTAGCTTTTTTAAAGCTATATCTCCATCCAAGACGCCACCTAAATCTTTTCCCATTTTCCCACAGACAGTTTGGCTAGTTACACTGTTACGTGCTGGAGGGCAGTATTGTTTGTTAAACTACAATTGAAGGTAACCATTCTTGGGGGGGGGGGGGGGGGGGGGGGGGGGGGGGAGGAGAGACACAGAAACCATAACTAATCTTTAGAGCAGATGGGCCTTGCAAGGCCCGCCCTCTCGGAGAATCTTTGTTCCCGAAGGGTGCTCTCCACATATTCCCTCTTCTTTTACTAATTAAGCAGATTGGATTAATCTTAGTCCATGTAACCCAGCACATACTGCAAGAATACTCTCACCTACCCTATGCATTAAAATGGGAAATAAGCAAAACAGTATCAGTATAAAACTTCCTAGGCCTATAATTTCAAAAGCTAAATGTTGAAAATTTCCTATAGAGGGAACAGTCTTAAGAAATTGATCAAGAAATTTTTTTCGCAGTCTGACTAGCATCAAAGCATAGGGGTACTGCATCTAGCGAACCTTGAATCTCTTTATGCAACGTTAATAAGTCTAAGGACACATTGCACTATGCCCTATGCCCTCCAAGTGGTTCCTTACTTTAGTTCAGGCATGTTCACTCTCATTATATTTCTTAGGTGTGACACAGATCCAATTATACTCAGCCTGACAGTTTAGTCTATATCTCAGTTGGAGGCTCTGTACATCATTCCCTAGGTACAGTACCATGTCATACAAGGCATTCAGTTTCTCCTCCATTTTCCTATCAACATTTTCCTGAGTGCCTAATGCCTGGGAAACATTCTTTGACAAGTCACTAACAAAGGGGCTGTCTGCACTGACTGAGTCAATGCCACTACTGCGGCAGTAGCAGAGGCAATCAAAGTGATGAGGGCAGTGATTCCCACTATTAGCAAGCCAATAAATCTCCTTGGCCTAGATAATGCCCTTGTGATCTCCCGCCAAACCTGTAACCCCTTGTCAGAATACCAAGGGCCAGTAAAACTGACAGGCATCGTCACAAAGGATGGTTGGTGTACCACAGCAACTTGCATTCCAATGTCCAATTCTTTAACACAATTGGTCAAGTTGCATTGGACACACTGTAACTGGTATCTATCTTCAGAAAATGTGATATTAACCTTTCCTATTCATAAAGCATAAGGTTCTGGCACACAGGCAGTGACTGGTCGTTTTTCAGACAAATAATATGATAATGACTCTGCTTTAAGGCGAGAGTTGTCTCTTCTTCCTCCGGCAACCAGAGGAACACTCATACTCGCTCCTAGCTTCCATAACCCAGATTGGAACTTCCCATTACCCAACCCCCATATTCCCTCATACATTTCCAATTCCGTGGAGGATGTCCTATAGGTTTGAGACCAGTCATAAATGAAAAAACTAGTCCCTGGGAGTATATACTGTACTGCCCGAGTACCATGACATCATCTCCAAAGCACAGCATACGTGGCCCCCGAGGATTCTTTTTCACATGGGGGCAAGTTCTGGGACAGAGGGATGTCAATTACCTTTCCCTTGTCTCCTCTCAATCCTCTAAGAAGCACCGTCCAGCCAGGAGATGCCATTTTTACAGCATCCATTGTTAAACATCCCGTTACATCGGTCTCTTTTGACAAACAAATAGGTATTCCATGCCCTTGTCCAGAATAGTTAAGACCCACATGTAGTTCTGGCCGTATGTGTCCATTAGAAGGCATCCCCAAAGTGTGAGTGTCATTCACATACACGGAACTGACGGTCCGTCCCATTCAGCTGGATGGAGTAATGGAGGGTCAGGAACGTAGGCCCAGTGGGTATCTCCTCGGACGCTCAGCACTTGGCAGCTTAAGATAGCCATCATAGCCAGGAACATGGAGACTCCTGCCTTTGGTGTAGAAGTCTGTCAGCACCTGTTCCGCTTCAACCGCCAACTTCTTCATCTGTCCCCAGGTGGGCACCGCCGCTGTCCCGGTCGCTTGAGCCAGGCTGTAGGGCTGCTCCTGGAGAGTCAGTTGCAGTCGCCGAATTCCCTTGACCAGGTCGCCCATCTCCTGTGTAGCGCACAAGCCTCTCCGGAAGCCACCTCGCACTTTCGGCATCCTGGGGGAAAACACAAACATGCCCTCGTCCCCAAATGGGCACGGGGTCTGGTCCATGCCATTGTCCAGTCAAAGGGCCCTTCCACCTGACCTGAGCATAGGTGGATGCAGTTCCTGCATTCCAGAACCGCTGGGCAGCTGATTGCCCGTGCACATCCAAAATTAAAAAATTAAGAATAAATAGAGTATGATGTAATAAGTTCTGTGGTATCAGGGGATATATCTCCCCCTCTTTATTTTTTGTAATTGTAGCTTAAGAGTGCTATGAGCTCTCTCTACTATCCCCTGTCCTTGGGGATTGTATGGAATTCCTGTTTTATGGGTGATACCAAGTTTCTGGCAAAACTGTTGAAAACTTCTTCCAGTATAGCCAGTGCCATTGTCAGTTTTAATACATTTTGGCTGTCCCATAACTGCAAAGCACTTTAAACAGTGGGCTATACAGTGCTTACTTGCTTCACCTGTCTGAGCTGTAGCCATAATAAAGCCAGAAAAAGTATCCACAGTGACATGTACATACTTTACTTGCCCAAAACTGGGGATATGAGTCACATCCATTTGCCACAAATGATTATCCTTTAACCCCCTTGGGTTAACTCCATAATGAGATACTGACTCAGTAGTAGGATAACTTGTACATTGCTTTACTATTTGTCTGGCAGCTTCTCTGGTAATTTTAAATTGCTGCTTGAGACTATTACTATTTTGATGATGGAGCGCGTGAGATTGCTCAGCCAATTGCTCCTGGGTATATAATATTATTCTAGTTGCAGTGTCTACCTGTTCATTCCCTTCTGATAACGGTCAGGGAATCCAGTATGAGCTCTGAGATGACCAAAGAAACATGGCTGGGTGCGCTGCTGTAAGGCGCGCTGTATGTCTCTAAACATACTCTGCACTATGGAATTAACTGTCCCAATAAAGGGGACAGTTTCAATTCCTTCCATTGCCCTTACCACATACTGGCTGTCTGAGTACAGGTTAAATGCTTGATCTGGAACACATTGTAGCACTGCTAAGATGGCACACAGTTCTACTACCTGTGCAGATGTATATGTAGTTTGAAAAGTTGTCACCTCACCTTGAATACTATGGGCTGCATTACCATTAGATGAGCCATCAGAAAAATTAACAAAGCCTCTTTAATAGGTTCTTTTTGTACTATTTTAGGAAATACAAAAGCATGCTGGCTTGCAAACTGCAGAAGTTTATTGTGAGGATAATGATTATCTGTTTGACCAGGGTAATTAGCCATAGCCGCTTCCCAGTCATTGCTATGTTGCAACAGCCAATCTACTTGCTGTTTGGAATAAGGAAGACAGATATAAGGTGGCTCACGTCCAATTAACTTGCAAGCTTCAGTCCTCACCATGTGAATCAGAGCAGCTACTTGATCATAATAAGGTGTAAGATAGAGGACCTTCCTGCCATAATACTGCTGTGGGAGTATGCTGAGTAGCAAGAATATAAGCTCCCCATGGCTGAGAATAGTCTAAATATGACACCTGCTGTTGACCAATAGCTGTTTCCACTACTTGTAAAGCCTGTTTTGCTTCCTCTGACAGCTCTCTGGGAGAGTTAGGATTAGAATCTCCTTTGAGTACCTCAAACAGAGGCTTGAGCTGTCCTGTGGTGATTTTAAGATAAGGTCTTAACCAGTTAATGTCTCCTAGCAGTTTCTGGAAATCATTAAGCGTTTTTAACCCATCCTTTCTCAATTGTATTTTCTGAGGGGTAATACAATTCTGATGTAAGGTATATCCCAAATAAGGGAAAGGAGACTGTCTCTGTACTTTCTCAGAGGCAATAATTAACCCCTTTTCTCCAAAGCCCTTTTTGCAGCTGAGCATATGCAGCTAGCAATATCCCTTCATTCTGAAAAGCTAACAGAATATCATCCATATAATGTATAATGTAGACCTGAGGAAAATTTTTCCTAGTACTAACAAGAGCTTGTGCAACAAACTTTTGGCATAAGGTGGGACTATTAGCCATCCCTTGGGGGAGAACCAACCAATGATATCTCTTCATAGGTTCCTGCAAATTAGTGATGGTATACTGAAAGTAAACCTTTTACAATCTTGAGGTGCCAGGGGAATAGTATAAAAACAGTCCTTAAGATCATGAATTATTTTGTGTGTGCCTGCTGGAATGGCAGAAGGAGAGGAAAGCCCTGGTTGTAAGGCCCCCATAAGTTCCATTGTCTCATTAACCTTTCTTAAATCTTGCAGTAACCTCCACTTTCCTGACTTTTTCTTGACAACAAATATAGGAGAATTCCAGGGGGAGTTAGAGGGTGCTATAGGGCCTTTGTCTAGCTGTTCCTGCACCAGCTGTTCGGCGGCCTGTATCTTTTCAGTTGTTAGGGGCCATTGATCAACCCACACTGGATCATCTGACTTCCACTGAATCAGATCTGCATGGGTTGCAGGATAATCAAAGGCCCTCCTAGAAATACCCTAACCCTGCTCTAGGAGGTCTGGGCTCTGGCATGATTGGTTCCATTCTTCCTTGACCCTCTCTTCCTAACCCCTGACTTGGCAGTAGCCCTTGATTAAACATTTGCCTTGTTATTGGAGCATTGGGACTATAAATATAAACTCCCATCTCCTGCATAAGTTTACAAAAAGTTTAGGAATAATGTACGGTTGAAATATTCCTTTATGTCCTTCATTATCCTGCCAATGCAATTGATTACTGCTTTGTTCTGGACTACTAGCTTGACCAATGCCTTGGAGCTGTGTTAGAGCAGGCTGCTTTGGCCAGGATGAAGGCCATTGCTCTTGGGTAATAACTGATACATCTGCTCCAGTATCCAGCACCCCTGTTAATTTTCTCCCATTTACTGTAAGGGTTAGCTCAACATGTCGAGCCTTAATAGCTTGAACCCAGTATAGGTCAGAGGATCCAAAACCCCTCGTGCTAGTGGCTGTATGACCCACTCTGGCATACGGCAATAAAATCAATTGAGCAATCCTTTGTCCAGATTGTATCACAGAAATAGTGGATGGTGAATAAGCCATAATTTTTATTTCTCCTGTATAATCTTCATCTATAATCCCAGGTGTTAAGAACAAACCCTTTATAGTAGAGCTACTACGGCCCAGAATTAGTCCCATGGTACCTGGGGGCAAAGGCCCATAAACCCCTGTAGGCAGAGCCTGCACTCCCATTTCAGGAGTTAATACTGCGTGGGAGGCGCTACAGAGGTCCAATCCTGCACTCCCTGAGGTTGCTCTGAATAAGCCCTGACGGGATTTCCTTGTTGCTGGTTGGGTCCTTCTGCAGTGCCCCAAAGCATTGTTGAGAAGCCTGGGGCTGGCCCCTCCTCCCATTCCCTGCTGGGGAGGCAGCATATTCCCTTGATTATATCTCTTAGATCTGCATTCATTGGCCCAATGTTTTTCCTTTTTTATATTTAGGGCATAGTCCAGGTTGTTTAAGACCTCTGCTATTTCTTTTATTAATCCTTTTATTGGAGGGACACTGCTTTGCCATGTGTCCTGCTCCTCCACAAGTGATTTTTTTTAATTTCTCCTTTTTATTAAGCTAGAATATTATTTTCAAAGAGTATCCCCTTAGGCTTATTTGTACCCAGAGGGACTATGGAAGGTCTTAGTAACTGAGAATATTTAATCAAATTGTTCATAAAGACATTGGCTTTTCATTTAGCTTAAAACCTTAATTTCAGGGAGGAACCAAGATGGTGGCAAGGCAAAACACCTATCTTGCCGTCATGCTCAGCAATTTTAATACTACAACTTAACGAAAGAACAAACACCTTCCAGAATCACTAGAAAGCTGGCCGAGTGAAAATTCCACAAATCACAGTGAAAATAATACACTGTGACTCGGAGGAACGGCGGCGAGCAGTGTTGAAAGATTCGAGCAGAGAGAGGTTTGGAGCTCGCGCCAGCGGAGAGGGTGGGCGTCTGAAAACCGGCCAGTTTTCTCAACGGGGAGACAAAGACATCCCACTGGACTGATTCTCCAGCTCTGGGCGAAGTCCAGAGAACCCACTATCATACGGGGTAAAAACTGGACAGTGGGAGGGCACGCCGAAGCTCGGGTGCTGCGGGGTGTGCCGGCTTGTGGAGAAGGCAGCTTGCGCACGAACAGCTCGGCTGCATGACCGCACAGAGAGCACTCGTGATTTACTCTCTCATTTGGAAAACCGTCAGTCTGCTTTGTTTTACGACCCTGGGTGAGACATTGGTTTTGCAGAGTCATTTGGGAAGAGTCTGAATTCCCCGGCAGCCGGTGGAGCTCGGCAGCGGCTCTCTCTCAGAGGTGCTGGCAGCCATTGCCCCCAGCGCAGGGTCCATGGGGCCACATAGGGCGGAGCTGACGCTGTCTGCTTGGCCCAGAGACCCGGCCCGGAGACTCCGCCCATCCAACCCGAGCACAGCTGAGCTTCACAGACAATTGGCCTGGAGGTCAACCCCTCCAAGTGCTAACAACGATTAACCTGAGCTTAACTTCAGCAAGACTGTGCAACCCATATCCACCTCAGATAACTGGGGAGGCTGAGCCACTGTCCCTAGTAGGAAGTCTACCACACAAAGCTAATTGACCAACTCAGGGAAGCAGCCACCATGCAGAGACATGGAAAGAAATCATATGTGAAAGAAATGGAGGAAAAAAAACGACTGGACATGGAATTCAAAACTACGGTTATAGGGTTTTTCAAGAGGCCCAAACAAAAGATGGAGGACTATAAGGAAATAAGCAAGACTGCAAAGGAAATGAATGAGTCCTACAAGGAAATGAACGAGACCCTCAAGGATATAAAGGAGACTCTCAAGGATATGAAAAAGGACCAACCAGAAATTAAGCATACACTGACTGAAATAAAAAATATTATACAAAGACCTAAAAGTGCTCTGGAGCACCCCAAGAACCAAGTTAAAGATTTGAAATACAAAGAGGTAAAATCCACTCAGCTGAAAAAGCAAGAATCCAAAAGAATCCAAAAAATTGAAGATAGTTTGAGGGGCCTCTGGGATAACCTCAAGCATACCAACATCCGAATTATAGGGGTGCCAGAAAAAGAGAGAGAGCAAGACAATGAAAACCTATTTGAAGAAATAGTGACCGAAAACTTCCCACACCTGGTGAAAGAAATTGACTTAGGAGTCCAAGAAGCTCACCAAACCCCAATATATAGGAACCCTAAGAGGACCACACCAAGGCACATCATAATTAAAATGCCAAGAGCAAAAGACAAAGAGAGGATATTAAAAGCAGCAAGAGAGAAACAGATGGTTACGTATAAGGGAGCACCCATACGATTGTCAGCGGATTTCTCAACAGAAACGATGCAGGCCAGACGGGAGTGGCAAGAAATATTCAAGGTGATGAACAGCAAGAATCTACAACCAAGATTACTCTATCCAACAAAGCTATCATGCAGAATTGAAGGTCAGATAAAGTGCTTCGCAGATAAGAAAAAGCTAAAGGAGTTCATCACCACCAAACCAATATTATATGAAATGCTGAAAGATATTCTTTAAGAAGAGGAAGAAGAAAAAGATAAAAGTGTAAATTATGAACAACAAATACACATCTATCAACAAATGAATCTAAAAATCAAGTGAATTAATAAGCTGATGAACAGGATAAACTGGTGAATGTAACAGAATCACGGACATAGAGAGGGAATGGACTGACAACTCTTGGGGAGGAAGGGGGAGTGGGAAGTGCAGCAAGAGTCTGGACAAAAATCATGCAACTATGGGAGAGGACAGTGGAGGGGGATGAGGGCGGAGGGTGGGATGGGTACCAGGTGGAGGGGAACTATAGGGTGAAAAAAAAGGGAACAATGTAATTAATAAATTGAACAATAAAGATAAAAAAGAAAAAAAAACAAAAAACCTTAATTTCAATTTTAAAAGAATAACTTATTTAAGTAATTAAAGTAAGCATCTTTATTTAAAAAGGAAAGCGAATTTAGTAAATGTAGATGTCTGATTTACAAGCTGTAAATGTTGCCCTGCCTTTAGCTTAACAATGTAGGAGGTTACCAAATTCAGGCAGAAAATAATGGTTTAATCTGTTTTTTAGATTTTACTTAAATTCAATTACTTATAAAAACATTGGCTTCTCAATGTAACTCAGTTTATATGAGACCTTGATTATATATATTTTTAAAAGGCTAATTTATAAAGTAACTTAAGCAGGTATCTTTATTTTAAAAAGCAAAGAAAGTTATTCAGTAAACTTAGAGGTCAAAGTACACTGTTCCATAATCACCCTACTTAAAGGTGTAGGCGGCTTGGGCTTTTTATTTCTTAAAAGTCTACTGTTGTTGAAAAATGTGGCTATAATTAAGACATATATTGTTACTTTACTTTGTCCCTTCCAGAGGCAAGACCTCTACAACTCTTAATACATGTATATAAGCAAAATATATATTGGTTAATTATATTTGATAAAACTTTCCATGCAATCTCAAGTATAATTAAAAAATATTTCTCTTAAGAGAGAACAGACTTTTGAAAACATTTCGGGGCCCTTGAAATGTCCAAAAGTTACTCTCACAGTGTCTTGAAATATACTTGGAAAGATCAAATACACATATTTATATGATTTAAAGATTATAGACTTAAATTATCTTAAAGAATATCAATTAAATTTAAACTGGATTACAGAATTAATCTCCTTTTTTGACTTAACTGGCTGTCAATTTCTTTTTGTGTAAAGACAGATCTTAATTTTTTTTTTTTTGTAAAACAATAACTAACACTTAACTTTGCTAAGATTTGCCTTTCCCTGCAGGTTCTTCCATCATGGTAATGTGCGGCTGCATCTTCTAAATTCTTCTTATTCGCAGGAGGAGAAGGGTCCATGGCTCATCATAAAGATGATACTCCTTGTGTGCTAGCAATATTTCTTTTCCTTCTTTCTCATGTTTTGCATAAAGATTGTCAGGCAGCGGCCGCACAGCTGGCGGCACCAAAGGCTCCATGGGCGGACGGAGGCTTATCCTCCGGGGGAGCTCGTTTCTCTGAGCTGGGACAAGATGGATTTTTATCCCTCAGAGGTAATTTCCATGAACTAGGACAAGAAGAACTTTTCTGTCTCAGCCTTCCTTCCCCTTTCTCTCCTCATAACGAGGATCAAGGCAGTCCCTAATAAGATCCCACAAAGAAAAAAGTTTTTACAGGCACCTTCCGCGGACCTGATCAGAATAGCCCTGCAGTTTTGTCCCAACCTTAGCCCAAGTCTCAAGATTCACAGTTCCTTCTTCAGGAAACAAAGGACAGACGTCTATTACAAAAGCTAAAAAACGTCCAAGCTGCTTATATCCTACTCTAGTTCCTCTTGCTTTAAGCATATTTTTAAGCACGTGCACAAACAATTCTTTACTATTACCTTGTTCCATGGTATTTTACTCCCGACTATACCTTCAACCAATTCGCTGCCCACACTTCTTTCTTAATCCAACGGTCCCTTCACCGGCAGCGGCCTTCACCGAGTCCCCTCTGTTCCCCTGTGTCAGGATCCTGTCCGGGCGCCACTCAGTGCTGGGGCCAGCCGGCATCAGTCGAGCAGTCCCTGAAAGGGGGGCGAGGCTTACAGAAAGACAGAGATAGAAAGATGGATAGAAATAAAGAAGAAACAAAAGATATGGAATTAGGAGGTCCACAAAGCCCTCCTTAGGACTGCGGCCCCGAGTTTATTTCACTCCACTCTTTTAAAACAGTTCTGGGTACATATTACACAATTCATTGTTCCCCAAACAACAAAGCTACATTCCATTGTTAACATTTTCCCCCACTAAACCCCTTATCTTCACTAACTTCCTTAGGCTATATCTCCATCCAAGACACCACCTAAATCTTTTTCCATTTTCCCACAGACAGTTTGGCTATTTACAATGTTATGTGCTGGAGGGCAGTATTGTTTGTTAAACTACAATTCTTGCGGGGAGGGGGGGGGGGGGGACGGACACAGAAACCATAACTAATCTTTAGAGCAGATGGGCCTTGCAAGGCCCGCCCTCTCGGAGAATCTTTGTTCCCCAAGGGCGCTCTCCACACTCTGGCTGGCTTATTTCACTTAGCATAATACCCTCAGGTCCCTCCATGCTGTCTCAAAGGGTGAGAGATTCTTTTTATAGCCCATAGTATTTCATTGTGTAAATGTACCACAGCATTTTTATCCACTGATGTACTGATGAGCACTTGGACTGTTTCCAAATTTTAGCTATTGTAAACAATACTGCTCTGAACAAAGGGGTGGACATATTCTTTCTGATTGGTGTCTCAGATTTCTTGGGATATATTCCTAGCAGTGGAATCACTGAGTTAAATTGGCAGTTCCTACTTTTAATTTTCTAAAGGAACTCCCTACTGTTTTCCATAGTGTCTGCACCAGTCTGCATTTCCACCAACAGTGTACTAGGTTCCCTTTTCTCCACATCTTAGCCAGCGCTTGTTGTGTGCTGATTTACTGATGGTAGCCATTCTGGCAGGTGTGAGATGATACCTCATTGTAGTTTTAATTTGCATCTCTCTAATGCTTAGTGACATTGAGCATTTTTTCATATGTCTCTTGGCCTTTATATGTCCTCTTTGCCCATTTTTCAATTGGATTTTTTTGTAATCTGTTTGTTGAGTTTTTTAAATATATTTTGTAAATTAATCTTTTACCAGCTATAGGATTGACAAATATGTTCTCTCATACAGTGGATTCCATTTCATTTTGATGATGGTTCCTTTTGCTGTGCAGAAGCTCTTTCGTTTGATGTACTCCCATTTGTTTATTTTTTCTCTTTGTTTCTCTTGTTCTAGGAGATACATTGGCAAAAATTCTGCTATGTGAGATGTCTGAGATTTTTCTGCCTATGTTTTCTTCCAGGATTTTTATGGTTTCTCCACTTACATTTAAGTCTTTTATGCATTTTGAGTTTATTCTTGTGTCTGGTGTAAGTTGGTAATCTAGTTTCACTTTTCTACGTGTGCCCATCCAATTTTCCCAGTATCGTCTGTTGAAGAGACTGTCTTTATACCTCTGTATGCTCTTGCCTCCTTTGTCATATATTAATTGACCATAATTGCATTGATCAATTTCTGGGGTCTCTGTTCTGTTCCATTGGTCTATATGCCTCTTCTTGTGCCACTACCAGGCTGTTTTGATTAAAATGGCTTTGTAGTATAGTTTGATATCCAGTATTGTGAATCCTTTGACTTTGTTCTTCATTCTCAAGATTGCTGTGCTGTTCAGGGTCAGTTTGGTTCTATATACATTTTTGAAATATTTGTTCTAGATCAGTGAAATATGCCATTGATATTTTAATAGTGATTGTGTTTAATTTGCAGATTGCTTAGGTAGATGGACATTTTAATTATGTTAATTCTTCCAATCCATGAACACAGTATGTGCTCCCACTTGTTTGTATTTTCCTCTATTTCTTTTTTCAATGTCCTATGGTTTTCTGTGTTTCCTGCTTGTTTTTACAGCTAGAAGTTACGGGGACTTCTCTTCCTGGCTCTGGAACCCTGGGTTGGGGGGCCTGGTGTGGGGCTGGAATCTTTTAATCCTCACAAAGGACACCTGGAGCTGAGCTATTCCTCCCAATTTTTTATTCTCCACACTTGAGTATGGGACCAGGCTGTCTGTGTCTCTATCCCTGCTACCAGTTTCCATGTGGCTTCTTTAATTCACTAGTTGTAGGACTTCCATTCAGCCAAATATCAGACAGTTCTGCTTGATGGCTGTTCTGTAGTTGTAATTTTGATGTGATTGTGGGATGGGGGCAAGTGCCACATTTACCTATGCTGCCATCTTGCCCAGAAGTATGGGCGCACTCTCATAGATACCAGTAGGCATTGTTAAGGTGGAGTGAACACTGTGTTGCAATCACCGTCAATGCTTCAATGTCTTTACATCTCTTTAAGCATGCCTTCCAAAGCTCTACTATTCATCAAATTCTGGGAACCAGAATAATGTGGCGAACACGGCTCCAGACAACACTGAAAAGGACTATGGAAGGTGAAAGAGTAAGATGCCTGGCTGACCTAGCAATTCTCTTTGCAACAGGGCACGGTCCAGTCCACAAAGTGGGGTTTACACCCAGGCCAAGACTTTGCTGGGGCCATGAGTTCAGAGGTGGATGAGATGATGCAATCCAGAAGGATCTCTGAGGAATTACTGTGAAATCAATGGTTTAGAAAACTGAGCTAATGGAGCTGGAGACAGTAAGGGGGTGGGGGAGTCCATATTTTCTACATCTTCCTTAGGCAGTATTAGAAACTATGAGAGAGGAACAGTGAATATCATCTGAAAGGAGAGAGTGAAGGTAACGGATCTCAGAAATGATTGAGTGGGAGTCCGAATGCTCCACAACTTTTCATGAGTAAATCTTTGTTATCTTAGGTCACTCTGAATAACTTGGACCTGTACGTGAGGTCACGTTTATTTTAAAGGACACTGTCTTAGTCCCGTGGGGCTGCTGTGACAGACCGCCATCAGGGCTCCACTGTTCAGGTTCTGGTGAGGACCCTCTTCAGGGTTGCCGACAGCCGACTTCTCACATGGCTGAAAGAGGGTGGGAGAGAATTCTGAGGCTGCTTTTTATTAGGGCATTAATCCCATTAATTAATGTTCTATCTCATCAATTAATTACCTCCCCCCATCAGACTGGGGGAAAACTTCACTATGTAAATTGGGGGGACACAAGCATTCAGTCCACATCAGGGTCTGAAGTGGCCTTCATGTTCATTGACTTTGTGGAACTACTGATTTTTGAACAATTGGGAGTGGTTCTGGTCATGCTTGGGGGGTGGGGAGACTAGGTAATTAGAAGACAATTCTTGGCAGGATACAGAGTCCCAAATCCTTTTTGCTTGTTAATAGGCATTGCTGATTAAGCAGTCATTTAGTGTGCAGCATATAACGTTTATGTTTTCTAAAATACTCATTGTTACTTGGTGATTTTTTTTATTCTTTCAACGTGAAATATCTAGGGAAAATGTTATATTCTCATTTAGAACTAATATAATACCTCTAGATGGAAATAGAAATTAGAAAATGTTCCATCTCATTTCAATTCCTTTCTTTACTTCTCTACTATGATAATAGTAGAAGTTCACAGAAAGTCAGTCAAGTAAAAAAAATATTCCCCACATTTATTTTTTCTGAACTAAGTAAAATTTGAAAGGTAAGTCACTTCTTTTTGAGAAAACACAGAAAATAATTGTTTTGAAAAAGGCAAAGTTATAATCCTAATGAAAGAGTAATATGCAAATTGACCATACCTTCACTATACCCACAAGCCATGCCCACAAACCATGCCCACAAGCCAATCAGAGCAAGTATGCAAATTAACCCAACCAAGATAGTGATGAGAGGAAGGGAGGCAGCAGAGAAGAAAGTGAGGCAGCCGAAAAGGGAGCAAGGCAGTGAAGATGGGAGCAAGGCAACAGAGACAGGAAGGAGCTTTGCTCAGGCTGCAGGAAGCTCTATTCTTGCAGGAATCTTCCTGCAACGGGTCTCTAGTAATTCTAATAATGTTCTATAAACATAAAGGTAATTTTATATGATTAAAGTTGAGTCTGAAACATTAGCTTCCTATTACCTTTTTGAACAGGAAGTTTGACTATTTTTGTACATTTTCCTTTGAGAACTTTTAAAAATTTAAATTCTTTATTGTTGAGTGTATTACATATGTCTTCTTTTTCCTCCATTGACCTGTTCCTGCCCACTCCTGCCCCCCCAACACATGCCCTCATCCCTACTGCCTGCGTGCATTGGGTTATGCTTGTACGCATAACCTTTGATTGATCTCTTACACCCCTCCCCTGCCTTTCCTCTGATGTTTGACAGAAGAGAACTTTCCATTTAAAAATCTCATAATTATTCCATGTTTGTTCTTTAAATAAATCTATATGATGGTGGGCAAAAGTAGGTTTCCAGTTGTTTGTATGGAAAAGAACACAATAATTAATACATAGTAATATAAGAATAAACTCTGTGTTTCACATACTCATAACTATAAACCTACTTCTGCCCCACCCTGTATATATTTACATGTAAAGAATAAAATATGGAAAGCTATAGCCCAAAATGTAAGTATTCATCACATTTAGGGGTAATATTAGTATATTTTTCATCTTTTTCTATTTTCACATGTATTATTTATATAATGGGGGAAAAGAGAAAACTAAAGTAGGCAAACTATGGGTCTGAATCTTGGCCATAAACAGATGGCATATTTAAGAGTTTAAGCAAGGAGAGTTGAACTGAGTTAACCACTGTGGAGAGGAGCAGTCAGGGTTAAGGAACCAGCAGGGCATGATGAAGTAAGTACCCAAGACTAGCACAGTGGGAAGCTGTTACCACTCTCACAAAAGGCCAAAGGGGTGGGGGCATGATTCCAGAGCCTCAAGAGATCTGCAGACTAAGCATGTGGAGACATGACCTAGCCTCGCTTTCTTGCCCCTGCTCTGAACCCAGTGGGAGCTGGGTTAGGCACTCCAGAGAGGTTGGTCTCAAGACAGAGCAGGTCAGAGAGCATGGGAGCGTGGGTGCACTTGACACAGAGCAGGGCAAAGAGCATGGGAGAGTAAGTGCACTTGGCAAATGGAGAAGCAATAGCAAGAGCAACCATGTTATCCAGATACATTATCTACTATGGGCCACATATTATGTGTGTTTCCACCATTTTGAAAAGAAAACTACTTTTAAAAAATACATGATTTCCTCCTTTTTGCTCTTCATGAATTGAAACCAGTTCTATGTGTCTATATCAGAGACCATTCTCTCAACATAGGAGCATTAGGGGATGAGTGCAATTTAACAATCCTTTGTTAAGGATATATGTGATAGATCTCTGTCAGATTTTTCTCTATATTTCATTCCTTCTAGGGAACATTGTCTCCCCAACTCTGCATGATGGAAGAATTAAGGGTATTTGTTTCTTTTGTCATGTGGTGGCACATGACCCAGGCTGACCAATCAGCATGCTCTATGCCCCTGGATGTGGGGTTAAGTGAATACAGGACCCCATGGGGGCACACAGAGCCCTTTCCCAAGGACTGGTATGGACCTTGGGAAATAAAGGGTGTTCCTCCTTCTAAAATCAGAAACTCTAAACACTAATCCAGGAGCTCTCTGAGGCTACCTTTTTCATTATCTTGCAAGCCTTTGGAGAATGCCACCAACTTGTAGGAAAGGAGAACTAAAAGGTGGAGGAAGAACTCAAGATCCTGTTGACATCACTCAGCACCTGAGCCCCACAACACCTAAAGTCTGAAAAGCCTGGCCTTCTCAGCTTTATGTTTAAGTGTCCTTTCTGGGTATGTGACTTTGAGGTGTATTTCTCACACTTAAGCTCAAAGAGTCTTGAGTAATAGCATCTCCAATGGGAGGATGAGAGTGGTAACAACTACCATTCACTGTTCTCTTACCGATATTGTTTTCATTTATTCAATAATAACCCCTTGTGGAAAATGTTATTATTGACATTTGTTCAAGCTAAACAAACCGAGGTACAGAGATGTTAAGTAACTTGCTAACAACACCAAGGAACTAAATTCCATTCAAATCTTGGATGGCTTATCAATCAAAGGACTTGTATACATGCATATAAGCCTAACCAACTGACACAGACAACAGGGGGGTGAGGGCATTAGTTGCAGGGGAGGGGAGCAATGAGGGGATAAGGATACATATGTAATCAATAAAGAAAAAAAAAACAATCTTGAATGGCTCAACTGCAAAACCTATCCTTTTACATAATAAAAATCTAATATACTACCCTGTTCCCCTGAAAATAAGACAGTGTCTTATATTAATTTTTGTTCCCAAAGATGTGCTAGGTCTTATTTTTCCATGAAGAAGAATACAGTACACATTTATTGTTGAACAACAACAACAAAAAAGAAATTTATTACCTGTATACAGTACGGTAGTAGTTGTCATCACAAACCAGCATAACCAGACAAACTGTGAATCCTACAGTATCAGTAATTTCTTGTTACTACCATTATTTCCATGTACAACAATCTATGGTGCATTTACTGATACTGATATTTACTGGTATGAACACAAAGTAAGATTTATTCAATGACAGTCATGTCATCATCTTCTGGAACATCATCATAACAATCCCAAACCCTGAATTTCCTGGTGAATTTCTTGTGACTCCATTTCTTTCAGAATCAGTGGACCAAATCTCTCTTGTTTAGCAATAGCACTGTCCTTAAATGAGTACTTCTTATTAGGATAGCCTGCTCGTAGTGCATTTGCAATGCAACTGTCAGTGATTTTCTCCCATGAATTCTTCACCCAAGTCACAACCTCTTGCAGTTTAGGTTTCACAGAGTTTCCATGCTGATTTCTCTCTATTCTATTTTCAATGTAGTCATTAATTTCCATGCACAAATTGTCCTTGAATGGCTTGTTTAATGCAATATCAAGAGTCTGGAGATAGTCATTCATTCCTGTTGGAATCATTATTTGATCTATTTTTCTTTCATGAAGAAATTTCTTCATGTCTTTAGCACGGTGAGTGCTGGCTGCATCCCAAACTAGCAGACCTCTTTGGCTCCCTCACATAACAAGTGGCAGCATTAAATCAACCCACTTCCTTATAACTGCTTGTGTGGCCCAGGCTTTTTCAGTTTCAAGAATAAAAATATTATTGGGCAGGTCTTATTTTCGGGGGGAATGCTCTATATTACAGCAAGAGGCAAAACTGTAAGTAGGTCTTATTTTCGGGGGATGTCTTAACTTTTGGGGAAACGGTAAGTATCTGATGGTTCATTTGACTAGTCGCTATGACATGCACTGACCACCAGGGGCAGATGCTCTGACCAGTAGGTTAGCTTGCTGCTGGGGTCCGGCTAATGGAGACTGGGCTAGATGGATTGGACCTGCCCTGGAACCCTGGAGCCCTCCCACAGACCCTTCCCGCCCCGATTGTGCACCGGTGGGGTCCCTCGTCCTGGCCTGTGCCTTCTTACAATCCAGGACCCCTTGGAGTATGTCAGAGAGACAGTTTCAGCCCAATCTGCACAGACCAGGCCGAGGGACCCCATTGGTGCCTCTAATGTTCTTATAAAATAAATATGTAATTTACCTGCTAAGCTAAGACACATTTATAGTAATGCTGAAGAATACACACAAACCAGGACTGTCCCAGGCCAATTGGTGTTCATCTATATCTTCACTATTCTAGCTTCACTCATACTCCCTAAGAAACTGAGATGTGGATAAGTGTCTCAATAGCCAAATTCATAGAATCACAGAGTGGAATGGTGATTTCTAGGAGCTGTGGAAGGAAAATGGGGAATTACTAATCAATAGGCATGAAGTTTCCATCAAATTGAATAAGCTCTGCAGATCCGCTGTACAACATTGTCAATCTAGAGTCAACAATAGTGCATTTTATACTCAAACACATGTGGAGAGAGTAGATCTGATGCTGTGTTCTTACCACAATAAAATAAAATGAATCAGTAGCTTCCTGATAGCTTGGGAATTAAAAGGGGGAAACTCCCTAACATGGATTTTTAAGTGTTATAAAACCTGGCCCTTGGCCACTCCTCCAAACTTATCAGGAACCTCCCCACCCCCATCCCAACTCTCTGCTTCGAGGACTACCTGTCCCCTCGCAGATCACTGAGTTCACTCTACTTCTCCCCCATGAGAAAGGTGTATGTGTTGTCCTTTCCTTCTGCCTTGGGTATTCTCTCCCCTATCCTAGCATTCGATACTTGCCCTTCAGATCTCATTGGGGCAGCCTTGCCTGACCCTGATCAGAAAAAATCTCCCCCATGGCCCCATATACCTCTCCTGGGTAGCACTTATATAAGTGACACCTTGATATTTGTTTGTGATTAAGTACTATTTGTTATTTCAATTGACAGCGAGTTTCCTAAAGGCAGACCCTGCTCCCTGTGTCTTTTTTTTTTTGCTTACTTTTCATTATTTTTATTACATTTATAAATGTAGTACTAATTACATATTTGTTGAATGAGTAAAGGAATGAATTGATGAAGATGAGGTGTTGCCAAGTATAAAACGAGGCATCTAATCAAGTCAGAGAAGCCAAGTAATCATGTCTGTTTTTACTTATCATTGTCTCCTGATCACCTGGCTGAGGGCTTGAGAACTAGGTTATCTAAGCCACTGTGTCTAAAACTTTAATGTTCACATGCATCACTCAGGCATCTTGTTACCATGCAGCCTCTGATTCAGTAGATCTGGAGAGAAGCCTGAAATTCTGCATTGCTAGCAAGGGCCACACATTGAGTAGCAAGGCTCTCAGAAATATCATGTTGCAAGAGGGTATTGTTTTAGAATGGTGCACCAGTTAGAATGCTTTGGTTGTAACAGAAAACCCAGCTGAAACTGGCTTATTTAAAAAATAAAGATGATTGATTTTGTCATGTAACCAAGGAGGCTGGTGACAGGATACAATTCAGGCACAGGGACCAATGCTCCAACTCTGTTTCCCTGTCACTCTGTTGGTGCTGCCCTCTTCCGGGTGCCTTCTCCATCCTTTGGCTGCCTTCCTTTATGGTGGGAAAATGACTGCAGCCTTTTCAGCTGCCATATCTCTTTTCTGTACCATCTAGTAGAAAAGAAGCTATCTATTTTTCTAGCATCAAGATAAATTCTATTTTTTACTCTATTTTGACCAAGTTCATTTATATATGGGATTAGGAGGGAGGAATTTATAACCTATTTGGCTGAAGTTGCCCATTTGCTAGTATCAGAAGAGGTGGCTCATATTGTCCTATTTACACACCTAGTCCTGATGGTACATTGGTCTTTTTCCATCTATGTGCCTTGAGGGTTTTACTTTCTGTGAAATCACAAACATACATAAAACCTTGCCTCCAAGTGTCGACCTAGAGAAGTGATTCTCAACTCTGACAAATATAGGTGTCTAGCTTCTATTCTTAAACAAATAAGTGTTTCTTGAGATAAGGTGCAATAATCCAAGTTTTACAAATATTTCTGAGTGATTCTAATGTGCAGCCAGGGTTGGAAACTGCTTACCTAGAGTAGTACTTCTTCATGGGGAGCAAGGGGTAATTTGCTCCCAGGGGACATTTGTGATTGTTTGGAGCCATTTTTGGTTGTCACAACTAAAAGGGAGTTATTACTGATATTTTGTGGGATGGCAGTAAACATCTGATGCACAGGACAACCCCCAAACAGAAATTACCTGAACAAATGCAGACAGTATCAAGGTGGAGAACCATTGACCTGGAAGGACAGATATCAGAGCCAATGATATTCTGGTGCCGTATTCTGGCACACTGGGAGAAGAACATACGGTGCAGAGTAGTAGATTTCAAGCTTTATTGTACCAAAGAATTGGCAGAAGTGTGTGTGTGTGTGTTTAAAACAAAGTTTCCTGGGGCCTATGTCTTGAAGTATTGATTTATCTAGTCGTCGTAACATTTCTTCTGATAAAGTTGACTTGGATGCAGGTGTTCCACAGACCACACACTGAGAACCAGTTACACATTGTAACTTACATTTCACAGGGTGCTCTCAGGGACAAGCCCAGGCTGAGCCCAGAAGTGGCATTGAGGACTTCTGGTCAAGATGGAGGTATAGATAAACATTGCACTGGTACCCTCCTATAACAATATCAAAATTATAACTAAACTATAGAACAACCATCATTCAGAACCACCTGAAATCTAGCTGAATAGAAGTCCTATAACTAGGAAGTTAAAGAAGAGCCTCATTGAGACTGATAGGAGGGGTGGAGATGCTGAATGAGCAGGTCTCATGCCCACATGTGGCAGACAAAAATAGGAAGGGATACTTTAGCTGCAGACATTCACCCTGAGGAGCTGGGCCAGCCCCACACAAGGTTCCAGTTTCAGGAAAAGAAGTTCCCGTAACTTCTGGCTGTAAAAACCAGTGGAGACTGAGGCTGAGTGAGATGGAGGCTGCTGAAAACCCAGGTATTGCTCTTCAAGGGCCCGTGCAGACTTATTCAAACTCACTGGCTCTGAGCTCCAGCACTGGGACAGCAGCTCAAAAGGCTCCAGGACATACAAGGATGAACTGAAGTGTCTGCTATCAGAGGAAAGCGTAGGGGAGGGGGGGGTGGCGAGGGAGGGAGCAGTATTTTCTCAGACAAAAGTGCTAGCCCAGGCTACTGTTCCTCCCCAATCTAAAGCCACCAAGTGGGTGCCATTTCTCAGTCTACATCAACCTGGTTAATACTATTTGCCCCACCTTGGTGATTTCCCTGAGACCTTGCCCCACTAAACTTGTGGGATCACCCAAACTGTTTCTGTCTTTTTCATAAGAATGGCATGTCTTGGCTCAGGCATCAGACTTTCCTAAAATCTCTCAAACAAGCAGCATCTGGCCTCAACAGGCCCTGTTCCTCTCACTAGGTGGCTCCATGCCCAGCACTAGCAG
The DNA here is from genome assembly GCA_027563665.1 of Antrozous pallidus. NCBI lineage: Eukaryota > Metazoa > Chordata > Mammalia > Chiroptera > Vespertilionidae > Antrozous > Antrozous pallidus. Next base: position 7,923,601 of record CM050524.1, on the reverse strand, counting down.
CAGCTGGCTGTGGCTGACAGCTTGGCTTCTCCTGGGCACCTTCAAGCCTGGCACCAGTGGCAGCCAGCTAAAGATTGCTTTGTAGCTTAAACCAGGTGGCCATAGCAGAAAACAGGTGGTGGATGTCTTAGGCCTGTACTTTCTAGGAGGCCCAACAGCCAGCACACCTAGTGGACAGCTTCAGACCACGTCAAAACACCACCCAACCACTTGCCAGTGACACACTCAAGGCATGGACTCAGCAGGCATCTGAGCCCTGCTGAAGTAAGTCCTGCCTTGTTGGGTGGGCCACTTCACAACTGATCCTCCAAAGTGGTTGATAGTTGCACCCAGTCCTTGCAGAAGATCCTCCTGGGGGTAAATCCCTCCCATTGATGTGCCAACAGCAATCAAAGCTCAACTACAATAGGAGAGTGTACACAGCCCACATGGGGATGGGGGTGCACAACTGGAGTGTTCAGCCGTAGTGATCGGGGAAATTGTGCCACTGGACCTTATAGGACACATTTACTACATTAGGCCACTCTACCAAGCCCAGAAGATGTAGCAGCTCTACCTAATACATAGAAATAAACACAGGGGAGAGTGAAAAGATGGCGGCGGGTCAGAAGGACGCATAATCATTTGTGTCCCGGGGTAGACGAGGTGAGCAGCTGAGGGTCGCGGGGGGAGTGTTTGTTGGCGAGTTGGGGGATAGCAGGGCTTTGCTAGATTAGCCGCCCTTAACGGAGCGGCTCCGGTGCGGCTCGGTTCTCTCCCGGAGCCTGGCTCAGAGGCGGCTGCGCCATCTTAAAGGGGAAGAGCCTAAAAGTTTTACAGTTGCGGTACCCACTGGGCGTCTGAGACTCCCACCTCCCCCCAACATCGATTCCTAGTTGGTGAAGAAGCGGACTCCAAGGAAACCTGTGCGCAGCCACGGAAAGGTCAGGTTTCTCCGGGGGTTAAGGGAGCTGGTAACACAGGGAGATTCGCGCCTGGCAAAAAAGGAGGAAAAACCCGCGGCTGTTGGAGCCGGCAAACGTGGAAGAGGGTCCTCGGAGCTGGTGACAGGAGGGGGGGATACATAGAGGGTGACACATTTGGACCTGAAGGAGAGGGCCAGCCTGGCAGTTTTGGGAGGGAGCGGGCTGCCAAACCCAAGGGGAGAAAGGGTTTCGCGCAAACATATGAGCAGGACGTGAGTTCGCGCGCCTGCGTTTGTCCTCTTTAAATCCGAATTTCTCAGCACTGAACGAGGAAGGGGGGATCCCCTGGGAGACCACAGGGGCGAGCTGTTTTTCTGAGGCTGGGGATCAGAACAGGTCCTCACAATTAGAGAGGCAGCTCTGGGGTAGCCTATTTCCACAAATCAGTAGTAAATACCATAGACATAGCGGGATTTTAGATCAGGCTAGAGAGGACCAATAGACCCGGAGGTCAATTCAGAAACACTGCCACCTAGGGGCTGAATCATAAATTGTCTCTTGTGTAACACAAATTAAGGAATTTTATTTCTACTACTATTTAAATTTTTTTAAGTGCCATTTTATTCCATCTTTATTCTACTCAGAGATTAGTGATATATAGTCTTTTTTCATCTACCCTTTAGTATCTCTTTAATATACTTCAACGTCCCCCTTATGCCAGCACTCTCTTGCTAACCTTTCCTTAGTTAGTGTCTTATTCCCCTTACACTTTTTCTGGTTTAGATTTTCCTTATTCTCTCTTTTTAGCCCCTGTTAAAATTTCACCCCACTTTTATATCCAATCTCCAACCACCTGCTCCAAGTCCATACACATCTAATGCTTCTCCGACTTCACTATCCTAAAATGTTTTTCTCTCGGTCCTGCTGATGTTGTTTATATTTTATGCATATTTGTGAGATTGGTTTGGCTATTCTTTCCTTTTAATTTGTTTTGTGGGGCGGGAGTTGGCATTGTTTTGTGTATTGGTGATGTTTACATTGTTTTTTGATAGATTTAAGCTTCTATGTTCCCTAACCTCCCTTGATATTAATTTTTGTATGTAGTTTCTTTCAGTCTCCAGGTACTCGTTGCTGGCTTTTGCTGGGATTAGTGGCGGTCCTCTGGGAGGTTCCAACCCATATTTATAGTTTACTCCCTTTTCCTTTCTTTTTACTCCTTCCCCTTTTCCCAACTTTATTTTGGCATTCCCTTTTTTTTATTCTTTCTTTCTTTCTTTCTTTCTTTCTTTCTTTCTTTCTTTCTTTCTTTCTTTCTTTCTTTCTCTTTCTTCCTTTCTTCCTTTCTTTCTTTCTTTCTTTTTTTCTTTCTTTATTTTGTGTGTGCGAGTGTGTTTTCTCTTACTCTCTCTTACCCCACCTATCACCTAATTTACCTTCCTCTGGCAATCACTTTTAATTTGGAGTTACCAACACTGTGAATACATTCTTCTTCTGTGCCTGGTGTGCTGCACCTGGTTGTGTTGTAGTCTGAGCCTTTAAATCAACACAGGAGAGTGAGAACTACATAACAAGACACACAGAGAAGAAAGACTATGGGGAGACAAAGAAATAGCCCACCACTGAAAGAAAAACAAGCCTCACCAGAAAAAGAGGTAACCGAAATGGAAGCAAACAACCTGTCAGAGAGAGAGTTCAGAGAAATGGTCATAGGGTGAATGAAGAGAACAGAAGCCAATACAAGTAAGAACCATGAGGAATTGAAGAGGAATCAAGAGGAAATGAAGAAGAGCCAGGAAGAAATGAATAAGAACTATGAAGAAATGAAGAAGAATTATGAAGAAATGAAGAAGAATTATGAAGAAATGAAGAAGACCCAAGAAGAAATGAAAAGTGACATTGCTGAGGTAAAGAACTCCATAGAAAGTATCAGGAGTAGACCAGATGAAGCAGAGGACCGCATCAGTGAGCTGGAATACAAGGTAGGAAAAAACACCCAAGTAGAGCAGCTTCTAGAAAAAAAAAATTAAAAAGCAGGAGGAGAGCCTAAGGGAACTTTGGGACAACATGAAACAAAACAACATACGTATAATAGGGCTTCCAGAGGGACAGGAAACTGAGCAAGGAATAGAAAACCTGTTGGAAGAAATAATGACAGAAAACTTCCCTCATATAGGAAAGAAAAAACCCACACAAATCCAAGAAGCTCTCAGAGTTCCAAGCAAATTAAACCCCAAAAGACCTACACCAAGACATGTTATAATTAAAATGGCAAACATCAACGACAAAGTGAGAATCCTAAAAGCTGCCAGAGACAGACAGAAAGTCACCTACAAAGGAACCCCCATCAGATTAGCAAGTGATTTCTCAACAGAAACTTATCAGGCCAGAAGGGATTGGAATGAAATATACAAAGTTATGCAAAGAAAGGGTCTGAATCCTAGGATACTGTACCCAGCAAGGCTATCAATAAAAATTTAAGGTCAAATCAGGAGCTTCACAGACAAAAAAGGTCTAAGGGAATACATTACCACCAAACCAGCAATGCAAGAAATGCTAAAGGGTCTGGCTGTGAAAAGCAATAGGAAGCCATGAAAGAACATAGGGGCAAAGAACAAAAATGTCTACAAATAACTATCTATCAATAATTACTTTAAATGTAAATGATTTAAATGCTCCAATCAAAAGACATAGGGTAATAGACTGGATAAGAAAACACGACCCATATATCTGCTGTCTACAAGAAACCCACCTCCAAAAAAAAGATGCACACAGACTGAGGGTGAAAGGATAGAAAAAGGTTCTTCAGGCGAATGGAAATGGAAAAAAAGCTGGGGTAGCAATACTTATATCCGACAAATTAGATCTCAAAGTAAAGGATGTAACAAGAGATAAAGAAGGCCACTACATAATACTAAAGGGAGCAATCCAACAAGAAGAAATAACTCTGGTAAACATATATGCACCCAATATAGGAGCACCCAAATACATACTAAAACTCCTAGAGGATATCAAGGGAGAGATAGACAGTAATACAATCATAGTAGGAGACTTTAATACCCCACTATCACCATTGGACAAATCCTCTAAACAAAAAATTAGTAAAGAAACATCAATCCTCAATGAATCACTAGACCAGAAGGAATTAATTGACATCTTCAGATCATTTCACCCCAAAGCCACAGAATATACATTCTTTTCAAGTGCCCATGGGTCATTCTCAAAGATAGACCATGTGTTGGGTCATAGGCAAAGTCTCTCCAAATTCAAGAAGATAGAAATCATATCAAACACATTCTCAGATCACAATGGCATAAAGCTGGAAATCAACTACAATAGAAACAACCCAAAGAAATCAAACACATGGAGACTAAACAGCATGCTATTAAACTATGACTGGGTTACTATAGAGATCAAGGAAGAGATAGAAAACATCATGGAAACAAATGACAACGACAGCACAACAATCCAAAATCTATGGGACACAGTGAAAGCAGTTCTGAGAGGGAAGTTCATAGCTCTACAATCCTACTGCAAAAAACTAGTAACAGTGGCAATAAATTATCTAACCCAACAACTCAAAGAGTTAGAAAGAAAGCAACAAGAAAAGCCCGGTGTAAGCAGAAGGAAGGAAATAGTAAAGATCAGAGCAGAAATAAATGACATAGAGACCAAAGAAACAATAGAGAAGATCAACAAAACCAAAAGCTGGTCCTTTGAAAGATAAAACAAGATTGGTGAACCTCTAGCCAGACTCACCAAGAAGCAAAGAGAGAGGACACTAATAAATAAAATCAGAAATGGAAGAGGTAAAATAACAACAGACCCCATTGAAATACAAAGGATTGTTAAAAATTACTATGAACAACTCTACTCCAACAAACTGGACAATCTGGAGGAAATGGATATATTTCTGGAAAAATATAACCTCCCAAAACTCAATCAGGAAGAATCTAAACAACTCAATAGACCAATAACTGTGGAAGAAATTGAAGCAGTCATCATAAAGCTTCTGGCAAACAAAAGCCCAGGGCCAGACGGCTTCACAGGGGAGTTTTACCAAACATTCAAGGAAGAACTAAAACCTATACTCCTCAGACTATTCCAGAAAATTCAAGAGGATGGAACACTTCCAAACTCCTTCTATGAAGCTAACATCACCCTAATACCAAAACCAGATAAAGATGACACAATGAAAGAGAATTACAGGCCAATATCCCTCATGAATATAGATGCCAAAATCCTCAATAAAATTCTAGCAAATCGGATCCAGCAGTACATCAGAAAGATCAGACACCATGACCAAGTAGGATTTATCCCAGGAATGCAAGGATGGTACAATATCCGCAAATCAATAAATGTGATACATCACATAAACAAATTGAGAGATAAAAATCACATAGTCATATCAATTGATGCAGAAAAAGCATTTGACAAAATCCAACACCCTTTCTTGATAAAAACTCTCAACAAGGTAGGAATAGAAGGATCATACCTCAACATAATAAAAGCCATATTTGATAAACCCACAGCATACATCATACTCAATGGGCAAAAGCTACAACCATTTCATTTAAGAACAGGAACAAGACAGGGCTGCCCACTCTCACCACTCCTATTCAACATAGTACTGGAAGTATTAGCCATTGCAATTAGACAAGAAGAAGAAATAAAAGGCATCCAAATTGGAAAAGAAGAAGTAAAGCTATCCTTATTTGCAGATGACATGATATTGTACATAAAAAACCCGAAAGACTCCATAAAAAAGCTAATAGGCTTAATAAATGAGTTCAGCAATGTAGCAGGCTACAAAATCAATGCCAAGAAATCTATGGCATTCCAATACACCAATAGTGAACTTACAGAAAGGGAGACTAAAAAACCAATCCCATTTACCATCACACCAAAAAAATTAAGATACCGAGGAATAAACTTAACTAAGGAGGTAAAAGACCTATTCGCAGAAAACTACAGGACGCTAAAAAAAAGAGATAGAGGAAGATGTAAACAGATGGAAGAACATACCATGTTCATGGATTGGGAGAATCAACATAATTAAAATGTCCATACTACCCAAAGCAATCTATAAATTTAATGCACTCCCCATTAAAATACCAATGGCATACTTCACAGACCTAGAAAGAACTCTCCAAAAATTCATCTGGAATAAAAAAAGGCCCCAGATAGCCACAGCAATCCTGAGAAAGAAGCACAAAGTCGGTGGGATTTCAATACCAGATTTCAAGCTGTATTACAAAGCTACTGTTCTCAAAACAGCCTGGTACTGGCACAAGAACAGACATATAGATCAATGGAATAGAATATAGAATCCAGATATCAACCTAAACCACTATGCTCAATTAATATTTGACAAAAGAGTATGAACATAAAATGGCATCAAGATAGTCTCTTCAATAAATGGTGTTGGGAAAATTGGATAGATACATGTAAAAAAATGAAACTAGACCACCAACTTACACCATACACAAAAATAAACTCCAAATGGATACAGGACTTAAACGTAAGACAGGAAACCATAAAAATATTAGAGGAAGCTACAGGAAATAAAATCTCAGACATATGCCAAAAGAACTTCTTTGATGATACTGTTCCTAGGGCAATGGAAGCTAAAGACAGAATAAACAAATGGGACTACATCAAAATAAAAAGCTTTTGCACAGCTAAAGAAACCATCAACAAAACAACAAGAAAACCCACTGTATGGGAGAATATATTTGCAAATGTGATCAGTGATAAAGGTTTAATCTCAAGCATCTACAGGTAACTCACACAACTCAATAAAAGGAAGACAAATGATCCAATAAAAAAATGGGCAACAGACCTAAATAGAACCTTTTCTAAAGAAGACAAAAGGAAGGCCCAGAGATATATGAAAACTTGCTCAAAGTCACTAATTATCCAAGAGATGCAAATCAAACGACTATGCGGTACCATCTCACACCTGTCAGAATGGCTTACATCAACAAATCAACAAATGACAAGTGCTGGCGAGGATGCGGAGAAAAAGGAACTCTCCTGCACTGTTGGTGGGATTGTAGACTAGTGCAGACACTGTGGAGAACAGTATGGAGTTTCCTCAAAAAACTAAAAATGGAGCTCCCATTCAACCCAGTGATCCCACTTCTAGGAATATACCCCAAGAAACTAGAAAGGCGAATTAGAAAGGATATATGTACCCCTATGTTCATAGCAGCACAATTTATCATAGCTAAGACTTGGAAACAGCCTAAGTGCCCATCAGCTGATGAGTGGATTAAAAAACTATGGTACATCTACACAATGGAATATTACGCTGCGGTAAAAAAGAAAGAGCTCCTACCATTTGTAACAACATGGATGGAATTAGAGAGCATTATGCTAAGTGAAATTAGCCAGGCAGAGAAAGACAAATATCACATGATCTCACTCATTTGAGGAATATAATGAATGACACATACTGATGAACAAGAATGGATCCAGAGACTGAGAAAAGTCCATTAAAATGTCAAACCTAAGGGTAAGTGGCAGGTGGTGGGAATAAGGGGGAAAGTCAATATATTTGAATGCTTGAACTAAGGTAAGTCATTTGTGTTTTTACATCCCTGACAAAGTTTATATAAAGTTATAAAAAAAATTGGCAGCTAGTTTGAGATTGAATTAACATGGCCTAGAGCATGTCATCTCTTATGGACACCAGTTCTTAGGCTAGGCCCTCCTTAATCTCCTGTGACACCACAATACCCTTACATGATATTATTCTACAATGTCATTATAATATTTGATATTTGACAACAGCATATTATGCAATTATCCCAAATAAACTTACAAACTAATTCTTTGAATGTTGGGCAGCAACTTAAAAAAAAGATAGGAAATCCCTTTCAGAAGGGATTAAGGCACTGGGAAGGCATCCGAGCATTCTATATTGGCCCCTCTGGCCCTTTTGCCAAGAGGGACCCTCTTCTTATTATCCAAATACACACAGCTGATGCGTGAACTTTCAGTTCAAGCTGTGGCTGAAGTCTCTGGGCAGTTGGCACCATGGATCTGTCTCTCGACCAGTGGCGTGAGCTGGGCCCTCTCTGGAGAAGAAACCTGGGTCACCCGAGATATGTGATCAGTACCGGGACCCCGCCAGCAGGCGAGGGGACCCCATGGCAGCTGCTGGACGTGGAGGCCATGAGGGCATAGACTACAAAGGAGACAGGACTGAACCTCACATCACCCTGTTTGGCCCCGGAGGATGGCTGGTTAGCCAGAGACGGGTAAGATTCCTCAGGGAAGGAACAACCTAAGACAGGCACAGTCGCAGAGGGGCCAACAGGAGAGAACTAAAAGATCAACAGAGGTGGGGCACAGACCCTCATCCACAAATGTTGCAGGGGCTTGAATTCTCACCCCTCCTGAGGAAGGTCTCCTACCCCCACGGCTGCTACGCCTCCCACGCACAACTCACACCGGGACCCAGGTGGTAGACAGAGACTCGGCCAGCAATAGCTGCCCTATATCTAAATTTAATTTATCACAAGGAATTCTGAGGACCTACTCAAAAATGCAAATATTCCTTTCCACAAGTATTTACTGGGTAAACTAAGATTTCTGCTTGAGTATTAAAATTGACAGTAAAATAGTAATCAAGTTTTCAGATTAATTTAAATTGGCCAAGTGAAATAAGTGAATACTCAAGAAAATCTAACTGTACTGGACAAAAAGCTTTTCCTAAAACATTAACTAAATTATCTATTAGTAGTTCATCTCACTGCAAAATTGCCTAACATCCAAAGAACCTAAAGTAGTAATATTTGTATGCAAAAATTAAAATTTAAAATTACCAAGACTGCAAGATAAAATTTCCAAAAGCCCCTATTAACCAAAAAAAGGGGGGTGGGGGACAGTGAGGTAATATCATGTAAGGAAAAATATCCTATAAGTAAAATACATGTAGAAAATTCTTACTCCAGAAAAGAAAATTCCATTTGTAAAACCAGCTGCAGGACACCCATAAAAAACACACACATGGTGTCAAAATAAGCCAAAGGAAAATCATTTAGGCAAAAATAAAAAGAATCCTAAGTCTATTTTGCAGAGAGGATCCCTTTGTTAACCTTTGGTCGAGAATGTATTTGTGTGTTTGCAGAGAACAACTCCAAGACCATGTGGGTTTCTGTGACAGTGAGGAACTGACGGGCCTGTTCCATCCACGAGGACGGTCCAGAGATGGTGGACGCTGACAACACCTTGCCATGCTAGCAGTCGGCAGCTGTGTGTGGCTGCAGGCGGCCCAGGAACATGCCAGAGAGGATGGATCTTGCATTGCCACGATGTGTCCACCATCTGGATACCATTGCTGACATGTACACATGAAGAACTATTTGACATTGAAACTGGGACTCAGAACAGTTGGACATTGAAACTGAAACTCAAACTTTTTTTGCTCTTATACGTTTGTTTTCAGTATGCAGAGGCAAGATATTTTTGAAGAAAAGAAACAGGGGAGAGTGATTGATATAGAGGCAGGGTGGCCTCGAACAGGCTGTCAAGCTACAGGGGGAAGGCTGGAGTGGAGGGGAGGCAGATGCTGGGGGAGATCAACAAGTGGGCTGACTTGTATGCATACATATGAGCATAGCCAATGAATGAAAGACTCTGGGGTGGGGAGGGAGGCAGGTGGGGACATGTGCTGGGGGGTAAGGGAGGCTGGGGGGAGGACATTGAGGGGAGGAAAACTTATGTACTACTATTAAATATAAGTTATATTGTAAATAAAATTTAAAATAAATAAATAAAACTTAAAAAAAAAAAGAAATAAACACAGGGAGGCTACCAAATGAAGAGAGAAATAAACTTGTCCCAAATGAAAGTACAGGATTGAGAACTGCTACTGTAGAGCCTAAGACTATGGGAAAACACAGATATTTACATTACAATTCATTAACAGTAGCAAAATTATAGTTATGAAGTAGCAATGATAATAATTTTATGTTTGGGGGTTACCAAAACATGAGGAACTATATTAAAGGGCCGCAGCATTAGAAAAGTTGAGAACCACTGGCCTAAAGTATAAAAATTTAAAATGTGTTTTCTCTAATAATTAGGATTTCAAAATATGTTGTTTATTGGTCTAATTGAATAAGAGGATTAATTCTGTGATCCCAACCAAATTCTTAATACTAAAACCAGTTTAAATTTAATTGATATCTTAAGATAATTATAAAATTCTGTAATTATATAATTACTAGTGGCCCGGTGCATGAAATTCGTGCATGGAGGGGGGGTTCCCTCAGCCCAGCCTGCACCGTCTCCAATCAGGGACCCCTTTGGGGATGTCTGACTGTTGCCATTAAGAGATGTCTGACTGTTGGCAGTCGGACATCCCTCTCACAATCTAGGAACACTGGCTCCTAACTGCTCATGGCCTGCCTTACTGATCGCCCCTAATCCCTCTGCCTGTCTGCATGATCGCCATAACCACCTCTGCCTGTCTAATCACACCTAACCCCTCTGCCTACCTGCCTGATTGCCCCCTAACTGCTCCCCTGCTGGCCTGATTGCCCCTAACTGCCTCTGCCTTGCCCCATACCTGAGTCCCAGGTTTCCCTCCCTCTGGCCAGCTATAGGCACCCAGGACCTGGGCCAGCTTCACTCAGGCCAGCCGCAGCCACAGGCAGCTGCAGGCACCCAGGACCACAGGGCATTCAGCTTGTCCCTCTTCTGGGCTGCAGGCACAGGTGCAGCTGCTGGCGCCCAGGACTGTGAGGCAGGTGGCTTGTCCCTCTCCTGGGCCAGAGAGGCATGCACAGCTGTTGGTATCCGGGATCGTGGAGTGGGTGGCTTGTTCCTCTCCCAGTCCATAACCTGTCTGGTCCCCTTTCTTCTCCCCAGTGTTGAGTGTCTGAGTCATTGTGGCATGATGGCATGAAGGTGTGATGACTATTTCCATATTAGATCTTCATTATATAGGATTTTAACTTGTCACAGTCTATTTCAAGTAGATATTTTACCACTTCACATCTTGCATAGAAACTTCACTGTAACAAAATTTCATTTTTCCCAGGGAATCTTTGTGCTATTGTTGTCATGTATTTTACTTACACAGATGTTATAAAACTGACATCACATTATTATTTGTTTAGATAACTATCTTTAAGTATATTTCAATAATAAGAAACTTCTATTATATTTTTTCCTATGCATATACTGTCTTTGGTGTTTTCCATTTCTTGGTATAGATCATTATTTATATCTGGCAATATTTTTAAAAATATATTTTATTGATTTTTTACAGAGCAGAAGGGAGAGGGATATTAAGTCAGAAACATCAATGAGAGAGAAACATCGATCAGACGCCTCTTGCACGTCCCCTACTGGGAATGTGCCCGCAGCCAAGGTACATGCCCTCAACCGGAATCGAACCTGGGACCCTTCAGTCTGCAGTCTGACGCTCTATCCACTGAGCCAAACCGGTCTCGGCATATATCTGGCAAAATTTTATTTCTGCTTATAGGACTTCTTTTAACATTTCTTACACTACAAATCTGCTGGTGATTAAAAAAATTCAATCTTTTATACATAAAAATATTTTTAACTATTTCTAAAATAGTTTAAAATAGGTAAAATATATTTTGACTATTTGAAACTATTTTAAAAATATTTTCACTCAGTCTAGAATTATAAATTGAGAGGATTTTCACCCTTGTGAGTACTTTAATGATGCTGCTCTACTATCTTCTCCCTTACACTGTTTCTGATGAGAAATCTTTAGTAATCTTTATGTTTGTTCCTGTGTATAGTGTGTCTCTTTTCTTCTGACTGCAGCCCGGCTCAGCACCCGGCCACCTCAGGGCCCCACAATGGATCAGGGCCTGGCCATCGCTGGGTGGCCCCGCCCACAGCCCGCCCCAAGCTAACCCCAGGGCTGGAAAGGGCCCCTGCCCCTCCCCCCTCACGCCACCTCCTCGCCCCTCGTGCTGCAGTTGGTCTGTGGGGCCCTGGCCTGGGGAGCGGAAGCTGCGCTGGTGGTCCTGGCTGGCCCATAGCGCCCGTTCCATCCCTCTGCAGGGCTCTGCCCCTCACCTCGCCTCCCGCTCCTGATTGGCTGGTTGGCGTGGCTGGTGGGTATAGCAAAGGTATGGTCAAATTTGCATATTACTCTTTTATTAGATAGGATAATCTTTAAATCATATATATGATTATATTATATTTAAATATATATATGATTTTATATATATATATTTGATGGTTTTTACAAGTTAAAAATATATATATTATAATCATATATATATGATTATATGTATATTTGATGGTTTCTCCAAGTTAATCATATATATTATAATCATATATACGATTATATGTATATTTAAATATATATACAATCATATATATATATTTGATGATTTTTCCAAGTTAAAATTTTAAGGCTGTAACCAAGGGGTAATTTGGGAACATTTTCACGAAGTGTTTTCAAGAAATTATTTTCTCTTCTTAAAGGAAATATTTTGAAATTAAACCAATTTATTACACTTGAAATCCCATGGAAAGCTTTATAAAATAAAAATAATAACTATATTTTAAATATTATGAAGGTTTTGGCCTCTAAGGAGGGCAATATAAAACAAAACTAAATATTTTTAAAAATCCAACAGCAGACTTCTAAGATGGAATTTAAAACAAAAGCCTCTATCTGCCTACATTTTTAATTAGCCCAGAGGTAGGGCAATGTTTGTTCCTTGTGATTGAGAAGTAAAAATTTACTAAATTTACTTGCTTTGTTTTTTTTAAAATGAAATATCTACTTTAATTACTTTTATAAATTAGCTTTTGAAAATATAATCAAGGTCTCATATAAATTAAGTTATATCAAAATACCAGAAACCATTAGTAAGATTTCTGCTTATCTGCAGTTTAGTTTTGGCTTTAATAGTGTAGACAGTCACCATTTTGGACTGCCTGACTTGGCAGCCACCATGTTGGCCACATGGCTTGCCACTCTCTTGGGGGTCGCCATCTTAAAACAGCAAATACCAACCCCTCCCTTTGACTAAGCCAATGTCTTTGTAAGCAATTTTATTAAGTCTTCTAAGAAATTTACTAAGACCTCCCATGATCCTTCTGTATATGCAAATAAGCAAAAGAGGATACTCTTTAAATATATAATTATACAATTAATGAAGAGGAGAAATTTGAAAATTTTGAAATCTCTTCCACTAATATTTACAGTTTAAACTAAAATTGTTGTTAAAATATTAAATCTGACAGTAAAATAGTAGTCAACTTTATGTAAAGTTACTTGTAGTATAGCTAGCTATTCGGCTGTACTATCAAGTTTCAAGCAGCAACCTGTAGGTTGCTTGGTGTAAAGAAAGTCAGAGATTCTTAAATGTAACTCTCTGCAGCCTTAAAATCATTCTGGAAGGAGATAAAGAGAGGTTTTCTTCAAACATCTGAATAACTGTAATTAAAAGTCTATATATCTGACCTCATAAACTGAAAATAAATAATTTCTATTTTTGTCTTCTAACAAAGTTTATGTTAAGTTACTCAAAGATTAATTAATTACAAAAATTTAATTCATGTCATTTATTGTTCATAATATAGGACAAGTAAAGTTAAACAAATAAATAAAAAATAAACTTTATTTCAATGTATTTAAATCAGCTAATTAAAATAAGTGAATATTCATAAGAACTTAATTGTACTGAACAAAAAACTGTTTCTGAAGTATTAACTAAAATTTTTATTGATGGTTCATCTCATAGTAAAATTGCCAAACATGCTATGAATCCAAAGCAGTCATATTTTTGTACAAAAATTAAAAGTTATCAAGACTGCATTAAAAATTTTCCAAAAGTCTCCTAATATTAAAATTAAAAGGGGGGATAGTAGAATAATTTCCTGTGAGAATATCTTGTAAGTAAATTACATCAAGAAATTTTTTACTTTGAAAATTAATATTTCATTTGTAATGCTAATAGCAAGACACCCATAAAATCTCACATGCTGTCAAAACAAGCCAAAGGAAAACTATTTGGGCAAAAGGAAAAAAGATCCCAAGTCTAATTTATAGAAAATATTCCTTTATTAACCTTTGGTCGAGAATATGTTTGTATATTTCCAGAAAACTCCAAGTCCCTGTGGATTCCTGCAACAACAGATTCCAGAAAGGAATTGACAGGACTGCTCTAGCCACAGAGATAGTGGTGGCCGCAAGAACAGAGGAGAAACAGTCCAGAAATGAAGATGGTGAAGACACTTTGCCATGCTAGCAGTCAGCAGCTGTACATCACAGCAGGTTACCTGGGACCAAACCAGAGAGGTCAGAACTGCATTGCCACCACTGTTGTTTACCATCCAGAACTGAAATATTATTGCTGACATGTACACATAAGGAACTGTTGGACATTGAAATTGGGACTCAAAGAACTGTTGGCCCAAAAAGAAACTGATCGCAGGCTGATTTCTTTAATGTCTGAAAGCAACGTAAAGGGACTTGATAGAACTCTGTCCTTTCCATTGAATTAAAAAATTTTAAAACATACATTCTTGTTTAAATTTTAAAAATCAAAAAGGTTGAGATGCCAAGAACCAATTCCAGCATGTAATAATTACAAGAGTTTCACCAAAAGGTTGGTGAACCGTGGGGGGGCTCAACAAGTGTTGAGCCACACATGTAGTTTACCTGTTGGAAACGGCCAAAAGGCACTTCCCCCAAACCTGAATAGAATGATTGTCTGCTGCCAGACAACTCAGGGCATTTTATTGCCTCCTGCTGGCCGAACACCTGAAAAGCTGTAGGCTATTGCCCAAACTGATAATGCTTCTGTATTCTACCCTTTGATACCTTCCCCTTTGAAGTGTATTATCTCTACCTTGCCTTAGGATAAATCATGTGAATAAAAGCATGGGGTCCTAGACAAGGAAAGAGTCTTCAGTTCCCTCTAGTTGAAGCTCCTCTGACTCCCCAGTGCCTTTCAAAATTATCTTTCAAATCTGGACTCTTTAATCATCTACACATAGCCCCTTTCTCCAGAATGCTGAACCCTTTGAAAGGCTGGGAAAAGAAACCTAGCAGACAGGTTTAATTAAAATAAAGATTGACTTTTTATTAGGGAAAAATACTGTCTTAGGGGAGGACTACCTGCCATGAACTGCTTTTTAGTAAAAAGTTTCTATTTTAGATAATCTTATGTAGTTACATTAGGTCTTTGTCTTTGTAAGGCTGTCATGCAGTACTTTCCTGAATTTGCCAGGTTTAGTATGTGATCCCTTTTTATCCACATAAGGAAGCAAAAACAAACAAACAAACAAACAAAACAAAACAAAAAAAACAACCAATCAGAACAGCAAAAAGAAAAAGGAATCCAAAAAAATGAAGACAATTTAAGTAGCCAGTGGCACAACTTGAAGTGTATCAACATTCATATCATGGGGGTGCAGGAAGGAGAAGAGACAGAGCAAGAAACTGAAAACCTATTTGAAAAAATGACAGAAAACTTCCTTAACCTGGTGAAGAAAATAGACATACAAGTCCAGGAAGTGCAGAGATTCCCAAACAAGATGAACCCCAAGGCATATCATAATAAGATGCTAAAGATTAGAGACAAAGAGAGAATCTTAAAAGCAGCAAGAAAAAAAGCAGAGGGAGTTCACATAAGACTGTCAGCTGATTTCTCAATAGAAACTTTGCAGAAGGGATGGTCAAGAAATATTCAAAGTGATGAAAAGCAAAGACCTACAACCAAGATTAAACTACCCAACAAAGCTATCATTTAGAATTGACAGACATGTAAATAGCTTCCCAGACAAGAAAAATCTGAAGGAGTTCATCACCACCAAACCAGTATTACATGAAATGTTAAATGGTCTTTGAGAAGAAGAAGGAAATAAAGGAAAAAAATATAAACAATAAAATGTCAATAAACACACATCTATCAAAAAATGAATTAAAAAAAACCACACAAAATAAAGAAGCAGAACAGAAACAAACCCATAGATACAGAGAACATTTTGATGGTTTCCAGATGGGAGGGGATTGGGAGGATGTGTGAAAAAGTGAAGGGATAGAAGTACAAATTGATAATTAGGGATATAAAGTACAGCATAGGGAATATAGTGAATACTATTCTAATAACTATGCATGGCGTCATATGGGTACTAGATTTATCGAGATGATCACTTAGTAAGTTACATAATGTCCAGTCACTGGGGTGTACACCTGAAACTAATGCAGTATTGTATGTCAACTGTAATTGAAAATAAATGATTTAAATTTTTAAAAAGGTGGCATTGGGGGCTGAATGCACCTCCTGGTGAGAGTTCAGGCACAGGGTTTTTGGAAGGTCTTGAGGAGTTCCCGCAGCAGCTCTCATTCTTCTGTGATGGCCTTGGACTTGTAAAGTCAAATGAAAACCCAGCTAATTCATATCACCTTCTTCTCAGGAAAGATTGTCTGAAATCAGAGCTATGGCTTCCAATGTCTGACTGAGCTCTGGGGGTTTTATCGACATTTGCTTTTATAACTCTGAGGAGGTTATTTTTAACTGTCTGTACTGTGAGATAAGCAGGGAGGAAAATGAGATCCCCCAGGAATGCACAATTTTGTGGAGCATTGTAATGCAATTGTGATGAGCCTGCTCTGAGCCTCTTGGGAGCTTTGTGACCAGGTTGTTTATTGTTTCACTGCTGTGCCTGAGTGTGCGACTGCGTCCCAGAGCCTGGCTTCCTGGGAGATTTGAGGAAGGGGTGGCAGTCTGGCAAACTTCAGGCCCTCCCTGCAGCCCCTCGGGAGACTGGGCCTCGACCAAGCTCCAGCACTGCAGAGACCTGCTGAGGCTGCGCTGAGCGTCTCTTCCCTTTGCTGCTTTCATTATTTAGGCAGAATTTATCCTAAAAATAGCACAGCCAAGTCCTGCCTGGAAGCCTTCTGGCTGTGGTTCTGCAGGATTGTACAGTGTGCATAGTTTTTGCACACTTGCAGTCTCACAGAAGAGGCAACATTTTAAAAAATTAAATTTATTGGGATGACATTGGTTAATAAAAGTATACAGATTTAAGCTGACAATTTTATAATATATCATCTCTATATTGTGTTGTGTATTCACCCCACTTAACTTTCTCCTGCCTCCACCAAACCCCATTTCCCTCTGGTAATGACCATATTGTTGTCTATGAGGTGTTTTCGTTTTGTTTTGTTTGTTTGTTTCTTTGTTTGTTTTTGCTTAATCCATTCATCTTTTTCATACAGTCCCCCTTCTCTCTTCTCTTCTGACAGCTATGAGTCTGTTTCTATTTTATTTTATTCATTAGAGTCCACATATAAGTGAAATCATGTGGTATTTGTCGCTCTTTGACTGGCTTATTTCACTTAGCAGAATACTCCCCAGATCCATTCATGCTTTGGCAAAAGGTAAGATTTCCTATGATCTTATGGCTGAGTAGTATTCCATGGTGTAAATATACCACAGCTTTTTTTATCCATTCATCTACTGATGGGCATGTGGGCTGATTCCAAATCTTGGCTACTGTAAATCACCCTGCAATGAATATGGGAGTGCATATATTCTTTTGAATTAGTATTTTGGGTTTCTTCGGATAAAACCCCAGAAGTGGAATTGCTGGGTCATAAGGCAGTTCCATTTTTTAATTTTTTTACATTCCTTCATACTGGCTGCACCAGTCTGCTTTCCCACTTTCTGGGGTTACCATTTCTCCACATCTTTGCTAGCATTTGTTGTTTGTTGATTTATTGATGATAGCCATTCTGACCAGTGTGAGGTGATATCTTGTGGTTTTAAATTGCATTTTGAAGAGGCAACATTTTGTAGGAGGAGGAAAATGAAAAACTGTGGGTTTTGGAGATAGGAGATAGAAGCTAAGTTCTGGTTCTGCCTCTGACCAACCTCAATGACTTTAGATAAGTCATGTAACACTTGTGGGGCTCAGTATTAACAACTTGCTTATACAATGGGCATCTTCTAAGACCAATCTCATGGAATCAGTCTGAGGGAAAATCAGATAAAATATGTATCAGTAAAGAAAAGTATAAGGATTCCCCGTTCTGAGCAGACTGTGGCCACCTTAATATTGATGATGAGTTAGATGTCTGTGCATAGCCCACCACCATTCTTGGAACATAGCAGGCAGTGTGTGATGCAAAATTAAATGCACTCTACCTGTTCTTGTCTTTATTGGATTAATGACTACCTCCTGCCAAAATGCCACAAGGGCAGCGATGGTGTCTACTTTGTACATACCTGTTCACCTCTACTTTCTCGCTCAGTGCCCAACTCAATAAATATTTACTGAATAAGTGAACAATTAAAGAATGAAAAATGAATTCAAATCAATGAAGGTTTTGTGGGTGCCTCCTATGTGCCATGGGTTTGTAGACAGGAATTATTTGTGTGCAAGAAATAGAAACTTCAGCAAACGAATGTGAACTGGCAGAAATGAGTGAGGCTGGAGGCACAGCCAGGTCTTGAGGGACTAGGTAAAGGACTGAAAGCTTGGCCGACTCTGTCTCCCTTTCCCCCCCTCCCTCCTCTCTCATCTCCTCACTTACTCTTTGCAATTACTTTTACTCTCTTTAGCTGCATACTGGCTCTTTCTGCTTTGCTCAGACTTGAGACTAGACCACCATAGCCTATTTAAAGCATCGCTTCTTATTAACCACAGTCTCTGAGTGCCAAACCTAAACTTCCAAGAAAGAAATGAATACCTTAGTTTAGGGAAGGAGTCTTCTGCAGGTCCAGTCAGCTGTGATGGCATTAGGCTGTGGTATGTGTGTGGGAGAGCTTCTGACCTGCCCCCTGAAGTGCAGAGGCTCAAAGAGATGGGATGGGGAGGTTCTCAGAGGTTATCATTGGTAGAGGCCTGTCTAGAGTACAAATAGGGGGCTGAGCGCTGGGGTGAGTCCCATCCCATTCATTCTAGAAATATTCACTGGATGCCTACTTTGTGCCAGGCACTGCTCCAGGTGCTGGGCTAGCTAAGTGTCAGGGAAGACAGACAAGAACCATGCCCTCCTAGAGCTCTTGATCTGCAATGCCAACAATTCTACATTACAGCAAGCAAGAACATGAGGAAGATAATCACAGGTAGTGGCAAGTACACAGAGAAATGGCAACATGATACAGGATGATGAGATAAGGGGTGGGAAGGTTATTTTCAGTTGTCACATTGAGTGTCCTATTTTGTCATACTCCCCAAAATACCAATTTTAGTGCCATAATCTGATTGTTTGGTTAACAAAGAAAGATAGTAAGCCCTGGCCAGGTGGCTCAGTTGGTTGGGGTGTCATCCTGTACACCAAAGGGTTGCAGGTTTGATTCCTGGTCAGGCATATATCTAGGTTGGGAGTTCTATTCTCGGTAGCGGTGGGAGTAGGAGGCAACCTATTAATGTTTCTCTCTCTCTCTCTCCCTCGCCCCCTCTCTAAAATCAATAGAAACATATCCTCAGGTGAGGATTTAAAAAAATAAAGGGAAAAGAAAAGTAGTAAAAGAAGGTCCTGGCTGGATAGCTCTGTTGGTTATAGCAACATCTTGATGAGCCAAGTTTTCAGGTTCGATCTCTGGTTAGGACACATACAAGAGCCAACCAGTGGATACATAAATGAATGGAACAACAAATCAATGTGTCTCTCTCTCTCTTTATCCCTTCCTATCTCTCTCTAAAAACCAATGAAATAAAATATAGTAGGAGCTCATAATGTTTTTTTCAATTCTCTCTTTGCTTTTCATGATGTTCTTAGCAATTCTCCCTTTGCTTTTCAATTGGGAGGGACAATTGGCTTGAACTGGTTTAGGGGCAACCAGGCCCTGGCACCACCCTCTCCAATCCTCTTTTGGAACCTATTAAAGCAGCTCCAAGGGGCCCAAGGCACACCACTGTCCAGGGGCCTCCTGCCTCTGCTTGACTTGGGGGCCTGCCTAATGCAGACAGGGTCAGGCAAAACAGAGGAAATATCATGGGAGAGGGGGGTCACCTGTTCACCTCAACTTCAGGCTTCCTGACTTTCCCCAACAGCCTTCCACAGAAAGGTACAGCAAAGGGTAGGCCTTTCTCTAGCCATCTTCAGAAATAGCCACAGCCAAAGCTAACTGATGCTAACACTGTCCTATAATTTCTGCCTGTATTGTTATTTAATTGCATATGCAATTATACTATGTATTAACTTATTTAATTTCTCTAATTATGCTATTAGGTAGGTACTATAATTATCCCCATTTTACAATTGAGGAAATCAAGGCATAGCAAATTTATAACTTGCTTAAAGTCATATGATAAAATTAGACTAGAAATCTAGGCATTCTGACTCCAAATGCATGGTTTTTATGAATAGTGTCTGATCCCAGCTGACTCAGATCCTGTCTCTGGCTTCCCTCAAAGTAAATATTAAACCACTAAATGACTGCATCATGCTTTCTATGTCTATTGACCATTCTGCTAAATGAGTACTGTATGCATGTCCAATATCTTTCAAAGCTCCTATTCAAACACATAAAAGGAGAGTGAAAACCTTAAATTTCAGGTCAAATGCAGAATGGGTTTTTTTGTTTGTTTGAATATCTTTGTCCAATATCTTTAATGAGATCTAATTCACCTACCATATAATTAATCTGACACCACTGAGGGGAGAAAGTGTTGTATTGTACTTGTCTTCATGATATGCTTGGTCCCAGACACTGAAATGTGGAGAGTAAGAGCATAGGGTTAAGACACTTAGACCAGGATGTGATCCACAGTAAAATTCCTGGCATCAGCAAGTAGGTGGGGAGTATGGGGCCAGCAGCCTTTTTGATGCTCCCAGCATCACTGCAGTCCTCAGATTCAATGGGCTCTGTTTTTGCTATGAGAAATGGGAGAGCTGGTGATTCTTTTTCCCATTTTTCAGTTAAATATTATTTTAATGAGATCTAATTCACCTACCACATAATTAATCTTTTAAAGGTTAAGTCTGATATATTCATAGAGTTGTACAACCGGAATCATCATCCAATTCCAGAACATTCTTTTCACTTCTCAAGATACTACATCAGTAGTCACTCCACATCCCCACTTTCCCTGGCAAACTACTAGTCTACATTCTGTCTCTATGGATTTACCTTTTCTGGACACTTCATACAAATGGAGTCAGACAGTATGTGGTCGTAGTATCTGGCTTTTTTCATTTAGCACCCTATGTTGAAGGTTCTTTCATGCTGCAGCATGTATCTACACCCTTCCTTTTTACAGCTTAATAATATTGCATCAGACGGATATACCTCATTTTATTTATCCATTCATCAGTTAAAGGGCATACAGGTTCCTTTCACTTTTTGGCTATTATTACTAACAAGTGGCCCGGTGCACGAAATTCGTGCACGGAGGGGGGTTCCCTGAGACCAGCCTTCACCCGCTCCAATCAGGGACCCCTTCGGGGATGTGTGACCCCTAACCACCTCTGCCTACCTGCCTGATCATCCCTAAGTGCTCCCCTGCTGGCCTGATTGCTCCTAACTGCCTCTGCCTTGCCCCACACCTGGGACCCAGGCTTTCCTCCCTCTGGCCAGCTATAGGCACCCAGGACCTGGGCCAACTTCACTCAGGTCGGCCGCAGCCACAGGTACCCACAGGCACCCAGGACCACAGGGCATGCTGCCTAACTCCAGGGCCGGAAAGGGCCCCAGCCCTTCTATGTGCCTGCCTGGCCAAGTCCCACTACTCTGACTGCCGTGGTGTAAAGAACTTTACCATATATGTTCTCCCCAGCCTCCTGGAGAGAGGGCATGAGCTGAGAAACTGGAGATGCTGCAGCCCCAGGGCCATTTTACCAATGGGTACATTGTCATTTTCAGATCTGGATTTGAGATAATCCATCAAACCGCTATATTTTTCAACTCTCAACTTAGATTGGTTTGCTTTAATGAAATTTATCCAATTTGCCTCCATTTTTGAATACGAATCCACAATAAACTGTTGAGTTAATTTTCCTACATTTAAAATAGGATTGAACATGTCCCTCACAGAGAGATGAAATCCATAATACTGCATTTGGGTGACTCGTGTTCTTACATTTTGTCTAGTATTATTGTTGAGTACACTGTTGTCTCTGAGTCTTAATGCAATATCTGTTCCCCAACCTTTTTCACCATGTGGAAAAAGAATAGGATATGTCATTGCATCTAATGTAGGAAACAGGATACTGATTCGTTTCACTTTAGTGCCATTTGGATTATTGGGATCTGGTTTACAATGAATGAGCAAGTCCCTTTCAAAAGGAGGTTCTCCATCTTCATTTCTGAATATGACAGCAACCTCGGTTACACGGGGAGAATTATATCTACCTGGGTCACTATTACGATCATATTTAATTGCCATAGTTACTTCAGTGGGAGCTATACCTTTTGCTGCTGCTTCAGATTGGGCTTCCTTTTCTACCCCATGTAGCATCTTGTACGATTTTGTTAATTCATTTATTTCATGCATGAGGTTGTTGATGTTGATTATGAGACTTTCTGAGCAGGCCTGGTTTGCTGGGATTGCTAATCTTTTACGTGTAGCTTTGGCTGTATCCAAAAGATAGAGTTGAGCAACCTTCCGAGAATCACCATCAGAAGGATGTAAAGTTCCAGTACGATGATAAACTTGTCCATGTATTCTAAAACAGTATATGGCCCATACCCTGATGGAGATGCAACATTTGCACCCATGGAAGCAAAAGAACTATTTATAGATCAAATGTTTTCCATGAAATTTTTACTGTCAGAATCTTCATTTGTCATTAATCTTTTAAAATATGAGGGGTAATCTGGAAAATGTATATCATTTGGACAGACTTTCCCTTTGCTACAACATCTAGTAAATTTCCCATCAGATGGTTTTTCATCCCAGAAATTTAGTGATAGGCAACATTCACATCTAACAGTCATTTCACCACAACTATGTTCGAGAATTGCATCCTCACGTTCTCCATTTTTGCTGAGAAGGCAGTTCCTACCACTATTGGTAGTACTTGCCGATGATTGTTCTTTAGACATATTCTGTGTTTGCCACTGCCTTCTTTCAACTTCAAAGGCACGTTGTTCTTTAGACATTTCCTGTCGAAGATGCCGGTGTTTTTCGGCTTCAGAGCGATGTTTTTCCAATAGCTGCTCTTCTGGTACATTCTGTTGCAGGCGTCGCCTTCTTTCAAGATCAGACGCATGTCGCTCTTCAGACATTTTCTGTCATTACATCGGCATCTTTCTGCTACACAGCTCCGTTGTATCAACAGTTTTTCTTTGGACATAGTCCCACCTCTCTATTGCCACATTTTGAGATAGAGGAGAATGACAGGCCTTTCAGCAGTGTGACCAAAGGCTGATTTGGACAGATTCTGTGGGGGTAGGACTCCTCCTCTCCGTGTCAGTTTCAGCTGGGATGCTGAAGCTGGGACTTGGGGGCCTTCCCTCTGGTGGTTGCCTTCGTTTTTGCTAGCATAGAGCTGAAGCTACACGTAATATTAGCAATGCCAGGGGCCTCATTAGACGCAGCTGTGGTGAGTTGTTGAAGCCACCGCTGCTGAGGTGAGTTCTTTCAGCTGCCGCCGCCGCCGCCGCTGCCCCCACCGCCGCCCCCACCGCCACCACTCCCGCCACCTCGTTCTCTGCGCCCCGGGGCCTCAGACTCAGCTGTGGTGAGTTCTGGCCGCTGTTCCTGCCTCCGCTCGGCCCGGCACTTGATGACTTCACCACTTTATCTTTGCTCCTGTGGCCTGGCGCTCACGCCTCTCCACCCCACCCCTTGCTCCGACTGGCTGGTAGCATAGCCAGTCAGGAGCCAAGGTACGGTCACATTTGCATGTTACTCTTTTATTAGATAGGATACTGGAGGCCCAGTGCACGAAATTCATCCATGGGGGCAGGGGATGTCCCTTAGCCCAGCCTGAATCCTCTCCAATCTGGGACCCAATGAGGGATGCCCGACTGCCCGTTTCGGGCCAATCCTACCAGGATTGGGCCTAAACGGGCAGTCGGACATCCTTCTCACAATCCAGGACTGCTGGCTCCAAACTGCTAGCTTGCCTGCCTCCCTGATTGCCCCTAACTGCTTCTTCCTGCCAGCCTGATCACCCCATAACCACTACCCTGCCAGCCTAATTAATGTCTAACTGCTCCCCTGCCATCCTCTTTGCCCCCAACTTCCCTACTCTGCTGGCCTGGTCACTCCTAACTGCCATCCCGTGCAGGCTTGATCGCCCCCAACTGCCCTCCTTTGCAGGCCTGGAACCTCCCATTGTCCTCCCCCGCTGGCCATCTTGTGTCCACATGGGTGCAGGATCTTGACCACATGGGGGCAGCCCTCTTGTGTGTTGGAGTGATGGTCAATCTGCAAATTACTCTTTTATTAGATAGGATAGAGGCCTGGTGCATGGGTGAAGGCCAGTTGGTTTGCCCTGAAGAGTGTCCCAGATCAAGGTGGGGGTTCCCTTGGGATTTGGGGTAGCCTGGGCGAGGGGCCTGTGAAGGTTTACAAGCTGGCCACGCCCCCCAGCAACCCAAGTGGAGGCCCTGGGATCTGGGATTAAACTATGTCTACAACTGAAACTTTGTAGCCTGGAGTGGAGCCAAGCCTTCTGCTCGCTCTGGGGCGGCAGCCATTTCTGTTTGAAACTCTGTAGCCTAGAGTGGAGGCCTAGGCCCGCAATGACAGGCAGAAAGGTTGGCTTTCTCCATTGCCAGGGAAACTCAAGCCTCTGTTCTCTACAGCTCAGTGGCTGCCGCCATTTTTGTATATTTTATAATTGAAACTTTGTAGCCAGAGTGGAGGCCTAGGCAGGCAACTGCAGGCAGAAAGCTTGGCTTCCTCTGTTGCCAGGGAAACTCAAGCCTTCCTCCTGCTCTCAGTAGTGGCAGCCATCTTGGTTGGGGTTTATTTGCATAATCTGCTCCTGATTGGCTCGTGGGCGTGGCTTGTGGGTGTGGCGAAGGTATGGTCAAATTTGCATATTACTCTTTTATTAGGATACTAAAGGCCCAGTGCTAAAATTCGTGCATGGGAAGTGGCAGATATCCCTCAGCCCAGCCTGCACCCTCTCCAATCTGGGACCCCTCGAGGGATGTCCAACTGCCCAGTTAGGCTTGATCCTTGGAAATGGGCCTAAATGGGCAGTCAGACATCCTTCTCACAATCTAGGACTACTGGCTCCAAACTGTCTGCTCACCTGTCTGCCTCCCTGATTGCCCCTAACTGCTTCTGCCTGCCAGCCTGATCACCCCATAACCACTACCGAGCCAGCCTGTTTGCCCCCAACTTCCCTCCTCTGCTGGCCTCATCATTCCCTAACTGCCCTCCCCTGCAGGCTTGATCGCCCCCAACTGCCTTCCCTTTAGGCCTGGTCCCTCCCAACTGCCCTCCTCTGCTGGCTATCATGTGGTGGCCATCTTGTGTCCACATGAGGGCAGAATCTTTGACCACATGGGGGAAGTCATCTTGTGTATTGGAGTGATGGTCAATCTGTGTATTATTCTTTTATTAGATAGGATAGAGGCCTGCTGCATGGGTGGGGGCCCACTGGTTTGCCCTGAAGGTTGTCCCAGATCAGGATGGGGGTTCCTTGGGGTATCGGGTGGCCTGGGCAAGGAGCCTGTGGTGATTTTTAGGTTTACTATGCCCTCAGCACCCCAAGCGGAGACCCTGGTATCTGGGATTTATTAATCTTTTATAACTGAAACTTTGTTTCCTGGAGCAGAGCCAAACCTTCTGCTTGCTCAGTGGCAGCAGCCATTTCTGTTGGGATTTTTTTTTTTAATCTTTATTGTTCAGTTTATTAATTACATTGTTTACCCTTTTTATCCCCCTATAGCTTCCCTCCACCCTGTACCTATCCCACCCTCCACCTTCACCTCCCCCTCCCCACTGTCCTCTCCCATTGTTGCTAGATTTTTGTCCAGTCTCTTGCTGCACTTCCCACAACCCTTTTTTCCCCAAGAATTGTCAGTCCATTCCCTCTCTATGTCCATGTCTCTGTTATATTCACCAGTCTATCCTGTTCAACAGCCTATCAATTCACTTGATTTTTATGTTCATTTGTTGATAGATGTGTATTTGTTGTTGCTAGTTTGCACTTTTACCTTTTTCTTCTTCCTCTTCTTAAAGATGTCTTTCAGCATTTCATATAATGTTGGTTTGGTGGTGATGAACTCCTTTAGCTTTTTCTTATCTGCGAAGCCCTTCATCTGACCTTCAATTCTGAATGATAGCTTTGCTGGATAGAGTAATCTTGGTTGTAGATTCTTGCTGTTCATCACTTTGAATATTTCTTGCCACTCCCGTCTGGCCTGCATCGTTTCTGTTGAGAAATCCGCTGACAGTCGTATGGGTGCTCCCTTATAGGTAACCAACTGTTTCTCTCTTGCTGCTTTTAATATTCTCTCTTTGTCTTTTGCTCTTGGCATTTTAATTATGATGTGCCTCGGTGTGGTCCTCTTAGGGTTCCTATATATTGGGGTTCGGTGCACTTCTTGTAATCCTAAGTCAATTTCTTTCACCAGGTGTGGGAAGTTTTCAGTCACTATTTCTTCAAATAGGGTTTCATTGTCTTGGCCTCTCGCTTTTTCTGGCACCCCTATAATTCGGATGTTGGTATGCTTGAGGTTGTCCCAGAGGCCCCTTACACTATCTTCAATTTTTTGGATTCTTTTGGTTTCTTGCTTTTTCAGCTGAGTGGATTTTACCTCTTTGTATTTCAAATCTTTAAGTTGGTTCTTGGGGTGCTCCAGGGCACTTTCAGGTCTTTGTATAATATTTTTTGTTTCAGTCAGTGTATGCTTAATTTCTGATTGGTCCTTTTTCATATCCTTGAGAGTCTGCTTTATATCCTTGAGGGTTTCTTTCATTTCCTTGTAGGACTCATTCATTTCCACGTTGGTCTTAATAATTTCTTTGCAGCTCTCGTTTATATCCTGGAGGGTGTTGTTCATTTTCTTGTAGGACTCACTCATTTCCTTTGTGGTCTTGCTTATTTCCTTATAGGCCTCGATCTTTTGTTGGAACCTCTTAAAAAACCCTATAACCGTGGTTCTGAATTCCATGTCCAGTCGTTTTTTTTCCTCCAGTTCTTTTACATCTGATTTCTTTCCATGTTGCTGCATGGTGGCTGCTTCCCTGAGTTGGTCAATTAGCTTTGTGTGGTAGACGTGCTACAAGGGACAGTGGCTCAGCCTCCCCGGTTACCTGAGATGGATATGGGCTGCACAGTCTTGCTGAAGTTAAGCTCAGTTAATCGTTGTTAGCACTTGGAGGGTTGACCTCCAGGCCAATTGTCTGTGAAGCTCAGCTGTGCTCAGGTTGGATGGGCGGAGTCTCCGGGCCAAGCAGACAGCGTTAGCTCCGCCCTATGCAGCCCCAGGGACTCTGTGCCGGGGGCAATGGCCGCCAGCACCTCTGAGAGAGAGCCGCTACAGAGCTCCACCGGCTGCCGGTTGCCGGGGAATTCAGACTTTCCCAAAATGAGTCTGCATGCGCAATGTCTCACCCAGGATCGTAAAACAAAGCAGTCTGACGGTTTTCCGAATGAGAGGCAAGTCGCGGTGCGCTCTCTGCGCCGTCAGCAGCCGAGCTGTTCGCGAGAGCTGCCTTCTCCACAAGCCGGGAGACCCGGCAGCACCCGAGCTTCGGCGTGCCCTCCCACTGTCCAGTTTTCACCCCGTGTGATAGTGGGTTCTCTGGACTTTGCCCAGAGCTGGAGAATCAGTCAGTGGGACGCCTTTGTCTCCCCGTTCGAGAAAACTGGCGGGTTTTCAGCCACCCGCCCTCTCCGCGGCGTGCGCTCCAAACCTCTCTCCGGGCGAATCTTTCAACGCCGTCCGCCGCCGCTCCTCTGGGTCACAGTGTCTTATCTTCACTTTTATTTGTGGAATTTTCACTCGGCGAGCTTTCTGGTGATTCTGAAGGTGTTTGTTCTTTCGTTAAGTTGTAGTATTAAAATTGCTGATTATGACGGCAAGATAGGTGTTTTGCCTTTGCCGCCATCTTAGTTCCTCCTTCTGTTGGGATTTATTTATCTTCTATAATTGAAATTTTGTAGCCTTAAGCAGAGGCCAACCCAGGCCAGGGTATGCGGAAAGCTTGGCTTCCTCCATCACCAAGGAAAACCAAGCCTCCCTCCTGCCCTTTCTGTGGCCACAGCCTTCTTGGTTGGGTTAATCTGCATACTCGCTCCTGATTGGCTTGTGGGTGTGGCTTGTGGGTGTAGCACAGATATGGTCAATTTGCATATTATTCTTTTATTATATAGGATTAGAGGCCCAGTACCTGAAATTCATGCACTTGGAGGTTGGGTGTCTCTCAGCCTGGCCTGTGCCTCTTGCAGTCTAGAGCCTTCAGAGGTTGTCCTGCCACTGCTCTGGGCCAGCCATGAACCTGGCTTCTTGCTGAGTGGCACTATCCCTGTGGGAGTGCACTGACCACCAGGGGGCAGTTCCTGCATTGAGCATCTGGCCCCTGTTAGTCAGTGCACATCATTAGAATATTACGCTTTTTTGGTTGAATGGATGACCAGATGACCGGACACTTATCATACTAGGCTTTTATTAAATAGGTTTGTCCTCAATGTGTATGTACAAGTTTTTGTGTAGATGTTTGCTTTTAATTCCCTAAGTACATACCTATGTAGTATTATTACTCCTCTTTTTGGTCACAGCGTGTTGATTCTTTGGTTCACAATTGTTCTATAAGGTGACTTGTTTTATTGGCTAACGGAAAGTAAGCATTTGTTTATGTATATGTGGCAAGGCAGGAGGAGAAGGGTGAGGTAAGGACAATAGTGTTGCCACCCATCCTTGTCTAGTGAATTTATTTCGAGTCTCAGGGAAGACAGGAGTAGTTAAGAGCCCAAGAAGCTCCTGAAAGACCCGGGAAGAATGCACCAGCAGGATGCTCTTCCTCTCCTGGTGCTGGTATGCGGTTAGCATGGAGGGGCTCTCAGGGACCTGAGCACTGCGTGGCACTGCTGCCCATGTTCGCTGAGGGCACTGGGGGGAGCACAGTGGCTCCTACAGAGAAGCCAGGGTGCAAGAGTATTCTGTGGCATGGTGAGCTGCAAGTCCTGCTTTAGATCAGCACAGTTTGGGAGTGAACCTCTGATGCGCAGGCCAGCAAACACTGTGACCCTGCACATACAGCCAACCTCAGGGGCCTTTGCAACTCTGCATCCCATTCCAATCCTTATTTTTCTACCCAGCCTGGTGTTTCTCGTTACTTTTTTACAGACTGGAAGAAATGGGTTTTGTGCTGTGTAAATTATTTTGAGTTTATGGTCTCCAGAGCAGAAGCCAGGGCTGATTCCTCGGAGGAAGGTTTATGCCAGTCCATTAGCAAGAGCGCCTTACTAATGAAGCAATAAAGCACACCCTGCCTTGAGCCTCCTAACAAATCACCTGATTCCTAATCAACATTCTAGGAAACAGCCTGCACGTTCGTTGGAGCTCCTCTTGGAGTAATGGGGGTTTAATTTCTTCTTTATCAGCCAGGGTTGATAAATCTTAGAAGATTCTGGTTTCAGACATTTATTCTAATAGGCTTCTGGGTTCTTTATTGTCTCAAATTTAATTATACCTTTTGGTAAACAAGGAAGCCTGTAGAGTCTTAACTTTTTGTGTGCTTTTAACATTAGAAGCCCTTTCATGATCCCATTTAGGCTCTGCACAGCTCAGAAAGGTAGGATGAGGTGGGTGTCATGAAGCCTCATTTGAACTCAAGGGGAAACTGAGGCTAGAAAAGGCTCAGAGTGAGTGGCAAAAATTGAGTATTGATGCTGATTCTTTCAACTCTACACAGTCCTGTGCTGCATTTATTAAATATTACTGATTAAACTCATAAAGGTGCTGTATGGAACTGATTTATCAAATCAGTCTGTCTCCCATTTCACCACCATCCCAAAAAGCAAAGGTGTTTGGAGCCAAAATACTCAGGATAACTGATCAATTCCATTAAAATAAAATAAAGTTATGCCCAAACAAAAAAAAGTTTGAATTGTTGACAGTATTAGAGATGTCATACATTTTCTTCCTTTTTGCCTCATTCCACCCAACCTGCACCCCACCTGAGGCTTTATTCATATTATTATCTGTGTCCATGGGTTATGCATATATGCGTATATGTTCTTTGGTTAATCTCTTCCTATCCCCTCTCACTCCTACCTCCCCAATGAAATCTGCTATTCTGTTCCATGCATCCATACCTCTGGACATATTTTGTTGTTCAGTTTATTTTGTTCTTTAGATTCCACAAATAAGTGAGTTCATGTCATATTTGCTTTTCTCTAACTGATTATTTTGCTTAGCATAATAGTCTCCAGGTCCATCCATGCTGTCTCAAAGGGTAAGAGAGCCCTCTTT
The DNA here is from genome assembly GCA_027563665.1 of Antrozous pallidus. NCBI lineage: Eukaryota > Metazoa > Chordata > Mammalia > Chiroptera > Vespertilionidae > Antrozous > Antrozous pallidus. Next base: position 7,893,342 of record CM050524.1, on the reverse strand, counting down.
TTAATAGCCACATAGTACTCCATTGTGTAAATGTACCACAGCTTTTTAAGCCACTCAGCTACTAATGGGCATTTAGGCTGTTTCCAGGTCTTAGCTATTGTAAATTATGCTACTATGAACACAGGGGTATATTCTTTCTGATTGGTGTTTTGCGATTCTTAGGATATATTCCTAGAAGTGGGATTACTGGGTCAAATGGGAGTTCCATTTTTAGTTTTTTGAGGAACCTCCATACTGCTTTCCACACTTGGCTACACCAGTCTGCATTCCCACTAGCAGTGCACAAGGGTTCCTTTTTCTCCACATCCTTGCCAGCACTTGTCATTTGTTCATTTATTTATGGTAACCATTCTGGCATGTGTGAGCTGCTACCTCATTGTAGTTTTGATCAGTAACATTGAGAATGTTTTCATGTCTGTTGGCTTCTATATGTCCTTTTTGGAGAAGTGTATATTCAGGTCTTTGCTTATTTTTTTATTGGATTATTTGTCTTCCTGGTATTGAGTTGTATGAGTTCTTTGGATATTTTTAACCCCTTACCAGATGTATCATTGGCTAATGTTCTCCCAGACAGTGGGTTCCCATTTCATTTTGTTGATGGTTTCCTTTGTGGTGCAGAAGCTTTTATTTTGATATAGTCCAATATCTTTATTTTTTCTTTGTTTCTCTTGCCCTAAGCCCATGGTTAGCAAACTGTGGCTCACGAGCCACATGCAGCTCTTTGGCCCCTTGAGTGTGGCTCTTCCACAAAACACCATGGCCTGGGTGAGTCTATTTTAAAGAAGTGGTGTTAGAAGAAGTTAAAGTTTAAAAAATTTGGCTCTCAAAAGGAATTTCAGTCATTGTACTGTTGATATTTGACTTTGTTGACTAATGAGTTTGCCAACCACTGCCCTAAGCAATGTATTAGTAAAAATACTGCTACATGAGACATCTGAGATTTTACTGCCTATGTTTTCTTCTAGAATTTTTATTGTACAAGTCTTTTATTTCCTTGGTTAAGATATTCTAAGGTATCTTATTTTTTGTTGCAATAGTAAATGGGATTTTTTTTTATTTCTCTTTCTGAGAGTTCATTGCCATTGATTTCCAGGCGTTCATTTTGTATCCTGCTACTTTGCCAAATTTACTTAGTAAATTTATGACTTTTTTGGTGGAGTCTTTAGGGTGCTCTATGTACAATATCATGTCATACTATCTAATAAAAGAGTAATAAACTAACTGACCATACCTCTGATCAAGCCACACCCACAGCCACGCTCACCAGCCAATCAGGAGCAAATTATGCAAATAAACCCAAACCAAGATGGCTGCTGCCACTGAGAGCAAGAGGGAAGCATGGGTTTCCCCAGGAATGGAGGAAGCCAAGATTTCCACCTGCCATTGCCAGCCTAGGCCTCCACTCAATGCTACAAAGTTTCAATTATAAAAATACATAATCCCAATAGAAATGGCAGCAGCCATGCAGCTGGAGAGAGAAGAGGCTAGGGTTGCCAGGGCGATGGAGGAAGCCAAACTTCTGCAGCCCTAGCTTAGGCCTCCACTCTAGGCTACAAAGTTTCAAACAGAAATGGCTGTCACCATGGAGCGAGCAGAAGGCTTGGCTCCATTCCAGGCTACAAAGTTTCAGTTGTAGAACATAAATTAATCTCAGATCCCAGGGCCTCGCTTGGATAGCTGAGGGTCATGGCTTGCCTGCAAACCACCACAGGCCCCTTGCCTAGGCCGCCCCACACCCTAAAGGAACCCCAATCCAGATCCAGGACACCCTTCAGGTCAAATCAGCAGGTCCCCACCCATGCACCAGGCCTCTATCCTATCTAATAAAAGAGTAATATGCAGATTGACCTTCACTCCAACACACAAGAGGGCTGCCCCCATGTGATCAAAGATCCTGGCCCCATGTGGACACAAGATGGCCACCACAAGATGGCCAGCAGGGAAGAACAGTGGAGGTTCCAGGCCTGCAAGGGAGGGCAGTTGTGGGCCATCAGGCCAGCAGGGGAGGGCAGTTGGGAGGGACCAGGCCTACAAGGGAGGGCAGTTGGGTGTGATCAAGCCTGCAGGGTTGGGCAGTTAGGGGTGACCACGCCAGCAGAGGAGGGAAGTTGGGGGCTAACAGGCTGACAGGGGAGCAGTTAGACATCAATTAGGCTGGCAGGGTAGTCGTTAGGGGGTGATCAGGCTGGCAGGCAGAAGCAGTTAGGGGCAATCAGGGAGGCAGGCAAGTGAGCAGTTTGGAGCCAGCAGTCCTGGACTGTGAGGAGGATGTCCAACTGTCCGTTTAGGCCTGATCCTACTGAGATCGAGCCTAAATGGGCAGTCAGACATGCCTCAAGTGGTCCCAGATTGGAGAGGATGCAGGCTGGGCTGAAGGATATCTTCCCCTCACCCCCGCACAAATTTCATGCACCATGCCTCTAATATGCAAATAATGACAGTTTTACTTCCCCCTTTCCAATGTGGATGCCTTTTATGTTTTCTTCTTGTATGATTGCTGTGGCTAATACTTTCAGTACTATCTTGAATAAGACTGATAAAAGTGGACATCCCTGTCTTTTTTCTGATTTTAAGAGAAATGCTTTTAATTTTTGCCCATGGATTATGATGTTGGCTCTTAGGTTTGTCACATATGACCTTTATTATGTTTATCATAAATGGGTGCTGGATTTTGTCAAATGCTACCCAAATCTGTGTATCCAGAATTGCAATTCTTATTCCCAAGTAAACAATTTTGCTAGATTACTGCTTTCAGATGATTTTAGGTTCACAAGGGAGAACATTCTGTGCCAAAGGCACCTACATCAAAGCCTAGAAGGAAGAGAATGTGGCCCCTGCAGGAAAGTGCAAGCACTTTGGGAGGGTGAGAGCCTCGATGTGACATGGAAAGCAGCAAGGTTTAGGCTGGAGCACGAGCAGGGCTGCATTGTGGAGGCCCTTGCCATCCACGTTAAGAGTGGGCCAAGGGGGCAGGAGGAAGAATATTTAGTAAGAAACTGAGGATTAGATTTATATTAACCCAATATGTAAAGGCTGCTGGTGGTTTGTGAGCACACAGCATGAGCCTTGCATAAGCAGTCGGGACACTGGTCACATTTCACAGAGAGAAGTTGTGGAGGTGATGAGGCAATGGGCCTCCTTGCATTTGTAGGTGCAGTTCAGAAGGCTTCTCGAGGTAGACACTCTTGTTCACTCCTCCTAATTCACAGCTGAGAACACCAAGGCTCAGACTGAGGGAGGGATTTGGGGGATTTGAATCAGGACTCCAACATCTTTGCCCCAGGCTCTTTCTAGAAAATCAGCCTCCTAAAGGGTGAGCTGCATTCTCTGACTTCTCCCCCAAGAAGCCCTGCAGCACATGTTCCTTGGTGGTCTGCTCCTTGTTAAAATGTTCACTCTTTTAAGGCAGAAAAAAAGCTGTTTGAGAGGCATTTACTGCCATAATTACAGCCACCATTTGGTGAAGCTGAGTGAGAAAACCCCAGTGACTTACAAGATAAACCACACTCCATATGCCACAACCTGTCAGGGGCCAGAATTGACAGAAAACAGTTCGATGGAAACTTTTCTGTTGTATTTTCAAAAGAGACAGACACATTGCAGGGAACTACACTGATACATTGCTATATCTTTCTCATTATTGGGTTGTGTTTTTTCAACCATTTTTGTGTACTACCTTCTAATGTTCCTCTGTCTCATCCATCCTTTATCAAACCTTTGCCCCAAAGGGCCACAGCCTTCCTGAACTCTCTGGGTCCCATAAGTAAGATCACATCTCTTACTTTTCACCTGGCCCTTTGTGGTCCCCAGGACTCGCTTGTCTAAGAGGTGGACCAAGAAACTTTTCTCGTGATGCTCCAGTACCTTCCACCCTCCAGAAAGGACTAGAAGAGGATCTCACAGTGGTTCTCAGAGCCCTGCCAGCAGAGACGTCTATGTGCCCCTCCCACCCTTCCTGGGTCTCCAGGACCTCAAAGCGCCCTCTCCACTGTAGCCCTGTCTCCACGGCCTGTATGCCTTCAGCGGAGTCTGATTAGAACCCGTGTTCAATCTGAAGTTCTGCATAATAACTTATGCTAGAAATTAATATCTTAAGAATCATTCATTTAGACCAGTGGTTCTCAACTAGGAATGATCCCCCGACACCACTAGGGAATGTTACTGGACAGGGGTCAGAGCGCTGAGCGAGTCTGCTGAGCCAGCCCATAGGGTGTGGATTTTTTTACTTCACCTAGGAAAAATTTCACAACACAGGTCCAGGTGACTATAAGGGAACATTTTTTAAAGCCGATGATAGTGAAACAAGGAAAGGCCTAGCATAGAAGAAGCAATGGGAGAGCCTAGACTGGGCTGCCTTATCTCACTGGGAAGTCGGAGAAAAGGGGGCCTTGGGGACAGGTTCAGGGGACTAGCTTAGAATGAGTGGCCGCTACCCATTGCTCGTCTTGTGGGACCGTTAGAGTTCAGGAGATGCAGGCCTGTGGGGAAAAGGGAAGGGGGAGAAGAGGAAAGAAGGAATTTGCAGGATGCTCCCCAGAGAGAGAGGGTGAGCCGGGTCTTTTGTCTTGAAGCTTTTATCTCTTTCTTGCAGCAGGACTCTTAGGGGAGTTTCAGCAGAATATTCACCAGTTTTCCAGGAGGACTCTTTCAGGGTCTTGGTCTCCACTGCTTGGTCAGTGACAGGGCAGGGGGTCTTTAGTCTTTGCAGCCGGTTGCCTACCTGGTTTTGCTGCTTTTATGGGCCTGGAGCTGAAATACAGCTGAGGCCAGATGTTATCTCTAGGGAGGTGACTTCTGTGTCTGCCATAAATTGCTTGGCCAGTTTGTTCAGCTCTCTGCCTCAGTTTCCCTACTCCACTTGTCCTGGATCACTGGCCCATCTCAGGGACATTTGGAAATGTCTGGAAACATTTGTGTTTGTTACGACTTGGAGAAGAGCTATTTGTAGCACCTGGTCATGGTGCCAGAGAAGTTGCTGCATCTACAATGCACAGGAGCACAGGACAGCCCACACTGAGAATTATCCAGCCCCAGATGTCAATAGTGCTGAGGTGGAGAAACCACAATCCAGACAACTAATACTTAACATCTTATTCTATGCCAGGCCTTATTGTAGGAATAGGGATTCTGTGGTAAAATACATATTTACCCTCTAAAGGTAAGTGTCTACAAGGGGATATATATCATTTAGAATATTTTCAGTTGAAAGTAACAACGTCCTATCTAATAAAAGACTAATATGTAAATTGACCATCACTCCAACACACAAGATGGCCACCCCCATGTGGTCAAAGATGGCTGCCCCCTGTGGATACAACATGGCTGCTACAAGATGGCCATCAGGAGAGGGCAATTGTGGGTGATCAGGCCAGCAGGGGAGGGCAGTTAGGAGTGACTGAGTCAGCAGAGGAGGGCAGTTGGGGGTGACCAGGCTGGCAAAGTTGGGGGTGACCAGGCTGGCAGGTGAGGGCAGTTAGGGTTGACTAGGCTGGCAAGGGAGGGCAGTTAGGGGTCACTGAGTCAGCAGGGGAGGGCAGTTGGGGGCAATTGGGCTGGCAGGGAAGCAGTTAGGCGTCGATCATGCTGTCAGAGTAGTGGTTAGGGCATGATTAGACTGGCAGGCAGAAGCAGTTAGGGGCAATCAGGCAGGCAAACAGGCAAGTGATTGGGAGCCAGCAGTCCTGGATTGTGAGAGGGCAGTCAGACATCCCTTGAAGGTTCCTAGATTGAAGAGAGTGCAGGCTGGGCTGAGCGACACACACACACACACACACACACAACACACACACACACAAACACAAACACACTCCATGCATGAATTTTGTGCACCAGACCTCTAGTCTATACTAATAAAAGGGCAATATTCTAATTAGACCAGACATCTTCTCAATATCTTCCAGATATCCTTCTGAACAAAGCCACAGTGGCAGGGCCAACGCAAAGAAGGTTAGGAGTGATCAGGCTGGCAGGGGAGAGCAGTTAAGGTGATCAGGTTGGAAGGGGAGAGAAGTTAGGGGCATCAGGAAGGCAGGCAGGCAAGTGACTGGTTAGGAACCAGTGGTTCCAAATTGGGAGAGGGATGTCCAACTGCCAGTTTAGGCCCTATCTCACAGGGATTCCTGTGGAATCAAGCCTAAACCAGCAGTCTGATATCTCCTGAGTGGTTCTGCATTGGAGAGGGTGCTCACCCATGCACGAATTTTGAGCACCTGGCTTCTAGTTTCCCTATAATGCTTAAAGATAGTTTTAATTTTCTTATATAACAAAAATCTAGAAGTAGATTGTTTTAGGTTTCCTTAACTGAGGAAGTTAATGTCAGGTATTTGGGGCCGCTTCTCCAGAGTATAGTTGGCTTTCCCCTCATGGATGCAAAGCAGCTGCCACAGTTCCAGTCCTACCACCAACCCCCCTGGGGCGGAGGGATGGGTGAGAGGCCTAAGGAATAGCCTCTGCCATAGCCAATGTTTAATGAGGGAGAAAACTCCTCTCCAGGAGCTTTTCAGTGTTCAGTAGGCTTTCTCTTACATTCTTTATGCCAAAATCGGGACACCTGCCTATTCTTAAACCCTTCAGGGAAAGTTGGGGATGGCATTGTCATCAGTGACTTAGACCAGAAATGAGCAGACTTTGTCTATAAAGGGACATGCAGCTAATATTCTAGGCGTTCTGAGCACTCTATGGTCTGTGTTTCACATTATTACTCTTTTAATTTTTACAGCCTTTAAAAATGTTAAAACTAGCTCCTGGGTCATTGCTTCTCAGCAGAGCTCAGCAGTGCCCCAGACTCTGGAATGCAGGCCCACGGAGGAGCCAAATGGAAGAGGTAGAGGAGGCTGTAGGGGCAGCAGAGGTAGCAACTGGAGGGAGCCCTCTAGCCCTCAGCAGCCTGTGGCTGATGTTCCCTAGGAGCTACCACCCTGCTTTGGATTGAAGAATGACTGGGTTGGCGTAGGGATCGGTCATGGTGGGTCAAAAATAAAAGACATCCAAAGTACAACAAATACCAAATTACAAATATTGTTGCATTCCACCTTCTTTTTGAAGAGATGTAAGGACAGATGACAATGTTATTACAGAAGATCAGCCACTACTTGATTGGGACCAAATTTGAGAAGATGTTTTGAAATGGGAAGAAAAAAAGTGGGCAGATTTACCTCCAATTAAGAAAAACTTTTACACAGTCAGAAACAACAAGGTCAACGTCACAAGGACAAAATAGACATTTAGAGGAAGGAAAATTATAATATGGTGTGTAATGACTTAAAAGATGGTGAGAAACGTCCTATCCCCAATCCTACTTGTAAATTTGAGGATGCCTTTGAATTTTATCCTTGAAGTTATGGAAAACATTAAAAAGGCAGGTTTTCAAAAACCAATACCAATTCAGTTGCAGGCATGGCCAATAGTTCTACAAGGAATAGATCTTATAGGAGTAGCCCAAACTGGAACAGAGAAGACACTGTCCTACTTAATGCCTGGATTTATTCACCTCAACTCTCAACCAGTAGCTAGAGAGAAAAGAAATGGCTTTGGTATGTTAGTCATTACACCCACTCGGGAATTAGCTCTTCAAGTGCAAGCTGAATGTTCTAAGTATTCATATAAAGGTCTTAAAATGTATGTATATATGGTGGTGGAGATAGAAATGGACAAATATAAGACCTGATAAAAGGTGTAGATATCATAATTGCAACTCCTGGAAGATTGAATAACCTGCAAATGACTAACTTTGTCAACCTGAAAAGCATAACCTACTTGGTATTAGATGAAGTTGACAAGATGCTGGATATGGGATTTGAACCACAGATAATGAAGATTTTATTGGATGTGTGCCCAGACAGGCAGACTATTATGACAAGTGCAACAGTCGGCTTTCACAATCTTATTTGAAAGACCCAATGATTGTATATGTTGGCACTTTGGACCTAATTGCTGTAAGTACTGTGACACAAAATATAATTGTTACCACAGAAGAAGAGAAACGATCTCATGTCCAAACCTTCTTAGAGAACATGTCTCCCAAAGACAAAGTCATAGTGTTTGTCGGCAGAAAAGCTGTTGCTGATCACTTATCAAGTGACCTAATTCTCTGACATATATCAGTAGAGTCTCTGCATGGCAACAGAGAGCGGAGCGAATGAGAGAAAGCATTAGAAAACTTCAAAATAGGTAAAGTGAGAATACTGATTGCTACTGACTTAGCACCTCCAGGTCTTGATGTTCATGATGTCACACATGTCTATAATTATGATTTTCTCAGGGACATTGAGGAATATGTGCACATCGGAAGAGCAGGGAAGACTGGAGTGTCAATTACCCTTACCACTATAATTGATTGGAGGGTTGCCAATGAATTAATTAACATTCTGGAAAGAGTAAATCAGAGGATCCCAGAGAAGCTTGTATCGATGGCTGAGAGGTATAAGGCAAATAAACTGAAAAAAGAAGTGGAAAAAAATTGGGAAGACGCCAAGGAAAACCCAAGAAGTTTCATTATTAATGTCTATATTGAAAAGTGGTTTCAGCCTTCTCAATAGGAGGTAAAATTTGAATGACACATGGTCTTTCAAATTCCTCTTTTCCTGAGGGGAGCACCAAGATGGCGGCATAGGTAAACACCTATTGTTCTGCCCTGTGCAACCATTTAAGAACTACAACATAACAGCAGAACAGACAGCACCCAGAATCGCCAGAAAGCTGGCTGAATGAAAACTCCACTAATAAGAGTAAAGGTGGGACGCTGAGACTCAGGAGCTGCGGAAGCGCAGCCTTTCAGACGGAAACAGGTTAGGAGCCGCCCTGGTCGTGCGAGCGCGGGCTGGGGCTGGAGCAGCACCCCCGACCGGATTTCTCCTATGGGGAGGGCGGAGATGTCCCACTACATGGACTCCCCAGCGCCAGGCGAGGTCCGAGATCCGGGGTACGTGGAGACGTCCCACTGCACAGATTCCCCAGTGCCAGGCGAGGTCCGAGGTCCGGGGGACGCACCCTGGAAGCGGGGCGCGGCAGAGGCTCCTAGTCGCAAGGGTCGCGCAAACCCGCGACTTGCCCCCTGGAAACTTGTCTCCTGGTTCCGGAAACCATCTATTTTACAACCTTGGGCTAGACTTTTGGTGTGCAGGCACATTTGGGGAAAGGCAGAGTTGTCTGGCAAGGGGAAGAGACTAGCGGCTTTCTCTTGGAGGTGTCTGCAGCCATCCCCATCCAACACAGACCCGCGCTCGCGAGCGCCGCATAGGACGCAGCTGACGCTGATGCTGCCTGCGCAGCTCAGAGACTCCGCCCATACAACCTGAACACAGTCTCCCTTCACAGCCAATTGGCCTGGAGGTCAAACCCTCCTAGGGCTAACAACAACAAGCTGGGTTTAAATTCAAAAATACTGAATACAACCCATAAAGGATTGCAGTAAGAGTACCCACCTCAGGTAACTGGGGAGGCTGAGCCACTGTCCCTTTGAGGATATCCACCACATAAAGCAGCCACCATGCAGAGATATGGAAAGAAATCAGGTGTGAAAGAAATGGAGGAGAAAAGACGACAAGACATAGAGTTCAAAACCACAGTTATAAGGCTTTTCAAGAGGCTCCTACAAAAGGCCGATCAACTTAATGAGAACTATCAGGAAATAAACAAGACCAACCAGGAAATGAATGAGAATTACAAGGAAATGAATGAGAACCTCAAGCAAATGAATGAGACCCTCAAGGAAATGAATAAGACCTCTGAGGATATGAACCAGACTCTCACAGATAAAAAAAAAAGGACCAACTAGAAATCAAACATACACAGACTGAAATAAAAAATATTACACAAAGTCCTAAAAGCAGTCCAGAGGGCCACAAGAACCAAGTCAAAGATTTGAAATACAAAGAAGCAAAATCCACTCAGCTGGAAAAGCCAGAAACAAAAAGAATTCAGATAATTGAAGATAGCGTAAGGGGCCTCTGGGACAACCTCAAGCATGCCAACATCCGAATTATTGGGGTGCCAGAAAAAGAGAGAGAGCAAGTTAATGAAAACCTACTTGAAGAAATAGTGCCTGAAAACTTTCCCCACCTGGTGAAAGAAACTGACTTAAAAGCCCAAGAAGTACACAGAACCCCAAAATATAGGAATCTAAAGAGGACCACACCAAGACATATCATAATTAAAATGCCAAGAGCAAAAGATAAAGAGAGAATATTAAAAGTAGCAAGAGAGAAACAGTTGGTTACCTACAGGGGAGCATCCATTCGATTGTCAGCGGATTTCTCAACAAAAACGATGCAGGCCAGACGCGAATGGCAAGAAATATTCAAAATAATGAAGAGCAAGAATCTACAACCAAGATTACTCTATCCAGCAAAGCTATCATTCATAATTGAGGATCAGATAAAGTGCTTTGCAGATAAGAAAAAGCTAAAGGAGTTCATCACCACCAAACCAGTATTATATGAAATGCTGAAAGATATTCTTTAAGAAGAGGAAGAAGAAAAAGGTAAAAATATAAATTATGAACAACAAATACACATCTATCAACAAATGAACATAAAAATCAAGTGAATTGATAGGCTGATGAACAAGATAACCTGGTGAATATAACAGAAACATGGACATAGAGAGGGAATGGACTGACAATTCTTGAGGAGAAAAGGGTTGTGGGAAGTACAGCAAGAGATTGGACAAAAATCTTGCAACAATGGGAGAGGACATTGGGGAGGGGGAGGTGAGGGTGGAGGGTGGGATAGGTACACGGTGGAGGGGAGATATAGGGGGATAAAAAAGGGGAAACAATGTAATTAATAAACTGAACAATAAAGAAAAAAATATATAAAAAGAAAAAGAAAAAAATTCCTGTTTTCCTTAACTAGGCTTTGTTAGTATGTTTACTGCAATCAGCAGAATTTAAGAGTTATTTTTTATTTTATTAATAAATATTTATTGTTCAGATTTTTTAAAAAACTTTAAAACTAGACTTAGCTCAGGGGTTGTTACCCCCCCCCCCCCAAAAAAAAAGCCACGGGCCATTGTTTGTTGATCCCTGGGAAAAAGCACTATCAATACCTGAACAAAGCCAGGTTCTGTTACCAAGGAGAATGGGGAAAATGGCTATTGGTAGGCAGACAACTGTGTCAGCTACAGAAAGGTGTGCAAGGGAAAGGTAATCACAATATAGGGGATAGGTGCTATGATAAAAATGCATGAGAGAGGCAGTGGTGGCAAGCCTCCAGGCAGGCCCCCGATGACCCCTGCCTGCTGTATTCATGCCCAGTATTGGTTTAGTTTGTTGGGCTAGTGGAAGTGACAGTATATTATTTTACAGGCTAGGTCATAGCAGAGATGGTCACATCCACCTTAGTCACTTGAGTGCTGCCCATTCTGGGGGAAGCCAGCTGCTCCATTGGATAACACTCAAAAGCTGTTGAGAAGCTCACACCGTGAGCAGCTGGGGCTTTCCACCCACCAGCTTGCCAACCGAGAGAATGAACCACTGAGGAAGCAGCTTGTCCTGCCCCAGACCAAGCCTTCAGCTCATTGAAGCTCAGACTTTTATCTTGGCTGCAACCTCATGAGAAACCCTCAGCCAGAACATCTCAGCCAGCCTCAAGTTGCTTCTGAATGACTGATCCATAGGAACTATGATATTATACACACTGATTGTCTTAAGTCCCTTAGTTTTGGGGTAATGTGTTAGGCAGCCATAGGTAACTATCACAGGTGTCTAAGAAGACTTCTGAAATGGACTTTTCAGATATTAATGAGACAGTGGAAGTGATGGGAGGTAACCCAACAGAGGGTTCAGGAATCCTGGAGCCTCTCGTTCATTTGTGAACTCAGGGCATCTTTGGATGGCATCAGCAAATCCTGGGAGGAAGAGACTGAATAATTGTCAGAAAAGTGCAGGCACTATCAAAAGTTTGAGGAATAACATATATATCATGACACAAGGCTCAGTTCTCTTTCCTCGGAGGTAGTAAATAATGTACCACCCCATCCCCAACCCCATTCATCTTGAAAACAAAATACAGAAAAAGCCATAGCACCAAGAGAGGCTGGTCAGGAGTACAAGTATCTGATATTAGAAAAAGCAACTCTGATGGCGGAGTGGTTCAGAACCAAGGACAGTAGCCTACATACCTCTATTACTTCCTCCCACAGAAAATGTGGGGCTTGACATCCATTCTCCGATATAAAAAATTAGACGATCAGAAGCACGTGCTATTTAAAATTCAGCTCTAATCTGTAAACCCTCGACTCCAGCTTATCTGCACTGCTTTCAAATCCCTGTCAAACACCTTCAGCTTCTGCCAGTGCAGAAGCCAGCATTGTCCATCACTGGACACAGCACCAAGGGTGATATGCTGAGCTCCACCCACTTACCAAGAAAAAGAGGACAAGCACGGGGCTCGCAGATTTCTCTCTGCTTGGCTCCCATTTGCTGCTGTTTGCTCTCCCTGCCAAGCTCTGCATGGGATAAGGAGGGAAGTCACAGCTTCTTTCTTTAAAAAGTCTGCAGTCTAGAGGGAAATTGCTGCCTACCTCCTTCCTCCTATACATACACTGCATTCCTGTCCCTGAATCAGGCCGACTCTCAGAGGAGGACCTTATAACAGAGGTTGTTACCTTGATGTGAGTTTCCTTCATTGTGTTACTATGGACTTTAAACCTTGTCTATCTTAGGGAATGGGATGTTTCATCTTCTGCTAAAGAAATTTGAGCCCATCATTAGCTGACATTTTTTAACTTGGTCAAGTCTGCCCTTAAAAGTTCTTCCCCTGAAAAATGGAGCTAATAATATTGGCATTGCCTATTTCAGCTTTTGTCACTCAGCACCTCTTTCCATTGCTGAAATGGTACCCCCGGCTCAAAGTCCATGTGGCTGGGCTTGAGCTGTCAATCATATTCTCTACCGGGCCACTGCCTGGCCGCAGACTTGAGCCTGGTCAATTAGGATAAGCTGTTCCATTGTTCACATAGATTGGCTCAAGGAATGGGTACACGGTCAGCAGGGCCATTAGAATCTCTCCACACAACCTGATTTCCACTTCATCTGGACATGAAGTCTACAAGCCATCTACAATCAGAAAAGATGACACTAACATGTAATAAAAAATGAAGCCAAGATACAGAGAAGGTCGGAGAAAGACAAAATAAGAGAGAATGAGGTAGAGAGATAGCCGCTGAATCTAGCCAGGCCTGAATGTAGCACATCTACACTAATAAAAGAGTAACATGCTAATTGACCATACTTTTGCAACACCCATCAGCCAATCAGAATGAGTATGCAAATTAACCCAACAAAGATGGTGTGTTAATTTGCATACACAGGTGCCAAGTGGCCAGGGTTAGGATGGGATGCTTGTGTCATCGCCATGGTGATGATGCAGGCGTTCCACACCACCCCAGCTGCTCTGGGCCTCTGGGCAGTGTGGGAAGGCAGAAAGGCAGCTCCAGGCTGAGGTGGAAAGGTGATTCCAGGCAGAGTGAAAAGGCAGCTCTGGCCAGAGCAAAGGCAGTGCTGGCAGCCAAGAGAAGGAAGGCCCATTCTTGCACAAATTTTCATACATTGGGCCAACACATTCCTTTTTATGCTTATACATGCTTAAGACATATTTCATATCTTACATTTATAACTTAGAGACTCCTGATTAATATCCTATATAATAACAGAGGAATATGCTAATTATCCATTATGATGCAAGGCATAATGATCAACTGTCTAACAACTGAATCACGAATCTGCAGGAGGATGGGGCAGCAAATTACAAGTTGGCAGCAGAGAGTTACAGGAGGGGGCAGGGAAGCAAGCTATGGGGGTTGGGCAGAGCTACAGGAGGGTGGAGCAGTGGGTGGAGAGCTAAAGGAGGGTATCAGTGAGCTACTGGCACGTGGATTCATGTGCAAGGCTACTAGTGATAACCATAAGAGTTGTTATGAGGTCCAAGTAAAATATTTAAAAGTCCTTTGACAAACAATATGAAAAGCTGCACTACCCCTTAGCTGGGTAGCTCATTTGGCTAGAGTGTCATCCCAATATGCCAAGGTTTCAGGTTCGATCCATGGTCAGAGCACATATAAGAATCAACCAGTGAATGTATAAGGAGCTACAAGTCAATGTTTCTCTCTAGGTGTCTCCTTCCCCTCTCTCTTTCTTGAAAATCAACTTAAAAAATAAAATTTAAAAAATGGGGGGAGGAACTGTACTCATATTCTTTGGAGCTAATCCTTTAATCTCTCCATATGTCACCAAATTATTCCATTCAGTTCTCAATTGCAGCCTTGATGATGGAGAAAACCTTCGATTTTTCTTCCTTTGATGTTAAGATAACATGTTTCATCCATTAAATTTCTCAGTGAATTAAATAATACCCCAAAAAATCTGTGTTCTTTCTTTTTTTAAATAAATCTTTATTATTCATATTATTACAGATGTTTCTCCCCCCCACACACACCCATAGCTCCCCTCCACTTGATTCCTCACCCCACTCCATGCCCTAAACCCCCGCCACTGTCTTCATCCATAGGTGTAATATTATTGTCCAGTCTCTTCCCACACCACTCAAGCCCCCTTCCTTCTGAGAATTGTCAGTCCACTCCCTTTCTATGCCCCTGATTCTATTATACTCATCAGTTTATGCTGTTCATCAGATTTTTATTCTCTTGATTTTTAGACTCACTTGTTGATAGGCATGTATTTGTTGTGATTTTGTTGCTCATAATTTTTATCTTTACCTTTTTCTTCTTCTTACCTTCTTAAAGAATACTCTTCAGCATTTCTTATAATCCTGGTTTGGTGGTGATGAACTCCTTTAGCTTTTTCTTATCTGTGAAGCTCTTTATCTGCCTTTCAATTCTTTTTTTTTTAAAATATATTTTATTGATTTATTACAGAGCGGAAGGGAGAGGGATAGAAAGTCAGAAACATCGATGAGAGAGAGACATCGATCAGCTGCCTCTTGCACGCCCCGTACTGGGGATGTGCCCGCAGCCAAGGTACATGCCCTTGCCGGAATCGAACCAGGGACCCTTCAGTCCACAGTCCGATGCTCTATCCACTGAGCCAAACCGGTCTCGGCTGCCTTTCAATTCTAAATGATAGCTTTGCTGGGTAGAATAATCTTGGTTGTAGGTACTTGCTGTTCATCACTTTGAATACATAAGGTAGAAGTTGTATCTGAGCAATTCTTTGCTCTGGAGTAATTTACATAACATGATTACACTCTAGCTTAGCTTTAATTTCTCCTTCATAATCTGAATCAATGACTCTAGGCAGAACAGTTAGTCCTCTTAAGGGTGTCTCCACTCCTCCCTAAAATTAACACCTCTTATTCCCCACTGTTACTGCAGCAGCAAGTAAACTTGCTTGAAAAGTGCCTGATCCCACATTCTGACAAGCTCGAATCATACTATCTTTTCTCAGAGACATCAGGCATTTACTTCAATCAGCATTGGCATTTTCATTTAGCTGAAAACCTTAATTTTACTCAGATTATTAAACAAGTTTTTATCATTTGGTTAACAAGCCCAGGCTGCCCCTTGACTTTTAAAAAAACCATAAATTTTCCTTTGCCTGGGGGAATTGAGTGGCCAGCCTGGAGATATTCAAATGCAAATTATCACATTCTTTCTTTAAAATGGCTAAATGGCAGAAGCCTGTCTACCCCGTTTAAAAAAACATGGCGAAGATGAGACCCGGACGCCCTCTGGGGAGTGGCATCCATATTAGATCGACACATGGCTCCCTTCCCCCACATCCTTCTTGCTTTGGAGGAGAATTCAGAGATGGTCTGGCCTCTATCCAGTACAATCAAATTTCTTATATTTCCTTTAGCCAAATTAGGTGGCTTCCTAGCAGTCATCTGAAGACCCCCCATTAAAGTCTGGTGGTAGACCCAGAGTGTCTCCTTACCTTCTGCCATGTTGAAATCCCATTGAGGCCTAGTTAGAGGAAAAGAGGTGTAGGATGCCCATCCGTGCCTGGAACTAGCTTCCGTGAAGAATCCTCTCCTCCTCGGTGGTGAAAAGGACCTGCAAAAGCTGCTGAAAAGAACAGAATCTAGTAAATCAATGAGCCCTGGCAGCTTTTCAGAGCAACGACGGAGGCAGACTGCTCTCTCTGAGCAGGGTGGGCTTCCCACGGGAACCCCTCTGCCCTCTGCTTTCAGAGCAGCGCCTGCTTTCCCAGATGGGGGGTGGCTGGGTGATCTTCTTCTCCTCCTGAAAAGCAAGAATAGGTCTGCCAGCCCTTCTGGACCTCCACACTAAGGTTGTTGGGTCTTTCCCTAATCTCTTTGAAATGATCAATCATAATACTGAAAGGAGTAGTCGGTTCTGTCCCATAATGTCCGTCCAGTAAGTCCACAGAATAAAACAGAAAAACACAAACAGATAAACAAGCCCCCCCCCCTCCACACACACACACACACACACACACACACACACACACACACACAAAACTGTCTTCCAACTCTATGGAAGCAAAACCAAATGCTAGCTAAGATTTGTGAGGGGAATACACATCCCTCCAGACAATGGCCTCATGCCGACCGGCAGGAGCAACCCACCTTGTCTCAGCTTTGTGAAGGGAATACGCATCCCTCCAGACAGAATGTCTTCCGAGTCTCCAGCCCGTGGTCCTCCAGTGCATCCACCTAGACTGCTTCGGGCACAACCAGACCAGAGATGAGCTCACACAGGACAGAAAACAAAAACATACAAACACCTACTGCGGTCAGTCAGGCTTTCCGGGTTGGGGTCCCTCATGGGTCTTGGGGATCCTGGACAAGCCCCCAAATGTTATGGCCAGATTTCATGATCCTCAAAGACCAAAGGGAGCCAAGTCTGATGCAAAAGCAAAAGAGCCTTTATTCAAGCTTGAGTTTGGCTCTCTGCTCCCACCGACGCAGTGACAGGATGCAAAAGAGAAAAAATATCCAAAATATGACGATTTTATAGGGAGGTGGGGCAAGACTCGAACCACGAATTTGGCCGATTTCAATTGGTTGTGTGAGGGCTGGGGCCAGTGATGCAAAGGCAGGGTGTGGCCAGGGCCCAGCCACACAATGGCAGGATGTGACCAGCATACTCCCTGCATTTCCATTGGCTGACACGGTAGTCAATCCTGCTCTGACCTTTCACTAGCCAGTTTTGCTCAGTGGATAGAGCATTGGCCTGTGGACTAAAGGGTCCCAGGTTCGATTACGGTCAAGGGCACATGCCCGGGTTGTGTGCTCAATCCCCAGTTAGGAAAGTGTAGGATATAACCGATCAATGATTCTCTCTCATCATTGATATTTCCATATCTCTCTCCCTCTTCCTTCCTCTCTAAAAGCAATAAAAATATTTTTAAAATAAAGAAATAAATAAAAAGGAAAACTAAAAGCAAACAATAAAAGTTCCCATCTATGACCCACTTTGACCATTTTATCAGTACTGTGTGGTTGGCAGATATGACTTGCTTGGGAAACATCCTTGGCATGTACATTTAAAATTAGGCCATTACCAGTGTTGGTTTAATACTGTTACTGGTTTACCTTTGCTTCATGGGTAAATGAAAAATTTTTGTTAAAATCGTTTTAGAGATGTGTTTCTGACAGTTAATAAGAGCCTCTTTGAATTTCTCTAAGACTTTTCTTGTCTGTGTAATTCTAAGAGTATTTATCTAAGACTGGGTTAACATGGTTTGTTTAACATAGCCAAAGCATTACTGTGAGATTCTATTTCTTCATCTTTGACCTTTTATTTTTATTATAGCTATGTTCTTAGGTTATAGCAAAACATCTAAAACTTCTTTAATGTGCCCTAGTTTGTTTGGCTCAGTGGATAGAGTGTTGGCCTAAGGACTGAAAGGTCCCAGGTCAGTTCCAGTCAAGGGCACATGCCCAGGTTGGGGGCTCGATCCCCAGTAGGGGCCATGCAGGAGGTAGCCGATCAATGATTCTCGCATCATTGATGCTTCTATCTCTCTCTCTTCCCTCTCTTTTCCTCTCTGAAATTAATAAAAATATATTTTAAAAAATAAAACTTATTTAATGTACTGTCCAGTTTGTATAGATTTTTCAAATGATTCTAAATGATTCTGAATTTGTGGACTACTCGCAAAGCACATTTACTCTCAGTATAAATATTTGCACTTATTTTTTTATTAGTTGACAAGCATGTATGAGGACAATTATGCTACTCACCAAACTGATTTAATTTCTGGAAATTGTCTATGTCTAAAGTGTTAATTTAACTTGGTGATAGCATTTTTCACACTAAACAACAACAACAAAAATTAGGTCAAGGCTATCCTTGGAATCACTAAGAATATGGTTGAATAGTAGGCAAAAAACATAAGCATTTATCCTTAACCAACTGTTAACTATGACAAAAAGGAACTTCTATTGAGCTGGGTACAAAATAACAAGTCATTTTACACAAATAGCCCCAATTCTAATTTTAAATCCCAGTTTAACTCTTTTGGTATATATGTCACAAATTGTGGTGAAGGATATATATGGTTTTATAGCTATAAAAGATTTAAATTATAGCTATGTCAGTATACTAAATAAAACAATAAATCATCTTAAATTTATTATGTGAATGAATTGTACAACTTTTATAAATAAACAAACAGAATCATATCCCTGTATCTCTCTGCAATGCTTGTAATCAACTATCTGCACCAAATACTATCTTCAATTTTTTTCTCTAGATATAACAGACACTTAGATGACAGAAAGTTAAAAACTGCCCAGTTAATATGTTTTGAATATTTCATTCATATTATTTAAATCTTTGATCAGGCAAATACAAACATGTATGTGTTACTCTCCAAAGACATTTGCATATTTTGTTAACTCAAGAATATGTATGGTTAATGGTCAAGGCTAGAGACATGGTGAGAATAAAGGTGAAGTTCAGGGAGAGGGTCATGATCAGAGTCAACATAAGAGTCAGAGTAAGGTAAGGTCAAGTTACAGTTAGAGAGAGGCAAGTGGTAAAGGTGAAGGCTAGTTTGATGGTCAAGGTCAATGTCAGTTTTAGGGCTATAATGATAGTCAGGATAAAGATTGGGATCAGGTAAGATTCAGGGCCAAGCTAAGGATGGGTGTCAGTGTGAGAGTAGTCTGGGTCAGGGCGTGGGTCAGGATTAGAATCAAGATTTTCAAGGTAAGGTTATAATCAGAGTCAGATTAAAGGTAAGGGCAAGTTGAGAATAAAGTTCAGGTAAGGATCGTGAGTGGGAAAGTCAATGCCAGTTTTAGAGTGACATCAGAATCAGTTCGGGGAGATGGTCATGGAGAATGTGAGAGTGATGATATGGATCAGGTTTAGGGTCAGTGTCAAAACAGCTCTTGGGACAAGGTCAATGTGAGGCTCAGGATCAGGGTGAGAGTAAGAGTAAGGTTCAATATGTATTCAGAAAAGGATAAGGGTGATGTCATGGTGCTGCAATATAAGAGTAAGGAACAGGGTAAAGGTCAGTCAAGTTATGTAAAAGGATGAAGGTCAGTGACAGTGTCATTGTTACAGTTAGGGTCAAAACCAGACATGGTAAAATACAGAGTCTATGTCATGGCTAGAGTAATGGTAATGGTTAGGGAGAGGGTCATGGTGAGGGTCAGTTTCAGGTGAAGGGTCAGTTTAAGTATCTGATTGATGGGTTGAAGATAGTGTCAGGTAAGTATCAGGGTTGGAGTCAGTATCAGGGTTATTGTGTGGGTGAGAATCAGAGTCAGTGTTAAGATGAGCATCAGGGTCAGAGTCAGGTTATTGTTAGAATCATAGTTATGCTCTATGAGAATCAGAGTCAGCCTTAGATTCAGAGTCAGGTTTAGGGTTAGAGTGAGTATCACTGTCAGGTGAATGTGAGGTTGAAAGTCATGTTCAGGTTAAGGATCAAGTTGGGGTCAAGTTCAGGGTGCGGGTCTGAAGAGGGTCAAAGTAAAAGTCCTGTTCAACTTTAGGCATAGTTTAAAAGTAAACCTCAGGGTCTAAGTCATAGTTAGAACCAGGTTTAAGTCAGGGTTAATGTAAAGGTATGTGTGAGATTCAGAGTCAGGGTCAGTATGAGGTTAATAGGCTCTGGATACAGTTTATGGACATGGTGAAGACTGTAACTATGGACATTGTCATAGTTACAGTCAGTGTTATGACCAGATTTAAGGTGAAATTCAGTCTAAGGACCAGGTTGAGGATTAGTTTTAAAGTAAGTAAGGACATGGTATGATAAAAAGGTTCATGTTTAGGGTAAATGTAGAATTAGTTGATGGTTACCTTGAATACCAGGGCCTTTGTTATAGTCAGGGTCATGGTAATGGTGAAGATCATGATCAGAATAAGGATGGGTGTCAATATTGAGTTGAGGTTCAGGGGTAAATCTGAGGTTCAGGTCATTGTAATAGGGTGATGATCAAGATTAGGGTTGTGTTGTGTTCAAGTTAGGATGATGGTCAGGCATAGGGTCTCAGTCATATGTTTATTAGGGTAATAGTTCGGATCATGGTCAGAGTGGAATAATCTACATGACAGAGTTAGGGTAAGGTTTAAGGTGAGGTTGCCCAGGTCAGCTTAAGTGTCAGGGACAAATTTAAAATGAGAGTAAGCATCAGAGTTGTGGTGAGAGTGAGGAAGAGGGTCAAATTCAGGATGAGCATTAGATTTAGTATTTTAGTCATGGCCAGGGTGTTGTTCAGAGTCTTGGGAAGGGTAAAGTTCAGGATCAATGTTAGGGTCAGAATGTGGGTAAGATTTAAGGTAAGGTTCAAGGTCAGTGAGAAAGTTAGAATGAGGGTCATGATAAGGGTATGGGTCAAAATGAAGGACAAGGTGAAGATGAAGGTCAGTGTCAGAGTTAAGGTGAGTGTAAGGATTTGAGTCATGATAAGAGTGGAGGCAGGACATGGGTAAGGGTTAGGATCCAAATAAAGGGCAAGGTTAAGGTTAGATTAGTGTCGGGTTCAAAGTGAGGTTTAGAGATAGAGTGAAGGTAAGGGTCAGATAAAGGTCAGGGTAAGGGTCAGGATGAAGGTAGGATCAGGGTGAGAATGAGGGTCACGGTGAGAAGCTTATTCAGTGCCAGTTCAGGGTCAGGCTGAGCATTATGGTGAGAGTCGGTGTGAGGTTCAAGGTAAGGATCAGAGTTCAGTCAAGGGAAGAGTCATGTTGAGTGTCTGGTCAAGATGAGGATCAGGATCTTGGTAAGGGTCAGGTTTAGAATTGAGTCTTTGTGAGCATCAGGAAGGATTAGTATCAGACTCGGACCTATCTGAAGAACCATGGACTCTTGGATCGTCTGCAATAGCAGGAGGAATCCACTTTTGTGCTCCTGCAGCTCTCCCAGTCTCTCGCTTTAGGCCTGGGACTGGTCGCAGCTTTTAAAGACACCTTTTATTCTCTAACTGCAAGACACATCCAGCTCTAACCATTATGCTCATGCAGTGAATTCTCTCTGTGTCACTTGCCTCACAGGGCAGTTGGATTTTTAAAAAATATATATTTTATTGATTTCAAAGAGAAAGCGAGAGAGAGAAATAAATAGAAACATCAATGATAAGAGATAATCATTGATTGGCTGCCCACTGCACACCCCCCAGTGGGGATTGTGCCCACAGCCTGGGCATGTGCCCTGACTGGGAATTGAACTGTGGCCTCCTGGTTCATAGGTCGATGCTCAACCGCTGAGCCACACCGGCTGGGCAGGGCAGTTGGATCTGATGGTCTTTTCAAACGGTGTGGGAAACTTTCAGGTAGTCATGCTTCCTACTGTTAGGTCCTGCTTCTCGTGCAAGTTACAGAGTAGTTTTTCTCAGCTTTTAAAATTCATGTCCCAAGTGGCCCAAAATGCAGGTATGATCTCAGCTGGTCCGTTAGAACCCACTTCAACTCCTGCACAGCTTCCAGGGTCAAGGAAATTCCACAGGGCTTTAATTTCTGTGGTTTGTACTCTGAGAATAGAAGAGACTTGTGACATTTTTCCAAATACAAAAGTTGAAATGTCTGCTTTTTCCAAACATCTACCACTCACTCCCTGAAGAGCTCAGCCAGCTCTCGGGCTATCACTTCAGCTCGCCTCACACCTCTCTTTTGAGAGTCTCTGCTCTCACATCATTTAAAGGTATTGATTATCCACTCCACCACTGACCCTCGTCTCTTTCTTTTTGTTCTGGTTGCCTGTGGTTGTTGCCAGTTTTCAGACGAGAAAGACAGTTGCTGTTAAAGCTCTATTGATAGTATGCCCTTGAAGGCGGAATGCTGACTTCTTGAGCTAAAGAAACTGGCAGGTAAGGAGAAGAGACACAAGGCAGAGGGTCACCCTCAGTGAGAGGGGCCCAGCCCCAGACGCATGAGTGTGGCACACACAGCACTCACAGGCACACACATGCAGGCACACACATACATAGCCTCCAAGTCAAAACAAATAAAAGAAACCAGAGGTCCCGGGAAAAGAACATGATAGAAACTTGACGCACGTTTGGTGAAAAAAGAAGGCAGGAAAGGAGGGAATGATGAGGAAAGCACTGGATTTGGAGTCAGGGACCTTAATTGTAAGCCTGACTCTGCTTGATTTATTTGATTTAGAATAAATTTGAGCATGGGCAAGTTTCTTGGCCTCTCTGGATTTTGGTTTCTTCTTCCCTTTAGTGGGTGTAATATTTCCTTCCCAACTAATCTCATAAGATTGTTATAAAAATCAGGTGAAATGATGGTTATGGAAGTACTTTGTAAACTGAAAATACTCTAAGCAATGAGGCCCAGCATCACTGAGAGTGAGCATTTTGTGTAGTGCTATATACCAGACACTATGACGTTTTCTGCCTACATCCAACCATCCATTCTTACAACAATCTTTCTTTTTTTAAAATTTAATCTTTGTTGTTCAGTTTATTAATTACATTGTTCCCCCTTTATTCCCCCTATAGCTCTCTTCCACCTGGTACTCATCCCATCCTCTGCCCTCACCTCCCCCCACTATCCTCTCCCATAGGTGCATGATTTTTGTCCAGTCTCTTGCTGCACCTCCCACACCCCTTTTCTTCCCAAGAATTATCAGTCCAATCTCTCTCTATGCCGATGATTCTGTTATATTCACCAGTTTATCCTGTTCATCAGATTTTTAATTCACTTAATTTTTAGATTCATTTGTTGATAGATGTGTATTTGTTGTTCATAATTTTTATTTTTACCTTTTTCTTCTTCCTCTTCTTAAAGAATATCTTTCAGCATTTCATATGATATTGGTTTGGTGGTGATGAACTCCTTTAGCTTTTTCTTATCTGCGAAGCACTTTATCTTACCTTCAATTCTGCATGATAGTTTTGCTGGATAGAGTAATCTTGGTTGTAGATTCTTGCTATGCATCACTTTGAATATTTCTTGCCACTCCCATCTGGCCTGCATCATTTCTGTTGAGAAATCCGCTGACAATCGTATAGATGCTCCCTTATAGGTAACTAACTGTTTTTCTCTTGCTGCTTTTAATATCCTCTCTTTATATTTTGCTCTTGGCATTTTAATTATGATGTGTCTTAATGTGGTACTCTTTAGATTCCTATAGTTTGGAGTTCTGTGCACTTCTTGGACTCCTAAGTCAATTTCTTTCACCAGGTTGGGGAAGTTTTCGGTCGCTTTCTTCGAATAGGTTTTCATTATCTTGCTCTCTCTCTTTTTCTGGCACCCCTATAATTCGGATGTTGGTATGCTTGAGATTGTCCCAGAGGCCTCTTACACTATCTTCAATTATTTGGATTCTTTTGGCTTCTTGTTTTTCCAGCTGAGTGGAATTTGCTTCTTTGTATTTCAAATCTTTGACTTGGTTCTTACAGTCCTCTAGACTACTTTTAGGTCTTTGTATAATATGTTTTATTTCAATCAGTGTATGCTTAATTTCTAGTTGGTCCTTTTTCATATCCTTGAGGGTCTCTTTCATATCCTCATAGGTCTCATTCATTTCCTTGTAGTTCTCATTAAGTTCATCGGCCTTTTCTAGGAGCCTCTTGAAAAACCTTATTACTGTGGTTTTGAACTCTATGTCCAGTCATCTTTTTTTCCTCCATTTCTTTCACATCTGATTTCTTTCCATCTCTCTGCATGGTGGCTGCTTTCCTGAGTTGGTCCATTAGTTTTGTGTGGTAGATGTCCTCTAAGGGACAGTGGCTCAGCCTCCTTAGTTACCTGAGGTGGATACTCTTGCTGCAGCCCTTTATGGGTTGCACAGTCTTGTTGAAGTTAAGCCTAGATTGTTGTTGTTAGCACTAGGAGGGTTTGACCTCCAGGCCAATTGGCTGTGAGGGTCAGCTGTGCTCAGGTTGGATGGGCTGTGAGGGTCAGCTGTGCTCAGGTTGGATGAGCAGGCAGCATCAGCTCCACCCTATGCAGTACCTGGGTCTCTGTGCCAGGTGATAATGGCTGCATGCACCTCTGAGAGAAAGCTACCGCCAAGCTCTACCCGCTGCCGGACAATTCAGCCTCTCCCCAAATGAGTCTTCACACCCAAAGTCTCACCCAGGGTTGTAAAACAATGCAGTCTAGTGGTTTCCTGAGCGAGAGAGGAAGTCATGAGTCCTCTCTGCGTGCTTGCACACCTTTGCTGTTCCCAAGTTTATGTGCACTCTCCATAAGCTCGCAGACCTTTGTAGCGCCTGAGTTCTAGCGTGCTTCCCTACTGTCTAGTTTCACCCAGTATGAATGTGGGTTTTCCTGGACCTCGCCCAGAACTGGGGAATCAGTGCAATGGGACACCTTTGTCTTTGCAGCTGCCTGCCCTCTCCGCTCGCTCGCACGCGTGCGCGCGCATGCAGGACTCCAAACCTCTGACTCCACATATATCTTCAACGCTGCCCTCTGCCACTCCTCTGAGTCATGGTGTTCTATCTTTACTTTTATTTGTGGAATTTCACTCAGCCAGCTTTCCGGTGATGCTGGATGATGTTTGTTCTGTCGTTAAGTTGTAGTTTTGAAATTGCTGTATGGGGCAGCAAGATAGGTGTTTACCTATGCCACCATCTTAGTTCCTCCCCTCACAACAATCTTTCAGATATAAATTATTATTCTTGTTGTCTGGATGAAGAAACATACAGGGGTGGGCAAAGTAGGTTTACAGTTGTGAGTAACCGAAACAGAATTTCTTTTATTATTATTATTATTATTTTTGATTAATTTTTGTATTATTTTTCATCTGAACAACTGTAAACTTACTTTGCCCACCCCTCTATAGAGGTATTGTAATTTGAGGCTGGTCACACATCTAGTAAGTCATCAATTTGGACTTGAGTAAGGCTTGCTGGAGTCCAACAGCCATTTCCTTAGCCACTCTGAATATGTATCCAGTGCCTTTACACATATGCAAATAAAAGGAAATCTTCCTCCCAGTGTTAAATAACATTCTCTCAGTCACTTGGGCTACCATAACAGAACACCACAGCCTTAAACAGCAGACATTTATTTTCTCACAGTTCTGGAGGCTAGAAGTTTGAGGTCCAGGTGCCCACAGGGTTGGTTTCTGGTGAGGACTCTCTTCCTGGCTTGCAGATGGCTGCCTTCTCGCTGTGACCTCACAAGGCTCTTTCTCTGCACATGTGCACTCCTTATGTCTCTTCCTCTTCTTAAAGGACACAAATCCAGTAGGATTAGGGCCCCACTCTTATGACTTCATTTAATCTCAGCCACTTCCTTCATAGCCCTATATCCAAATAAGTCACATCAGGATTAGGATTTCAACCTACAAATTGAGGGAGAGAGGACCACAACTCACTTCATAATAGACATGTAATAAACAAATATTCCAAAAAATAAGGAGTTTGTCTGCTTTTTCCCTCAAAGAGGGTTTTCTAATGTCCAATCAGCTTAATAGCAACTACTGCAGCAAAATTCCTCAGCTCTGAAACCTGCCCAGATAACTGCTCTCCATTCATGCCAAGCTCGAAAGAAATGAGCATTCTCTCCCCCGTGCTTGAGAACATTCTGAAGAAGAGAAAGGCCTATCCCTTCTCCCCCTCTTGCCATGCATTCCTATTATAGTTTCTAGTGCTTTGGTCTGCGGAGTCAGGAATTCTCAAATCACTTTCAGGGTTTTGCAGCATGCTTTCCCAAACCCCAACCCTCACAGCCATTAGAAACTGTTATTCCTGCTTCCCATGGGGTGGGGATGGGGAGAGAAGGAAAACAGAAAGATTTTCAACTTGCGAAGCTGCAGGATTTAAAAAAAAATCCTCGAGGAAAATAAATTGTAGTATTTTCTGCTGAGGTCTGCTCTCTCGGTCTGCTCCTGAAAACTTAGCCAAAAAGTTTTATATTGACCCTCATCCTTGAATCTTACTTCACGGAGGTGCTGATTAGTCCAAGGGCAAGGCAAGAAAGGCCAGAAATGTTTGTTGCCTGTATGCCAGAAACCATTAAAGGGTTTTACAATTCATCTCTCTAATCCTAGCAACACATGACAAATGGCCAGCATCAATCTATCTAACAGTATTAGGCTTCAGAGCTTGGGAGCCATATGTTCACAACATTGCTTGGTGCACATAGACACTCTAAGTATGCATCGATCTGGAAAACTTCAATGAGCATTTATCACAATGTTCTTTTGTCTCCCAACATGCACATTAATAAAAATAATACTGAATAATATCAACTTGCAGCCATGCACAAGATTCCAAACTGTGGGTTTAGTTTGCAAAGTTAAAGGCTATTTATAATCATAAAAAGAAAAGAAAACTAGCCCAGTAACCAAAAGTTCTAGGAAAGATTGAATAAAGCTTGTATTTCAGTTTTTATAGGTAGATGGTGGAGGAAAGATAAAAATATGGTTGAACTTGATTTATTTCCAGTGAAAGTTCTGGATTGGGTGTTCAGCCATGTGGGGCAAGAACAAACATTCTTAACTTTGGGAACCTTGACTGTCTGACTGTGAAATAAGTCACTCCCCATATTTATTCACAGTGCTAACTTCACATTTTTCTGGAAAAAATTAATATATTTTTAAAAATATTTTTTTATTTGATTTTCAGAGGTTGAAGGGAGAAGGAGATAGAAACATCAATGATGAGAGAGAATCATTGATCAGCTGCCTTCAGCATGCCCCCTACTGGGGATCGAACCTGCAACCCGGGCATGAGCCCTGACCTGAGATATGTTGGTGCTCAACCACTGAACCACAACTGAGGTTCTGAGCTTCTAAAGACAAAGACCAAGAGTTAAATTTTAACTCAATAAATACTAAGGTAGCCCTAGCCGGATGGGCTCAGTGGATAGAGTGTCAGCCTTCGGACCAAAGGTCCTGGGTTTGATTCCTGTCAAGAGCAGGTACCTTGGTTACAGGCTCCTCTCCGGCCTGGGCCCTGGTCAGGGTGCATGCAGGAGACAACCAATAGAAGTGTTTCTCTCACATTGGTATTTCTCTCTCTCTTTCCCTTTCTCTTCCACTCTCTCTAAAAAACTAAATGGAAAAATATCCTCAGTGAGGATTAAAAAAAATACTAAGTTAGAAAAAACAGCTGGAGGGTTATACATCAAACTAGTGATATGGGTTATTGCTGGGGTTGAGTTTGTATAGGTTATCATAATTCCTTTTCAAAGCTTAACAGAGAAAAATATAGCAAATGCATACATTCTTGGCAACCCAAATGAACACATGTTAACATTCAGTCAACTTTTCCTCAAATCTTTTCTATCAAATACATGACAAAGGTTGAAGATAAATTTGAAATTGCCTTTGTATCCCTTGCAATCCCCATTTTCCTGTCTGCTACCCCCACGCCCCGAGGGTGACTGCTGCTGTGAACTTGGAATGTATCCTTCAGCCACAAATATATGTAGCCATCAATTATATAAAGGTGTTGCTCTAAATATCTTTAAACAGCTATATAAACATCCTAATGTATAATTCTTCCACTTAAGGTTTTCATTCTCATTTCATACTTCCTTGTAGGCTTTCCTCCCATGTTACTCGCTGGCATTTAAAAAATGTATTAGTTTTTAACAATTTTCATAACTTTAATAAGTCAAAGTCATTGAGAGACACCTATCGTCCCGACACCTTGCAGATCATGATCAGAGAAAGCCACCTTCTTGATGTCTCCGTGTGGAACCAGTCAATCGTCTTTCCACTCAACCAGGGGCATTTCCTTTGATTAAACATGTCAGGCTCCCAACGGCCTGAGCTGAGCCGAGGATTGATTGGATAACGCTGGGCATACTTTCACTGTTGCCTAAGTGTGATCCTTCCTTAATAGCCAGAGAGAGACTCTATTCTTGAAATTCCAAAATTATAGGACTAGAAAGAGCTCTAAGAAGATCAGTTATCATCAGGATAATGGGCTCAATTATCTGGTACAAAAAGGGGGCAGAGACCTCTAAGCTTTCATGTTTTATGGGTAGGGAGTGAACTTCTCTGCATCATTCCTCTCTCTCCACTTACCACTTTCACTCCTTCCAGAATGAAGGCAACCAGAAAGAAAATCCTCATCAGATCCTACAGAATTAGGAAGGGTTCCTTAAAAAAAAAACAAGGTAAGTACCCTTTGAGTTCTGTCTGCCATAATACCATTTGCTTCGTTTGGATAGACTCTGATGATGTTAGACTTCAAGTAAATTCAGAAGCCTGAGATTTTCTCAACTTGAACACTCTGCTTTTGGCTGGCAATTTTGCCTCAATACTGTAAAATTTCAGGTAGTAGTCTGTAACTACAAACAGGTTTCAGGAGAAGATTGATTTGATTTTTAAAAATTTATCAATAAGGTTCTAATATACTTTTGAGATACTAGGCTCCAAGGTGTCCCCTGGATTTATATTAGAGCAGGGTGTCACAGGAAGCAAGGACTGTCACTTATAGGATGCCTCCATCTGCCGACTCCCTCCATGTGCCTCTTCTGGCTGTAAAAATGTCCATCATTCCTAGTCGGTTATGCTCATATATAATCTCAACAATTTTCTCAGGTTCGATGGAAGACACCAGAATATTTACTCATTTTTTCCTGAAAAGACTTTGTACTGTATGTATGCATGGATGGCTTTCTAACACAATCACACAGAGGTGTGACTCAGTGTCACACAACAGTAAACGCACGATGGAACACTACTTTTGCAACTTGATCAGTGTCTCTTTCAAGATTAAAAATATATCCTGGTATGGTTGTCAAAGATTCCCTTTATCTAAACACCATGTTCAAGCAAAAGGATCAAGGGTACTCATGTTTTTCTGATTATTCAAGATCAAAGGTGTTTGTGTGTTTTTAACTTTGCAATGGCTGCCATTTGCTAAGTGCTGTCTATAGATAGGTTCTAAGCCATAGAAGGTCATAGGTTAACCTATGTAATCCTCAAACCTACTTTATGAGCCAGGTTTGTATATTTCTATATTATATTGTAGACAAGGAAACTGATGCTCCTTAGGGAGTGAAAGGGGCTGGAGCTTGGATTAGAACCAGGTCTATTCTGCTTCAAAAGCCAGGTTTATAAGTAACTTTTGTGCCCAGTGTATCAGTTGTGCTTCATTTAACATATGAACCCACATGCAAATCCCCTCCCTCTCTGGGTTAGCTACAGTGTGATGGGAGGTAGACCGAGATGTACTAGTGCAACTTTAAAGCTTTAAGTGCTATCCTCTGCATAGCAATATTTAGTGACTTTTCATAATGTATTTTCATAAGCCTGACATTATCTCATTTTGGTTTTCATTTAGAAATAATGATGAATATTAATAAGTACCCAAGGCACAGTGTCTTCTCTGAGAGCCTTGTCACTTGAATGAATGAGCTAGAAAGTCTGGCTCGAGGTGGAAATGTGGGTATAAATGCTATAGTGGGGAGATGTGGGTACTTGGGACCCTGAAACTCAGGAACACCTTCCCAAACTACTGCTTATTTTTAATGAGAGTTTTGAGAGACTCGGAATTTTCTGGAGAGAGCCATTCATCATTCAGGAACTTCCTATTGTAGGATTAAATGTCTCATTTGTGACCAGGGGCATCCTATCTGTTCTCTGCTACTTAACATGTAAGCAGACTTATCCCAGGGAATGCCAAAGATTGCTGGCAAACCAGCAGAAGCCAGGAGAGAGGCAGGAACAGATTCTCCCTCAGCTCAGAAGGCACAGACTCTGCCCACACCTTGATATTGGACTTGCGGCCTCCATTACAGTGACAATGAGTGCCTGCTGTCTAAGCTCTCTCTGGTGTTGTGCTATGGCACATGCACACAGCCACTGACCAGTCCTGCCTGAAGGTGACTTGGCCTAGAATTTTTAGTTTCCTGAACCGATATATTTTTTTCTTTTACTTAATTCAATTTGATTGAGTTTCTAGCACTTGCTACTTAACATTCCTCACAGATACTCCACCAACCCACGGAGCACCAGCTGAGAGGCTCAAAATGGTGATGGGAATGAAGCTGTGCACCTAGGAGAGGGTGAGGGAGCTCTGACACAGCCAGCGGCACGGCAGCTCACAGGAGGAAGGCAGAGCAGGGTGAGGCTACTTTCCCATGAGCTCCGTGCCACCAGGAGCATGTCTATGTGGCCCCCTGCTGTGTTTCCCATGCCTAGCATGTGGTAGCTGCTCTGTAAATATCTGAGAAACAAACAAAATGAAAATCTGAGTCCTTAGTTGCAAACAATAGAGCAAGTTTAACAAAAATGTGGGGCCCGTATTAAAAAGATGTTGACTAAATCAGGTAATTGCAGAGTGGCCAGAGAACTTGACTAGGACATACAGCCAGGACCATTAACAAAATCACAACAGGATCCCAAGAAATCAGCAACATCAATCAAAAAGAATATAGGTACCCCTATGTTCATAGCAGCACAATTTACAATTGATTTGGAAACAGGCTAAGTACCCATCAGCAGATGAATGGATTAACAACAGTGGTACATCTACACAATGAAATACTATGCCACTGTAAAAACAGAAAGAACTCTTACCATTTGCAACATCATTGATGGATCTGGAGAGCATTATGCTAAGCAAAATAAGTCATCAAAGAAAGATAAATATCACATGATCTCACTCATATGTAGGATATAATGAATAACATAAACTGATGAACAAAAGTAGATCCAGCAGTCTCTTGCTGCACTTTCCACACCCCTTTTCTCCCCAAGAATTGTCAGTCCATTCCCTCTCTATGTTCATGATTCTGTTATATTCACCAGTTTATCCTGTTCATCAGATTATTAATTCACTTGATTTTTAGATTCATTTGTTGATAGATGTGTATTTGTTGTTCATAATTTATATTTTTACCTTTTTCTTCTTCCTCTTCTTAAAGACTATCTTTCAGCATTTCATATAATATTGGTTTGGTAGTGATGAACTCCTTTAGTTTTTTCTTATCTGTGAAGCACTTTATTTGACCTTCAATTCTGAATGATAGCTTTGCTGGATAGAGTAATCTTGGTTGTAGATTCTTCTTATTCATCACTTTGAATATTTCTTGCCACTCCCGTCTGGCCTGCATCATTTCTGTTGAGAAGTCTGCTGACAATCA
The DNA here is from genome assembly GCA_027563665.1 of Antrozous pallidus. Taxonomy (NCBI): domain Eukaryota; kingdom Metazoa; phylum Chordata; class Mammalia; order Chiroptera; family Vespertilionidae; genus Antrozous; species Antrozous pallidus. Next base: position 7,861,893 of record CM050524.1, on the reverse strand, counting down.
TAAGGGTGCTCCCTTATAGTTAACTGACTGTTTTTCTCTTGCTGCTTTTAATATTTTCTCTTTATCTTTTGCTCTTGGCATTTTAATTATGATGTGTCTTGGTGTGGTCCTCTTTAGATTCCTATATTTTGGGGTTCTGTGCACTTCTTGGACTCCTAAGTCAATTTCTTTCACCAGGTGGGGGAAGTTTTCAGTCACTATTTCTTCAAGTAGGTTTTCATTGTCTTGCTCTCTCTCTTTTTCTGGCACCCCTATAATTCGGATGTTGGTATGCTTGAGGTTGTCCCAGAGGCCCCTTACACTATCTTCAATTATTTGGATTCTTTTGGCTTCTTGTTTTTCCAGCTGAGTGGAATTTGCTTCTTTGTATTTCAAATCTTTGACTTGGTTCTTGCAGTCCTCTGGACTGCTTTTAGGTCTTTGTGTAATATTTTTTATTTCAGTCAATGTATGCTTAATTTCTGGTTGGTCCTTTTTAATATCCTCATAGGTCTCGTTCATTTCCTCATAGGTCTTGTTCGTTTCCTTGTAGTTCTCATTAAATTCATCAGCCTTTTCTAGGAGCCTCTTGAAAAACCTTATTACTGTGGTTTTGAACTCTATGTCCAGTCGTCTTTTTTCCTCCATTTCTTTCACACCTGATTTCTTTCCATTTCTCTGCATGGTGGCTGCTTTCCTGAGTTGGTCCATTAGCTTTGTGTGGTAGATGTCCTCTAAGGGACAGTGGCTCAGCCTCCCCAGTTACCTGAGGTGGATACTCTTACTGCAATCCTTTATGGGTTGTACAGTATTGTTGAAGTTAAGCCCAGCTTATTGTTGTTAGCACTAGGAGGGTTTGACCTCCAGGCCAATTGGCTGTGAAGGTAAGCTGTGTTCAGGTTGGATGGGAGGAGTCTCCAGGCTGAGCAGGCAGCGTCAGCTCCACCCTATGTGGCATGTGGGTCTCTGTGCTGGGTGGTAATGGCTGCAAGCACCTCCGAGGGAAAGCCGCCGCCGGTCTCCACCCATTGCCAGACAACTCTGCCTCTCCCAAAATGAATCTGCACACCCACAGTCTCACCCAGGGTTGTAAAACAATGCAGTCCAGTGGTCTCCTGAAAGAGGGAACAAGTCACGAGTCCTCTCTGTGTGGTTGCGCCCTTCTGTCCCCAAGTTTATGCGCAAACTGCTGTTCCAAGTTTATGCGCACTCTCCTCAAGCTCGAAGACCTCTGCCACACCCAGGTTTTTAGCGTGCCTTCCCCAGACCTCGGACCTCGCCTGGAACTGGGGAATCAGTGCAGTGGGATGCCTTTGCCCTCCCCATTGGAGAAAACCAGTCGGGTTTGCTGCCACCCGCCCTTTTACGCTCGAGCGTGCACGGCTCTGAACCTCTGGCTCCACGAGTATCTTCAAGACTGCCCTCCGCCGTTCCTCTGAGTCACAGTGTCCTATCTTTACTTTTATTTGTGGAATTTTCACTCAGCCAGGTTTCTGGTGATTCTGGATAATGTTTGTTTTGTTGTTAAGTTGTAGTTTTGGAATCGTTGCGTGGGGCAGCAAAATAAGTGTTTACCTATGCCGCCATCTTGGTTTCTCTCTCTCTGTCTTTAATCTTTGTATTTTAATTATTGTGTATCTTGATGTAGGCCTCTTTGGATTCATCCTGTTTGGGATTCCTTAAACTTCTTGGATTTGTATGTCTATTTTCTTCATCAGTTAAGGGAAGTTTTCTGTTATTTTTAAAAATAGGTTTTCAACTTTTTGCTCTCTCTTCTCCTTCCAGTTACTCTCATGATATGAATGTTGGTACACTTGAAGTTGTCCCAGAGGCTCCTTACTCTATCCTCACTCTTTTGGATTATTGTTTTATTTTGCTGTTTTGAATGGGTGTTTTTTACTTCCTCATATTCCAAGTTACTGATTCAATTCTTGGCATCCTCTACTGTACCATTGATTCCATGTAAATTATTCTTCATTTAAGTTAATGTATCCTTAATTTCTGACTGGTCCTTTTTATGTTCTTGAAGTTCTCACTAAGTTTCTTGAGCATCCTTATAACCATTGTTTTGAACTCTGTATCTGGTAGTTTGCTTGCTTCCATTTCATTTCATTCTTTTTCTAGAGATTTTTCCTATTCTTTCATTTGTGAGTTTTCTTTTCTCCACATTTTGGCTGCTTCCCTGTGTTTGTTTATATGTATTAGGTAGAACTTCTATGTTTCCCAGTCTTGGTAGAGTGACTTTGTGTTGTAGATGTCCTATAGGGCCAAGTGGCTCAGCCTCCCCAGTCACCTGAGGTGGGAACTCCAAGTGTGCCCTTGTGTAGGCTGTGTGCACTATCCTTTTGTAGTTGAGCCTTGGCTGTTGTTAACATCACTAGGAGGGATTAACCTACAAGCTAATCAGCTGTGAGGACCAGTTGAGACTACAGCAGAAAAGCTGCTGTCAGAATCCAATCCTATGGAGCAGGACTTGCTTTAATTGAGGTTTTAGTGCACACTGAGTCCACCCTTTGAGTATATTATTCATTGAGGTGGTAGGATTGTAATCCAGCATGGTCTAAAACTGAGCACCAGGAGGTGCAAAGTCAGCCATTGCTTGTGTCCTACTTGGGGCCCTGGGCATGAGCTACAGAGTGATTTGTAGATGGCTGCTACTTGTGTTGGGCTTGAAGGTGTCTAGGAGTGGCTAAGCTGTGCCAGTGCCAAGTCTGGGGCCAGTTATTGAGAGGTGCAGGGCATGGTGAGGCCATCTGCTGCTTGTTTGAGAGATTTTAGAAAAGTCCAAAGCATTAGGCAAGAGAGGCCAGTTATATGGACAAGCCACTAGAAATGGCTCAGAGGAGCCCACAAGTTGGGTAGAGCAGGGACTCGGGGACTCACCAGGGTGGAGCAAATTGGATGAGCCAGTTTGATGGAAACTCAGATATAGTGCTTGCTTACCAGCTCTGTGGCAGGGAGGGCTCAGCAAATGAACAATGGCCTCTCCCAGCACTTTTGTCTGGAATAAACCTGCAGTCCATCCCCCAGATCTTGCTCTGATGCAAGACAATTTATTTCCTCCCTGTATATCCCTGGTTACTTTCAAGCTGCTGCCCCAACACTGTAGCTCAGAGTGAGTGAGACTGAGTAAGCCCGTGCACTGGCCCTTTAAGAGGAACTGACTTGGACTCCAGCAGCCTCTGTATCACTCACCCACTTGTTTTTACAGCCTGAAGATACGGGCACTTTTCTTCCAAGCAATGGAACCTTGAACCCTGGTAGGGTGAGGGGCTGAGACTCCTCACTTTTCAGGGGGACCTCTGTAGCCAGGATATTTCTCCTGTTTAAAAACTGCCACACATGGGTGTGGGACCAGCTCTTCTGAGCCTATGCCCCTCTTACCAGGTTCCATGTGGCTTCTTCTTTAATCCCCTTATTGAAGGGACTTCAATGGAAAGACTTCCATTCAACCAAATTTCAGGTGGTTCTGAATGATGGTTATTCTGTAGTTTATTTGTAATATTTATATGGTTGTGGGAGGAAGTGACTACTGCATTTACTTATTCCACCATCTTGACTGAAAGTCCTACCATGCTGTTTTAATTATTGTAGTTTTGCAGTATAATTTGAAGTTAGGCTTCATTCTTTTTTCTCAGGATTGCTTTGGCTATTCAGGGGTCTTTTGTGGTTCCATACAAATCTGATAATTTTTTTGTTCTATTTATTTAAAGAATGACACTGGGATTTTGGTGGGGATTATATTATATCCATATATTACTTGGGTAATGTGGCCATTTTAACTGTCAATTTTTTCAATCCATGAACATGGGATATTTTTCCATTTTGTTGTATCTCTTTTAATAATGCTTTTGAGTTTTTAGTGTATAGGTCTTTCATGTTCTTTGCTAAGTTTATTTATAGGTATTTTATTCTTTTGGTTGCCATTGCAAACAAAATTTTTTTTCTCATTTCTTTTTCTGAAAATTTCTTGTTAGTATAAAGCAAGGCAGTGGGATTTTGTATATTTATTTTGATTACTGCAACTTTACTGTATTGATTTATTGTTTCTAATAGTTTTTTGTAAAGTCTTTAGGGTTTTCTATGTACAGAATCATGTTGCCTTCAAATAGTGACACTTTTACTTCTTTCTTCCCAATTTGGATGCCTTTTATTTCTTTCTCTTTCCTTATTGCTCTGGCTAGGACTTCCAGAACTATGTTGAGTAAAAGTGGTGAGAATGGGCACCCTTGTCTTGTTCCCTAGGACTCTTTAAACACCTCCAAACAGACTATTCAATACATTTTGCATTGAATTAGAAACATGTTCAATTATTCTCAGGGCACATTGACGTGTTTCCTTGCTAGAGAACTATACCTATATCTTGGGGAGAGGAAGGTAATGGAAAAATAAATAAATGAATAAACAAATAAGTAAATAAAACTAAAATTAACAAAATTTTCAGAAACCCTTGAACGTCTGGCACCAGAACTACCAGTAGCTTTCAAATCTGCATCCTTTCTTGGTCCTACACATTTTCTCCTTATTCTCCAAGGGTGAATATTTTTTTAAAAGACACGTGGTTGGACCTTGTGGTGTACCTGGGGTCCCCAACATGCCTCCTGCACCTTCCTGAAAGGAGAGAGTTGCAACAGATCTTACCTCCTTTACCCATGACCCGGTGACAGACCGTAGGTTTTACACTACCCAGTGTCCTTTTGGCATAGATCACCCTCACACTGTTCCTCAATGCATGCTCACAGGCAGGTGGCATGCCATTCTTGACAATGTTTGTAGAGAGGAGCCCTTGCCCCTGGACACTCTACACAGAACCCGGGGCAGTCAGGGGTCACTGGGGCTGGTAAACTCCTGCTGAGACCCTCTGAACCCTGCTGAATACTACTGACTTTTAAATAAAAGTTCCCTGTCTGACTACTGACCATGCTGGGCTTTATTCCAGGTGCCTTGATGGTTGAATAGTTGTGCTCAAGGGGTGAGTGCAAGGCAGCCCCAGGTTGGGTGAGGATGGGGGTTACCAAAGAGATCTGTTGCATCTCTTATCTCTTTTCTCAAAAGAAAGAACCACAGGGCAGGTAGGTGCTAAAATAAACATGGGATTCCAACCACTTACTCCTTCAAGAATGTGTGCTTGCACTGGGTAAGTCTGCAGGTGAGCTTATGCGCAACTCTGAGCATAAACACTTGGTGTCTCCACCTGCTGGTGATGTAGTCAGTATTAGGGGTGAATTAAAGTCTGGGATGGCATTTTAAAACATGAACAAGCCGGGCTGGTGTGACTCAGTTGGTTGAGTGTGTCCCTTGCATCAGGAGGTTGCTTGTTCCATTCCTGATCAGGGCACATGACCGGTTGCAGGCTGATTCCCAGTAGGGGAGGGGTATGCAGGAGACAGCCAAGCAGCATTTCTCTCTCATCAATGTTTTCTATCTCTCCCTCACCCTTCCTTTCTCTGAAAATCAATGAAAACATATTAATAAAATACAATAAAATATGAACAAATAAAATTAGGTCAGAATTATCTAAGAGAGCCTTAAAAAATAGTTGAAGGACATGCAAAAACACTGAAAATTAACAATAATTTGGTGACAAAAGAAAATTCAATTTATTTGGGTATAAAATAACTCTAAGTTTTATGAGAAAGGCCTAAATCCTAATATATTCCTTTGACTCATTACTTATGTAACAAATTGTAGTAAAATATCTTTTGATATCCTTTGATGTTGATATGTTTTTATTTATATGGATTTAAGCATGCATAGATATACAAACATTCGATGGTGATAATTTAAAATTTATGATTATAGCTTTAAAATGCAATTATCCCATACTTAGACTTTTATATTTCTGAAATCCTTATATCTAGTATAATCAACATTTTATTAGTTAATATCTTTAATTACAGTAATAAGTTCTTTGTCTAGACATAAAATATAAATATCCTATTATTTTAAAAAATTGAAAAGGGGAAAAAAAGGTACCCTAACCCTGACCACTGATTCCATGGCTCCTGTGCCCATATGCATATGCATCTTGTCAATGCCATGGAGTCAAAGTCCCCCAAGAACGTACCTGTGACTGAATAATTCTGGCTTATTACTGGTTGCATTAAAAGATAACGCATACCTCTGGGAGCTGCAGGGTGTGTGAGTAAGAGGGTGTTTAACAAGTAGCTACTATAGAATTAGGCCTTTTGTGGGATGATTTGGGGAAGATCTGAGGAAGTGAGGGTTTGCTCTAATTTGGGTTCTATTAGAAAGTGGGGCCAATTCTATGATCGAGTACTTTGTAGATACCAAACACATCATTAGGTAATAACTAAATTGTTTAACTATAAATTTAAAATATAATTTAACTGTCAGTGTGTAAAATAAAACAACATATATCATATTGAATTTATGTGAGTGAACTGCAATAACTGTTTAAAATGAACATAGAAAATTGTGTAGGTGCTCTCTGTCTGTAATTGTGTACCCAGTATAATCAACTAACTACATTATTATCTTCAACTTGAAGTTTTCCTTTCTTTTTCTGTAGACATCAGTGACACCTAGAGGACAGAAAGTTAAAACGGTCCGGGTAATTTTTTATGAGCATTACCTTATATTAACGACAAATACTGGGGAGACGACAGAAAGACAGGAGGAGCCTGGGAGAGGGTGAGTCAGCTCTGGCAGGTGCGCAGCCTGGAAGCTGGAGATATATAGTGGCAGCGGAGCCCCTGCCCGCCCTGAGATCACACAGGGACCCCCCACTCAGAGAAACAGAGAGGGTCGGGGAACCGTGTGGCACTGGGCGCTGGGAAGCAGTGGAGATGTGTTCTACTTTGGAAGACAAAACCGCAATATTCCAGGCAAAGAGCGGTCTCTGTTTCAGCCCCAGGGACAATGGCTCCACACCAAAGCCCTTGGCTGCAGAGAGCGCTGGCCCACACGCCAGCAGAGGCTCGGAGAGAGCCTCCAGCCCCTGGTAGAACACTGGGCAGAGAGCTCGCTGGGACTGGTCTGTGCGCCTAGGGGAAAAGGAGACTGGACTTCCCTACATCACTTCCACTTCAGGTGCTCTGCAGGCACCCTGCCCCCAACCTGCAGACCTACTATATCCGCCCTGTTCTCTGAGATCCAAGCCACAGGAAGTCGCAGAAGGCTAGAAATCTGCACCCCTAAGGCTCAGTCTGAAGGTGCCACGGACATGAGCAGGTGCTCAGCTGGAGCCTGGACGAAAGGACTGCCCAGGAGCAGCGGGCTGTGCAGAAAGAGTGAAGTGCCAAGAGGGGCTGATTTTTGCATTTGCTTTTTGGGGAGGTTTTGTTTTGTCTTTTGTATTCCTCCTACTATGAGTGGCAGCAAGGGACTGCCAGGAAGCCAGACGGAGCTGAGGCAACGCTGTCTCCTGCGGGTTTCTGTCTAGAGGGGACTTCTGTCCAGGAGACAGAGGAGCATGCCTGGCCCTTCAGTGGCATTACAAGGAAGCACATCGGAGCTTTCAGGGAGCACAGCCAGGCAGCCCAGTCCTGGGATGAAGTGCTTCCCTCTCTCCTACAGATTACAAGCACTGCTACCAACATGGGTCTGCTTAAAACACCCAGCCAGGTCCCAGATACCCGGAGGAGCGAAGTGAACTTAGAATAGTGATCAGAGAGCAGAAAAATTAGGATAGAGATTGTGATATTGAGTTCATGTGCTTTTTCCCCAGGAACACACTGTGAATTGACATGCTTTGTTGCCCAACTATCAGAAATATAGAAGGAGTAGTTTTCTAGGAAAAAGACACCTTGAAGATTTAAGTCACACCCCATGTCCTAGGAATCTCAATGCCTATTGAACCTTCCCATGCTTGTCGGCTTAGCTACGGAACTGGAGATGCCACTGTGTCCCACGGCCTCCTTCACTCCCTTCTTCTCCTTCTCTCCTCCCCTTCTTTACTTTGGTCCGACAACTGAGCCCACGCTGTAGTGTTGACCTTGACAGACGTTGTCCCCTTCTTCATAGACTTTATAATCTAGTGGTGGAAACAGACATTTAAAAAATGAGCACAGAAATAGAGAATTACAAATTACAGTCAGTGCTGGGGAGGGGGAGGGAATTTTGACACTACGGGGAAAAGTATGACACCAAGGGAGGAAACGAGTGGGTAGGGGTGATGTGAAGGAGAAGACAACATCTGAGGAAACCACCTTAAGCTGAGCCCTCGAGTAAGGAGAAACGTGGAAGTGGAGGTTGGGAAGGCCCCAAGACTAAAGGATGAACAAGACTGACTCCTCTGAGGGACCAAAAAGCAGGTATTGCTAAAGCTTCGTTAGCAAAGCAGGAGGGCTGCTCAGCCAAGAAATTGAAGCCATAGCCAGGGCCAGGTCACTCTGGCTAAAGGAAAAAACAGAAAACGCTTGTTGAGAAATGAAGCCTGCAAAAACACCTGGACCAATGATGAACCGAGAATGTGGCTGAACCTGAGGGACACATTATCCTACAGTGGCAATGTGTTGTTGTCTTGTAATTATTTGGGGAAACAGTGGTCATTTTCGTGTCAGCAACATTGAATCAGAGAAATGACGAAAGGAGGGTATTAGCTCACTTTTCTCAAGTGATTCTTTGAACTGTGATGGCATTCTCCTGGGAAGATCCAGAAGATTAATGATGCATCTGCAGCATTAAGCCCAAATTCATTTAAGGTACAATGGTAGCTCAGAGGAATAAAAGACTGTGCCCTTTTGAATGATGGGCTCATGGAGGGTAATCAATAAAAAGGCCACAGGGCCATAGAACTGTTTGCAAGGGGCATAGCGAGGAAGGCAGGAATTGGCATGTGGAGCAGGGAGAGGCACACAATGATGAGGGAGCAGAGAGGGAGATCCTGGTTAATACCGAGCCTTCCTTCCCACTTTCCCACATCATGAATTATCAGTGAGTGATTGCAACAGACCCCGCTGACACTGTCTCCCTCTTGCTCCCCTCCAGCAATTCTGATTTATGAAGCAAAGTGGCCTTGAAGGGCAAGGAGAAATTAAAGTAGATTAAAGAATGCTGTGCAGCATTCTTTAGAATGAGAAATATTTCATTTTTGAAATAAGTTAAATGTGTTCTACCTCTTCAATGATGAAAAAAATGTCTTTTTGTTTATGGTGACAAAGTATACATAACATGAAGATGACCATTTTAAGTGTACATTTGGGTAGGATTAAGTATATTCATGGTGCTGTGCAACTGTTACTACCATTCATCCTAGAACTTCTTCACCTTCGCCAGCTGAAACTCTGCACCCTTAAGCCAGGGGTGGGGAACTTCCAGCCCACGGGCTGTATGAGGCCTGAGAAATCATTTGGCCTGGCCCTGCCAAGGCACTAGGGGTGAGTCAATTAAATGTTTGACCAAATATAGCAGGCTAATCTTTAAGCTGATAGTTTTGTATGGCCCATGAATGATGTTATGAATATCCAATGGTCCTCCGGAAAAAAAGTTTCCCACCCCCTGCTCAAACATTAACCATCTCCCCTGTCTTAGGGCCCTGGTATCCACCATTCTACTTTCTCTGCAACGTTGACTACTCTGGGTGCTTCTGTTTATAAGAAAACCCTAGAGTATTTGTCCTTTTGTTTCTGGCTTATTCCATTTGGCAGAATGTCTTCAAGGTTTGCCCATGTTGTAGCATGTATCAGATCTCCTTCCTTTTTAAGGCTCCGTAATGTCCAGTTGTGTGCATGCACCATATTTGGTTTATCTATCCATCTGCCGATGGACAGTTGGATTGGAGAAAAAGTGTCTTTTAAACATGGATCTTTTTCTTTTCTTACAGAATCTTACTTTTCCACTTTTTTTGTCTTCCTCCATCCCTCCCTTTCTTTCTCCCTGAGTAGAAGGATAGAATTTGACTAAAGGATGTTATTATTTCGAATCTCAAGGAACAGTACAATTACTTCATTTTTTATTATAACAGACTTCATTTTTAGAACAGTTTTAGGTTCACAGCAAAGTTCAGAAGAAAGTAAAGGAAATTCCCATATACTCCTTGCCACCCCAACCCCCAACACATACACACACACAGCCTCCTCAACTATTGGCTTTCTCCCCCAGAGTGGTACATGTGTTACAGCTGACAAACCTACATTAAAACATCATTATCATTCCAAATCTATAGTTTAGGTAAATCACTCAGTATTGCACATTCTATGGGTATTGATAAATGTATAATGATATGTGTTCACCATTATAGCGTCATGAAAAATAATTTCACTGCCCTAAAATCCTCTATGCTTTGTCTATTCATCCCTCAATCCCCAACTCCCTGAAACATTGGGGACCATTGACCATTTTACTGTCTCCATAGTTTTGCCTTTTCCCGAATGTTGTATATTTGGAATTATACAATATATAGCCTTTTTAGATTGACTTCTTTACTTAGCAATATCTATTTAAGTTTCCTTCATGCCTTTTCATGGATTGGTGGCTCATTTTTTTAAAATCTTCACCCCAAGGACATGCTGAGAGAGAGAGAGAGAGAGAGAGAGAGAGAGAGAGAGATGAGAGATGTGAGAGAGAAACATTGATCAGTTGCCTTCTGTGCATGCCCTGACTGGGATCAAATCTGATGGGAATCGAACTGGCAGGCAACCCTTAGGTCCACAGGATGACATTCAACCATTGGAGCCACTCAGGCCAGGCGACAGCTCATTTCTTTCTAACACTGAATACTCTTCCACTGTCTGAATAGACCGCAGTTTATTTACCCTTCACTTAGTGAAGGACATCTTGATTGCTTCCACGTTTTGGAAATTATGAATAAAGCTGCTATAAATACCCATCCATGTGCAGGTTTTTGTGTGGACATAGTTTCCAACCAATTTCAGTACCAAGGAGCACAACTCCCAGATAATATGTGAAGACTATGTTCTGCTTTGTCAACTGTCTTCTAAAATGGCAATGCCTTCCTTTTAGGTTTACTGTTTTCTTTTCATAATCCAGGGGTCTAGGCTTGATTGGAATAATTAAGACACAGGTGGCAGCTGGATCCAGTGAGAAAGTAAATAGGGAAATGGGCCAGTCGTCCACAGCGGCCTGACATAAAATGGCTGTAGTTTCTTTTACTCCTGAGAAGCTGGCTAGTGAACTGGAAATGGAGATATGGAGTCAGGAGAAGGTTCTTATGATGTAACTAGAGGTCCAATGCATGAATTCATGCACCAGTAGGATCCCTTGGCCTGGCCTGTGGGATCGGCTGAAACCAGCTCTCCAATATCCCCCAAGGGGTCCTGGATTGCAAGAGGGCTCAGGCCAGGTCAAGGGACCCCACCAGTGCATGATTGGGGTGTGTGGCCTGAAGTCCCCTGTCAGGGAGGGATGTGGGAGGTTGGCCGGCTGGGGAGGGACTGCAGGAAGACTTGAGGACATGTCTGGCCCATTTCCCTCAGTCCTGATTGGCCAGATCCAAGCAGCAAGCTAACCTACTGGTTGGAATGTCTGTCCCCTGGTGGTCAGTGCACATCATAGCGACTGGGCAACTGGTTGACTATCTGACCCCTGGTGGTCAGTGCATGTCAAAGCGAGCAGTTGAGTTGCCTTAGCATATCATTGGTATATTATGCTTTGATTGGTTTAACAGATGACTGTACAACTGGACACTTAGCATATTAGGATTTTAGTACATATGATTATAACATTCATAGCCATTCTGTTATGATTTTTAAAGGTCTAAGCCAAGGCATTTTACAGAAAGAAAGGAGTGGAGAGGAGGGATGTCTTTGAGGGGTTAGGCAATAGTTTGGGAATCAAGGATAGATAAGATATTGAACCAGAGACAGGCCTCTTAACCATCCTATATAATAAGACCCTAATATGCAAATTGACTGAATGATGGAGAGACCAGAATGACCGGCAGAATGACCGGTCACTATGATGGAGCACTGCAATGGTGACAGGAGCCTCTCCTGCCTGTGCTACAGGCAGGCAGTAAGGAGAGAGTGGTCCCGGACTGTGAGAACCTGGACTGCCAGAGGGATGTCTGACTGCCGGCTTAGGCCCAATCGCCCCCAGGCAGGTGGACATCCCCCAAGGGGTCCTGGATTGTGAGAGGGTGCAGGCTGGGCTAAGGCTCCTCCCCCCCAGTGCATGAATTTTGTGCACCAGGCCTCTAGTGATAAAATAAAGTTGGGAGGGTAAGATGTTTATACAAAAAAAGGCTCTTGTACACATGTAATAGGTGCTGAGCACTTGCTGCTGGAGTTTGAAGAAGTATAAAGAGTTCTTATTTGTGCTTATCCAGAAGACTGTGGTTAAATAGTGGACACTTTTTGTTTAAATTTCCTATAATGAAAAGATCATGAGCCCTAATTATGTTTTTTCATTATTCCTTGTACTACAAAGAAGAAAAAGGCTCATTTTGCCTTTGAATAAAACAATGTTCAGTGGCTGAGAAAAACCACTTGCTGTTGTCATCTATGTCAGGGAACTGTTGCAGGGTGACTCATAATAATCTGTGGCCACTTCAGCAGAGGATAGCAATTACAGCAAGGGGATCTCTGTGTTGCATTTCAATGTGACAGGTTTGCCAAACTGATGGGCAGTAAGTACACAAGCCACAGTGTTTTAGAATAATTTGTACAATTAATAGAGCAGAGATCTTTGTCAAAAACATAAAAATTAACTGAGCAAATTTCATCCTGGTTATTTATATACTAGAGGCCCAATGCAAGAAATTTGTGCACAGGCCTGGCTGGTGATCAGGGCCAATCTGTGAGGTGATCGGCAGGGTGATCGAGGTCCCTGTTGGCACCTCCTTGCCAGCCTGGTACTACCGGCTTGCCAGCCCTGCCTCCTGCTACCACTACTGGTTGCCTCCTCTACAGGGTGACCAGTGGGACAATCAGGGGTCACCTGATGACACTTGCCTTGGCTGGCTTGGGGCCTATGGGCTGGGGGCAGTTCCTGTATTAAGTGTCTGACCCCTGGTGGTCAGTGCACATCATAGTGACTGGTTGTTCTGCTGGTTGATCTGCTGTTTGGTCAATTTGCATATTAGGGTTTTATTATATAGGACTAGTGACCCAGTGCACAAAATTCATGCACATCGACAGGGGATTAATTAAAAGAAATAATTTAACTTTGCTATTTGCCCTTTCTCTATAATAGAAGTGTCAGAGATGAAAGAAAATTAGTAAAATGTATATGAAAACCTTCCTCCTATCAGAGTCTGGGGCTCACCACGGGACCCAGAGTCAAATCCCTGCCCACCCACATGCACCTCAAAATCGTGTGAGACTCAGATCTGGCCAACTCCTCCCCCCCCCACCCCCAATTTGGGATAGATTCGACCTGGCCAGTCCCAACCTTGTCAAGTCCTGCCTAGCAGGGGGCATAGCCTCAGGTCCCCTGCCCAGTGCCAGGACAGGGGTGTGTGGCCTGAGGTTCCCCAGCCCATACTGGAGCGGGGGGCATGCCTTGAGGTCCTCCATCAAGCCCCGCCAGGTGGGGGACATAGCCTGAGCTACACCATCAAGCCCTGCCAGGTGGGGGGGGGGGCACATAGCCTCAGGTCCTCTGGCCTAGCACCGGGAAGGGGGTGCAGCCTCTGGTCCCATGTCAAGTCCCACTGGGCAGGTGCACAGCCTGAGTTCTCTTGACCCAGCACTGGGGGTGCATCTTTAGGTTCCTTGTCAAGCCCCACTGGGTGGGGGGCACGGCCTGAGGTCCCCTCTCAAGCCTGCCAGGCAGGAGGAGCACAGCCTCAGGTCCCCTGGCCTGGTGCTAGGCAGGGAGCGTGGCCTAAAGTCCTCTGTCAAGCCCTGCCAGGCTGGGGGCGTGGTCTGAGGTCCCCTGGCCTGGTTCTTGGGTGGGGGTGTGTGGCCTGAAGTCCCCTGTCAAGCCCTACCTGGTGGGGATTACGGCCTGAGGTCCTCCGGCCTGGTACTGGGGCAAGGGGAGCAGCCTGAGGTCCCCTGGCCCAACACCAGGATGGGAAGCGCACCTTGAGGTCCCCTGTCAAGCCCTGCTGGGTGGGAGGCACAGCCTGAGATCCCCTGTCAAGCCCCATGGTATGGGGGAGGGTGTAGCCTCAGATTCCTGCTGATTGCTCGTTAAGGCTCCTTATGGGAACTTGGCCTCAGCTGTGGGTGCAGCTATCTTTGTGTGGAGTGATGGTCAATTAGCATAGTCCCTCTTTGTTAGGATATCTTGGAAACCAAGCCATAGCTCAGCTTTTTCTTTGGCCAAATAGTTAACAAAATATTGGCAGATATTGATTCAACAAAGAATTGAATCATTCTTTGTCAAATCTAGACAGGTCAACATCAACTTGCTCAGAGACAGTTCAGAAACAAAAGATTCATATGATGATAATAGGCGTAGCAATAATAATTGTTCCTTAGTAATGGCAATTAATACCAAAAGCAAATGGCCCTGGTCAGTGTTGCTAAATGGTTAGAGGATTGGTCTGCACACCAAAGGTCTCAGTTTCATTTTTGGTCAATGACATGAACCTGGGTTGCAGGTTCAATCCTCACCCTGGGCTGTCTCTCTCACATCAATGTTTCTCTCTCTCCCTCCTTTCCTTCTTCCCTTCCTCCCTCCTTTTCTCCTTCACTCCTTCTCTCTTTCCCTCCCTTCCACTCTATTGAAAATCAATGGAAACATATTCTGGGATGAAGATTAACAAAAATAAATAAATAAATAAATAAGAAAATGGAAAGATCTTTTTTAATGTGCCCAGTCATCATGCAGTGTTTTGGGGTGCATTGTAAATTATATGTTGCCTCGGGTGAAAGGGGAGTGTAAGAGATCATCTAAAAGACATGTATGCATGCATATAAGCATAACCAATGGACATAGCCAGTAGTGGGGTAGGGACATATGCTGGGGGCTGGAAACAGCTGGGGAGAGGTCAATGGGGGCAAAAGGAGACATATGTAATACTTACAACAATAAAGAATTTAAATTAAAAAATTATAGGTTGCCTCAAAAATTGCCCCTACTGAGTCCTGCTGCTGTGTACTCATGTCTGGGGTCATCCCTGCCCCTGCGAGTCATCCCTGCCCCTGAGTGTGGCTGGCAGAAGTGATGGGATGTCACCTCAGAGGTTAGGTTGCAAAATTCTGTAGCTTCCATCTTGTGGCTTTCTCACTCTTTCTTGTTTGCTTACTCAAGTGAAGCTGGGCCATGTTGCAAGCTCCTATATGGAGAAGCCCATCTGGCAAGGAACTAAAGGAGGAGCCTGGTCAACAGACAAGGAAACATTGACTGACACCTGCCAACAACTATGTGAGTGGTCTTGGAAATGGGTCTTCCCCCATTTGAGCCATCAGATGGAACTGCAGCCTGGCCTTCAGCATGACTGCACTTGCAGGAGAGATTTTGACCCAGCCATGCCTCACTAGGCCACCTCCAGATTTCAGACCACAGGAACCCTGAGATGGTAAATGTTTGTTGTTTTAAGCCGTCAAGTCATATCAGGTCATAACTAATAGGTATATGTGTATTAATAGTGAATTATAGTGTCTTTTGTTAGAGTTCTAGCGGCAAATAGAGGACACTTAACTGGGATCTTGAAGAAAACTGTGGGCAATGTTAGGAAAATGAATGAGGTATGAAGAGGCGGTCAGGTCTCACAACAGTGAGAAATCTTTATCATACCTTGAAGAATGTGATAAAGGGTGTGCTATTTTAAAAAATCTAAAGTGCTTTTTTATATTATAAAAAGTAGGAGAAAAAGCACAGGCATACCTTGTTTTATTGAGCTTGACAAATGGAAGGCAAGATTCCCCCACTAGCAAAAAGATTTAGACTTACTTGATTGCCACAATTACTTTATTACAGTGGTCTGCAACCAGACCCCTGATATATCTGAGTATGCCTCTAATGCTCCTACCAAAATTATTTTGTATTGTCTTGGAGAATAATGCAGCTTTTAAGAAAATGAATGGAATAGTAGGTTTAATTAGGAATAATCATATATTCTATGCTATTATATTTTTTCTTATTTTAATCTCATAAGCATTTTGCATATTATTATAGCACATGCTTTTCACAAACACTATTGCCAAGGGAGTAGTCCATGAAGTGCATCTACCAAAGTTTACCTAACCATTCTCTTCTGTTTAATGTGTAAGTGGATTCCTGTTATCTTTGCTGAGTTAAATGTTATGGACATTGTTAGGTTGCTAATATTTAGTTCCAAACTACTTTCCTAAAGCATGCACCTGGTCAATGTACTCTCTGGGTTTTTTTCTGAATAGTCCGCTGTATGCTGCAAATGAAAACTAACATCCCAGAGGCTCTCCCTTTTGTTCAACTCTACAGCCCTTCAATGTCCCTAATGGAGCTCTAGGAAGGAAAGATTTGAATGTCTTCTACACACCAGGCTCTGGACCATTCATTCATTCATTCATTCATTCACCAGTTGAGTGTCTACAAACTAACATAGCAATAAGCTACTAAGTAACCTCAGGAGTGCTCAGCCTGTCTCAGAGTGGTCTTCAAGGTGTGCACAGTGGACAAAATGAGCAAGCAAATAATCGAACAAGTAAATTAAGTGTAATAAGTGTCAGTAACAAGTGGAGGATGCTCTTTTTTAAGTGTTTTTCTATATCACAATCTTCTGATGTTGAGTGTGTTTTATAGTAATTCGGACGACATTTGTACAAATAAAACCAAGAGGTAAAATAAGACAAAAATAACCGATTAAAAAGAGACACCTCGCTCCCTGAAACTAGGTCTGACCGGTCCCTCCACGCTGGCCTTCCTCCGCCCTACACTTCGCTCCACGCCGCCCCGGGAGGCGTTCCCTCTCCTGGATCCCAGCCCGGGCCTATTTGCTCGCGAGAATTTCTCCGTCTTCTCGCGGAATCACAGGCTGCTGCAGGGGAAGGAGGCGGAGGAAAGTGGGACTTTCCTCTCAATCATACTTCCCAGGACCCGCCCTCCTCCGAGCTCCCCGCCCAGCTGACTTGGTTGCACGTGTATTTGTTGTGATTCGCCCTCACGTGACTGCGGTAGTACAGGTCCCTCAGGCCCCGCCTTCAAGATGGCGGCGCCCAGTGCTCGGGCCCGCGACACGCCTCGCCTCAACAGCGGGTTATAGCGTGGGAGGTGTTTTCGGGCCATGGACCGGCCCGGCTTCACGGCCTCGCTGGTGGTGAGTGCGGGCGGTCCAGGGGTGCTCGGAGGACCGGAGTCCGGCCTGGCTGGTCGGGGGCACCCCCGCACTGGGGTGTCTTCCGGTTTGGCGCGAACTGCCCTCCAGTCCCAGGTCACCGAACCTGGGAGCGAGCGCGGGGCGCGGGCCGCCACAGTCTGTGTCGGGACCGAGCCCTTCTTAGCCGCTGCTGGGAAGAGACGGGGGAGGGGCCGCCTGACTCCTCGTTTTCGGCACGGAGACCGTTTCCCTACTTAAAAGCTTCGATTAATATAACACACTGGTGAACTTGGCGTTGTATAGAGGAATGTAGTAGCAGAATCAAACACGCTTACCCAGGTCGTTCAGGGCCTTCTGTCCAAGACCATGTTGTCATTTTCTGTATTTTTTTCTCAGTTTCGGAAAAATGACCATCATTCATTCATTCATTCATTCATTCATTCATTCAATAATGAATCTGGTTATTCTGCTTATTGCAAGACAGTAGTGCTTAATTCCTTAAGAAATCAACACTTATTAACGTAAAAAAGGAACAGTCATTTAATAAATATTTTGAAACCTTTCAGGGCAGGTTCAGTAGGGGATTCTAGATATGGCAGTGAATAAGGTAGAGATCGGCTTGTTGTGAGAAGAAAGAATTTTTTTTTTTTTAAAAAGCTCTCACCAAAAATGGTGGCCTAGCGGAGTTTCTTCATGGAATTATCGAATGTCTGTTGCTGCAGGTGTTGGAGATAACCCGGTGAGCAAGGGAAACCCCCGCGTGGCTCCAGGGGTGGAGACAGACGGAGGAAGGATTGTGGTGAAGATGCGGCGGGCTAGTTGCACTGTTAGTGAGAGGTGGAGGGAGGGGTGCCTCGGCCAGACTTGCGGGATGATCGATCTCGATCTAGACCTGTTGAGACTGTAAGCGAGGTTTTAGAGATGCCGACAAAAGAGTATGTTACCACTTTCAAGGGGTTTTCCTGTCTAGCCAGTGAGATATCAGTAGTGGTGCTTTTTTTCTTTCTTTTAATCCTCACTTGAGGATATGTTTTTCATTGATTCTGGAGAGAGATGAACGGACAGGGAGAGGGAAAAATCCATTGGTTGCTTCCCATATGGGGATTGAACCCGCAGCCTAGGTTTGTGCCGTGACTGGGAATCGAACCCACGACCCTTGGGTGCACAGGCCGCCACTCCCAACCGACTAAGCCACACCTGCCAGGGCAGCAGTAGTAGTTTTTACAGATAGCGTTGTTCTAGGAACTGGGGTGAGCCTTTTATGTACATCATCTCAATTAATTCATTTCAGTTTTCCAAATGGCAGAACTGCAATACAGAGAGGTTAGGTTACTTGTCCAAAATCACACAAAGGAAATCCATTTCCTGTAGGTAAGTATTGGAGAACAGATTCCAATTCTAGCAATGTAACCTGGGGTTCCATGCCCCTAGCTGCTCCTTGGTACTGTCTCAGAAGTTAGTAGCAGCTGCTAAAAACAGGTGAGTGCTAGGTTAACAGAACAATGGTTTTAAAATTTATTAAAAGTGTAGTACACATGTTGGAAGGTATATTTTTATTTTTTAATATAGTTACAGAGGTTGAAATTTGGGTCAAGGGTACAACTTTCAAGGAGGTTAGATTTTATTCCAATTAAAGACAAATCATTTTATTCATTCAGCACACAGTTTATCTGCCATGTATTTTGGGCATTGTGATTACCCTTAGCGATACCGTGGCAAACAGACCAAATCCAAAAGATAACTACTGCCCTGACTGGTGTGGCTCAGTGGATAGGTCGTCGGGCTGTGGACTCAGGATCCCAGGTTCGATTCTGGTCAGGGGCATGTACCTTGGTTGCGGGTACATCCCCAGTAGGGAGTGTGAAGGATGCAGCTGATCAATGTTTTTCTTTCATTGATGTTTCTAACTCCCTCTTCCTCTCCCTTCCTCTCTGTAAAAAATCAATAAAATGTAAGAATAAAAAAAAAACAAAAAAAGATAAGTACTCTGAAGGAAATAAGGATAGAGATGGAAAAATATTGGCGAACCTACTTTATTTTTTATATTTATATTTTCTCATTCATTTTTTAAAAAATCTTTATTGAGCATTACATGTCCTCCCTTTTTTCTCCCTTTGCCACTGACCATACGGTTCCTCCCCTGCCCTAGGCCTTCTCCATGCTATTGTCTGTGCTCATGAGCAATACATATATCATATATGCATACACTTTCTTTGGTTAATCCTGACCGCCCGTTCATCTGAGATTCGTCAGTATGTTTCATGTTTTCATGCTTCTGGCTCTATTTTATTCGTAAACTTGTGTTCATTAGATTCCACATATAAGTGAGATAATGTGATACTTCTCTTTCTCTGACTGGCTTTTCCCACCTAGCATAATTATCTCCAGGTCCTTCCATGCTGTCGCAAAGGGTAAGAGATCCTTGTTGGTTTTTTGTTTGTTTGTTTTTTACTGCTGCATAGTATTCCATTGTGTAAATGTACCACAGCTTTTTTATCCAAACATGTACTGATGAACACTTGGGCTGTTTCCAGATCTTAGCATTGTAAATTGTGCTGGTATTAACATAGGGGTGCATTTATTATTTGACATTGGTGTTTCAGGATTCCTAGGATATATTCCCAGAAGTGGGGTCACTAGGTCAAATGGCAGTTCCATTTTTAATTTTTTGAGGAAACTCCGCACTGTTTCCCATAGTAGCTACTTCAGTCTGCATTCACATCAGCAGTGTACAAGGGTTCTGTTTTCTCCACATCCTCGCCAGCAGTTGTTGATTTATTGATGGTAGCCATTCTGGCAGGTATGAGGTGTTATCTCATTGTTTTAATTTGCATTTCTGATGATTTGTGATGAGCATTTTTTTCATATATCTTTTGGCCATTTCTGTGTCCTTTTTAGAGGAATGTTTATTCAAGTCCCCCCCCCCCCTTTTTTAAAAATTGGATTGTTTGTCGTCCTTTTGTTGAGTTGTATGAGTACTTTATATATTTTTGAAATTAAGACCTTATCAGATCTATCATTGGCAAATATGTTCTCCCATACAGGGTTCCCTTTTCATTTTGAGGATGGTTTCTTTTGCTATGCAGAAGCTTTTAGTTTGATGTAGTCCCACTTGTTTATTTTTTCCTGCCTCTTCCTCTCCTCTTTAGTACCTCACTGTTTCATTGACTTTGTAGTTCATCTACTCACCTGGTTTGTTCTACCATGAAACCAAAAACATCCCAGCCACAGTTAACCAGTCTTAGGTTGCAGGTGAAAGGACTTTGGCAGTGTTGGTGCTATGCAGTGAAAAGTACAGGCCATCCTTTGCATGGTAGTGTAATGCTGTAAAAATGAAAGTGCAAGTGGAAAACATGCAAAGTGGTCTTAATGATGAGAAAAATTATGCTAAGTTAATGACTTTTAATACTTCTTGTCAGTGTTGAAAATTAAAAACTCTCTTCTCGACTGTAATTGAGAAATGAAAAAATTCTAAAAATATTTGGGATGCTGTAATTTAAAACGTAATACTCTCAACAATAAGTTTTTTTTAAAGATTTTGTTTGTAAAAATGTATCAAAAATAATTTGAGCAGTACTTATATAACAATTCAAAACAAATCTTTTTTTATGCTTTGGCAAGGGTGTGTGGTGTGTGTGGCAGGGGAACAAGAGGTCTGCTGGCTTCCAGAGACAGTGGTCATAGGAAGGGCATTCCAGGTTGAGAGAGAGATCTAAGCAGGAACACAGAAATGAGAAGTTTGAAGATGTCACAAGAGGCTCAGGCGCATTAGAATAAAATGAAGCCCGCAGGTAGTTTATAACCGGTCCATAGATGGAGGTTCTTAGTTCCCCTTACTGAGTGACTTCTATACCAAATGCAACCAGTGAATTAGGGTTTATTTTACAAGGGATTTTGAATAGCTTTACTTTTATATGTTTGCAATACTCATAACCAAATTTGACCAATACAAAAATTTACAAGATAGTAAAAATTCTCCTGAATTTCTTTCCACAGAGGTAATAACTTTTAGCAATTTAGTGTGTCTGCTTCTGGACTTTTAACTACACATATAAAAAGAGTTACACATTTCTTGGAAAGGCAGGATGATATAGCATATATTGCTGCACAGCTAAGTTGATTAACTTAATAATCTAACATGTTTCTGTGCCAGTGAGTCCAATTGACCTCATTCTCTTCAAGGCTGTGTGGCAATACATTACTCAGATATACGAATTGATCTAACAAGATTCCTGGATTTAGGTTATTTCTTGCTTTTTAGTTACCATGCTGCAGTAAATATCCTATCTAATAAAAGATTAATACCCAAATTGTTCATACCTCCCTTACACCCACAAGCCACACCCACCAGCCAATCAGGAGCGAATATGCAAATAAACTCCAACCAAGATGGCTGCAGGAGCAGGAGGGAGGCTTGGGTTTTCCTGGCAATGGAGGAAGCCAAGCTTTCTGCCTGCCCTTGCTGGCCTAGGCCTTCACTCAATGCTACAAAATTTCAATTATAGAAGAGACATAAATCCCAACAGAAATGGCGGCAGCCACAGAGCTGGAGAGAGCAGAGGCTAGGGTTGCCTCCGGTGATGGAGGAAGCCAAGCTTCTGCAGCCCTGGCCAGCCTAGGCCTCCACTCCAGGCTACAAAGTTTCAATTATAGAAGGTAAATAAATTCCAACAGAAATGGCTGCTGCCATGGAGTGAGCAGAAGGCTTGGCTCCGCTTCAGGCTACAAAGTTTCAATTGTAGAAGATAAATAAATCCCAGATACCAGGGCCTTCTCTTGGGTCACTGGGAGGTATGGCCAGCCTGAAAACCACCACATGCCCCTCGCCCAGGCCGCCCTATGCCACATGGGAACCCCACCCTGATCTGGGACACCTTTCAGGGCAAATCAGCTGGCCCCCACCCATGCACCGGGCCTTTATCCTATCTAATAAAAGAATAATATGCAGATTGATCATCACTCCAACACACAAGATGGCTGCCCCCATGTGGTCAAAGATCCTGCTCCCATGTAGATACATGATGGCCACCACAAGATGGCCAGCAGGGAGGCAGTTGGCAGGGACCAGGCCTGCAAGGGAGGGCAGTTGGGGGCGATCAAGCCTGCAGGGGAGGGCATTTAGGGGTGACCAGCCTGGCAGAGGAGGGCAGTTAGGGGTGACCAGGCCTTCAGGGAAGGGCTGTTGGGGGGGACCAGGCCTATAGGGAAGGGCAGTTGTGGGCAATCAAGCCTGCAGGAGAGGGCAGTTAGGGGTGACCAGGCCAGCAGAGGAGGAAAGTTGGGGGCAAACAGGCTGGCAGGGGAACAGTTAGACATCAATCAAGCTGGCAGGGGAGTGGTTAGGGGGTGATCAGGCTGACAGGCAGAAGCAGTTACAGGCAATCAGGAAGACAGGCACGTGAGCAGTTGGGAACCAGCAGTCCTGGATTGTGAAAGGGATTTCTGACTGTTCATTTAGGCCCGATTGTACCGGGATTGGGCCTAAATGGGCAGTTGGACATCCCTCGAGGGGTCCCAGATTAGAGAGGGTGCAGGCGTGCACTGGGCCTCTAGTTCTTGTATATTTATGCACTTCTATGAGTGAGAGTAATATGTAGAAATAAAATAGCTGGGTCTTATAAATTAATATTGGGTTTCATAAATTAACTACGGTACACGAAAGTCATGCACGGAGGGGGGCTTCCTCAGCCCAGCCTGCACCCACTCCAATCAGGGACCCCTTTGGGGATGTGTGACTGTTGGCAGTCAGAGATGTCTGACTCTTGGCAGTAGGACATCCCTCTCACAATCTAGGAAGAACACTGGCTCCTAACTGCTCATGGCCTGCCTGACTGATTGCCCCTAACCCCTCTGCCTGCCTGCGTGATCACCCCTAACCACCTCTGCCTACCTGCCTGATCACCCCTAAGTGCTCCCTTGCTGGCCTGATTGCCCCTAACTGCCTCTGCCTTGCCCCACACCTGGGACCCAGGCTTCCCTCCCTCTGACCAGCTATAGGCACCCAGGACCTGGCCCAGCTTCACTCAGGCCGGCTTCAGCCACAGGGACCCACAGGCAGCCATAGGCACCCAGGGCATGCTGCCTAACCCCATGGCCGGAAAGGGCCCCAGCCCCTCTATGTGCCTGCTTGGCTGAGTTCCACCACTCTGACTGCCGTGGCTTTAAGAACTTTGCCATATTTGTTCTCCCTAGTCTCCTGGGGAGAGGGCGTGAGCTGAGAAACTGGAGATGCTGCAGCCCCGCTGAGTGTGCACCTTCATCAGCATCTCCAGAAGCTGGAACACCTCGTTGGAAGGCTCCCGGCTCTGATCCAAGCCTGAGGAGGTGGGGAGCCGCGGAGTGTGCGTGGTGCTTGGGGAAAGGGTGACCTTACTGGACTCGCACACACTGCCATTGAGAGTGGCATGAGGTCATGGAGACTGAAGGAGCAGAGAAATGCATCCAGAACTGGGGGGTCCTGTGCCAACCCAGTAGGTGCCTCTCCGACAGCACACCTCGAAGACAGCGTGCCCCGCAGCCCCAGGTGGGCCTCCTGTAGCCATCCCGCCCCTCCGAGGTGCCCCCGCCTGGGGAGTGCAGGCACACTGCACCGCTGCCGCAGCCAATTCCTCCCGGCCCGCCCCCATGGCGCCTGCCCAGTCCCGCCCCTTCACAGAGCTCTCGCCTGGGGAGCGCCCGCCGCGTCCCCTCAGTCCTACTCCTCCACGGGCCCCTCGCCTGGGAAGCGCACATATGCACACTGCACCGCTGCCGCCACCATCGCCTCCCAGCCCGTGGCAACCACCACACCCCACCTTCCTCCCAGCCGGCGGTGCCCACCTCGTCCTGCCCCTCCTGGGGCCCTGGTCTGGGAGCACACACTGCACCCCGGCCACGCCCACGCCCCCGCAGGCCTCGCCGGCCTCGCCTCCTGTCCTGCTGGCCATGCCCCCTGTCCTGATTGCTGGAGTGAAGCATAGCCAATCAGAAGTGAAGGTACGATAAAATTTGCACGTTACTCTTTTATTAGATAGGATATCGCCATTTTACCAAATTGTTCTTCATTAGGCTATAATAATTTGTTTCTCTTTACAATGCCCATAACTATATATTTTTAATCTTTTCTAGTTTAATTGGGAAAATGTTTTAATTTGTTCTTTTTGGGTCATTAATGATGGGGAAGCATCTTTTCATAAGTTTGTTGGCCCTTTATATTTTTCTTTTTGGAATTGCTTGATCCTGAGTTATGCAAGTTTTAAAAAAATCTGTACTTTTTAATGGTTGACTTGTACTCTCTAAAATATGGGTAGGAACCCTTCCTTATAATCATTAATTCACACATTCTTCAAATAATTGAGTGCCTGCTATGTACTGGTGCTGGGAACATTTTGATGAACATCACAGGTATGGATCTTACAGTCTAGTGGGACATACAGACAATAGTGGGATGCTCAGTTATAGAATTAAAATTGTGATCAGTATTTGGAAACAAGGTGGGGTCTAATCCTAGACTTGGAGATTAGAGAACAGTTGTGCAAAGTCTAAGCAATGAGGAACGTCAGATGACTTGGAGGAAAAAAGAGCTCCAGGTGGAGTTAGGGTGGAGAGTCTTACAGGATTTTGTTCTTCCTCCTGAGGCTGGGGAACATTTGGAGGACTTACCGGCTGGACGGTGGCCAGATGGAGTTGAAGTTTGCATTTTACAAAAGTGACTGCCATCAGTGTGGAAGTGGCAGGAGCACTGCAGGGCGGGTGAATGGAGAATGGAGAGAAGACAAATACCAGGAAGCAGCAGCAATGAACTAATAGCTTAAAGTCCTTATGGAAGAAAACCCCAGAAGGTCAAGGAGAGATGTTTCCCAGAGAAGCCACGTTAATATTGGGGGGGTGGAGGGTGGCTCTTCTTAGTTGAGGTTTAGGCCAGTGGCCTGTGCTGGATTACTTAGTTCAATTAGACAAGTAATTTGGTTTTAGCACTGATTTTTCTTTTCGATTGTTTCTTAGCCTCCTTTTGAAAAATCAAAGTTTTATAGCAAGTAATCTTGACTTTTATCAACTTCCAGAGTAATTTCAAAGTGTTAGACACTTCCTCTCTACAGCCTGCCAGCACTTTTTATGTTTTTTAACTTGAGGTAGAGGTTGGTATTTTATCTATAAGATATCAAGGTCACAATAAATTGTTAATCCGTACTAAGGCTTGCTGGTTGCCTGAGTTTTGTTCTGTATCTTTGGATTTTTGTTTAGTTCTTAAGCTACCATTTTTAGTTAAGCTACCATAAATCTTGAAACTAATCATTTGCCTGAGAACCTTTATGATAAATGATCATAAATAAAACAAAATTCTCAGGATAAAAAAATAAAATAATTTGGTAGAGTTCCTTGTAATTTAACTAATGTTGGCATGCATATTTTGTATATAGTTATGAACAAATAAACACTGATGTCAAATTATAAGCACTACTAAAGTTTTTGTTTAAATCTTAAATATGTTGCAGTGTGGATAAATATATAGGTATTCTTCCTGCTCTTTGTTACATGTTTGTTTGCATTATTATTTTTCAGTCTCATGAATTTAAATGACGTTTGAGTCTCAGAAGTTTAAAATCTGTGGAAGCAGTTAGGAACTTTTGATTTATGTTTCACTAATAAGTAGATTGAATCTGGTTATTTTATTCTCAGCAGATAAGAATTCTGATGAAAAAGGATCAGAGATTCAATGCATGCAAAGTAGCCTAAGAGAGCAAAAGTGTAATTAACTTATTGATTACAATAGAGGTGTAGGTAGCAAGCACTTTCTGAACCTTCTCCTAAGATTAAAGAGAAAATTTTAATGAAGTGCAGAATATTCTTAAGGAATCC
Organism: Antrozous pallidus; assembly: GCA_027563665.1. Lineage (NCBI taxonomy): Eukaryota > Metazoa > Chordata > Mammalia > Chiroptera > Vespertilionidae > Antrozous > Antrozous pallidus. Next base: position 7,835,963 of record CM050524.1, on the reverse strand, counting down.
AATCATATCATATATTCTCAGCAGAATTAGTTCTTGAGCTTTGAGAAAATAAAGAGGCAGGCAAAATGTTTTATTTACATACTGAATTTTGTAAAATGTTTCAAAAATAAATGAGAAGAAGGTTGACTTTTTTAAAACTTTTATATGGTACTTATGAACCTTTTCCCATGTCTTAGAAAAGACTACCTTTTATTCAGAGAGAAATCCCATGGTACTTTGTCATTCTTTTACTACCACATGTAATTCTCTACTAGCACATCTCTGCTCTCTGGGTGACATCTTTTTAGGTCCTTTACAGAGTAGACTTTCATGGTCTTTGAGGTTTTTTTGTGTTTTTCAGGCCCATCATACAGGATAGTATTAATGTTTCTGGTAATGTGCTTTTCTAGTATAAACTAATTTTGAATATTTACCTGTGCTAGTTAATGATTGGAGTTCTCATCAGAGCAATTTCTTTTTTCCAATGATCTCTTCCAGTGGTTTTGTTGTGAGTGGTAAGAAGAGCAGAGTGTTTGCTGGGAACAAGCTCCTCAGTGTTTTGTAACCCAAAAGGTGGAAACAGCTGATCATTTCGAGCTTTGCCTGTGTGTTTGAATACAAATTCTTCTTAGTCTACGTTTTGGAATATATATGCTTTTAGTAGATATTTTAACCCTTTGAATACATAATATAGCCACGTGGTCCACACCTCACAAGAGAGCAAAAGTTGACAATTCAGTGTAAGAAATCTTATGTAGAAGCACAGTGAGTTTCCTCTCCATCCTTCTTCCATCTGCATAAACTGGTTTCCATTCACATCTCATGTCATGCTTTTAGACGGTGTGTGTTGACCTTTCTTTGACACTGTGTTTGAGTTTATGTTTTTTGAGTATCTTTTTTATTTGACTGAGGTGTAACCAGTTTTAAAATACTCTCCATATGCTCCAGGTCCTCATGAGGGTTAAACTTTTTGAAATGCAGTTTTTCATCCCTAAGCAATATGATGCCTCTCAGGAGGTGATGATAGTTTGGGCCAGGTTTTAATGTCCTTTAGTAATTTAGTTCTATTTCCCCCCTTTTATTCACTTAATTAAAACATTTATCAAGGAATTTTCAAATATACACAAAATAGCAATTCTTAGATATGCGATTCTTTTAAAAAATTTTTTAATTTCTTTATTGATTACAGTGTTACATAAGTGTCCTTATTCCCCCCTCTCAGGCCCTCACCCTCCTGTTGTTTGTGTCCATTGGTTAGGCTTATAAGTCCTTTGGTTAGGCTTATAAGTCCTTTGGTTGATCTCTCTCCCTTACCCCACCCTCTCCTACCTTTCCTCTGAGGTTTAATGGTCTGATAGATGTTTCTCTGTCTCTGGATCTATTTTGGTTTATCAGCTTATGTTGTTCATTATACTCCATAAATGAGTGAGATCATGTGATATTTATCTTTCTCTTACTGGCTTATTTCACTTAGCATAATGCTCTCCAGTTCCATCCATGCTGTTGCAATTGGTAAGAACTCATTTTTTTTTACCGCAGTGTAGTATTCCATTGTGTAGATGTACCACAGTTTTCTAATCCACTCATCTTCTGATGGCTACTTAGGCTGTTTCCAAATCTTAGCTATGGTGAATTGTGCTGCTATGAACATAAAGTTGCATATGTCCTTTCTAATTGGTGTTTCTGGTTTCTTGTGATATATTCCTAGCAGTGGGATGACAGGGTCAAATGGGAGTTCCATTTTTAGTTTTGTGAGGAAACTCCAGACTGTTCTCCACAGTGGCTGCACCAGTCTGCATTCCCACCAGTCGTGCATAAGGGTTCCTTTTTCTCCACATCCTTGCCAGCACTTATCATTTGTTGATGATAAGCATTCTGACAGGTGCGAGATGGTCCCGAATTGTCGTTTTGATTTGCATCTCTTGGATGATTAGCGACTTTGAGCAGGTTTCACATGCCTCTTGGCTTTCCTTCTGCCTTCTTTCGAAAAGTATCTAGTTAGGTCTGTTGCTCAACTTTTGATTGGGTTGTTTACCTTCCTTTTAAGTTGTATGAGTGCCCTGTAAGATGTTGGAGATTAAGCCCTTATAGGTGATAATATTGGCAAATATGCTCTCCCATGCAGTGGGCTTTTTTGTTGTTTTATTAATGGTTTCTTTTGCCATGAAAAAGCTTTTTATTTTGATGTAGTCTCACTTGTTTATTTTCTCTTTAGTTTCCATTGCCGTAGGAGCAGTATCAGTGAAGAAATTGCTTCGGCATATGTCTGAGATTTTGCTGCCTGTGGATTCCTCTAGTATTTTTATGGTTTCCCATCTTATGTTTAAGTCCTGTATCCATTTTAAGTTTATTTTTGTGTATGGTGTAAGTTGGTGGTCTAGTTTCATTTTTTTGGTATATATCTGTCCAATTTTTCCAACACCATTTATTGAAGAGACTGTCTTGACTCCATTGTATATTCATGCCTTCTTTGTGAAATATTGAGCATAGGGGTTTGGGTTAATTTCTGGGTTCTCTATTCTATCCCATTGATCTATATGTCTGTTCTTGTGCCAGTATCAGGCTATTTTGAGAGCAGTGGCGTTGTAATACAGTTTAATATCTGGTATTGTGATCCCACCTACTTTGTTTTTCTTTCTCAGGATTTTTTTTATTCCAGATGAATTTTGGGGGATTTCTTTCTAGCTCTGCGAAATATGCCGCTGGTATTTTAATGGGGAGTGCATTGAATTTATAGATTGCTTTGGTTAGTATGGACATTTTAATGATGTTGATTCTACCAATCCATGAACACGGTATGTTCTTCCATCTGTTTATGTCTTCATCTATCTCTTTTTTCAGTGTCCTATAGTTTTTTGCATATAGGTCTTTTACTTTCTTAGTTAAGTTTATTCCTAGGTATCTTAATTTTTTTGGTGTGATAGTAAATGGGATTGCGTTTTTAGTCTCTTATTCTGTAAGTTTACTATTGGTGTATAGAAATGCGATAGATTTCTTGACGTTAATCTTATATCCTGTTACACTGCCAAATTCATTTATTAAGTCTAATAGTTTTTGATGTGGTCTTTAGGGTTTTCTATGTACAGTATCATGTCATTTGCAAATAAGGACAGTTTTACTTCTTTTCCAATTTGGATGCCTTTTATTTCTCATTTTTTAATCTTTATTGTTCAGTTTATTAATTACATTGTTCCCCTTTTTTTTTCACCCTATAGTTCCCCTCCACCTGGTACCCATCCCACCCTCCACCCTCACCCCCTCCACTGTCCTCTCCCATAGTTGCATGATTTTTGTCCAGTCTCTTGCTGCACTTCCCACACCCCCTTTCTCCCCAAGAGTTGTCAGTCCATTCCCTCTCTATGTCCGTGATTCTGTTACGTTCACCAGTTTATCCTGTTCATCAGCTTATTAATTCACTTAATTTTTAGATTCATCTGTTGATAGATGTGTATTTGTTGTTCCTAATTTACAGTTTTATCTTTTTCTTCTTCCTCTTCTTAAAGAATATCTTTCAGCATTTCATATAATATTGGTTTGGTGGTGATGAACTCCTTTAGCTTTTTCTTATCTGGAAAGCACTTCATCTGACCTTCAATTCTGCATGATAGCTTTGCTAGATAGAGTAATCTTGGTTGTAGATTCTTGCTGTTCATCACTTTGAATATTTCTTGCCACTCCCATCTGGCCTGCATAGTTTCTGTTGAGAAATCCGCTGACAATCGTATGGGTGCTCCCTTATAGGTAACCATCTGTTTTCTCTTGCTGCTTTTAATATTCTCTCTTTATCTTTTGCTCTTGGCATTTTAATTATGATGTGCCTTGGTGTGGTCCTCTTAGGGTTCCTATATATTGGGGTTCGGTGCGCTTCTTGGATTGCTAAGTCAATTTCTTTCACCAGGTGTGGGAAGTTTTCGGTCACTATTTCTTCAAATAGGTTTTCATTGTCTTGCTCTCTCTCTTTTTCTGGCACCCCTATAATTCGGATGTTGGTATGCTTGAGGTTGTCCTAGAGGCCCCTTACACTATCATCAATTTCTTGGATTCTTTTGGTTTCTTGCTTTTTCAGCTGAGTGGATTTTACCTCTTTATATTTCAAATCTTTAACTTGGTTCTTGGGGTGCTCCAGAGCACTTTTAGGTCTTTGTATAATATTTTTTATTTCAGTCAGTATATGCTTAATTTCTGGTTGGTCCTTTTTCATATCCTTGAGAGTCTCCTTTATATCCTTGAGGGTCTCGTCCATTTCCTTGTAGGACTCATTCATTTCCTTGTCGGTGTTGCTTATTTCCTTATAGGCCTCGACCTTTTGTTGGAGCCTCTTGAGAAGCCCTATAACCATGGTTTTGAATTCCATGTCCAGTCGTGTGTTTTTTTCTCCATTTCTTCCACATCTGATTTCTTTCCATGTTGTTGCATGGTGGCTGCTTCCCTGAGTTGGTCAATTAGCTTTGTGTGGTAGACTTCCTACTAGGGACAGTGGCTCAGCCTCCCCAGTTACCTGAGGTGGATATGGGTTGCACAGTCTTGCTGAAGTTAAGCTCAGGTTAATCGTTGTTAGCACTTGGAGGGGTTGACCTCCAGGCCAATTGTCTGTGAAGCTCAGCTGTGCTCAGGTTGGATGGGCAGAGTCTCTGGGCCAAGCAGACAGCGTTAGCTCCGCCCTATGCGGCCCTGGGGACTCTGTGCTGGGGGCAATGGCCGCCAGCACCTCTGAAAGAGAGCCACTGTGGAGCTCCACCGGCTGCCGGGGAATTTAGACTCTCCCCAAATGACTCTGCACGCCCAATGTCTCACCCAGGTTCGTAAAACAAAGCAGTCTGACGGTTTTCCGAATGAGAGAGCGAGTCGCAGAGCGCTCTCTGCGCGGTCATGCAGCCGAGCTGTTCGTGCGCAAGCTGCCTTCTCCACAAGCCGCCACACCCGGCAGCACCCGAGCTTCGGCGTGCCCTCCCACTGTCCAGTTTTTACCCCGTATGATAGTGGGTTGGTTCCCTGGACTTCGCCCAGAGCTGGAGAATCAGTCCAGTGGGACGTCTTTGTCTCCCCGTTCGAGAAAACTGGCTGGTTTTCAGCCGCCCGCCCTCTCTGCTGGTGCGCGCTCCAAACCTCTCTCTGCTCGAATCTTTCAACGCTGTCCACCACTGCTACTCCAAGTCACAGTGTTTTATTTTCACTTTTATTTGTGGAATTTTCACTCGGCCAGCTTTCTGGTGATTCTGGAAGGTGTTTGTTCTTTCGTTAAGTTGTAGTATTAAAATTGCTGAGTATGAGGGCAAGATAGGTGTTTTACCTATGCCGCCATCTTGGTTCTCTGCCTTTTATTTCTTATTCTTGTCTAATTGCAATGGCTAATACTTCTAGTACTATGTCAAACAGTAGTGGTGAGAGTGGGCATCCCTGTCTTTTTTCTGTTCATAGGGGAAATGGTTTTAGTCTTTGCCCACTGAGTATGATGTTGGCTGTGGGTTTGTCATATAAGGCTTTTTTTTATGTTGAGGTGTATAATCCTTCTATTCCCACCGTAGGCTTTTGTCAAATGCTTTTTTCTGCATCAATTGATATGTCTATGTGGTTTTTATCTCTCAATTTGTTTATATGATGTATCGTGTTTATTGATTTGCGGATATTGTGCCATCCTTGCATCCCTGGGATAAATCCTTCTTGGTTCATGGTGTATGATCTTTCTGATATACTGCTGGATCCAATTTGCCAGAATTTTGTTGAGGATTTTGGCTTCTATGTTCATGAAGGATATTGGCCTGTAATGATCTTTTATTGTGTTGTCTTTATCTGGTTTTGTTATTAGGGTGATGCTAGCTTCATGCAATGAGCTTGGAAGTGTTCATTCCTCTTGAATTTTTTGGAATAGTCTTAGGAGGATAGGTTTTAGTTCTTCTGTGAATATTTGGTAAAACTTCCCTGTGAAGCCCTCTGGCCCTGGGCTTTTGTTTGCTGGAAGCTTTTTGATGACTGCTTCAATTACTTCCATAGTTATTGTCCTATTGAGATGTTTAGAATCTTCCTGATTGTGTTTTGAAGGTTGTATTATTCTAGGAATATGTTCATTTCCTCCAGGTTGTCTAGTTTGTTGGAATATAGTTGTTCATAGTATTTTTTTTTTAAACAATCCTTTGTATTTCTGTGGGGTCTGTTGTCATTTTGCTCTTTCACTTCTGATTTTGTTTATTCGGGTCCTGTCTTTTTGCTTCTTGGTGAGCGTGGCTAGAGGTTCATCAATCTTGTTTATCCTTTCAAAGATCCAGCCTTTGGTTACATTGATTTTTTTTCTTTGTCATTTATTTCTGCTCTTCTCTTTATTATCTCTTTCCTTCTACTCATTCTGGGCTTTTCTTATTGCTCTCTTTCTAATTCTTTGAGTTGTAGAGTTACATTATTTATTACCTTTTTTTTTTTTTTTTTGGTAAGTAGGCCTGTAGCGCTGTAAAATTCTCTTTCAGGACTGCTTTCATTGTGCCCCATAGATTTTGGATTGTTGTGTTTTTATTGTCATTAGTTTCCAGGATGTTTTTAATTTCTTCTTTGATCTCTTTGGTAGCCCAATCACTGTTTAATAGCATGCTATTCAGCTTCCAAGTGTTTGAATTTTTGGGGCTTTTTTATTGTAGTTTATTTCTGATAAGCATTTGTGGTCTGAGAAGATGCTTGATATGATTTCAATCTTGAGTTTGGGGAGGCTTTGCTTGTGACCCAATATCTAGTCTGTTTTTGAAAATGTCCCATGTGTACTTGAGAAGAATGTATATTCCGCAGCTTTGGGGTGAAATGTTCTGAAGATGTCTATTAAGCCCTTCTGATTTAGTGAGTCATTTAGGATTGCTGTTTCTTTGCTGATTTTTTGTCTAGAGGACTTATCCAGTGATGTCAGTGGTGTATTAAAGTCCCCTATTATGATTGTATTGTTGTCGATCTCTTTCTTGATATCTTCTAGGAGGTTTTGTTATGTATTTGGGTGCTCCTGTATTTGGTGCATATATGTTTATCAGGGTTATATCCTCTTGTATCAATCCCTGTAGTATTATGAAATGGCCTTCCGTATCTCTTGTTATGGCCTTTGAAAGAACAAAGCAGAACTGGCTGTCCTCCATCTTGCAGAGCTGGTCAGCCTGACCCCCTCCTCCCTGAAGGGAGTGACCACAGGAGCACCAGGAATGTCCTAACTCCCCCAACCACTGCCCCCGAGTGGACCAATGAAGTTCCGGGAGCGGCTTAGGTCCCGATAAGGTCATATCCCAAAGATGCTCCCCCTGTGTCGCTACTGACCATTCAGGGGACAGTAGGGGACGCTCTGATCTCAGAATATGAAACCCTAACCAAAGTGACCAATCTCTGTAACTCACGCCACTCTCCTAGGCCCACCCCAATGACCAGTCCTTATAACCTCTGTCTCCCCAGGCTCTCGCTCTGTCTGGTCCCACCGCTGTGCCGGTAAGGGGGCTGTGAGAGCCGAGCCCGAGCTCGAATAAAGACTCTTTTGCTTTTGCATCGGATAACGGCTCCCTGGTGGTCTCTGGGGATCTTGAAATCTGGGCATAACATTGCCTTTACTTTGAGGTCTATTTTGTCAGATATAAGTATTGCTACCCCAGTTTTTTTTTTTTTTTTTCATTTCCATTTGCCTGAAAAATATTTTTCCATCCCTTCACTTTTAGTCTGTGTTGGTCCGTTGTGCTAAGGTGGGTCTCTTGTAGACAGCATATATAAGAGTCATGTTTTTTTATCCGTTCACTCACTCGATGTCTTTTGATTGGAGCATTTAGTTTGTTTACGTTTAAAGTTATTATTGAAAGGTAATTGTAGCCATTTTTATTTTTTGTGCCTGTGTTCTTTCTAACTTTTTTATTTCTTCTTTTAACACCAGTCCCTTTAGCATTTCTTGCATTGCTGGCTTGGTAGTGGTAAATTTGCTTAGTTGTTTTTTTTTATTTTTTTATTTTTTATTTTTTTTTTTGTCATTGAAGCTCTTTATTTCCCCTTCAATTTTGAATGATAGCCTTGCAGGATAGAGTATTCATGGATTCAGTCTCTTGCTTTGCACCACTTTGTAAATTTCCTTCCATTTTTTCCTGTCTTGATGTATTTCTGTTGAGAAATCATTTGATAATCTAATGAGAGCTCCCTTGTATGTAACTTTCTGTCTCTCTTGCAGCCCTTAGGATTCTTTCTTTGTCCTGAACATTTGTCATTGTAATTATGATGTGTCTTGGTGTGGGTCTTTTTGGGTTCATCTTGTCTGAGCTTATGTGACTTTTTTCTTCCCCTCATCAGGGACGTTTTCTGACATTATTTCTTCAAATAGGTTTTCTAACTCTTGTTCCTCTTCCTCTTGTTCTGGCACCCCTGTTATTTGTATGTTGCTTTGTTTCATGTTATTCCATAGCTCCCTTAGGCTTTCCTCCTGTCTTTTAATATTTTTCTCCATTTTGCAGTTCAATTTGGGTGTATTTTGCTTCCCTGTCTTCTAACTTGCCAATTAGGTCCTCTGCTTCGACTAGTCAAGTGGTCAGCAAACTCATTAGTCAACAGAGCCAAATGTCAACAGTACAACGATTGAAATTTCTTTTGAGAGCCAAATATTTAAAACTTAAACTTCTTCTGACATCACTTCTTCAAAACAGACTCGCCCAGGCCGTGGTATTTTGTGGAAGAGCCACAGTCAAGGGGCCAGAGAGCCGCATGTGGCTCGAGAGCTGCAGTTTGCCAACCACGGTCCTAGTCCACTGTTGAAACTTTCCGTGGTGTTTTTTATTGCATTTATATCACTCTTTATTTCGTCTTGATTCTTACATAAGTTATTGATTTTTTTCATCCATTTTTCTTTATTCTTACATAGTTGTTGATTTTTGACGCCATGCTGCTTATGAACTGTATGACCCTTATTCTGAATTCTTTTTCTGACATTGCTTGCCTCTGTTTCGCTCAGCTGCTTTTCTGGCAATTTCTTCTTTTCTTTCCTTTGGGATTTTCTTTGTCTACCCATTTTTGGTCTCACTGACTGATCTAGATGTAGAGTCATGCCGGGGTACTCCTTGGATGGCAGTGGCTCCTCCGGTGGGTACTGTTCGCAACAGTGGTATCCCCTGTGGCTTGTGGGGGAGGCTGCTTGCACAGCTGCTGTTCCTTGGATGGGGTGGGCTGCTCACGTGGCTCCTGCTCCACGGATCAGGGCTGGCTGCACACTGATGCTGTTTCTCAGATGGGGTGGGCTGCTCGTGAGGCTGCTGCTTGTTGGACAGGAGCAGGTTGCTTGCTGGGCTGGTGCTTCTCGTGTGGGTGCAAGCTCCTTGTGAAGCTGCTGCTCCTCAGACGGGGGACGGGCTGCTTGCTTGGCTGTTGCTCCTTAGGTGGGAGTGAGCTGCATGTGTGGCTGCTGCTCCTCAGTCAGGGGTGTGCCTCTCCCCCAGCTGCTGCTCCTCGGACAGATGCAGGTTGTGTGTGGCTGCTGCTCCTCAGACCAGTGCAGGCTGCACAGGGCTGCTGCTCCTTGGATGTGGACGGGCTGCTCAGGCAGCTGCTGCTCCTAGAATGGGCGCAGGCTGCTTGGGGCACTGCTGTTCCTCATACAGGGGCGGGCTGTTCACACTGCTGCTGCTCCTTGGATGGTGGCAGTCTGCTTGTGTGGCTGCTGCTCCTTGGTCAGGTGCAGTGTGCAGGCGTCGTGCAGCAGCTGCTCCTCATGTGGGGGTGGGCTGCTCTTGTGGCTGCTGCTCTTGGGATGGGGGGTTTGTCCACTTATATAGCTGCTGCTCCTTGGACAGGGGCAGGCCAGGGGAGGCTGCTGCTCTTAGGCCTGGGGCAGGCTGCTTGCGGGGCTGCTGCTCCTCGGATGGTGGGGGTGGGGAGGGTGGGCCGCTCACACAGCTGCTGCTCCTGCTGAGTCTCCTTTGCCAATTCGGGTTGGATGTTATTCATTTCAGCTATTCTTTCTATCTGCTCCAGGACAAGGCTTGGGACACATCTGTCTGTTCCACTGCCATTTTGTCTCGCCATTACTTTTTTTCTTGTTGATAAACTCCTGTGTGCAGATTAGATGGGTCAACTCTCAATGGATAGCTCTCTCTGGGCTTCTATTTTCACCGCAACAATGTGGCTATCGAGAGCCTGGGCCCCTTCTTCCTCGAGTTGATGGAGAAGAAGCATGAGGGTACTGAGCGGCTCTTAAAGTTGCAAAACTAGCAAGGTGGCCGCATTGCTTCCAGGCCGTGCTGAAGCCTCCCAAGACAAGTGGGTAAAACTCAGGGCACCATGGAGGCCGCCCTGGCATGGAGAGGAGCCTAAGGCAGCTAGATATGTGATTCTCATTTAAAAAAAAATCTTTATTGTTCAGTTTATTAATTACATTGTTCCCCCTTTTTTATCCCCCTATAGCTCCCCTCCACCCTGTACCCATACCACTCTTCACCCTCACCTCCCCCTCCCCACTGTCTTCTCCCATTGTTGCAAGATTTTTGTCCAGTCTTTTGCTGTACTTCCCACACCCCTTTTCTCCCCAAAAATTGTCAGTCCATTCCCTGTGTCCATGATTCTATTTACCAGTTTATCCTGTTCATCAGATTATTAATTCACTTGATTTTTGCATTCATTTGTTGATAGATGTGTATTTGTTGTTCATAATTTATATTTTTACCTTTTTCTTCTTCCTCTTCTTAAAGAATATCTTTCAGCATTTCATATAATATTGGTTTGGTAGTGATGAATTCCTTTAGCTTTTTCGTATCTGCGAAGCACTTTATCTGATCTTCAATTCTGAATGATAGCTTTGCTGGATAGAGTAATCTTGGTTGAAGATTCTTGCTATTCATCACTTTGAATATTTCTTGCCACTCCCGTCTGGCCTGCATCGTTTCTGTTGAGAAATCCGCTGACAATCGTATGGGTGCTCCCTTATAGGTAACCATCTGTTTTTCTCTTGCTGCTTTTAATATTCTCTTTTTATCTTTTGCTCTTGGCATTTTAATTATGATGTGCCTTGGTGTGGTCCTCTTAGGGTTCCTATATATTGGGGTTCGGTGCACTTCTTGGGCTCCTAAGTCAATTTCTTTCACCAGGTGTGGGAAGTTTTTGGTCACTATTTCTTCAAATAGGTTTTCATTGTCTTGCTCTCTCTCTTTTTCTTGCACCCCTATAATTCGGATGTTGGTATGCTTGAGGTTGTCCCAGAGGCCCCTTACACTATCTTCAATTTTTTGGATTCTTTTGGTTTCTTGCTTTTTCAGCTGAGTGGATTTTACCTCTTTATATTTCAAATCTTTAACTTGGTTCTTGGGGTGCTCTAGATTACTTTTAGGTCTTTGTATAATATTTTTTATTTCAGTCAATGTATGCTTAATTTCTGGTTGGTCCTTTTTCGTATCCTTGAGAGTCTTCTTCATATCCTTGAGTGTTTCGTTCATTTCTTTGTAGGACTCATTCATTTCCACGTTGGTCTTGTTCATTTCCTTGCAGGTCTCGTTCATTTCCTTGTAGATCTTGCTTATTTCCTTATAGGTCTCGACCTTTTCTAGGAGCCTCTTGAAAAGCCTTATAACCGTGGTTTTGAACTCTATGTCTAGTCATCTTTTTTCCTCCGTTTCTTTCCCACCTGATTTCTTTCCATGTCTCTACATGGTGGCTGCGTTATGTGGTCGATGACCTCTAAGGGACAGTGGTTCAGCCTCCCCAGTTACCTGAGGTTGGTACTCTTACTGCAATCCTTTATGGGTTGTACAGTATTTTTGAATTTAAAGCTAGCTTGTTGTTGTTAGCCCTAAGAGGGTTTGACCTCCAGGCCAATTGGCTGTGAAGGGAGACTGTGTTCAGGTTGGATGGGCGGAGTCTCTGAGCTGAGCAGGCTGCCTCAGCGTCAGCTATGTCCTATGTGGCACTCGTGAGCGGGTCTCTGTTGGGTGGTAATTGTTGCAGGCCCCTCCAAGAGAAAGCCGCTAGTCTCTTCACCTTGCCAGACAACTCTGCCTCTCCCCAAATGAGTCTGCACACCCAAAGTCTCACCCAGGGTTGTAAAACAAAGCAGTCCGGTGGTCTCCGGGACCAGGGGGCAAGTCGCCAGGGAGCAAGTTGCACGTCTGTGCTGTTGCACACTTTATGCATGCTATTGCTTTTCCAAGCAACCCGGTTTCTCCTCAGACTAGGAGACCTCTGCTGCACCCAGCTTCCAGGGTGCGTACCCCGGACCTTGGACTTCGCCTGGCACTGGGGAATCCATGCAGTGGGATGTCTCCTCCCTCCCCGTTGGAGAAATGCAGCCGGGATTGCTGCTGCCAGTCCTATAGCCCACACATGCGGCCATGTCTCCTAACCTGTTTCCAGGCATATCTTCAAGGCTGTGCTCTGCCTCTCTTCTGAGTCTCAGTGTCCCACCTTTACTTTTATTTGTGGAGTTTTCACTCAGCCAGCTGTCCGGTGATTCTCGGTGATGTTTGTTTTGTTGTTTTGTTGTAGTTTTTGATTTGTTGCGCAGGGCAGAACAATAGGTGTTTACCTATGCCGCGATATTGGTTGCTCGCCTTTTCATTTTCTTGATGGTGTTCTCACATTGATGCTTCTCTCTCCTAGATATGTGATTCTTAAAATAGGGATCTAGAAGATGGCGGCATAGGTAAACACCTATCTTGCCGTCATGCTCAGCAATTTTAATACTACAACTTAACGAAAGAACAAACACCTTCCAGAATCACCAGAAAGCTGGCCGTGTGAAAATTCCACAAATAAAAGTGAAAATAAGACACTGTGACTTGGAGTAGTGGTGGTGGACAGCGTTGAAAGATTCGAGCAGAGAGAGGTTTGGAGCGCGCACCAGCGGAGAGGGCGGGCGGCTGAAAACCAGCCAGTTCTCTCGAACGGGGAGACAAAGACGTCCCACTGGACTGATTCACCAGCTCTGGGCGAATTCCAGGGAACCCACTATCACATGGGGTGAAAACTGGACAGTGGGAGGGCACGCCAAAGCTTGGGTGCTGCAGGGGTCTCCGAGCTTGTGGAGAAGGCAGCTTGTGGTAACAGCTCAGCTACATGACCCCCCTCTCATTCGGGAAACCGTCAGACTGCTTTGTTTTACAACCCTGGGTGAGACATTGGGCGTGCAGACTCATTTGAGGAGAGTCTGAATTCCCGACAGCCGGTGGAGCTTGGCAGCGGCTCTCTCTCAGAGGTGCTGGCAGCCATTGCCACCAACACAGAGTCCCTGGGGCCGCATAGGGCGGAGCTAATGCTGTCTGGCCCGGAGACTCCGCCCATCCAACCTGAGCACAGCTGAACTTCACAGACAATTGGCCTGGTGGTCAACCCCTCCAAGTGCTAACAACGATTAACCTGAGCTTAACTTCAGCAAGACTGTGCAACCCATATCCACCTCAGATAACTGGGGAGGCTGAGCCACTGTCCCTAGTAGGAAGTCTACCACACAAAGCTAATTGACCAACTCAGGGAAGCAGCCACCATGCAGAGACATGGAAGGAAATCAGATGTGAAAGAAATGGAGGGAAAAAAACGACTGGACATGGAATTCAAAACCACGGTTATAGGGCTTCTCAAGAGGCTCCAACAAAAGGTCGAGGCCTATAAGGAAATAAGCAAGACGGACAAGGAAATGAATGAGTCTTACAAGGAAATGAACGAGACCCTCAAGGATATAAAGGAGACTCTCAAGGATATGAAAAAGGACCAACCAGAAATTAAGCATACACTGACTGAAATAAAAAATATTATACAAAGACCTAAAAGTGCTCTGGAGCACCCCAAGAACCAAGTTCAAGATTTGAAATACAAAGAAGTAAAATCCACTCAGCTGAAAAAGCAAGAAACCAAAAGAATCCAAGAAATAGAAGATAGTGTAAGGGGTCTCTGGGACAACCTTAAGCATACCAACATCCGAATTATAGGGGTGCCAGAAAAAGAGAGAGAGCAAGACAATGAAAACCTATTTGAAGAAATAGTGACTGAAAACTTCCCACACCTGGTGAAAGAAATTGACTTAGGAGTCCAAGAAGCGCACCGAACCCCAATATATAGGAACCCTAAGAGGACCACAGCAAGGCACATCATAATTAAAATGCCAAGAGCAAAAGACAAAGAGAGAATATTAAAAGCAGCAAGAGAAAAACAGATGGTTACCTATAAGGGAGCACCCGTACGATTGTCAGCGGATTTTTCAACAGAAACGATGCAGGCCAGACGGGAATGGGAAGAAATATTCAAAGTGATGAACAGCAAGAATCTACAACCAAGATTACTCTATCCAGCAAAGCTATCATGCAGAATTGAAGGTCAGATGAAGTGCTTTCCAGATAAGAAAAAGCTAAAGGAGTTCATCACCACTAAACCAATATTATATGAAATGCTGAAAGATATTCTTTAAGAAAAGGAAGAAGAAAAAGATAAAAGTGTAAATTAGGAACAACAAATACACATCTATCAACAAATGAATCAAAAAATCAAGTGAATTAATAAGCTGATGAACAGGATAAACTGGTGAATGTAACAGAATCCCAAACATAGAGAGGGAATGGACTGACAACTCTTGGGGAGAAAGGGGGTGTGGGAAGTGCAGCAAGAGACTGGACAAAAATCATGCAACTATGGGAGAGGACAGTGGAGGGGGTTGAGGGTGGAGGGTGGGATGGGTATCAGGTGGAGGGGAACTATAGGGTGAAAAAAAAAGGGGAACAATGTAATTAATAAACTGAACAATAAAGATTAAACAAAAATGCCCACCAACATTTAAATACAAAAAAAAAGGGGATCTAGAGTCACAAGACTCATTACCTGTTTAAAAATAGTAGTCTCCAAAAAAAAAAAAAAAAGTCTTAATGCAGATTCACCTCTCATTAGTTAAGAAGACAAAAATATAAACATTTGATCTGATATGGAAATATTGCTAAGATAAGTGAAAAAAATAAGGTTCAGGAGAATGTATATTGTATACATCTTTTATTTTTTTTAAAGGAAAATAAAATACATATTCATATTTGCTTGTATTTTTCCAAAGTAATTTTGAAAGAATGCAATAAGATAACAACCAAAGTAGGAACAGGGAAGGAGACTTTGAACCATGTGTAAGTATTAAAAATATAGCACAATAATGGTTGTTTCCCCAGGAAATCTCTAGATTTAGGTAGCAGGTCTTTTGACAATGCCAAATTTATTTAGAATTCAATTGTAAAGTTCACTGTGAAAACAAAAATTTATTTAAAAATTTACAGTTTAAAATATAGTATAATAATGGTTGCTTCCCTTGGAAAATATCTAGATTTAGGGAGCAGATCTTTGGACTGTGCCAAATAGTCCATGAACTGACAATTATGAGACATATGCTTAAAGATTACCTTTTTATCCCTACCTCCAAATGACAGAGGGCTTATTTTATTGTAACCTGTTTTCCCTTTTCTTCCCCCACCCTCTTTTTTTAAAGGCTGGTGGGATAGCAGGTGTCTCTGTTGATTTGATATTATTTCCTCTGGATACCATTAAAACGAGGCTGCAGAGTCCCCAAGGATTTAATAAGGCTGGTGGTTTTCATGGAATATATGCTGGCGTTCCTTCTGCTGCTATTGGATCCTTTCCTAATGGTAAAAATTGTATTGGTATTCTTCTGCTATAAAGCCAAGATAGTAGGATTATTTTCAGAATGGTGCGTGGTGTACCATTATAGAATTCAGTGTACATACAGAATTTTTTACGTGTTGTGGCTTATCTTCTGAATTTGTTTTCCATTCATTAACCAATTGTTTTAATCAGCTGTAGATCCCATTCCACTGTATTTGTAATAGAAAAAATATAAGCAATCTTTTAAAAATGGTTTTTGTTGTTAACATTTCCAGTTATAATCCTTAAAAGTGTTCCAACATTAATTGTGATACTATAGAGCAGTTTCTCAACCTTGCCTGCACATTGAAATCTCCTGAGAAGTTTTAAGAATTACTGATGCCTGGGTCACACCCAGGAGTTTAATTGTTTGGGCTTTGCAAGATTTTAGTAGCTTCCCAGGTGATTCCAATTCTAGGGTGAGTTTAATAGCTACTGCCTTGGAGAGTCTTCTGAAGCAGATGAATCTAAGAGGCATTACACCTTTTTTGTCTTCACGAAATTGCTCTTAGCTGATGCAACCAATTCTACTAACCTCCTTGATACTCTCCTTCCAGTGTCTTGCTTTAGTTTTGGGTTTAAAGTTGCATTATATGATGTATGGCCTCTTATTCTAGAATCAGTATCATCTGTCTTCTTTCAGATATTTATCTCATTTTAATTGTTTGCTGATGTTTTGTGTGGCATTGGAAAGTGACGAAGCAAACAAAAAAATATAGCCGCCACCACCACCACATCACAATTACAGAACCTTTGCTGTAGGAGATTCTTAAATCCTGGGGCTCGATTTATTTTTTTCTCAAGATAATTTATGTTCACTTGACATTTAACTGTCCACCTATGTCCACATGTAGCCCAGCATTCACATAGGGATTTGTGGTGCATGGACAAAACAGTATTTTGGTCCCTTTGTTTCTTTCCTCTTCCCCTTGCTCCATCCATCCTGAGAACAACAAACTGTTTAGAGATTATCCTTGAGTTTTTGTCTCAATGCATTCAGTAATTGGTTATAGCATGTCATTGTTGAGCACCCACTCAATGCCAAGATAGCTGTGTGTGTGGGCAAAGGGTAGGTTCCTAAATTTGACCACATCGCAGCCCTGTGGTCGCCTGAGTAGATTTTATGAAGTCCTCTTGCCCGTGTCCCGCTTCCAGGGATCGTGATTTAATTGATGGGCTGTGAGCTGGGAGTTGGAAGTTTAAAATCTCCAGGTGGTTTAATAAGCAGACAAATTTGGGAATCTTTGACAAGGGAATTGAAAAGCATATGTTACTAGGTACCTATTACTAGGTCCCTGCCTTTTGTTCATCAGTTTTTGTTTTTAATCCTCACCGTAGGATATGTTTAGATAGAGGAAGGGAGAGGGAGAGAGAGAAACATGTGAGAGAGAAACATTGATGGGCTGCCTCCTGTGTTCGCCCTGACTGGAGAGTAATCCGACATCTAGGCATGTGCCTTGACTGGGAATCAAACCTGAAACCTTTTAGTGCATGGGATGATGCTCCAACCAACTGAGCCATCTGGCCAGGGCGGTTATCATTATTAATGGTAGCTCCATCATTGTCCTAAAGATGTCTTTTCCTTGTAGATTGCACCTAGGAATTACTGTTGGGAGCTGTAGTATGGGCCATAGTCTGCAGGGCACATGGTGCTCCATTCATCTCACGGCACTGGTTTAGATTCTTGCCATCAGGAGTTTACATATAGAAGGTGGTTTCAAAGTTTTGTGCGGGTGATAAAGTGGTGCTCTTGCCAGGCCCCTTTATTTATTTATTTACTTTTTTGCATCCACAGAACATCACTAGATTGGAGATGTGGCTAAATAGTGTCAGAGTTTCAGAAATGGTCTTTTTGGTTTTCTGTAAGTTGTTGGTAAATTGAAATTTTCTGTGTGGCACAATTTGTTTTTTTTTAATATATTGATTTTTTTACGGAGAGGAAAGGAGAGGGATAGAAAATCAGAAACATCAACGAGAGAGAAACATCGATCAGCTGCCTCTTGCACACTCCCTACTGGAGATGTGCCCTCAACCAAGGTACATGTCCTTGACTGGAATCGAACCTGGGACCATTTAGTCCGCAGGCCAATAGATACTCTACCCACTGAGCCAAACCGGTTTTGGCACAATTTTTTTTTTCTGTTGCTTTTGGTTCAAGTCCTAGTCTGAGCAACATTTAGTGATGTTGGGAGCAAGTTCCTTAGCAGGGACTTGACCCCTCAGGTATAGGAAATTGGAACAACATATAGGTGACAGTAGGTAAGTGGGGGCATGTTTTATTGCGAACAAAGTAGCCCAAAACTGGCTCATCAGTGGTAGCTTATATACATGCTCAAACCAAAGAGGCCTCCTGCCCATTAGTGAAGCTTGTGCTACATTAACATAAGCAGGTTATATAAGAAGGCACTTGCAAAGTAGTATATTGCTACTGCTGAGTCATTGCCCTCGTGCATGTGTAGGGCAAAGGGGCCTTTAACATAGTAATATTGCTGTGTCCTTGGCTGCTTGCATGTCTATGGTGAGTAGGCCCTGAACCTCCAAGTACTCTGGTTAGGGCCCCCCACAGTGGCTGTAGACTTTTTTTGAGAATGTATTCTTCAGGGGTGAGTTGTTGGGGATGGAGGGAACTGAAGGTCGAAAGAGGAGACAAAAAGACTGATTATGGATCCCTACTCCCTTTAGAAGGGAATGTGGAAAAGCCATAGCAGTGGTTTTTTTGTTTTGCTTGTTTTTTTTTGTTTTTTTTTTAAGAGCTACAAGAGCCTATAAATATCAGGTAGCTCACCCCCTCTTCTTTGTTGTATCTTGCCTAAGCCTCCTTTGGCACCTTATTTTGTCATTTCCAATTAGCAAGGGTTTTCTTGGGTGTCACCCAGGAGACTTTGGGCTTATATTTATAAAGGACTTTGTTTATCACAAAAGTAGGAATATGGTCTGACCAGGTTGAGGTGGTTAACCATGAAAATCTGGAACTTTTAGCAGTCTTTCTCCCTTCTCCCAGTGGGGATGCGAGGGTGGAATGTGTAGCAGGTAGAGCTTAGCTGAATGCAATTGGAGCTGCTCCAGTTGTACTTTAATGAGTGGCTAAAGGAGTGAGTGCATGGGCCTCGGTAGGAACCACAGATGGAAACAGGGACCCGTGGTGACTATACAAAATTGCTTACATGGGTCTTTGCTCTTCTGGGGACTGGTGCTTCCATGGATGTGCGTTTGTTCGCCGCCTGAGGAGTGTTGACAGCAATACAGCTTCACTATCAAACTCTTTTTCTGTGTGTTTCAGACTTTAACGTAACATGTTTAAATGTCTTTCAAAAGATGAATTTGTCTTTTGTTTATTTTCTATGCCTTATCTTTTGTGGAAGTGATAAACATTTTTTGGTTCATGATACATGGCAGGCTGTAAAGCCCCCTGTGCAGCAAAGATCAGTGCATGGTGATAGGAGTAGCTGTTGGAGGTTTTGATTTCCAGTTTTAATTGTTTCCTTGAGGTAAAGTGGGTTGATGTAGTAAAAAGTACCCATGGGTTATTTTGAATAGACAGCAATAAAATATCATTAGATGTTTTATTTAGTTAAGGTTTACATTTGCAATTTTAACCTGTCTATACTGATTATGTTTGTATAGGGATATTTATATCCCTTTGTAGAAAGCTTACTAAAAATGCCAAGTGATGTTAGTACAAAATGGTAAACACTAGGTTACCTATTAGACTCCTTTGGGGCAGGTATCATGTCTTCTGCATTTTTGTAAGTCCAGGGTCAGGGATATTATATAGATTTGGTAAATTCTGCAAAAGTGAGGGGAGTAAGGAAGTTTATTATCTTTATCTTGCTATGTTGTAATTTATTAACTAAAGTTGTAATCTTTTTGACAAATGTATTTCTTAACTTCATGAAAGACTGGCTTGTTTAAATTTCAGCTGCTGCCTTTTTTATCACCTATGATTATGTGAAATGGCTTTTGCACACTAATTCATCCTCACATTTGATGCCTGTGAAGCACATGTTGGCTGCCTCTGCTGGAGAAGTGGTAAGTAACATGTATATAAAATACTTCAGAAATATAATTATGCATGTATCTTCATATATGCATTCAGAAATATAATTATGCATGTATCTTCATATATGCACAGTCTTCTTACAGGTAGTACTTTATTTTTTAATGAAATAAAAAAGACAGTATTTTTAAAGTTATGAAAGTTATCCTATCTAATAAAAGAGTAATATGCAAATTTGACCGTACCTTTGCCACACCCACAGCCATGCCCACTAGCCAATCAAGAACAAGTTATGCAAATAAAACCCAACTAAGATGGCTGCTGCCACTGAGAGCAGGGGGAAGGCTTGGGTTTCCCCGGCAACAGAGGAAGCCAAGCTTTCCGCTTGCCAGGCCTCTACTCAATGTTACAAAGTTTCAATTATAAAAGATACAGAAATGGCAGCAGCCACTGAGCTGGAGAGAACAAAGGCTTGGGTTTCCCTGGCAACAGAGGAAGCCAAGCTTTCAGCATGCCAGTGCTGGCCTAGGTCTTCACTCTAGGATACAAAGTTTCAAACAGAAATGGCTGCCGCCATGGAGCGAGCAGAAGGCTTGGCTCTGCTCCAGGCTACAAAGTTTCAATTGTAGACATAGATTAATTCCAGATACAAGGGCCTCCGCTTCAGTCACTGGGGGGTGTGGCTGGCCTGCAAACCTCCACAGGCCTCTCACCCATGCCACCCCTCAGCCCAAGGGAACCCCCACCCTGATCTGGGACACTCTTCAGGGCAAACCAGCTGGCCCCACCCATGTACCAGGCCTCTATCCTATCTAATAAAAGAGTAATTTGCAGATTGACCATCACTCCAACACACAAGAGAGCTGGCCCCATGTGGTCAAAGATCCTGCCCCCATGTAGACACAAGATGGCCACCACAAGATGACCAGTAGGAGAGGGCCATTGGGAGGGTCCAGTTCCTGCAAGGGAGGGCAGTTGTGGGTGATCAGGTCAGCAGGGGAGGGCAGTTGGGAGGGACTAGGCCTGCAAGGAAGGGCAGTTGGGGGCGATCAGGCCTGCAGGGGAGGGCAGTTAGGGATGACCAGGCCTGCAGAGGAGGGAAGTTGGGGGCAAACAGGCTGGCAGGGGAACAGATAGACATCAATTAGGCTAGCAGAGTAATGGTTAGCAGGTGATCAGGCTGGCAGGCAGAAGCAGTTAGGGACAATCAGGGAGGCAGACAGGTGAGCAGTTTGGAGCCAGCAGTTGTGGATTGTGAGAAGGATGTCCGACTGCCCGTTTAGGCCTGATCCTAACAGAATCGGGCCTAAACGGGCAGCTGGATATCCCTTGAGGGGTCCTAGATTGGAGAAGGTGCAGGCTGGGCTAAGAGACATTCCCTGTGCCTTTGTGCACAAATTTCATGCACAGGGCCTCTAGTCCTATCTAATAAAAGAGTAACAAGCAAATTTGACTGTGCCTTCACTACACCCACAAGGCACGCCTACCAGCCAATCAGGTGCAGATTATGCAAATAAACCCCAACCAAGATGGCTTCGGTCACTGAGAGCAGGAGGAAGGCTTGGGTTTCTCTGGCAACAGAGGAAGCCAAGCTTTCTGCCTGCCGTTGCCAGCTTAGGTCTCTACTCTAGGATACAAAGTTTCAAACAGAAATGGTAGCCACCCCAGAGGGAGCAGAAGGCTTGGCTCCACTCCAGACTACAAAGTTTTAATTGTAGATATAGATTAATTCCAGATACCAGAGCCTCCGCTTGGGTCATTGGGGGGTGTGGTTGGCATGCAAACCTCCACAGGCCCTTCACCCAAGCCGCCCTTCGCCCTAAGAGAACCCCCACCCTGATTTGGGACACTCTTCAGGGCAAACCAGCTGGCCCCCATCCATGCACTAGGCCTCTATCCTATCTAATAAAAGTGTAATTTGCAGATTGACCATCACTCCAACACACAAGAGGGCTGTCCCCATGTAGACACAAGATGGCCACCACAAGATGGCCAGCAGGGGAGGGCTATTGGGAGGGTCCAGGCCCTGCAAGGGAGGGCAGTTGTGGGCAATCAGTTCAGCAGGGGAGGGCAGTTGGGAGGGTCCAGGCCTGCAAGGGAGGGCAGTTGGGGGTGATCAGGCCTGCAGGGGAGGGCAATTAGGGGTGACCAGGCTGGCAGAGGAGGGAAGTTAGGGGCAAACAGGCTGTCAGGGGATTAGTTAGGCATCAGTCAGGATGGCATGGGAGTGATTAGGGGGTGAGCAGGCTGGCAGGCAGAAGTAGTTACGGGCAGTTAGGAAGGCAGGCAGGCAAGCAGTTGGGAGTCAGCAGTCCTGGATTGTGAGAGGAATGTCTGACTGCCCGTTTAGTCCCGATCCTACTGGTGGGATTGGGCCTAAACGGGCAGTTGGACATCCCTCGAGAGGTCCCAGATTGGAGAGGGTGCAGGCTGGGCAGAGAGACACCACCTGTTCTCCCCGTGCACGAATTTTGTGCACCGGGCCTCTAGTCTATATAATAAAAGACTAATATGCCAGTTGTCCCCTCAATTAGGAATTCAACCGGGAGGCAGGCTGGCCAGTTAACCGCCCATATCCCCTCCCCTCCTAGGCTGACCAGACCCAACCCATGCTTGAATTCATGCACTGGGCCTCTAAAACAAAACAAAACAAACAAACACACACACACACACACACACACACACACACACACACACACACTCTGAGTGGCCAGTGTAATAATCTGGCCACTCAGTATATATTAACATTAGGGAATTTGGAAAGAGAATCAGCTATTAAAACATTTACATGAAAAGTAATTATATATAATAGTTTTGTTTTCTATGCATTATTTTCTTTTGGAAATTTGGGTGAAAATCTATAAACTTTTGTAATATAACTTTCTTCCCTTGAGAATATAGAGAAGAGGGATGATGAAAAGAGGGAGGTCCTGATAGAAAAGTAAAAGTAAATACTAACTTTAAGAAGATGGTTAAAAAAGTAACAGCTTTATTGAGGTATAGTTCACATACTCTATGATTTACTCATTTAAAGTTTAATTCAGTGGTTTTTAGTATATTTGCAGAATTATGCAGCCATCATCACAGTTTTGGAACATTTTCATCACCCCAAATGGAAAGCCTATTTCCATTAATAGTCAGTCTCCTTTCCCCAACCTTTCCAGCCTGAGGCAGCCCCTCATCTACTTTCTGTCTTTGTGGGTTTGCCTATTCTGGCCACTTCATAGAAGTGGAATCCTACAGTCTGCACAAGGGTTCTCTTTTCTCCACATCCTCTCCAGTACTTGTTATTTCTTGTATTTTTGTTAATAGCTATAAAATCTCTTGAGCTAAGAAATCAGTTGTATAGGTCCTTTAAGAGAATGTTGAAAGAAATTAGCCTGAGAGACATTAAAATTATTGAATGCTTTAAATAAAATTTCCTTTTGCCACTGGTTTAAAAATGATTTTGTAGAACCCAAGTTAACCCTGGATTAAAAATAATTGCCTTCATAATTGACTGCAATTATAAAAGTGATGCACTAACATATATTGATTTTTTGACAGCAAATAACATAAAGTAGTAGTTCCTTTTATGAGCTGGAGACCCCTTTAGGAAGCTAATGAAACTTATGGTTGTTCCTTCAGTAAAGTGAACATGTGGACATTTGCATAAAATTTCTGGGGATTTTCAGTTCTTCATATTCTTACTCAGAGTAAGCACTGCAGTGCTTGAATGCTATCCGAAAGTTAGCTTAAACTGTAATTTGAAAGCAATTTACACATAATTTAAAAATCTTTTAACTTATTATCCTTGGTTTAAATTTTTTGTACTCTTGTTCTGAAATTAGAATCTCATTACATGCAGTTATTATTTTTTTGAGTGCATGTACATTCTAAAGAATAGCAAATCATATGTAAGCATTTCAGTGTCTTAGGTTATGAACATTCTTTACACCTTTTGCCTCTGTTTGAGAATTGCATGCTGCTTTGATTAAGGTTAAATATATTTTCATAAATTCAGTATTTGGCTTACATTTTAATATGTTGCTGAGAGCAAGCAGCAAAAAGAACTCGGCCACTTATTTCATTTCGTGTAGGGCCATCTTGCCTGAA
Organism: Antrozous pallidus; assembly: GCA_027563665.1. Lineage (NCBI taxonomy): Eukaryota > Metazoa > Chordata > Mammalia > Chiroptera > Vespertilionidae > Antrozous > Antrozous pallidus. The sequence goes on along the minus strand of CM050524.1, from coordinate 7,812,295 downwards.
AGCTAGTTTGCCTTGTTAAAGGACAGGCTCTCCTGCTTCTCTCTTAGAATTAGGAAAAAAGTATTTAAACTGATATGATGAGGTAGGTCACATGAGAACTGTTAGCCCTAACCAGTTTGAATAGAGCGTCGGCCTGCGGACTGAAAGGTCCCAGGTTTGATTCCCGTCAAGGGCATGTACTTTGGTTGCAGGCACATCCCTAGTAGGAGGTGTGCAGGAGGCAGCCGAATCGGTGCCTCTATCATTGATGTTTCTAACTCTATCCCTCTTCCTTCCTCTCTATAAAATATATATATATATATATTTTAAATGAGAACTGTTAGATTACTCATGTTAATGATACGTCTTTTCATTTGTAGACAGTGCTGTATATTCTGATACTTTAATATCTGTAACTATTTTATTTTTAATCCTCACCTGAGGATATTTTTTTTCCATTGGTTTTTGGAGTGGAAGGTAGGGCGAGAGGGGAAGAGAGAAAGAAACAGCTAAGTGAGAGAGACCATCGAATGGTTGCCTCTCTCACTCGACCCAAATGACTGGGGATGGGGATTGAACCTGGACCCCAGGTTTGTGCCCTTGATGGAGTGTTGGTGCATGGTTCGACACTTTTAATCATTGATCCACACTGGCCAAGGCTGTAACTGACATATTTAAAATATGGAAGCTCACTCATATGACTTAACAAAAGGAAGATAACCAACCCATTTCAAAAAATGGGCAACGGACCTAAATAGATACTTTTTGGAAGAGGACAGAAGGAAGGCCAAGAGAAATAAGAAAACATGCTCAAAGTCACTAATCATCCGAAAGATGCAAATCAAAACGACAATTTGGGACCATCTTACACCTGTCAGAATGGCAACCATCAACAAATCAACAAACGACAAGTGCTGGCGAGGATGTGGAGAAAAAGGAACCGTTGTGCACTGCTGGTGGGAATGCAGACTGGTGCAGTCACTGTGGAGAACAGTATGGAGTTTTCTCACAAAACTAAAAATGGAACTCCCATTTGACCCAGTTATCCCACTGCTAGGAATATATCACAAGAAACTAGAAATACCAATCAGAAAGGATATATGCACCTCTATGTTCATAGCAGCACAATTCACCATAGCTAAGATTTGGAAACAGCCTAAGTAGCCATCAGAAGATGAGTGGATTAGAAAACTGTGGTACATCTACACAATGGAATACTACGCTGTGGTAAAAAAGGAGTTATTACCATTTGCAACAGCATGGATGGAACTGGAGAGTATTATGCTAAGTGAAATAAGCCAGTAAGAGAAAGATAAATATCACATGATCTCACTCATTTGTGGAATATAATGAACAACATAAACTGATGAAAAAAAAAAAAAAAAGATCCAGAGACAGAGAAACATCAATCAGACCATCAAATCTCAGAGAAAAGGTAGGGGAGGGTGGGGGTAAGGGGGAAAGATCAACCAAAGGACTTGTATGCATGCATATAATCCTAACAAATGGACACAGACACCAGGCGGGTGAGGGCATGAGTTGGATGGGGGGGGGGGGGGGCAATGGGGTATTACCCATATGTAATACCTTAATAAAGAAGAAAAGAAAGTATGGAAGCTCTTGTAATATATTATTCTGAATGTGAACCGCTGGACAAGGGAGGTGCTGTAAGTAGACTTTAGTTGGGAGACAAGTATTTATGAGTAGAAATATACAATTCTAGGACATTCTTTTCTTTATTAGGTCTTTTAGGGTTTCCATAGTTCCTTTGGTAATGAAGCCTGATTTCAGATGCCTTTTGATAGTTTTTGTGATGCCTGGAGAAATTTAAGTGGAGAATTTATCAGCAGTGGCTATATAGATTAACTTAATAGGTGAAACATCTCTTGATGTTGACTTTTGAATGATTTTAAATTTAGTTATGGTTTAGTATGCTGAAAAGATTGTGAAGTGTAGGAAGTTTGTGGAAATATTGGTTTTGAGTCTCTAATTATCTTTGAACTTTAAAAACTCAAAGCCATCCAATAAACAATTTTCTCAGTAAATACTTGAGGAATGTATGTATTACTTTTCTGTTTCAATAACTTATTTTAGTTTCACAGAGCATAAACTTTGTTTCAGATTTATACAAGTGTTGCTAAAAGGAAGAGAAAGAAATGGGTGAATTTAGGAGAAACAAATTTTCATAGGTAAAATAAAATGAACTAGAAAACAAAAAAAAGTGTAGTGTCAGTGGTCAGAGAGGTATAGAGACGTTCGGTCATTGATGTGTAGCTCATATACTAGGATATAGGATTGTCTTACACATTTCTTAGAATCAATATGAGTGTGTCCACTTTTATTCTGATGTAGTAACTGTAAGTGTGTGAAGGAAACTTAGAAGCAGAAGAGCCCTGCTTGCTCTCCTAACCATTTCTCTGTAGCAGCAGCCTGATTAAAACTTAATGACAAAAAACAAAAAAACAAAAACAAACAAAACAAAAAAAACAACACAATTTTATGACAAAATCAGTAAAACTATAATTATAACCTTCTACCTGATATTTGTAATTTGGAATACAGTAAAATGGATCAAATAAGATTTAATATGTAACAACAGCAAGAAGAGTCCAGTTTGTGCCATTTTTCTTTGTTTTTTTAAAATAAACCCTTGTGTCGAGGACTGACTTTCAATAGCTCACAGCCAGGGAGCTGCTCTGCTACGAATGAAACCCCGACCCAGAAGCAGGTCATATACAAATGGTTTAGCACCAGTTTCCCCATGAACCATTTGTGCCATTTAAAAAATATATATATTTTATTGATTTTTTACAGAGCAGAAGGGAGAGGGATAGAAAGTCAGAAACATCGATGGGAGAGAAACATCAATCAGCTGCCTCCTGCACACCCCCTACTGGGGATGTGCCCGCAGCCCATGCCGGAATCGAACGCAGGACTCTTTAGTTCGCAGTCCGACGCTCTGTCTATCCACTGAGCCAAACCGGTCTCGGCCATTTGTGCCATTTTTATTAAGAAGTTTGCTATACCAAATCTCTAAATCCCTATCTCAATTTTTTTATAGCTCAGTTTTCATCAGACACAGAGAAAGCCTTGTACAAAGCAGAATCTAATTAGACCAGAATGGTCAGACAGGTTTACTCGAATGTAACAGATGCTATAACATTACAGTGTTAGTGGTTTTTTTTTTTAAAGGCTTTTGAATTTGACTTTTCCCTGGTCTAATCCAGCTTTTGGCCTTAGTTCATGTTTGGAGAAATGAAAGAATATTGAAATTTCTTTGCAGTCAAAAGCAGCCTTTGTGAATTTAATGTGTGCATGGTGACATGGGTGGATATCCTCACACGTAGATGTTGTGGTAGGTGATTCTTTCCAGTCCCATTCTGATTGGGGTATGAGGAAGAAGGAAGTACATTATACCATGTTTTGCAAATGCTTCTCTGCCAGCCTCTCACAGGACTTCTGCAGGTGTGATCCAAGGAGCACCTACTTTAGAATCAGTTGTGTGCACAGCCGGTTACCAGTGAAGATTATTGAAGATGGCACCAGGGGCCCTGCATTTTTAAACAAGATTCTGAGATGACTTTGGTGCTCGCTGGTACTGTAACGCCATTGATTCAGGGTTATAGAACAATGTAATTTATACCCCACAGTAACTATTTTCACAGAATTGGCTCAGCAGTCGGTTATTTCAGTAGGGCAGGACACGAGGCGGCCTACAAACGTCTAGTGTGACATACCTGGCTGGTTTTGAGGGTGGCAGTATACTCAGACGTGAAGGGCATGTTGTTGAACCAGCTCTGACGTTTTCTTCAAGGCCGTGCCTAGAAGAGCTGGGAGACCGTTTAGCTGCTCTAGGACTGAGGGTGTGGACCTCCTTTGCTCACAATCGATCGGGGCTTAATGAGTATCGCCCGTCGTTTTTGTTCCGTCTCACCACAGAATTGGCTGCCTGCAGGACTGGCTACATTTAACTGTGTCAGGAGGCTGTCAGGAGAACTGGCTGCATTGGTGCTGTCTGGAAGCTGCCTGGAGGACTAGCTGCAGTGCTACTGCCCATCAAGAGGATGCCTGGCGGTCTGGCTGCATTGGTGCTTCTGTCAAAAGGCTGCCTGGAGGACTTACAGTTGTGGTGATGCTTGGCCAGACTCTTGTTTGTTAGGTCAGGCTGTGCTGGCTGTCCTGCAGTGCAGTTTGGCTATTTGCTCATGATGCTCACGGCATGTGGCAGAGGAACTGCTGGTGTTTTAAGATGGATGGGAGCAGAGTTGTAGATTGTGCTCTGCTCGGGATTTGTTGTTCAGTTAGAAGCTGAGAGCAACCCATCAGACACCCAACCACACTCTCACAGGCACTTACTTCCTTGTGGTGATCTCAGGATGTGCCTGTGTGGAGGGCCTTTGTCTGGTCTCCTGTTTGCTTGTCGGTGTGCCTGGGAACCTTTTTCACTTCAGGACATGAAGTACATAAGGCAGACAGACTTTTAAATTTTTTATTAAAAACACTAAACTAAGAATTAAACAAAACTTTACCTCAGAAAGAAAAAATAACCCTCTTTCCATTGCAATCTTCACAGCCTTTGCTTTTTTGACCCGTTCCTCATGGTTTCTGTGATTCCTTTTCCAGGAGTTGCTTTGTTCAGCTCTATAGTTTCCTCTCCCCTTCTGTGCCTGCACCGGTGGTGCGGATTTAGACCCAAATCCTTCAGATGTTCCAGGCATTGAGGAAAAAGGCTAAGAGAAGCCGAGACCGGTTTGGCTTAGTGGATAGAGCGTTGGCCTGCGGACTGAAGGGTCCCGGGTTCAATTCCGGTCAAGGGCATGTACCTTGGCTGCGGGCACATCCCCAGTGCGGGGCGTGCAGGAGGTGGCTGATCGATGTTTCTGTCTCATCGATGTTTTTGACTTTCTATCCCTCTCCCTTCTGCTCTGTAAAAAAATCAATAAAATATATTTAAAAAAAAAGAAAAGAAAAAGGCTAAGAGAAGACACACCTTTAAGAGGCTTGAAGTCTAGTGGTGGAGATGGACATGTAGCGGGAAGGACATCAGCGTGTTCTGGGTATTTTGAGAAAAGTAAGGGCAAGGTACAGTGAGAGCCCAAAGGGAAAGGAGTGGCCAACTGTAGGCCTTGTGGAGCCGCTGATCCTTGAACTGCACTTAGAACATGACTGTTAGGTGCTGGTGCTTTCTGTTCTAAGTGGAGCCCAGGTGTGGCTGAGTCATCATGAAATGAGGTGGGAGGAGTGGTTGGGGACAGCTGGAGGTCCCTGGCTGCTATGGTGAAGAGTTTGGCTGTTATCCCTTGAAGGACTGAGCAGAAGAGCACCATTTGTTTGAGTTTAGGAGCATCCTCTGGCAGCGGAGCGGAGATGGACATGGTGTGGAGAGGAGGCTGTTCCAGAAATCCCCAGAACCATCAGAAGGCCAGAGCCTCCGTCAAGGCAGGGGCAGGGCGGTGCAGAGGCAGGAGGTGAGTTCAGGAGTTAGTTGTTAATGAGGTAGAATTGGCAAAAAGATGGTCGTTTTCTTTCCAAAGCCTTCAGCAGCATTGCTTCAGTGCATATTTCATTGCAGATGCTGTGTTAGAATGCTGTGTGTCGTGCTCATGCTTGAACTCATGATATGGGACCTAGTGTTTTCATATCCCAAGAGGTAAGCCTCAGATGGCTCCCCGCTCCCCCCACTTTTGTATCCTTCCTTGACAGATCTTTGAGATCCCAATTGGTCTTAAAGTTCAGTCAGTACCCCAGCTAGCCGTCTCTCCAGCTGTCTGAGCCTGAGTGGGCATGCAGACAGGTGGGGAGAAGGCAGGGCCTGGGAGAGACCATGGTTGCGGATGACTTGACCGTTCAGTCAAGTCCAAGCAGGGAGGTCTGATGAAGGGCCAGTGCCACCCCCCCTCCCCCATCCCTCCAGTTTCTTAGTTTCTTGAGGATCCTGTAACGCAGTGGTGGGCAAACGCATTAGTCAACAGAGCAGCAAACTGCGGCTCGCGAGCCACATGTGTGGCTCTCCAGCCGCAGTTTGCCAACCACTGCTCTAACGCATTTCAGATGGTGGTCTGTTCTTGGGCTTTCTGTCTTTCTGTGAGGGGCTGTGCAGCGTTCGTTCAGATGGTGTTGATTCGTGAGCTAGGAAGGTGCCTTTTACTGATTATCCTAGTAAGTTAGTGGACACTCTGCACTGGCTTCTTATTTAAGAGCAGTATCAGTTTATGGGCCACAACGAAGTTCAGCTCTCGTAAAACAATGACTGTGACTTTCGTATGAGATGGTGAAGGTGAAGGAACCAGCTCAAGCCACGGCAGTGTTTCTTGGTCAGGTATTGCCACCACATTGTAACAGGAAACCTGACTGCTGCTCTCCAAGGACCAAACTACTGACGTTAGGAGTTGCTACTTTGTGTGTCTGCACTTTGTCAGTGACAAACCTTTGTTGTATAAGATTAGGGGTCTTGGTAGTATAATGAATTGAACGACACTGTCACAGATTGCTTTGATTTGTGATTATATACTGTCAACCTTGAAATTAAACAAGGAAGGTTATTGGGTAGCCAATGAGATTATTTGAGAATAGCTGACGAATTGCAATTTCAGGACGTGAAAGCAGTGGTGACTATAGGCAATTCTGAAGATTCAGTGGAATGGTCAGTTTATATTGGGTTCTAGGAGGAAATTGGGGAAGTATTTTTTTCAATTAAAAAAGTTTAATTAAATTTATTGAAGTAACATTGGTTAGCAATATTATATAAGTTTTAGGTGTACAACTCTATAATCCATCATCTATTACCTTGTGTGTTCACCACCCAAAGTCTAGTCTCCTGTCACCATGTATTTGACTCCCTTTACTCTCTCCCCTTCTCTGGTAACCACCATGCTGTTGTCTGTTGATGGGTTTGTTTGCTTTGTTTATGTGTTGCTTTCTGTTTTATATCCCAGATATGAGTGAAACCATATAGTTTTTGTCCTTTTCCATTTGACTTACTTCACTTAACATGATACTTTTTAAGATCCAACCATGCTGTCACAAATATTATTTGATTATTTTTTTATGACTGATTAGTATTCTATTGTGTATATGTTCCACATCTTTATCCAATCATCCATCAAAGGACACTTAGGTTGTTTCCATGTTTTGGTTATTGTGAATAATTCTTTGGTGAACATAGGGCTATATATATCTTTATCAGTAAGTGTTTTCAGATTTTCTGTTTAGAACACAGGCCTGGTCGTGATATCCGTGCAGCTGTGGCAGGGGAGGCGGGGGAGGGAGGGGAGTTTCCCCTCACCCTGGCCTGTGCCCACTTGCAGTGGGGCCCCTTGGTGGACATCCTTAGTGCTGCTGCAGCGGCAGGAGAGGCTCCCCAGTCGTGAGCCCGGCTTAGGGTTTCTGACTGAGCAGCGCTCCCCCTGGGGGAGCACACTGACCACCTCCTGCATTGAGGCAGCTCCTGCATTGAGCATCTGCCCCTTGTGGTCAATGCACATCATAGTGACCGGTCGTTTTGCTTTTCGGTCAATTTGCATATTAGCCTTTTATTATATAGGATACCCAGAAGAGGGATTGCTGGGTCACATGATAGTTCTAATTTTTTTTCAGGAACTTCCATACTGTACCAATTTACAATCTTACCAGCAGTGCATGAAGGTTCCCTTTTCTCCACATCCTCTCCCATACTTGTTATTTCTTCTTTTATTCAATAATAGCCATTTTAACAGCTGTGAGGTGGTATCACATTGTGGTTTTGATTTACATTTTTCTTATAGCTAGTGAGGTTGAGCATCATTATATATATCTGTTGGGTGACGGTATGTCTTCTTGAGAAAAGTGTCTAGGGTTCTGTCCATTTTTTAATTGGATGTTTTTGTTGTTGAGTTGTGTGAATCCCTTGTATATTTTGGATATTAGCCCTTTATGAGATGTATCATTTGCAAGTATTGTCTCTCATTCAGTTGGTTGCCTTTTTGTTTTGTTGATGGTTTCTTTTGCTGTGCAGAAGCTTTTTAGTTTAGTGTAATTCTGTTCGTTTATTTTTGCTTTTACTTCCCTTGAGTTTGGGGTCAAATTCATGGCTCATTTCTGTTAAGGAAGGATACAAAAGTGGGGGGAAAAAAACCATCTGAGGCTTAACTCTTAGGATATGTAAAATTATGTGAACAACTAGACTATGTAATTTCTTTTTCTTGACAAGATACTAACTTTCTGTTTGGATTATCAAGGCATTAGTCTTGTCAGGCAAGAGACTAATACCTACAAATTTAATTTTTTCTTATGCCTATTGGCTATTTGTATACTTGGAAAGAGTCTTATAAGGAAGAAAGGTGTGATGAACTTAAGTCCCAATATCAGTAGATAAAATTTAAACCCTAAGGAAGATATATTAGGATTGATAAATGCTGTTTTAGTTTTATCAGCAACTGTGATTTCATTTGTAACCAGAAGATGGCAGAATTGGCACACCTATGAACTGCTCAGCTACAGGGTTTTAGTTTTAAATGGTGGTGTAGAAAAATATATCAGGTATTCTTAATTTGATAGCCTGCTTTCTAGAAATAATTTTGGGAATTACACAAGAAATGTGGAATAAAATGCCAGTAAATAAACTGCGTTTCAAAAAATTTTCAGAGTGTTTGAGATTTCTCTCTTTCATTAATTTGCCACATTGAGTTTATTCTGCAAAGACAAAAGCAGCTTTTTACCCTGAAACCTACGTTTCTGTTGACCTTATTATAGTTTTACCTGTGTAATCATTAGGAATTGGCTGATATTAAGCCTTGAATGTTTAAGTTCATTATATGTATGTACTAGTAAATATGATATACCTTTTATGAAAAACAGTTCTGTAGATGATAATCAAAGATTTCATTTTCATCCTTGCTTCTTAAACCAAGTAGCTCTCTGACTTTCAGTAACTTCTGCAATCTCAGATTGATTTATATATAAAATGCTTACATAATTAGCTTTTCATATCAAAGGGATATGTATAGGTTAAGTTTCATAAAGAAAAAGCTTAAATCAGGTAATATTTTTTAACTACATTGAAATAGTTGGGAAAAAGATAATAATGCTAATTAATATACAGTACTGTGGTCATGCCTAGGACCTTTGATGCATGTCAAGACTGAGAGGCCGGAAGTGAGGCTGCAGGATGCTGGTGGGTGATGTGTGGAGGAACAGACTGTAGTTGTGGCTGTACAAGAATCGAGGGTTTAGCAACATGTGTCTTTTGCTCCTTTCTCTCCCTCTGTGCCTTCCCTCACTTACCTAATGTGAGGTTGAAGTTCGCTGTGACCTTTTCCCTTTCAAACACTTAGTCTTAGGACTTAGAGTTTTCCATTTTGGTGTTTAATAAATACTAAAGAAGTTGTTCAGAGCTCTATTGAAAACAATAAAACCATATCAGAAAAGCTTTTAGTTATATCAAAGAAAGAAAAATCTTGATAGCAAATTCATTATTATGCTCAATTTTTAATCTAAAGTTCATTAAATTTTGGGTATGCTTAAATCTCATGAAACCAGCATTGCATTTTAGTGTTGATAAAAGATGGACACACGTATTTTCTTTATGGAAAACCTAAGTTTTCTTTTCCTTTGATAGAACCTTAACATTCTTGGGGCTTAATGAAATGCCACCATTCCATGTGATGAGGCTCATACCGAACCCCAGATTTATGAGGAAGGAATGCTCTAAAGAACGGACTGACCAGGAGCGTGTGGATCTAAGAAAGATCAGAGTTAATAGAAAAGCAAATGGGAGGCAGCGGAGGTCCTAGAGGAAACAGACGAGGCACTGCCGGGTGGCCTCGCTCTCACGCCCCAGCTGCCGCCACGGAAGTCAGCCATGCTGGGTGCTTTGTGCCCCTTGTAGTTGTAAGATTGTTTTTCATCTGAGAACCTTTTCAAATTTTCCCCTCTGCTTCTGTACTTTTAAGAAATAAAACCAATAATGTAAGAACCTGGAGTGTTATGAAGCATGAAGTTCCATAAATATTAATGCATATAAAAGAAACAATTTCTATTTTCTTGACATATTGGGGTCATTTTTCACTCTTGACCTCTTGAATTGAAAAGAGCAAGGAGTTAGTGTGCCCTTTATTTTTTTTCTTTTCTTTTTATTTATTTCATTTTTAAAATAGTTTTAGAAGCTGAGAGCTTTCCTGTTAGGTTCATGTAAGTTTCACAGCACTTTATTTTTTTATATAATTTTTTATTTTTATTTTTTTTGCAGTATAGCTTAGATTTAATAGTAGTACATATATTTTCCTTTCCCCCTCTATTATCCTCCCCCCAGCCTCCCCTACCCCCCAGCACATGTCCCCACCACTCCTCCCTCCCCCGCCCCAGTGTCTTTCATTCATTGGTTATGCTCATATGCATGCATACAAGTCCATCAGTTGATCTCCCCCAGTACCCGCCCCCCACCCTCCCCAGCCTTCCCCCTGTAGCTTGACAGCTTGTTCAATGCCTCCCTGCCTCTATATCAATCACTCTGCCCTGTTTCTTCTCTTCAAAAATATCTTGCATCTGCATACTAGAAATAAATGTATAAGAACAAAAAATGTTTGAGTCTCAGTTTCAATGTCCAACTGTTCTGAGTCCCAGTTTCAATGTCAAATAGTTCTTTAGTCAGCCATGGTATCCAAATGGTGGACACATGATGGCAATGCAAGTTCCATCCTCTCTGGTTTGGTCCTGGGCCGCCTGCAGCATCACACAGCTGCCGACTGCTAGCATGGCAAGGTGTCGTCAGCACAGCACTTTATTTTTTACTCTAATTTTGTAAGGATGGGTTTTAAAGTTCACTGACATCAAAAGTAACATAATTTATACTCAAGTTTAGGCATTAGTGGTTAGCTGTTAGTGTGTGTGTGTGTGTGTGTGTGTGTGTGTGTGTGTGTGTGTTTGCATACACATGCTTTTGTCATCGAATTAAAAATTTTATTTTGTCATGGCAAACAAGTAGGATTGTACATAAAAGCATATTTTAAAGTATACCTTTTATTTTGTTTTCTTGCCCACTTAGACTCTTCGGTCCATAGCAAATATTTTTGCCCTTTGAAATTAGTTGAAAATTTAGGAAGTAATAATTCATGTTCATTGTAGAGGATTTAGAACATGCAGGTAGGCAGAAAAGATGAAGAGGCATCATCTCTATCCCATTCTATGTTTCCTAGTCTTTCTATAACTATATACACAGGCATCTGTTCAATACAAAGAAAAATATATCTTAAATATTCTGGAGTATTGTAAGGTCATCTCTGTGGAACTGATTGATTTTTGGTGTTATTCGTCCACTTGGGTAGTTTTCTTTGCTTTCTACATAAAATAACACAAAAATAATGGATACAGTTTTATTTGTCAGTTATACCTAAATAAAGCTAGGGGGAAATACAGTAGAGAGATCGACCACTGCCCACCTGGTGGTTTAGTACTGTTGATGCCTATTTTGTTCTTGCCCTCATGTTTGAGGTTTAGTAGAAGAGGAAATATATATAAAGAACTGTGATATAAGTTAATAGGTAAAAAAATGTCAGGTGAGGTAGTTTATTTTGGGAAATAAGAAGAAAGAGGAAATTGGAGACTAAAGAAGGAATCTTTTGAACTTAAGAAAAGTTATGATGGGGGAAAATTAAGAATTATAGAAATCAAGACTTAAAAACATGCCATAAAGATTTCTGGATCAAGTCAAATAAGAAAAATTAAGCCTAAGAAGAGCAAAGGAAATGCTTGAGTGCTCACTTCCAGAGCTGGGGCCACAATTTCGGTCTGAGGATGCTCAACCAGACCACTGCTTATCCCTCCTGCAGTGATTCCTGAAGGAGAGTTTCAGTTTAGATGCAGGAAATGGTACGTTTGGTGAGGACCAGCCTCGGCAAAGGGAGATAGTCCCAGCAGTGTAGGCATGTGCCAGGGACCCCTGGCTGCCTTTTCTCATTGCTTCTTAGGTCTTCATATATTATTTCATCTCTTTCCTAGATTGTTAACTTCTGTCTTGCTGTTATCAACCATTTTCCCCATCCTCTGTGCAGGTATTTATCATCTTAAAACAAGACCAAGAACTGCCTTTGACTATGAACCAATCCCCTACTTCCTGTTGTAGTCTCTATCTTGAAATTACTTACGAATTCTCTGCAATGGGTCTCCTGCTGCAACCCTCCAGAGAAACAATTTCGGCAAATTCTGTTAACCCTCACGTGCTAACATGCTTGGGACTCTTGATCCATTGTTCTGCCAATCTCCATTTGAAATTCTGTCACCCTTGAATATCAAGTACAGTTCTTGGTTGCTCGCAGTTGGAATCGATTTGCGGTAACTCTGGAGAAAAGATTTTCTTTGCAGAAAGGTTGACAGCCACTGTTAAGTTGCTTTCCCTTTTCACTTGCCAACAGAATGGTGATTTGGGTTTGTTGGCAGTGTCTCTTACCCTCGTTAGCTATACATATTCTCAGCAGTCCGAATGGGGTGGCCATGTCACATGTGCAAGTGGACACTTCTGGGGGGCATCAAAGAAAAAAAGGAGGAAACCTGTTCTTGTCTAGCTGTGTGACAAGTGTGTGTGAGCGGTGGCATCACCTCTCACTGGCATATCATGAAGGGGGATGTTAAAGTTACTCAGGTTTTAGTATGGACCAACCAGAGCCTGTGTCACCTTGAATGCTGGAGCAGGGTCTGAGAGTGCCTGATGTTACTCCTCGGAAGTTGTGTGGTAGAGATCTGGGATTCTGGGGCTGGGAGCTAGTTGAGGCTGCATGGGGGTGAGATTGAAGGTTGGGGTAACCTGCTTATGAGTAGTCTTGCCTCTGCCAACTTGTGCATTCTTACTTCCAGTGAAGCAAAGGCACTATCAATTGTTCATTCTTTTGTCAGGCATGGCTGTCATGTAAACACCAGGGATGTTGTATAATAGATGTTGGGGTCAACAGGAGTAAATGTGCTTCTTGCTGTCCAGGGGCCTGTAGGTAGATGTGCTTGGAACAGTGTGGTGGGAGCTGGGAGGTCTGTACAGAACAAGGAAGGGAAGGTTTGGGGCTGATAAAACAATGCATGTCCACTAAGGGTTCCCAGTGTTTTAGGCTAAAGAAACACAAACCTTTTGACATCTTGCACTAAGCCTGTATATTATACTTTCTTATACTACTAGTGACCCAGTGAATGGATTTGTGCACATTGAAAGGAAATTAATTAGAAGGTGGCTGACAAGGTGGGACTGGGAGAGATGGACTGAACATATCCTAGAGCCAACTTCCCACGGTCCCTCCCTGGCCGGCCACTACAGCACCTGGGGTCATGCCATAACTCAAAAGCTGTCTGCTGAGTGAGTGGGGTCCCTCCGGCAGGTAGGGTCCTTCAGCCTGGCCTATGGGGATTAGGCCGAAACTGGCTCTTCGACATCCCCCGAGGGCTCCTGGAGTGCAAGAGGGCACTCTGCAAAGTTGCTGTGTGGAATACAAATGCAAGTGTGCAGTAAACCAGATTTGGGGCAGACAGAGCCCCAGCAACAACATAACCCACGGTCAAAGTTGGAATTGCGTGGCCCCATGAGGAACTGGGCTTCCTCCTCTCTGGTTTCAGGGTGCATCACCCCAGAACCACTGCTGCCAAGTCACTGCAGCTTGGCAGCTCCCACATTGAACATCTGCCCCCTGATGGTCAGTGTGCATCATAGTAACTGGTCAGATGAAGGAAGGGACACTTAGCATATTAACCTTTTATATATATATATGTGTGTGTGTGTGTGTGTGTGTGTATGTATGTAATTTTTGGTTATGAAAAAATTTCAGTTTTCATTCCAGTTATTTCATTTTTAGATATACTTAATTAAATTTACATATTTTAGGTGGCCTGCCTGATTCGAGTTCCTTCTGAAGTAGTTAAGCAGAGGGCACAGGTTTCTGCTTCTTCAAGAACATTTCAGATTTTCTCTAACATCTTGTATCAAGAGGTGAGATATGTTTTTAAGTTTTTTTTCTTTATTGAGGGAGATTTTATAGAAGCTAGTATGTGCACTGTGAGTCTTGTAGAAGAGACCTTACAGCTGAATTTAATGTCCAATTGCAGTAACTTTCTGTGCTAAGATTATAGTTTTCTTTCCTATATTTGTTTTTGAATTTGTTTAAAAAAATTCTAAACAAACACATATTGAGTGCCCCTACTGTATGAGTCCTACATTGTAATAATCCACAGTTCTTTTGGACTCAGTCATGGAATAAATAGTAAATACATAGACCGGTTAAAGACATATGAAAACATCAGTACAGAATCGGAGGGCTAATGGAAGTGTAGTAGTGGACTGTCACCAACATCATAGTGTTTATATCAACTGTAACCTCCTTTTACTGGTTAGTGTTAAGCTGTGGGTCAGAAGTCATTCTGCTGGCCATGCAACTAGGAGCTGTTAAGCTGCTTTCCTTCATAGTTCCTACAGAAGCCTTTAAAAAAGTTAAAAGTTATTTTTTACCAAGTCAGTCACATGGAAATTCATTTGAATCTAGGTTGTATAAAAGTTATTCTTAATGTCCCTGTGCCTGCTTGAGGAGATGTAAGTGTTTAATTTTATGAGTGAGGTAAACCCAGTAGTGGGCTCCTGAAGAATCGTGTGGACGTGAAATAGATAAGCGAAGGCTTGTCCGGAGGTTATTAATGAACTGATGTCTTCTGACCGAAACCATGAAATATATTCTATTTTCATATGAAAAGATAATCAACAGTCTATGTGCATTTGCTTTTAGAAATCTATTTATTTAAAGCTGAAGTATTCTCAGCAGAAGAAATATTAAAAACAACTAAAGCTAAATTAACATGTAGTCAGTTTTATTATTAGAGATATTTCAATTTTAAAGGAGTGGAGCAGTTAGAACCTTTAACTTGTTGCAGAACTGTGATCATTGTGGACGTTTTAAAACTCAACCTTTAGGAAAGGTTACTGTGCTTTGTTCAGAATGTCATCCTAAAATTTCTGCCTTCCTTCTTTCCTTTGTTTCAGGGCATCCCAGGATTGTATCGAGGCTACAAAAGCACAGTTTTAAGAGAGGTAACTAACTAACTTAATTTCCAGTACTGAAGTACAAAAACAACAACATGTTTTGTTCTGTGAGTTTACTTGGAGAAACTGGTTTAAAAAGTTAAAAAGAGAAATTAAGATCTCTTTAAGATCTCGTTTTTTATTTTTTCTTTAAATACTGGTGGCCCGGTGTAAGACATTTGCGTACATTAAAAGGGAATTAATTATAGGAAATCCTATCTAATAAAGAGGGACTATGCTAATTGACCATCACTCCATCACAAAGATGGCTGCACCCACAGCTGAGGCCAAGTTCCCATCAGGAGCTTTAACAAGCAATCAGCAGGGACCTGAAGCTAGGCCCTCCCCTACCCCTGTCAGGCTTGACAGAGGACCTCAGGCTGTGTCCCCCACCTGGCAGGGCTTGACAGGGGACCTTAAAATGTGCTTCCCATTCTGCTGCTGGGCTAAGGGACCTCAGGCTGCTCCCACTGCCCCAATGCCAGGCGGGGTACCTCAGGCCACACCCCCCACCAGGTGGGGCTTTACAGGGCACTTCAGGCCATGCCCCCTACCCAGCGGGGCTTGACAGGGAACCTCAGGCTGGTGACCCCACCCAGCAGGGCTTGACAGGATCTCAAGCTGTGTCCCCCCACACTCCACATGGCAGGGCTTGATAGAGGATTTCAAGGCACGCCCCCCTGCTCCGATCTGGGCTGGGGGACCTCAAGCCATGTCCCCCATCCTGGTGCCAGGCCAGGGGACCTGAGGCTATGCCCCCTGCCCAGCAGGGCTTGACAAGGTTTGGACTGGCCGGATCTGGATCTAGCCCAAGCGGGGGGTGCAGGAAGGTCTGCATCTCGTGATTTTGAGCTGCATGTGGGGGGGCGGGGCTTTGACCCTAGGTCCCGTGGTGTGCCCCGGACTCTGACAGGAGGAAGGTTTTCATATACATTTTGTAATTTTCTTTCATCTCTGACACTTCTGTTATAGAGAAAGGGAAAATAGCAATATTAAATTATTTCCTCTAATTAACCCCCTTTTAATGAATTTCATGCACCGGGTCACTAGTATTTTAATATTGCTATTTGCCCCTTTTCTATAATAAAAGTGTCAGAGATGAAAAAAAATTAGTAAAATGTATATGGAAATATCCCTCCTGTCAGAGTTTGGGGTGCGCTGTGGGAGCTAGAGTCAAGTTCCCACCCACCACCTGCATACATTTCAAAAATGCAGGAGATCCAGACCCAACCCTCCATCCCCCGTCAAGCCCATCTGGGTGAGGGGCGCAGCCTCTGGTCCCCTGGCCCAGTGCTGGGTGGGGGGCACAGTCTCAGGTCCCTCATCAAGCCCCGCCGGGTGGTATGGCCTGAGGTCCCCCAGCCCAGCATTGGGGCAAGGGGGCATGGCCTGAGGTTCCCCATCAAACCCCACCAGGGAGGGGGCACAGCCTGAGATCTCCTGGCCTTGTGCTGGGGCAGGAGGTGCGAATGATGTCTCCTGTCCCGGTGCCAGGGCAGGGAGGTGCAGCTTGAGGTCCCCGTCAAGCCCTACTGGGATGGGGCGCAGCCTGAGGTCCCCAGGCCCGGTGGCAGGGTGGGGGTTATGGCCTGAGGTCCTCAGTCCTGGTGCTGGGACAGGGGGAGCAGCCTGAGGTCTCCTGGCCCAGTGCTGGAGCAGGGGGCATGCCCTGAGGTCTCCCAGCCCAGTGCCAGGGTGGGGGCATGGCCTGAGGTCCCTTGCCCTGGCCAGGCACCATGCAGCCTCAGGTTCCTGTTGTTTGGTCGTGATGTTACAGCATCCCGGCTGATTTGCATATTCCTCTATTATATAGATATATTTTTATTGATTTCAGAGAGAAAAGGAGAGAGAGAGAGAGAGAGAGAGAGAGAGAGAGAGAGAGAGAGAGAGGGGAACATCAATGATGAGAGAGAATCATTGGTCAGCTGTCTTCTGCATGCCCCCTACAAGGGATTAAGCCTGCAACCCAGGTATGTGCCCTTGACTGGAATTGAACCCGGGATCCTTCAGTCCTTAGGCCGATACTCTATCCACTGAGCCAAATCAGCCAGGGCTAAGATCTCTTTTTAAAACACTCTTTAGTGTTGTCTTGGTTCTGGCATGTAATAAATGGGTCGGATGAATTGTTGCTAAACGACCATGCCATAGCTTCATGGTAATTCTAGAGCGGTATTTGTTGTAGCTAAAATACTGGGAAATAACTGCACAGGGTGAGATGTTAACACACAGAATTTGTGAGAAATTAGTCATGAACGTTGTACTCTGAGAGATAAGTGCCTCAAAAGTCTGTATCATACAGTTCTTATTTTCCTGGTAACAGTTTGATGAGCTGGGAAGTGTACTCTGGCCTGGAGTCCTGGCCAACAAGCCATTTTATCCCCTGTGCCTTCTAAATCTAAAATCTCATGATTCAATGTGGTCAATTTCTTATAACCCCTCTCCTCCTTTCCTCTCCCCACCCCGTTTTTTTTTTTTTTTGTGTGTGTGTGTGTGTGTGTGTGTGTGATTTTAAAGCCAAGTGATTTCAGTATATTACTGCTGGATGGCATGTTTGAATTTTTGCCTCATATAAAGGGGCTGTTTGAAGTTTAAAAGTTGATTTACAGATATGTGAGATATAAGTCTTTGGTTTGGGACATAATTTTGTTTTCTTTTTAAATGAGCTTTGTTGTGGGGTGACTTCCATGACCAGTTGCAAATGACCACGGAGGCAGTTAAGTTGGTAATAGGCAAGCAAGGATTTATTGAACTGGCCAGGATGGTCGAGAGGGCACCATGCCAGTGGAAACCAAACACTCACCACCTCACCGCCCCGGGAGCAGGTAGTCCTTTTAAAGGGGTCTGAACTATAAATTTTCATTGCTTTGAATTCCGAGAACAGCTGTAAAGGTCATATTCAAGGGAGGTGTCAGTGGGCTATGATTGACCCTGTTGCCTGCTCCTTGTCTCTAGCCATACATTATGATAGATGTGGGAAAGTGGTCCTATCTCACAAAAGCAGATGGTACAGCTCAACTTCTGGTGTGACCAGTCACTCCTCTGAGTTCTGGTCTGGTCTTCAAAGGGGCTTTTGTAGCCCCCAAGGTCTCAATCTGGAAGCTGAAGTAACTACCCTATTGTTTTAAGCAAGCAAGCAGGATCAAAATTCAAACAGCAGTTTTATCCGAGATGAATGCTACCGTATTTCAAGCTTAAATCTTATGGTTTCCCCTCAGCTTTATTGAGATAGAATTGACAAATAGAATTGTAAGGTATTTAAAGTGTACAACATAATGATTTGATATTTGTATAACTATGAACAGGATTGGGACATAATTTCCATTAAGGAAAACACAGAAAAGCATTTGCCTACATCTGCTCCATGTTCTTGTTTTCTATTTGGTGTTCCTTACTTAGATGCTAAAACACTTTCACCTCTGAAATGGTTTTTAATTTAAATAAATATTATAGTCATCAGCAGAACACTGAAATTCCTTCAAAGTCCTAAGTTTATTCCCAGGTAGTTTTTTTTTTTTTAATACTGCAGATAGCTATTTGCAACCTTTTCCATCTCATGGCACACAAAAACTAATTACTAAAATTCTGCAGCACACCAAAATATATTTTTTGCCAATCACACAAAAACCAAAAACAAAAAACAGGTATAATTTTGATTTATTCTTCAGACAGCTATTGTTGTGTTGGCTATTGTCATTTTTAAATTTAACAATCTCAGGGAAAAGAGGTCAGTGCCCCTGACTGAAGAGTTAGGGATTGCATGTTTTAAAAGTTCTTGTGGCACACAGGTTAAAAATTGCTGCTATAGATTAGTCTTCTTTCCGATACACCTGTACTGTTATTTAAAGCTTTGTTGTAGGCGATGTATGTCTTCGAAAAACTTCTTTTGAAGGCAAACTGAATGTTTCAAAATTAATCTTTTGTGTGAAGATTACTTCTTTCTGCTTTTCAAAAATATCCCCTGCACCATATCTTCATTCTGTTCTTAGGCTTTGACTTAGTAAACATGAGTTAGTTACTCAGGTTTCACCCAGGTGCAGAGGAAAGGTGGGGATTAGGTGGGGGTGGGGGTGGGGTGAACCTTTTTTATTTTTCTGAGAGGTGCTGAATAAAAAAATATATTTACATGCCAGAGAATACTGGTTTCATATTCAAACAAATAGAACAAACATATGGTTACAACTATATTCTGTTTTTTTAAAAACTTGTTTTGACATATGCCACACCAGTAATTAATTTCTAAGCTGCAATTCTTGCAAATAATGGGACCTACTAAGGTAACTGTTTACTCAAATGGCAGTGCTTTGCTGGAAATGTAATTGGGGGCTTTGCATTATGCATATTCATGAAAGAGCCCTCAGAACTGATTTTAGGTGAAGCATCGCTTTAGAACAGATTCCCTGATAGAACCAGAGAATTATTATTGAATGAACCGAAGCTTCTTTTCAAAACGAGGAAAATAAGTGACACCTGCGTTAAGCAGAATTTAAGCATGATAGATAGTTTTAATGCTTACATTGTTCTGACACCAATATTATATCTTTTTGCTAAGAATGAGGTTGATTGTTTCAGGAAGAAAACACATTGAAGCCTTAGTGAGAATCACCAAGAAACTTACACATTCATTGTGTGTACAACTTACTTCTCCTTTAAAATAGTTTATCTCCCTAGCAGTAGCCTGTTAGAAGGAGATGGAAGTTTGAACCGTGCATTATAAAATAGATTGTGTGTGCTTTAGGTTTTGTGAATGCTGTCACCTGTTGTTTTTTGTTTGTTTGTTTTACAATATTTGATGTTTGTGGAGATTGCTGGGTTATCCTTTATGTTCTCCTAAATTATTTTAGTTACTGTGAAGTTTAGACTGAGTCTAAGCAAGGTCAACAAATTATGCTGCTTCCCTCACCCTTTCAGTAGTTGCTTTCCTCATGATGTTGGCCGAATTAGCTGTGGCCAGGCACTGTGATGCCTGGTGGCATGGCTGTGAGATGGGGGTGGGAGCAAATCACAGCTGTCTTCACAGCCAGGCTGTTCTTAGGCTCTGACTTAGTAAACATGAGTTAGTTACTCCGAGGGCCGAGGGCTGGCCTGAGCGTGCTGGGAGAGATGCCTCAGGGTCTCGCATGTGAAGTAGAATGACTTGAAAGAGGAAGGAAGCAGAGAAATGCAAGTTGCTTCAAAATAAGTAGGAATAGCCCTAGCCAGCTTGGCTCAGTGGATAGAGTGGCGGCCTGCAGACTGAAGGGTTCCAGGTTCGATTCCAGTCAAGGGCAACAAATCTCGGTTGTGAGCTCAACCCTGGCCTTGGTCAGGGTATGGGCAGGAGGCAACCAATCAGTGTCTCTCACACTGAGGTTGCCTTCTGTCTCCCCCATTCCCTTTCCACTCTAAAAATCAATGAAAAAATCCTCAGATGAGGGTTATATATAAAAAAAGTAGGAAGAAGTTAAGCTCAGCAAAGCTGTTTTATCCACAAGTTCTATTTAACAATCATTTACAAAATGTAATCTCTGTGTTGGGCACCACATAGAGGGATTCCTGTTCTGATGGGGAAATAATTAGGGCAATGGACAAGGTCACACTGGCCATTGCAGTGTGATAGTGCCGCAGTGGTGTGTGTACACCAGACACGGGACAGGCTCCGGTGCAGTGTGATAGTGCCGCAGGGCTGTGTATACACCAGACACGGGACAGGCTCCGGTGCAGTGTGATAGTGCCACAGTGGTGTGTGTACACGAGACACGGGACAGGCTCCGGTGCAGAGTGATAGTGCCGCAGTGGTGTGTGTACACCAGACACGGGACAGGCTCCGGTGCAGTGTGATAGTGCCGCAGTGGTGTGTGTACACCAGACACGGGACAGGCTCCGGTGCAGTGTGATAGTGCCGCAGTGGTGTGTGTACACCAGACACGGGACAGGCTCCGGTGCAGTGTGATAGTGCCGCAGGGCTATGTTTACACCAGACACGGGACAGGCTCCGGTGCAGTGTGATAGTGCCGCAGTGGTGTGTGTACACCAGACACGGGACAGGCTCCGGTGCAGTGTGATAGTGCCGCAGTTGTGTGTGTACACCAGACACGGGACAGGCTCCGGTGCAGTGTGATAGTGCCGCAGTGGTGTGTGTACACCAGACACGGGACAGGCTCCGGTGCAGTGTGATAGTGCCGCAGTGGTGTGTACACCAGACACGGGACAGGCTCCGGTGCAGAGTGATAGTGCCGCAGTGGTGTGTGTACACCAGACACGGGACAGGCTCCGGTGCAGTGTGATAGTGCCACAGTGGTGTGTGTACACCAGACACGGGACAGGCTCCGGTGCAGTGTGATAGTGCCGCAGTGCTGTGTATACACCAGACACGGGACAGGCTCCGGTGCAGTGTGATAGTGCCGCAGTGGTGTGTATACACCAGACACGGGACAGGCTCCGGTGCAGTGTGATAGTGCCACAGTGGTGTGTGTACACCAGACACGGGACAGGCTCCGGTGCAGAGTGATAGTGCCGCAGTGGTGTGTGTACACCAGACACGGGACAGGCTCCGGTGCAGTGTGATAGTGCCGCAGTGGTGTGTGTACACGAGACACGGGACAGGCTCCGGTGCAGTGTGATAGTGCCGCAGTGGTGTGTGTACACCAGACACGGGACAGGCTCCGGTGCAGTGTGATAGTGCCGCAGTGGTGTGTGTACACCAGACACGGGACAGGCTCCGGTGCAGTGTGATAGTGCCGCAGTGGTGTGTGTACACCAGACACGGGACAGGCTCCGGTGCAGTGTGATAGTGCCGCAGTGGTGTGTGTACACCAGACACGGGACAGGCTCCGGTGCAGTGTGATAGTGCCGCAGTGGTGTGTGTACACCAGACACGGGACAGGCTCCGGTGCAGTGTGATAGTGCCGCAGTGGTGTGTACACCAGACACGGGACAGGCTCCGGTGCAGAGTGATAGTGCCGCAGTGGTGTGTGTACACCAGACACGGGACAGGCTCCGGTGCAGTGTGATAGTGCCGCAGTGGTGTGTATACACCAGACACGGGACAGGCTCCGGTGCAGTGTGATAGTGCCGCAGTGGTGTGTGTACACCAGACACGGGACAGGCTCCGGTGCAGAGTGATAGTGCCGCAGTGGTGTGTGTACACCAGACACGGGACAGGCTCCGGTGCAGTGTGATAGTGCCGCAGTGGTGTGTGTACACCAGACACGGGACAGGCTCCGGTGCAGTGTGATAGTGCCGCAGTGGTGTGTACACCAGACACGGGACAGTCTCCGGTGCAGAGTGATAGTGCCGCAGTGGTGTGTGTACACCAGACACGGGACAGGCTCCGGTGCAGTGTGATAGTGCCGCAGTGGTGTGTGTACACCAGACACGGGACAGGCTCCGGTGCAGTGTGATAGTGCCGCAGTGGTGTGTGTACACGAGACACGGGACAGGCTCCGGTGCAGTGTGATAGTGCCGCAGTGGTGTGTGTACACCAGACATGGGACAGGCTCCGGTGCAGTGTGTTAGTGCCGCAGTGGTGTGTGTACACCAGACACGGGACAGGCTCCGGTGCTGTGTGATAGTGCCACAGTGGTGTGTGTACACCAGACATGGGACAGGCTCCGGTGCAGTGTGTTAGTGCCGCAGTGGTGTGTGTACACCAGACACGGGACAGGCTCCGGTGCTGTGTGATAGTGCCACAGTGGTGTGTACACACCAGACACGGGACAGGCTCCGGTGCAGTGTGATAGTGCCGCAGTGGTGTGTGTACACCAGACACGGGACAGGCTCCGGTGCAGTGTGATAGTGCCGCAGTGGTGTGTACACCAGACACGGGACAGGCTCCGGTGCAGAGTGATAGTGCCGCAGTGGTGTGTGTACACCAGACACGGGACAGGCTCCGGTGCAGAGTGATAGTGCCGCAGTGGTGTGTGTACACCAGACACGGGACAGGCTCCGGTGCAGTGTGATAGTGCCACAGTGGTGTGTATACCAGACACGGGACAGGCTCCGGTGCAGTGTGATAGTGCCGCAGTGGTGTGTGTACACCAGACACGGGACAGGCTCTGGTGCAGTGTGATAGTGCCGCAGTGGTGTGTGTACACCAGACACGGGACAGGCTCCGGTGCAGTGTGATAGTGCCACAGTGGTGTGTGTACACCAGACACGGGACAGGCTCCGGTGCAGTGTGATAGTGCCGCAGTGGTGTGTACACCAGACACGGGACAGGCTCCGGTGCAGTGTGATAGTGCCGCAGTGGTGTGTGTACACCAGACATGGGACAGGCTCCGGTGCAGTGTGTTAGTGCCGCAGTGGTGTGTGTACACCAGACATGGGACAGGCTCCGGTGCAGTGTGTTAGTGCCGCAGTGGTGTGTGTACACCAGACACGGGACAGGCTCCGGTGCTGTGTGATAGTGCCACAGTGGTGTGTGTACACCAGACACGGGACAGGCTCCGGTGCAGTGTGATAGTGCCGCAGTGGTGTGTGTACACCGGACACGGGACAGGCTCCGGTGCAGTGTGATAGTGCCGCAGTGGTGTGTGTACACCAGACACGGGACAGGCTCCGGTGCAGTGTGATAGTGCCGCAGTGGTGTGTGTACACCAGACACGGGACAGGCTCCAGGTGCAGTGTGATAGTGCCGCAGTGGTGTGTGTACACCAGACACGGGACAGGCTCCGGTGCAGTGTGATAGTGCCGCAGTGGTGTGTGTACACCAGACACGGGACAGGCTCCGGTGCAGTGTGATAGTGCCGCAGTGGTGTGTGTACACCAGACACGGGACAGGCTCCGGTGCTGTGTGATAGTGCCGCAGTGGTGTGTGTACACCAGACATGGGACAGGCTCCGGTGCAGTGTGTTAGTGCCGCAGTGGTGTGTGTACACCAGACACGGGACAGGCTCCGGTGCTGTGTGATAGTGCCACATTGGTGTGTGTACACCAGACACGGGACAGGCTCCGGTGCAGTGTGATAGTGCCGCAGTGGTGTGTGTACACCAGACACGGGACAGGCTCCGGTGCAGTGTGATAGTGCCGCAGTGGTGTGTGTACACCAGACACGGGACAGGCTCCGGTGCAGTGTGATAGTGCCGCTGTGGTGTGTACACCAGACACGGGACAGGCTCCGGTGCAGTGTGATAGTGCCTCAGTGGTGTGTACACACCAGACACGGGACAGGCTCCGGTGCAGTGTGATAGTGCCGCAGTGGTGTGTACACCAGACACGGGACAGGCTCCGGTGCAGTGTGATAGTGCCGCAGTGGTGTGTGTACACCAGACACGGGACAGGCTCCGGTGCAGTGTGATAGTGCCGCAGTGGTGTGTGTACACCAGACACGGGACAGGCTCCGGTGCAGTGTGATAGTGCCGCAGTGCTGTGTATACACCAGACACGGGACAGGCTCCGGTGCAGTGTGATAGTGCCACAGTGGTGTGTATACCAGACACGGGACAGGCTCTGGTGCAGTGTGATAGTGCCGCAGTGCTGTGTATACACCAGACACGGGACAGGCTCCGGTGCAGTGTGATAGTGCCACAGTGGTGTGTGTACACCAGACACGGGACAGGCTCCGGTGCAGTGTGATAGTGCCACAGTGGTGTGTGTACACCAGACACGGGACAGGCTCTGGTGCAGTGTGATAGTGCCGCAGTGGTGTGTGTACACCAGACACGGGACAGGCTCCAGTGCAGTGTGATAGTGCCGCAGTGGTGTGTGTACACCAGACACGGGACAGGCTCCGGTGCAGTGTGATAGTGCCGCAGTGCTGTGTATACACCAGACACGGGACAGGCTCCGGTGCAGTGTGATAGTGCCACAGTGGTGTGTATACCAGACACGGGACAGGCTCTGGTGCAGTGTGATAGTGCCGCAGTGGTGTGTGTACACCAGACACGGGACAGGCTCCGGTGCAGTGTGATAGTGCCACAGTGGTGTGTATACCAGACACGGGACAGGCTCTGGTGCAGTGTGATAGTGCCGCAGTGCTGTGTATACACCAGACACGGGACAGGCTCCGGTGCAGTGTGATAGTGCCACAGTGGTGTGTATACCAGACACGGGACAGGCTCTGGTGCAGTGTGATAGTGCCGCAGTACTGTGTATACACCAGACACGGGACAGGCTCCGG
This sequence comes from Antrozous pallidus, assembly GCA_027563665.1. Classification (NCBI taxonomy): domain Eukaryota; kingdom Metazoa; phylum Chordata; class Mammalia; order Chiroptera; family Vespertilionidae; genus Antrozous; species Antrozous pallidus. The sequence goes on along the minus strand of CM050524.1, from coordinate 7,787,201 downwards.
TGCAGTGTGATAGTGCCACAGTGGTGTGTGTACACCAGACACGGGACAGGCTCTGGTGCAGTGTGATAGTGCCGCAGTGGTGTGTGTACACCAGACACGGGACAGGCTCCGGTGCAGTGTGATAGTGCCGCAGTGGTGTGTGTACACCAGACACGGGACAGGCTCCGGTGCAGAGTGATAGTGCCACAGTGGTGTGTGTACACCAGACACGGGACAGGCTCCGGTGCAGTGTGATAGTGCCACAGTGGTGTGTGTACACCAGACGCGGGACAGGCTCCGGTGCAGTGTGATAGTGCCGCAGTGGTGTGTGTACACCAGACACGGGACAGGCTCCGGTGCAGTGTGATAGTGCCGCAGTGGTGTGTGTACACCGGACACGGGACAGGCTCCGGTGCAGTGTGATAGTGCCGCAGTGGTGTGTGTACACCGGACACGGGACAGGCTCCGGTGCAGTGTGATAGTGCCGCAGTGGTGTGTGTACACCAGACACGGGACAGGCTCCGGTGCAGTGTGATAGTGCCGCAGTGGTGTGTGTACACCAGACACGGGACAGGCTCCGGTGCAGTGTGATAGTGCCGCAGTGGTGTGTGTACACCAGACACGGGACAGGCTCCGGTGCAGTGTGATAGTGCCGCAGTGGTGTGTGTACACCAGACACGGGACAGGCTCCGGTGCAGTGTGATAGTGCCGCAGTGGTGTGTGTACACCAGACACGGGACAGGCTCCGGTGCAGTGTGATAGTGCCGCAGTGGTGTGTGTACACCAGACACGGGACAGGCTCCGGTGCAGTGTGATAGTGCCGCAGTGGTGTGTACACCAGACACGGGACAGGCTCCGGTGCAGTGTGATAGTGCCGCAGTGCTGTGTATACACCAGACACGGGACAGGCTCCGGTGCAGTGTGATAGTGCCGCAGTGGTGTGTATACCAGACACGGGACAGGCTCCGGTGCAGTGTGATAGTGCCGCAGTGCTGTGTATACACCAGACACGGGACAGGCTCCGGTGCAGTGTGATAGTGCCACAGTGGTGTGTATACCAGACACGGGACAGGCTCTGGTGCAGTGTGATATTGCCGCAGTGCTGTGTATACACCAGACACGGGACAGGCTCCGGTGCAGTGTGATAGTGCCACAGTGGTGTGTGTACACCAGACACGGGACAGGCTCTGGTGCAGTGTGATAGTGCCGCAGTGGTGTGTGTACACCAGACACGGGACAGGCTCTGGTGCAGTGTGATAGTGCCGCAGTGGTGTGTATACCAGACACGGGACAGGCTCTGGTGCAGTGTGATAGTGCCGCAGTGCTGTGTATACACCAGACACGGGACAGGCTCCGGTGCAGTGTGATAGTGCCGCAGTGGTGTGTATACACCAGACACGGGACAGGCTCTGGTGCAGTGTGATAGTGCCGCAGTGCTGTGTGTACACCAGACATGGGACAGGCTCTGGTGCAGTGTGATAGTGCCGCAGTGGTGTGTATACACGTAATGGTGTGTACATACAATATTTACCTGGGGTTCTAGAAGAAGCAGTGCTTGAATGGCATCAATTAATATTTGTTGTGATAATGAAGAAATAATTTTGACTTAATTCTTGAATTAATTCTTAATTCTTTATTCAATTAGCAACAGGAGACTGGCCAATGTAACAACATGAGCAAAGGCACAAGGCTGTGAAAACACATGTGCCTTGCTTATCTAAACAGATTTGGGGTTTTCACCTACAGAAAGGCAAGAGTCCTTTCCCTCTACCTGAAGCCTAGTGAGGGCACTTGAGGAAAGCCAGAATCAAGTGGGTACTTGCTAGGACCGTGATGGTGAACCTATGACACGCGTGTCAACACTGATACGTGTAGCCATTTTCGATGACACCTGGCTGCATGCGGTCGCATACAGAGAAGTATGGGGCCGCATGCCGAGAAGTACATTTCATCCTCGGCTACTGCACCTCCAGGTGCAGTAGCCGAGGATGAAACATTTGCTATAGTGTGGTGTAGACACTCTGTGATGGAGGTCTGTAGGCCAAAACAACAGAACTCCGGCACAGAGCGTCTAATTCTTGGGGCTTCTGCTTAGGCATTAGGGGATATTTGACCTCACTACTGGCTGGCGGAGCAGGGAGCAGCAGAATGCCATGGGGGACACATCTCTGGGGGCCCATTACCAGCAACCACATAACCACCGCAACCATCATCCAATCTACTGTTCTGGGGTGTCGTGCATTTCTAATTGACCATCATTATCGAGATAAGTGAGGGGGAGGCTGGGAGAGGTGAGGGCCTGTGCTATGGGTGCCGTTTCCCGCCATTAGAAATAGTGCAGCCATCTTAATTTATATAAGGAACGACATTTTCCAGCATAGTGCCAACTCCATTTCACCACTATTACTGTTGTGCATCCTTATTAATCCCTATTTATGCTTATTAACCCTGCCCTTTCCTAAAAGACAGTTACGTGTGCCATCTTGTGGTCAGTTAGGCTAGTTAACCCCTAATTGCCTGCATGGCTAACAGGCTATCTATAATTCTATCTTCTGTCACTGCCCCCCTAATGGAGAACCCAAAAAATAAAAAACCAAGGCTAAGTAAAGGAAGTGGTAGTAGCAGTAGCCGACCCTTTCAAGAAACATGGACTGAGATGTATGGCATTATAGAAAAAAATGGCAGATCATTTTGCGTTCTATGTACTGAAACGGTAGTAAGCAGAATGTGGAAAATAAATAGACATTTTGAAACTAATCATTCCCAGCTCTTGAAAAGAAATGAGGATGAAAGGAAGGAATACATTTCCAGGCAGCTACACGTTTATAAGAGCCAATCTAATTCCATCCTTAAATTTATAAAAGACTCTACAAATTTAACATCTGTAAGTTTGAGCATTGCTCACTCCATAGCTCAGCATGGAAAAGCACTCAGTGAGGAAGAATTTATTAAAGAAACTCTCCTAAGATATGCACCAGTTCTTTTCATGATATGCAGAATAAAAATGCAATTATTAAGAGAATATCTGAGTTACCACTCAGTAGAAATATAATAAAAGACCAAATAATGAGACTGAACACTGTACAACATCAATTAAAGAGAGACATAAGTATTTGTAAATATTTTTTGATCTCTCTTGATGAAACTAGTGATGTCACATCACATGCTCAGTTGGCCATTACTGGTAGATATTCTGATGATCTCACAATGAGAGAAGAGTTGATAAAATTAATATCAGTGCCAACAAGTACACCAGGAAGTGAAATATGTAAGGTTGTTATACAAACTCCATGACCAAAGCATTGATATCTCTAAAGATGTGTCAGTGACGACAGATGAGGCACCGAACATGGTGGGGAAAAAAGTCGGATTTGTCAAATTGTTTACGGAAGCTATCGGACATCCGATTCTGCCTTTTCTTTGTATTATCCTCAGGAGGTTTTATGTGCCAAGGCAGGATTCACCGAATTAATGACTTAATATCAGTTGTTACAAAAATAGTTAATTTGAGAGCTGCTCGCCCCCTTCACAAGCGAGAATTTTCTGCACTTTTACTGGAGGTTGATTCCACCTACAGTGGACTGCTGATGTACAATAATGTAAGATGGCTGAGCCAAGGCAAAGTTCTTGAGCGCTTTGTGGAGTGCTTTGAAGAAATTAAGGTATTTCTTGAGAATAAGGATCTGGGAAACTGCTCAGCTCAATGATGATAAGTGGGTCAACACCCTGATATTTTTACAGATCTCTCTGTTCATATTAATGAAGTTAACTTAAAGTTACAAGGTTTTGGCAAAAGTATTGACATTATGTTTGGATACATAAAAGCTTTTGAAAGTAAACTTAAAATTTTCAAGCGAGATGTAGAAACTAAAACTTATAAGTATTTTCCTCGAGTAAGAAAGTATTTTGAGAAGGCCAGTGCAGCTGTACAAAATGAAATGGAACTCTTGCATATAAAGTACCAGCATGTTTTAGACTCTTTACTTGACCAGTCCAGTGATAAATTTAATCAATTTAGAAGCCTAGAACAGGCCATAAAAATAATTAAGTATCCTGATGTAGTAATCTACAGTAGTTTGGAATTAAATGGTTTTCAATGGATGCAAATTGATGGTTTGGAGATGCAACTTGCAGAATTTTAAGACAGCATCTGGACTCAGGTGTTTGTCGACTTGAGGCCAAAGCTTGAGAATCTGGAAAGGTGCTGCTTGGAGAATCAGGAGGAGTGCCACTACCAACAGGAAATTTTTCCCTCTACGTACTTTTGTGAGACCTTATTCTCAGCGTAAAATAATATCAAAACCAACAAAAGAAACAGATTGACAGATGAAGTCAGTAGCACTAGCTTGGCCTTAAAGTGTACAAAATACCAATCTTCTATTGAAGGTTTAGCCAATGAAATTTAACAACAAAAAAGTCACTAGTAGGCAGGTTAGTTAAAGAATTCTCCCTCCCTCTCACTTATCTTAGTTCATGGCACCCCACACAAGTTAAATAATATCAAGACCAACAAAAGATACTGACTAACAGATGAACAAAATAGTCACTAAGCAGGTAAGTTAAATAATTAGTTTTTGGTTTAGTAAATGCAGTTATATATTACAATTACAGAGATTTTTGTTATTTAAACTATAAATATCGCAAAATTATGGTTTTTTTTCTTGAAGTGACATACCACCCGAGTTATGCTCGGGTTTTTGGCGAATTTTGACACACCAAGCTCAAAAGGTTGCCCATTACTGAGCTAGGAGGACAGGCTGACCTCTCCCCCAGCTGGCTGTTTGCCAGGGGACTGGAGGGGAGCCCCTGGAGCATCCTGACACATGTCCCCGGGAGCTTGGAGGGTCAATTACTGGGTTTTGATGCTGGTCTGCACTAATCTGATAGTGCGGGGCTGGTTGCAGCCGACTTGTGGCAGGAGGTTCCTGTTTTGGAATGAGTACCTCCTGGCTGCTGGGTAGGTAAGAGTGGCCACTGCAGGGATTTGAGGTAGTCGAGGGTTGTCTCCTGCCTCCCCAGTTTTCTTGCCAGGCTTCAGTGAAATTCTGTGACACCTCTGATCCAACCTGTCTCAAAGTCAGGCCCTCTGGCAGGCCCCAGCAGCCACCTGTGCGTTCATCGAGGCCTCCAGGCTGTCTCTCCTCACCTGTGAGGTATTAATTAAAGTAACACATCGAGAGAGAGAAAATCAGTGTATACATCTGTACTGAAAACTATGCAGATATGCAAAAAAGGTATTAATTTGGGTAAGCAATTCCTAATGTATGGCAAGTTTTACTTTCAGAAATGATACCACAAAACAACACAATCTGATTCAATCTTGGAGGCTGGCATGCGTCAGGGAAAGTTCTTAATCTTTGTAGAAGCTTCTTTATACTGGCAGGTACCAGGGCTCTGCCTTCTGGTCTGAATCCCTCTAGCCTTTCTCAAACCCAGCACTCAGTAAATATTTGTTGTTTTTTAATTCTTTTAAGTTTGATTATCTTTTGTTCAGTTGCTCAATCAGGGCAGCCTTCACCTGTGAGTGCCAGCACCCAAAGTGCACATTCCTCTTCTGCAGTTGCCCCGATTATCCTACCGTTTCACTGAGAGGCAGAACTCCTCACCTCCTCTGGGTTCCTGATCTTGAACACTGATGGAAGGCACCTCAGTGAGGGCCACCTGCAGCCACCAGATGTGTCTGTCTGCACTTGCTTCCGCCTCAGCACCTGCATTAACCCCACAGACGTGATTTCATCGCTGCACTGGCCTCCCTGGGAACAGGGCATCCCCACTCCGCCCTCTCACTGTCATCTCACAGCACCCACCTCAGCACCCACAACACCCAGACACGCTCCAAAGGACATGAGGGTCCTGTGGGGGATGTAGGCATGGCGGGGTTGATAGAAGTGTGGCTAAGGGATGGGGGCGAGCGAGGGGCAGGGGGTACTTGCGCGCGCCAGGGTCCAGGACTGTTGCAGGCATGCTCGGTGACAGTGGCTGAGGGGCGTTTGCATGCCAGGAGGGAGGAGAGGATGTGCGCTCCCGAGGCCTGAGGCTGTACAAATCCACAAACCCCGTGGCGTAGCCAGGAGGGCATCAGTGTGGCCGCCACGATGGCTCTCCCTGCAATTGTGCACCTTCTGGGCCAGGAGGCAGGACTTGCGTAGCCACTCCTCAGCGCCGATGGCCTGCAGGCACTACTTCAGCTTGGCCTGTAGGCTCCACTTGGTGTGCTCACAGTTGCCACCGCTGCTGTGTGGAGAGTACAGGCCGCCCTCCCCCAACCTGCCTCCCCGACCCAGAGGCTCTCTGCGTGCACTGCCCACAGGCCCTGAGTGGCCTGGGTGGGGTGGGATGACTGACTGCTGCTCACCAGCTGCTCTGCACCTGTGTGCGCTGCCCACTCGCCTGGAGTGCGCTGTTCAAGGTGATGAAGGCAGGCATCCAGAACCGCCCACCGGCCACTCTGTGCCTGTGTGCGCTGCCCCTGGCTGGGAGCGGGGCACCTGGCCTCATTGGCTTGAGCAGCGCACTCTGGGCAGGTGGGCATTGTGCTCCGGGTGGGTGGGCAGGCATTGTGCCGTGCCTACCACCCGTTCCGCGCCTGTGCACACTGCCTACTGGCCCAGAGCAGGCAGGGCCTAGCCACTGCCATCTTTGCTGTGGAGTTACCCTCAATTTACATATTCCCTCCTATTGGCTGTGGATGCTGCTGTCTTTGTTATGGTCAATTTGCATATTCCCTTTTATTAGATAGGATTGCTTGGTTAAAGGTATATGGGCATTTGTAATTTTGATACATACCACCAAAATTGTCCTCCACGGAAGTACCAGTTGACACTTTTGCCAACCATGTGAGAGCTATCTGTTTCCTACTGCCTCATTCCATCTGAGGTGGAAAATCCTCTCACTGGAGTTTTAATTTTAAGTGTTCCTTTCTTGTACACTGATTTTTTAGTTATGCCAAAGTTTTAGTTAGAATTAAATGAGGAGAAGTGCTTTCTACAGAGCCTGTCAGAATAAGTACTCAGGGAATGTTAACTATGATTATTAGCATTCTTGGTAATTGAAAGGGTTTTGACAGGAAATGACACTTGAATGTGAAAAGCAATTCTGCTCCTGGCAAGGTGCTTAACCTCTCTGAGGTCAGGTTTGCCCATCTAGTGAGGAACTTTTCCTAGACTTTTCTCACAGCTCAGGAAGGAGGTATGACATGGGTGTGGTCTGTGAGGAGACTTGGAAATGAAAACACCTGCCTCTAGGTTCTTAGGTTCTTGAGCAGGAATGCACCCTCCACTGTGCGCATTTAAACGTGTGAGTGCCATCTCATGATGATGGGTAACAGTAGGTGTGTTTGAACTAGAGGCCAGCTAGTGCACTTGTAAAGCTTGTCAGCTGCAATTGGAGAGTGCTGATGGTTTAGCAGATTAAAGTTACTAATGCAAATGGGTTGGAAAATTGGTAATTTACTAGAATTCTACCCCCCCTTCCTCAAATAATAGTACCCATTTAGAAGGGGCGTTGTTACTGAGAATGAAACACTTGAATGTTTTCCATTGGGAAATGTTTTGAAGCAACTTTAGCTAGAACTTCTAGTACTTACTGCCCTTAAGCCTGTGTACTAGTGCCTGCTCTCAAGATAGTGAAAAGGCAAACCAAAAATTGCAGCTCTCTGGTGGGAATGTTTTCTCCTTGTGTCAGAGCACTGAGGATCTGCCTCTGTTTGTATGAAATTTTCTTTGATTTACCTTTTCCCTTCTTGTTTTGTCTTTCCATTTCAGTTCTGTCTGCTACATATAATTCTGCCTGTCTTCTCCGACAGCATGTAAGTTCCTCCCCCAAACAGCAGTGGGTTTTTACACCCTTTGTAGCAGTGCACAACCTCTAGCATAACACCTTCATCAGAGCCAACACTCAGTGAATATTTGTGGTTTGTTAATTCCTTCAAGTTTAATTATCTTTTGTTCATTTGCTACCAGTCACCAGGGCCACTTCAGAATGCCAAGGGAACTTGAAATTGTGCAGGTGGTGGTTCAGCCCTTGGCTACACTACATTAAAAGGTCTTTGCATTAGTTAGGTGATGGAATACCACAGAGTGTGTAATTTTCTAAGATTTAAGTTTTCTTAAACCCTGAAACGATAGTTTTTATGAGCCTGATTTTATAGGAGAGAAGTAAGCAGTGCAATTAGTTTACATATAGTTCACATCTTAGTAATTCCACTGCAAAGGGGAACAGTGATTATAAATATTTCCAAATTTTGTACTTCTATTTTACTTTTTAATTTAGAAGGAAGAAGAGAGAGGGACACACAGAGAGAGACATTGATGGGAGAAAGATACTTAGATTGTTGCCTCCCATAAGCACCCTGACTGGGGATTGAATCTGAAGCCTGTGTGTGTGCCCCAACCAGCAGTCTAGCCCTCAGCCTGTTGGTGCACTGGATGCTGCTCCAACCGAGCCACCCCGCCCAGGGCCTCTTTCCAGACTTTTAATGTGAAATTGTTTTCAGTTAGAATCCAATCCAGACATACCGAACCCTACTTTAATCCTACATAACTCATTTTATTAACCATGACCAAATAGAACATCTGTTACAATTCCATACTGTTAGCTTCATGGGAAAGAAAAAATCCGTTTGCTCTTGGAATTTGTCCATTGTATTATTGTTCTGGGTTTTAGTCAGCAATGAGACATTCTTATTAAAATGAATATTAAACAAAGAAGATGAAATATCCCCTTTAATCACAGAGGTTTATAAAGTGAGTCACTTAATTGCATTTACATTGTAACTTTACTGTAGAGATATTCTATGAACTATAGTTCACTTAGTTCGTTCTTTAATTCAAGAACCAAAAATTATTACTCCTCAAATATGGATCTTAGCCTACAGTTTTTTATCATCTCTTAAATAAACATTTTTAGAACAATTTAGTAAAATTATCTTCATGTAGAAAAATTGCTGTAGCCCTTTGTGCATATTTTCTCATGTGTGTTTACATGAGGCCAGCTGTTCCTTACTTTCCTCATTCTGTGGACGGTCTCAGTTGCACTGTGCAGTTTTGAAAAGGCTGTGAGTTCCCATTGCTGCCTGTTGGCCACGTCATCCCGAGGGCGTGCCAGTTCCTGTGTGCAAGGATGTAAATGCAATAATGTGACTCCGGTGTCACCAGATGAGACAGCTGTTGGGTAACGGTGGAAATTAATTCTTCATTTTAAATGTGAATGTCATTAAACCATAGTGTTGAAGTAGCTCTGTCTGTGGTGTTCCTTTGTTTGTGTTTTTCATTCCATATGAAATACCCTCTTCCTTCATCTTTGTGTTTCAGTTTACATTGCATTTAGGCTGCAAAAAACCAGAAAATCTGACTACCGTGGCTGCACCAATAGGAGGGTTTTTCCTTCTGTACAAAAATTCTGGGGATGGTCACCTTCAGGCAGGTGTGCTAGTTAAATGAGGCATTGAAAATCCAGGCTCTTCCATTGCTTGGCTCACTTGAATGCTCTGGCTTAGTTTACTCATGGTCACATGATGACCGCCTCACTTTTAGGCACTGTGGCTCTTTCCAAGCATGAAGAGGTGGGAAAGGCAGGAGGCAATGATAGCCTTGCTTGTCACTGTTTACCTGGAAAACAAAAGCTTTGTTTGGATCAGGTGGCTCAGGGCCTTCCTGGGTTGCATGGGAATTGGAAGGTGAGTATGTATGTAAAATTCCAGCTTTTCAGTGTTGTGGGTGAAGGGAGGCAAAGAGAGGGTAGGGACTACTGTGACTGCGTCCTCTGCAGTGTGTGTCATGTCTGTCTGTCTACATTCCAACTCAAGGTCCATCCCTCGCACCATTTCTCACCCTCTGGGTTCAGCCACATATTTGGTACCCTATTGTTCACATCCGGAACACTTGTCTGAATCATAGGTTTTGAACATTTAATTCTACTCTGTGAACTGTAATGTCTGTTTTTATTCTTTTTCTGCCATCTTGGTTCTTTTGGGCACATGTGGAAGCTCTTCTTCGAAAAATCATTTGGTGTTCTCTCTGCAGTCATTCCGAAACATGAATTTATTCCAGAGTTGCTAACTTTTTTATACAGTTTTGATTTTAAAAAGATTTCAGAATACCTGTGTTGGTATATTCATATGTAGACACTTTCCTTGAAAAGTATGTAAATCACAATTGAAGTAATAGTAATGCTTACTAAGTACTTACAATGTTCTAGTCACAGTGCCTAAAAGTGAGGCATCTGTGATGTGTTCTAAGTTCTCTGCATGATTAGTTTACTAAATCCTCACAGTAACCTAAATCATAATCCTTGCTTTATGCAAATAGGCTTAGTAAGGTTGGGGTTCCCAAAAGTCTCAGATCCAGGAAGGGAGAGAACCGAGGACTCCAGAGCCTATGATCTTAACCCTGTGGTGAGTTGGACATTTTGCACTTTGCATGCAGATAAATTTTCCTGGGAGGAGGGAATATATATATTTAAAATTAATAGTCCATGTTGATATCTTTCTTCGGTCTTCAACCCTTCGATGGCATTAGTGCCATGAGTTTGGGGAAAGTAAGTTCTTTAAAGTCATCTCCATGACATTAAAATAAAGGTAATCAGAGGACAAGCAAACATGAGAGAATCAGTGTTAAGATGTCCATGAAAAAGAGTGGCTTGTCAGTGCACATCATCCCATGTTTGCTTGATTTGTTCTTGTTATCCAAGTGTAAATCAAGCATCCCTTCTCTGAGGGGTCTGACTCTAGCCAAAATAGACCTGCCCCAACCCTGTTACTCACGTGCACCATTAATCTAAGATATCTTCATTTCTTCTCTGCAAACTTATTCTGCCTGCCCTCCCCACCCTCACATTAGGAGGCACCTACTCTCTGTTTTGTTCTCTATAATTAACCTGTAATCCATTACCTAGAAGAGTACTTGACACATAGCACAGTCAGGAAATATTTAAGACCAACCCAAGGTCTTAATCATACTTTCTTCTCAGAAGTAGACTAGTTTTAAGAATTTAGGTATTTCAAGTCTGCAGCGCATGCTTAAGCTAAGATTCATTTGGCAAGAATTATGGCTTCCTCACTTAATTTTCAGGCAAGTTAGTACTTTTCTGTCATATAAGCTTTCCATACTTCCAGTGAGGTTTTCCACTTGTTTTTTCTTATAACAAGAAAATGTTTCCTGGTGTTCTTGTGCCTTCCACAAATAGCCCTTATTTTAATGTTGTCATTTCTAGTTAAAGTTAGCTCCTATTAGTATTTTACATATAAAAACATTTTTTGAGTGGCATATGTAAATAGTAAACAATTATTCATGATGAATATCCTTCATCAAATATATGCAAATTATGTACAGTGAATCCTGTGTGGATCAAAAATTACTCTTGAGATTCTCAGGACTATATACTATCTCATAAGGAGGATTAAGGAACTAGCCCAGCCAGCATGGCTTAATGGTTGAGTGTCGACCTATGAAGCAAGAAGTCACAGGTTGATTCTTGGTCAGGCACATGCCCAGGTTTGTGGGCTTCATGCCCAATGGAGGGTGTATAGGAAACAGCTGATCATCATTGGTGTTTCTGTCTCTCTCTTTTCCTCTCTGAAATCAATAAAAAATATTTTAAAAAGAAACTATTTATGTATTAAGAAAACCAAGTATGAAAGTGAAATCTAGACTTTTCATGTGCAATTCAAGGATTGTGGTTGAATGGAATCATTTAAAGGAACTATTGAAAATGTTTACCTGTGGGTTTGACTACCTGAATGCATATTAACCTGGGATCCTCCTAATTTATAAAAACCCTGGGTCATAAGGCCCAGTAACGACTGAGGCTTGACCAACTGGAAGTCAGTCCTGCTACCTGCGCTGACTGCTGCAGGCGTAGTGCTCCAAAACTGACTGCGGAGGGGGCTGCGAATCCGGGCCAGAAGAGAGGCCTGAAGAGAAGAAGCAAGGACTGATCTGTTGCCTCTGTGGTAGCTTTTGGTCAGGACTTGCTTCTTTCTCTCCCAATCTGGCCAGCAGCCATGACCCCATTTGCCTTCAGGCGTCCACCAGGGCTGCTGATCAGCCCCGCCTTTCTGACCAGGCCCCATTGATAGGCCAAGAGGTGTTAACTGGCATAGAAACCAACCAATCAGAACCAAATCTGGATGAAATGTAAGGAATTAATGACTGCCTAGGAGGCGGAGCTTTTGACACTGACTGGCATAGAAACTGACCAATCAGAACCAAATTGGCCAGCAGAGGAGGGCAGTTGGAGGCGAGATCAGGCTTGCAGGGGAGGGCAACTGGGGCAAGATCAGGCTGGTAGGGGAGGGCTGTTGGGGGCGAGATCAGGCTGGCAGGAAAGAGCAGTTGGGGGCGAGATCAGGCCAGCAGGGGATGGCAGTTAGGGGCAATCAGGCAGAGGCAGTTAGGAGTGAGTGATCAGGCAGGCAGGCAGTGAGTGGTTAGGAGCCAGCAGTCCTAGATTGCAAGAGTGATGTTCGACTGCTGGTTTAGGTGTTCTTGTGCCTTCCTTTAGGAATTGGGCCTAAACTGGCAGTTGGACATCCCCCAAGGGGACCCCAATTGGATAGGGTGCAGGCTGGGATGAAGGAATGCTCCCCCTCCGTGCATGAATTTTGTGCCCACCCAGGCCACTAGTATAATTAATGATAATAGTTATAGTTTGAATTTTGATCATGTACTTTGCATATATTTTTTCTAATCCTTTGATAAAACTTTTTTACAACTCGGTAGGCTGAAGCTTATAACAGTCAAGCAGACAGCTAGTATGTGGTAGGACTGAAAGCAGCCGCTAAGCTTGTAAGATTCCAGTCTGTATTGCTTATTACACTGTGCTTCCTGCTCATGTCTTGCACATAAATTACTGTCCATTTCTCTCAGATTATTTCAGTAAACCATAGGAAAATAAAGTGGTAATATGTTTGTAAAACTTGGACTACATGTGGTAACTTAAAGTGGAGCCCAATTTCTGAGCAGTAGAGGATTCAAGAAGATGGGGCCATCTAATTTGACAAAGCACAATGAGCTGCTTCTGATTAGGCAGTAATATTTTTTCTCCATCAAGCCTTTGTTGAAGTTCTTAAAAATACTTTTGCTGATCGTAACCTGCTACCCTCTTTTCTTCTATGGTATCAGCTTATGTTCTGGAAAAACAGCACACTGGGTGGGTAAAAGTTGATAATCTTTGGCATTGAAATGATTTTGGTACTTAACCAAGTAATTAACAGTTAATTTACTAACTAGTGAAAAAGCAGAATTTGTGGAGAGAGACGTTATTTCTTTTCCTTTGTGAAAATGCTGTCGTTACTGAACTTGATGCAAAAGTTGTATTACAGCATTAGACACTAGAGGGCGCACAATGCCTGTGTTTTAAATATTTGTCAGAAATGTCCATATACAACAATCTGGATGCTCTTGAGTTGATTTAAAAACCTTTAAAGATGGTTCAAGTAAGAAATGGAAATCCAAGAATAAGAAGTAATGTTTCATAATCCAAGATTTCTAAATAAAAATTATCTTATTTAATGCAGAAATAACTTCATATGCATCTCTAAAAAATAAGAACTACTAAGTTATATGTAACTCTCAAAAAATGAATATTACTGTCTCAAAGTATGTCCCCCAAGCTATTTTTCAAGCACAAGTGGAAAACTGATAATTTTTCAGTTGCAGAAACTGGCAGACACTACTCAGGTGATGAAGGTTAACATCACCAGTAATAAGATCTATTGACATCATACACCCCCAATAGGCTGCACCTAGAAGGACACAAATCACTTCTTTAGTCTTCTTGCCAAAAAGTGCATAATCTCAGTCTGATCATCAGAATACGTTAGACAAACTAAAATGGAGAGACACTGTACAAAATAACCAAGTTCATGAAAAATAAAGGTAAAAGTGGTCACATATAGAGGGGGCTAAGGAGACATAGCAAGTGAACACAGTGATGAACCCTGGAAAGGGAAAAGGATATTCAGAGGGAAACTCGGCTGTAGTTTAGCTGTTAGATAGTTTTCAGCAGTACTGATAGCTGGTTTTGATAATCATACTCTGGTTATTAAGTTATTAACACTATGGAAGCTGGCTATTGAGTGTATGTGAACTCCCTATATGCAGCACTTAAGAAGTCTATAAATTGTTTCAAATATTAAAAGCCTGAACAAAATGTCAGATTTGGACATTGTGTGAATAATTTATTTTTAAAAAGTCTAAGGTAATTTAAAAAACGCAATTTCTTAACATTTAAAAAAAATCAAAGTAATACATGCAATTGATAACAATTCAAGTAACAAGAATTTATGATTGAAAGTAACACTCTCTTGGCCCATCTTTCTCCGTTCTAGTCCCATTCTCTAGCGGTAACCTATTTTAACTGCTTCTGTTTTTTTAGCTCTTATTACATCCGTATTGCTGGATAATATGAATATGTAAACATCTGTTTCTTAATTTGTCAGTTTTAGATATAATCTGTTGAGTCTTTGGAATGGAAGATGTGGTTTAGCTCACATTACTGGTATGTTCCTCCCAATCCTGTGTCATCTTAGCATTCTAGTTATATAAATGTCATGTCTCTGATTATTTTAGAAGCTTTGTTATATATCCGTGTCTTTTATTTCATATCCCACTTATAGCTTTCTCTTTATAAGTTAAGGCTATTACTTCCTTTTTTGCCACCCTCTCATTCTTAACTTTCAGATTCCACTTTCTGGAATGACTTTCTCTCAGCTGCACTTCGGTCCTGGATTGTTGAGATGGCCGACAGTTTTATCCTGTTCTCTACCCACATCACTTCTTCCGTGATTTTTCTGGGTTGATTCTAAAAGTTGAACACCAGTAACTAGTGTTTTATTATTTTGAGTCTTTATGAATGAGCAGCAGGCCAAGTGGTGTGCTAGGGTTATACTTTCTTTTGTATTGGTCCCATGTCACCCTGAAAGCGACTTTTCCAACATCAGAGTCAAATCGATTGGCTTCTTTTACTCCATCAGTTGCTAAAAGGTACCCAATATTTTAATTTGCTGGATATATGGGGAATGAACTTTCTTATATATTTTTTCTCCTTGGAGTTTCTACTTGCCCTTGTTTGAGGTGTCTTATTTGCTTTTTTCATATATTTACGTGTGATAATTTAAAAGTCATACTGTTTTTTTGTACTGAGTTTCTTTTCCCTTGGGAATCCTGGGACCTTCCATCTTCCTGTTCTATTCACTGTAACTAGACTTCTCCTCACTGCCTTCCTGGGTTGGATTTGCTGTGTCTTGGGTGTCCTGGAGCTTAATGGTTCTTACAATGGCTTTTTGGCCACTCTGCCTGGGTCTAATCACAGCTCCACCTCTGACAAACTTACACATTTGGTGCCCTACTGTCCTCATGTAAGAAGTCATGATAACGCATAACAGATATAAGTATGTGGCTGATTTGTTCGAAGGCCTTTATTGTATTCTGATATTTTGGTCATGTAATTATCATTCTCTAGTACCTTATGTAATTTACAAAAGTTCTTACTAATAATACTCTATGACAGTCATTTATAATGATTGTTTGGCCTCAACTGTTTCATTGTTTTGTTGTTGTTTTAAGTAGGAAGGAATTATGTTAGTAAGTTATAGTTCTTAGAGAAGCAGTTTGATTTTATCAGTTTAGTGTACTCCTAATTATATTTGGGAAATAAGTTATTAAACTTGTGTGTAGGAGCCTTTTAAACTGATCCAAGTTTTCTAATAAAATGCTCCCCTAGGTCTTTTGTTGTTTATTCATGAATTATTTCATACTTCTCTTTGAAAATGGAATCATGACCAAGTTAAAAATCACTTTGGGAGGATGTTTATCTTTTTCAAAGGGTAAATTATGTCTTGCCCCATAGAAGGTATCAATAATATCTGTGTTTAGAAGAGACTATGACATGTCTTTCTTGAGCAACCAAGATGTGAAAGTTACACTCGCTTGCTGATTTACATGTTGGTTCACACAGTTGTTAATTGACCTTAATCATTAGGTTTTGAGCTATTTTTGACTGAGTGAAAACACTAGACATAAGGTAGTAATCTATGTGATAAGTTCTCATCACATTGTTTTTCTGTATTTCTGTATTTGAAGAAGTGAGTTAATTGAACTTATCCAGCACCTGCTCTTTGCCAAATGAGGTACTTTCCATGTTTTTCACTTAATCTTTACATACACACACACACACTCTCTCTCTCACACACTCACACACACATGCATATATATGTATTGATTACAGAGAGGGAGAGGGAGAGAGGGAGAGAAACTTCTATAATGAGAGAGAATCATTGATTGGCTGCCTCATGCACGCCACTACTGGGAACTGAGCCCGCAACTCAGGTATGTGCCCTTGACCGGAATTGAATCTTCATTCCGCATGTGGATGCTCTATCCACTGAGCCAAACCAGCTAGAGCGACTTAATCTTTCTACTAAAAGAATTGTTATTGCCAATTGAGTGCTTGGAAAGTATGCACTGCCTTCATATCCAGTCGTGATTCTCAATCAATCTATAATGCTTATCAGTCTTCCAATGAGAAAACCGACAGTGCTGCAACTTGGTAACAGAGTAACAGTTAATGGAGGGCAGAGTTGGGCTCTGAATTCTTTGCATTCTTAAGCTCTTTTCAAAACAATGTCTATATTTCCTTTATTTGTTGGGGGTGTTAATAGATTTTAAAATGAATAGTAAGCACCTTCTTTTTCTTTCTTCTCCTCCCCAACTTTTTATTTTGAAAAGTTAAAACATACATTCTTTTCTGAAGATTCAGTGCTGAATATTTTGCTTTATTTGCTTTCCCCGTGTGTGTGTGTGTGTGTGTGTGTGTGTGTGTGTGTGTGTGTTTCCTGAAACTTTTTAGTACATAGCAGACACCCTGACACTTCATCATTAAATATTCAGCATATGCCTCCTAAGACTAGAGTCATGCTTCTCATAACAATGCCATTTTCTTGCCCAAGAAATCGACACATTAATATTATCTAATACGTGGTCATTTTTATCATCTTCCTATTGTCCCAATAAAAGCTTCACAACTTTTTTTTTTCTCTCTGCAGGATTCAGTAAAGGATCAGCCGTGACATTTAGTTTGGTTTTCCTCAGCCTTTTTCCCCATGACATTGACATTTTTGTAGTCCAAGGTAGTTGTTCTGAAAACACTTCCGTATCTAGGTGGTCTGATCTCTTTATGATTATATTCAAATTAAATTTGTTTGTGTGTGCTTGATTATTACATGGATGACGTTGGGTGCTTTTCCTGTATTTACTAGAAGGCACACATGTCCTGTTCTTGGTGAAGTTCAGTTTCATCATTTGATTAAGCTGATGTTCTCTGGTTGTCTATACTCCAAACGGTTCAGTTCTCCTTTATTATTAAGAAGTAATCTATGGGGTAATATTCTGAGACCATGTGGTTATCCTGTTTCCCAATAATCTTTCACCTAATATTGTTTTAACATCTGTGGATGATTTGAGTTTGAAGCATTTATTACATTGATGATTGCAAAATGTTGATTTTCCTAATACTGTTATTTTCCCCTGAATTTATTAGCTGGCATTCTTTGAGAAAGAAGAGCTTTTCTCCTCTTCCATCACCCCAACTTCTTTTTTTTAGTATCTCTATGGATTCATGATTCCTTTTTTAAGAGCTGCATTGAGATATAATTTGTATGCCATACAATTTACTCATTTAAAATGACAGTTCAGTAGGTTTCAGTATGTTCACAGATATGTGCAACTATCACCATAGTTGTGGACTTTTTTATTCAATAACTAGAGACCTGATGCATGAAATTCGTGCACGGGTAAGGTCCCTAGGCCTGGCCGGAGATCAGGGCTGATCAGTGGGGCGACCAGCAGGACAATTGGGGGCACTCCCCACTGGCACCCGCCTTGGCCGGCCTGGCACCACCCGTTTGCCGGCCCTGCCCCCTGCCGCCACTGTTGCAGGGCGACTGGCAGGGCAATCGAGGAGGCCCCCACTGGCACCTGCCTTGGCTGGCTTGGGATCTACGGGCTAGGGGCAACTCCTGCATTGAGTGTCTGCCCCCTGGGGGTTAATGTGCATCATAGTGACCTGTCATTCTGCCATATGGTTGATTTGCATATTAGGCTTTCATTATATAGGATTATAATTCATTACCATTATTATTATTTTTAATATGTTAATTTTTATTGTTCAGTTTATTAATTGCATTGTTTCCCTTTTTTCCCCCTAGAGCTCCCCTCCACCCAGTACCCATCCCACCCTCCGCCTTCACCCCCCCTCCACTGTCCTCTCTCATAGGTGCATGATTTTTGTCCAGTCTTTTGCTGTATCTCCCACACCCCTTTTTCCCCCCAAGAATTGTCAGTCCATTCCCTCTCTATGCCCATGATTCTGTTATATTCACCAGTTTATCCTGTTCATCACATTTTTAATTCACTTGATTTTTAGATTCATTTGTTGATAGATGTGTATTTGTTGTTCATAATTTTTATTTTTACCTTTTTCTTTTTCCTTTTTTTATAGAATATCTTTCAGCATTTCATATAATATTGGTTTGGTGGTGATGAACTCCTTTAGCTTTTTCTTATCTGTGAAGCACTTTATCTGACCTTCAATTCTGAATGATAGCTTTGCTGGATAGAGTAATCTTGGTTGTAGATTCTTGCTATTCATCACTTTGAATATTTCTTGCCACTCCCATCTGGCCTGCATCGTTTCTGTTGAAAAATCCGCTGACAATCGTATGGGTGCTCTCTTATAGGTAACTAACTGTTTTTCTCTTGCTGCTTTTAATATTCTCTCTTTATATTTTGCTCTTGGCATTTTAATTATGATGTGTCTTGGTGTGGTCCTCTTTGGATTCCTATATTTTGGGGTCCTGTGCGCTTCTTGGACTTTTAAGTCAATTTCTTTCACCAGATGGGGGAAGTTTTCGGTCACTGTTTCTTCAAATAGGTTTTCATTGTCTTGCTCTCTCTCTTTTTCTGGCACCCCTATAATTCAGATGTTGGTATGCTTGAGGTTGTCCCAGAGGCCCCTTACACTATCTTCAATTTTTTGGATTCTTTTGGCTTCTTGCTTTTCCGGCTGAGTGGGTTTTGCCTCTTTGTATTTCAAATCTTTGACTTGGTTCTTGCGGTCCTCTAGACTGCTTTTAGGTCTTTGTTTAATATTTTTTATTTCAGTCAGTGTATGCTTAATTTTTAGTTCGTCCTTTTTCATATCCTCGAAGGTCTCGTTCATTTCCTCGTAGGTCTCATTCATTTCCTCGAGGGTGTCATTAAGTTCATCGGCCTTTTCTAGGAGCCTCTTGAAAAACCTTATAACTGTGGTTTTGAACTCTATGTCCAGTCATTTTTTTCCCCTCCATTTCTTTCACATCTGATTTATTTCCATGTCTCTGCATTGTGGCTGCTTTCCTGAGTTGGTCCATTAGCTTTGTGTGTTAGATGTCCTCTAAAGGACAGTGGCTCAGCCTCCCCAGTTACCTGAGGTGTATACTCTTGCTGCAGCCCTTTATGGTTGCACAGTCTTGTTGAAATTAAGCCTAGATTATTGTTGTTAGCATTAGTAGGGTTTGACCTCCAGGTCAATTGGCTGTGAGGGTTAGCTGTGCTCAGGTTAGATGGGCAGAGTCTCTGGGCTGAGCAGGAAGCCTTGATTTCCGTCAGCTCCGCCCTATGCAGCACCTGGGTCTCTGTGCCTGGTGGTAATGGCTGCACGCACCTCTGAGAGAAAGCTGCCACCGAGCTCTACCTCTGCCAGACAATTCAGCCTCTCCCTAAATGAGTGTCCACACCCAAAGTCTCACCCAGGGTTGTAAAACAATGCAGTCCGATGGTTTCCCCAACGAGAGAGTTAGTCATGAGTCCTCTCTGTGCGCTTTCGCACTTCTGCTGTTCCCAAGTTTATGCGCCCTCTCCACAAACTCATAGACCTCTGCAGTGCCCGGGTTTCAGAGTGCTTCCTTACTGTCCAGTTTCACCCTGTCTGAGTGTGGGTTCCCTGGACCTCGCCCAGAACTGGGGAATCAGTGCAGTGGGACGCCTTTGTCTCCCTCCCCATTCAAGAAAATTGGCTGGGTTTTCAGCTGCCCGCCCTATCCGCTGGCACATGCACGGCTCCAAACCTCTAACTCCGTGCATATCTTCAACGCTGCCCTCTGCTGCTCCTCTGAGTCACAGTGTCCTATCTTTACTTTTATTTGTGGAATTTTCACTCAGCCAGCTTTCCGGTGATTCTGGATGATGTTTGTTCTGTCATTAAATTGTAGTTTTGAAATTGCTGTGTGGGGCAGCAAGATAGGTGTTTACCTCTGCCGTCATCTTGGTTCCTTTCCTCCCTAACTTCACCATTATTATTGTTGTTATTATTATGTACCAAATTATTTTATTTGAAGCAATGGTACAAATGAAGACATGAGTGGATGAATTGGTACAAGTTATAGAAAGGGTAAAGGTAACTCCAACATGCAGACTGCTTTGGTGACCAGGCAGTCATCCCTGAGGCTGCGGGAAGAAGCCTGTGGCTCAGCTCTCATAGCCGAGTCCCAGGGTGTGCTTGTCAGAGACACTTGGCCACGTCAGTTTCCGGGCCCCCTAACCTGTGCAAGTTGTTTACCTGGTCACTCAGTTCTTTGATGGATTTCACCTGCTCAGTCAGGTAGTGAGTCTCATTGAAGTCACACAAATCAGCGACATTTTTGTCAGTGGCCAGTTTGTGCAAGTCTAGTAGTGACTAATTCACACTATTTTCCAAGTGCAGTACACACTTCATTGCGTTCAGTCCATTCTTCCAGTCGTCACGGTCTGGTTTCTTGATAACCTGAAGGAAGATTCGGCCACTTTGGTGGTTCTGCAACTTCATCAGTTTCTTGGCGTATTCCCTTCTCCTCATGAGGTTGGTGAAGAAAATATTTGGCAAAGTTCTTCAGAGCCACATGGACAGGTAGACGCAAGAAGCTTAGCTCCAGGTTGATCCGGTGGTTGGTGGTGGCCTTTGCATCCTGGGGGTAGTTCTGGTGCACCTGGGAGGTGGATGTCGTGAGGAGAGGTGCCATTTGGCAGGGCAGGGGGCAGGGGGGTTCTCGGGTTGGGGGCGGGGTCTGAGGCTCTGTGAGGAGGGTACTGTGAGGAGGCAGGAGGCTGGCCTGCTGGCAGCTGTGGTGCAAACACCAGGATCCGTCTAAGCACTGTGGAAGCAGGAAACGACGGCCACTTTCTGCGAAGACTGTCACTGTTGTTACTCTTTTTGATGTTCACACTGCCCCAAATTTGGCCAGTGGGAGCCTTTCCAAGCCTATTTCTCTGTCCTTACGTTTCTTCATTACTCTTTGACAGCTTCCCTGCTGGTGTGACAAGGTGCCCCGCCCGAATTTGTGCTCTCCCTGCACCAGTCCTGTCATCAGCCACCTGTCCACTGAGCCCTGGATTCCTTTTGGGGAGTGGTGACTAGAAGTCTAGCTCTGAAGTCTCAGTGTATTCTTGCTTCTAGGCTCTTTTATTGGGTAGAAAAGGTTTTTAAAATAGTGCATTGTTTTATCTCTCCTCTCTGCTTTCCTATTGTAATATTTATCTCAGGCAAGAATAAGAAATAAATACTGCTTATTTATTTTTAAGGTGTCATACTGTAAAATTGACTTCTTTTACAGAGCTATAAATTTTAACACATGCAAATTTGTTAACCTGTAGCACAATTGGTACAAAACATTTTCATCGTCCCTAAACTCCCTGTGCTCTCCCTTTGTAGTCATATCCATTCCCCTTTTCTAATCACAGGCAATGAACTACATGTTCTCCATCACTATTGTTTTTTCTTTTTGAGAATTCTATTTAAATGGGATCATACCCAATGCCATCTACTGAGACTTGATTTTGTTGTAATGCCTTTGAGAGTCATCATTGTCTTGCCATACCATTCATTGTTCCTTTACAGTTTTACTGGTTGAAGGATGCTTTGGTTCTTTCCAGGTTGGAGACATTGTGAAGAGAATTGGTATAAATATTCATGTACAGGTTTTTTTGCTTGAACATATATTTTCATTTCTCTAAAGTAGATATTAAGGAATATGATTGCTAGCTTATATGGCAAGTATATGTTAACTTTATAAAAACTGTTAAACTCTTTTCTGTAATGGCTGTACAATTTTGTATTTCCACTAGCAGTGTAGGTACTGAATCCTCATCAGCACTTGGATTTGGCAGAATGTTTTATTTCAGCCATTCTAATAGGTGTGTAATGATATCCTATAGTGGTTTTCATTTTCATTTCCCTAATGGCTAATAAGATGAACATCTTTTCCTGTGTTTATTCACCTTCCTTAGGTATTCTTTTATGAAGTGTCTTTGCCCAGTTAAAAAATGCCCATTTAAAAAATTTATTAATTTGAGAGAGAGAGACACAAAGAGAGAATGAAACATTGATTTGTTTAAGTTATTAATGCAGCCGAGACCGGTTTGACTTAGTGGATAGAGCGTCGGACTGCGGACTGAAGGGTCCCGGGTTCGATTCCGGCAAGGGCATGTACCTTGGCTGTGGGCACATCCCCAGTAGGGGGCATGCAAGAGGCAGTTGATCGATGTCTCTCTCTCATCGATGTTTCTGACTTTCTATCCCTCTCCCTTCTACTCTGTAAAAAATCAATAAAATATATTTTAAAAAAAGTTATTAATGCATTCATTGGTTGCTTCTTATATGTGCCCTGCAACCTTGGCTTATGGCAGGAATGGGGAATGTCTGAACCACAAAATCATTTGGTGTGGCCCTGCCAAGGCATCAGGGGTGAGTTACTTACATGTTTGACCAAGTATATCAGGCTAGTTTTTAAGCTGATAACTTTGTATAGCCTGCGAGTGATGTTGTAAATATCTGAATGGCCCTGGGCAGAGGAAGGTCCCCCCCCCCCACCCCCCCACCAGCTTATTAGGGTGATGCTCTAACCAACTGAGCTACACAACCAGGGGGCTTTTTGCCCAATTTCAGTTGGATTGTTTGTTCCTTACTCTAATGTTTTTGAAAGTTCTTTATATGTTTAGAATGCTAGTCCTTTGGCATGTTTTTGATTTGCAGACAATTTTTGATCATCTATAGCTTGCATTTTCATTCTCTGAATAATATTAGTTGTACAGTAAAAGTTTTAACTTTGGCAAAGCCCAATTTATCAACTTTTTCTTTTATGAAATATACTTTGAGTGTCATGTTTAAGAACTCCACTTAACTCCAATTCATTAAGGCATTTTCCTGACACTTTTATCATTTTATGTTTGACAGTTGCATCTATGATTCATTTGAGTTAATTTTTATTTAAAGTGTAAGGTATAGATTGAAGTTTGTTGTTTTGTGTATGAACGGCTAGTTGTTCCAAGATTGTCTTTTCACTCTAGCCAGTTTGGCTCCAGAGCGTCGGCCTGCAGACTGAAGGGTCCCTGGCTTAATTCTGGTCAGGGCACGTGCCTGATTGTGGGCTTGATTCCCCAGTGAAGAGTGTGTATGAGGCAGCCAATCAATGATTCTCTCGTGATTGATGTTTCTCTCTCTCTCCCTCTTCCTTACTCTCTGAAATTAATCCTATCTAATAGAGGGAAAATGCTAATTTACCCTCACACTGTCGCAAAATATGGTGGCGTCAATAAGGAGGGAATATGCTAATTGACTGCCTCACCCTCAAAGATAGCAGCACCCACAGTCACAAGATGGCAGTGTCCAGTCCCCTCAGACCCATTGGGGCAGCAGGCGTGGTAAGGCCGGGCCTGCCCTGTGCACCTGCCTCAGGAATTCCCCAGTCGCCTCAGCTGCCCAGCTGCCCATGGCCGGCCCGGGGTGCAGGCAAGCCTCGGATGGTGGCTGCCCCGCTGCCCAGGGCTGCCGAGGCTCAGGTAACCAGGGCCGGCCAAGACTTGTGCTGCTGGCCGTGGCAGCAGCAGAGATGTGATGAGGCATTGCCTTACCCTGATTGCCGGGTTGCCTTCCGGACTGTGAGAGGGGGCAGACTGGACTCAGGGACCTTCCCTTCTAGTACATGAATTTTCATGCACCAGGCCTCTAACAAGAATATATTTTTAAAAATGATTGTCTTTTTCTGTTAAAGTGCTTTATCCCTTTGGTATAAATCATTGGCCATATTTGTGTGGGTTTGTATCTGGAACCAATTTGTGTGGTTATGTGCCAAGCAGTGTGTTTGTTTTTCTTTTCCTACTCAGGTATTTGTGTTCATATTTCTGAGAGATGATGTTTTGATTTTCTAAGACATTTCCTTTTGTTTTTCATTTTTATTGGATAGGAAGGCTGTATAATAAGACCCCCAAGTTTATGTCTTCCATCTTTCCCCCCCTAAATCATCTCTTTAAAATAGAAAAATAGAGCTGATAGGAAGGACTGACTGAAAACATCTCAAAACTAATGTCTCTTGTACTTTTTTCCTTCTGTTTTTGTAAGAATGACCTATTTTCTCTTGAACTAATATACCTTTAATAAGTATGCATCAATGTATCCAATGTTAAAAGCTTAGTTCTTCATCTAACTTTGATTCAATATATAGATAATATTATTTTCCTAGCTAGATTGTGCCTCTCCGTTTTTTTTTTGTTTTGTTATTGCTGTTTCATTGTTATATAGTAAAGGAATCTTGACATTCACTAATTTGAAAAAGGAAGAAGTGCATTATTAGTCGTTTATTTTACCCCAGCATGAAACAGATTTGCTTTGAGATATATCCTCGTCACAATCTATCTATACTATATATATAAAAGGCTAAGTGACTGACCATTCGTCCATCTGACCATCAGGCCAGTACATATGACATGCCTTGGCAATTTAAAAATAAACATTGACTCACGCATGTGCAATACATATAAAGCTCTCACTGGCACCAATTGCACGCATGTGTTTCCATTGTCAATCATGAATTTGGTGGGTTTTTTTTGAATGGTTTGTAACGTATCTATTATTGAAGCTACCTTTGGAAATAGTATATCTATAGATAATATTCAAACTATATGTATATGTGCAATTCTTTGTCTGAAAAATGAGCATGTTCATAAATGAAGAAATTTTGCATATACTTGGAGATTTTCACACCTATTTGAGTAATGATTCCATCGATTCAATGGATGGTGCTGAAAAGGAAAATTTTCCTATCTTAATAGTATTACTCCTTCTTTTTTCTTTCTTTCTTTCTCTCTCTCTCTCTCTCTCTCTCTCTCTCTCTCTCTCTCTGTCTCTCTCTGTCTCTCTCTCTTTCTTTTTCATCTTCATTGTTCAGTTTATTAATTACATTGTTCCCTCTTTTCCCCCCTGTAGTTCCCCTCCACCTGGTACCCCTCCCACCCTCCGCCCTCACCCCCCTCCACTGTCCTCTCCCATAGTTGCAGATTTTTGTCCAGTTTCTTGCTGCACTTCCCACACCCCCTTTCTCCCCAAGAGTTGTCAGTCCATTCTCTCTCTATGTCCGTGATTCTGTTACATTCACCAGTTTATCCTGTTCATCGGATTTTTAATTCACTTGATTTTTAGATTCATTTGTTGATAGATGTGTATTTGGTGTTCATAATTTACACTTTTATCTTTTTCTTCTTCCTCTTCTTAAAGAATATCTTTCAGCATTTCATATAATATCGGTTTGGTGGTGATGAACTCCTTTAGCTTTTTCTTATCTGCGAAGCACTTTATCTGACCCTCAATTCTGCATGATAGCTTTGCTGGATAGAGTAATCTTGGTTGTAGATACTTGCTATTCATCACTTTGAATATTTCTTGCCACTCCCATCTGGCCTGCATCGTTTCTGTTGAGAAATCCGCTGACAATCGTATGGGTGCTCCCTTATAGGTAACTAACTGTTTTTCTCTTGCTGCTTTTAATATTCTCTCTTTGTCTTTTGCTCTTGGCATTTTAATTATGATGTGCCTTGGTGTGGTCCTCTTAGGGTTCCTATATATTGGGGTTCGGTGCACGTCTTGGACTCCTAAGTTTATTTCTTTTACCAGGTGTGGGAAGTTTTCAGTCACTATTTCTTCAAGTAGGTTTTCATTTTTTTGGTCTCTCTCTTTTTCTGGCACCCCTATAATTTGGATGTTGGTATGCTTGAGGTTGTCCCAGAGGCCCCTTACACTATCTTCAGTTTTTTGGATTCTTTTGGTTTCTTGAGTTTTCAGCTGAGTGGATTTTACCTCTTTGTATTTCAAATCTTTAACTTGGTTCTTGGGGTGCTCCAGAGCACTTTTAGGTCTTTGTATAATATTTTTTATTTCAGTCAGTGTATGCTTAATTTCTGGTTGGTCCTTTTTCATATCCTTGAGAGTCTCCTTCATATCCTTGAGGGTCTCATTCATTTCCTTGTAGGTCTCATTCATTTCCACATTGGTCTTAATCATTTCCACATTGGTCTTGATCATTTCCTTGCAGGTCTCGTTCATATCCTTAAGGGTCTCGTTCATATCCTTTGTGGTCTTGCTTATTTCCTTATAGGCCTCGACCTTTTGTTGGAGCCTCTTGAGAAGCCCTATAACCGTGGTTTTGAATTCCATGTCCAGTCGTTTTTTTTCCCTCCATTTCTTTCACATCTGATTTCTTTCCATGTCTCTGCATGGTGGCTGCTTCCCTGAGTTGGTCTATTAGTTTTGTGTGGTAGACGTCCTACAAGGGACAGTGGGTCAGCCTCCCCAGTTACCTGAGGTGGATATGGGTTGCACAGTCTTGCTGAAGTTAAGCTCAGGTTAATCGTTGTTAGCACTTGGAGGGGTTGACCTCCAGGCCAATTGTCTGTGAAGTTCAGCTGTGCTCAGGTTGGATGAGCGGAGTCTCCAGGCCAAGCAGACAGCATTAGCTCCGCCCTATGCAGCCCCAGGGATTCTGTGCTGGGGGCAGTGGCCGCCAGCACCTCTGAGAGAGAGCTGCTGTGGAGCTCCACTGGCTGCCGGGGAATTCAGACTCTCCCCAAATGATTCTGCACACCCAACATCTCACCCAGGGTCCTAAAACAAAGCAGTCTGACAGTTTCCCGAATGAGAGAGCAAGTCGCGAGCGCTCTCTATGCAGTTACGCAGCTGCGCTGTTCCCAAGGTCACGCGCAAGCTCGCCTTTTCCACAAGCTGGTAGATCCTTGCAGCGCCTGAGCTTCGGTGTGTCCTCCCACTGTCCAGTTTTTACCCCGTATGATAGTGGGTTCCCTGGACTTCACCCAGAGCTGTAGAATCAGTCCAGTGGGACGTCTTTGTCTCCCCCGTTTGAGAAAACTGGCCGGTTTTCAGCCACCCGCCCTATCCGCGGTGTGTGCGCTCCAAACCTCTCTCCCCGCAAATCTTCAACACTGTCCTCAGCTGCTCCTCTGAGTCACAGTGTCTTATCTTCACTTTTATTTGTGGAATTTACTCAGCCAGCTTTCTGGTGATTCTGGAAGGTGTTTGTTCTTTCATTAAGTTGTAGTTTTAAAATTGCTGTGTATGACGGTAAGATAGGTGTTTTTCCTATGCCGCCATCTTGGTTCCCTCAGTATTACTCCTTCTTAATAGTATTTCTTAATAGTATTACTTAATAGTATTTAATAGTATTACTTAATAGATTTCTTAATAGTATTGCTCCTTCGGGAATGCTTTGTCATAAATTAAAAGTAGGTGAAATCATCATGCTACTGAGAAATCTTAATAGTAAATGCGATCTTTGTACTGGAACTAGATTTATTATCAAAAGAGTGTGACCTAACATAATCCAAGTTGAAGTATTAACAGGATCTGCAGAAGGAGAGGTTGTTCTGATTCCAAGAATTGATTTGTCGCCATCTGACACTGGCCTCCTATTTAATTCGAAGAGAGTTTCCCGTGATGCCAGCATTTGCGATGATTATTAATAAATCATAAGAACAAACTCTAGACAGAGTAGGAATATTCGTACCTGAACCTGTTTTCAGATATGGTCAGCTATATGTTGCTTTCTCTAGAGTTCGAAGAGCGTGTGGCTTAAAGTTAATATTGTAAATACTTCATCACAAGGGAAATTAGTCAAGCACTCTGAAAGTATTTTTACTTTTAATGTTAGTATACAGGGAGATATTAGAATAAGTTTAATCAGTTTATTAGTCATTGTTTTTTTATCAATGTTTTTATATCATGTTTTTGTTTTTATTTCATGTCTTTGTTATATCATGTTATTTTTAATCAATTTATATATTATTTTCTTACATTTTACTAATTTTCTTTCATCTTTGACACTTCTAATATAGACAAATGGCGAATAGTGATATTAAAATATTTTTTCTAATTAATCTTCTTTCATTGTGCATGAACCCATGCACTGGGCCACTAGTATTCTGTAAAACACAAGATCTGAAATGCTTACCAAACTCACTCTGCTAGTTTGTGGAGCAGGTAAACCAAGAACTCAGATTGTTTGACTCTTTAATCTAGCACTGCCTTCCTAGAACAGAAAGTCTACAAATCGCAGAATTAATGAGAATATTTTAATGCAAAAGACAGGTGAAGGAAATTTTCTTTGCATCCTACAGCCCAAAAGAAGTTCACTGTGCTTGTGAGAAAAATACTGTTAGTGAGATAATGGCCCAGTTATTTTTAGCACACCCCAAATCCAAATTGGAGTGTGGTACAGAGGTACGGAGTTAGTGGGTGCATGAGACAGAGACCAAAGCTCCATTCTCAGAGAGCTTCTGTAATTTGTGGTTGGAAGGGCACCTGTTGCATTTGTGAGGCAGGTCATCACTAGCTGAAATAATAGGGAAAGTGCTAAAGTGCTGGCAAGTATCAGAATAATTAGTGAGTTTGGGGTAATTCCTTGTCACTGGATAGGTTGCATTTTCCGTAATCCTTTTACAAAATAGAAAAAGGCAGTGAAGATTAGTGGAATTGGTGTGGCAATCTTAGGAAGTGTTCTAAAAAAAACAAAACAAACATGCTAACTGCTTTTTAAGGAATATTTTTACCTTGTATTTCCAGTGGTACTAGAATACTGAACTTGGACTTCCTGCCTGTAATCCCTGTACTGAACCCACTTTGGAGTTGCTTTCTCTAGAGTTCGAAGAGCGTGTGATGTTAAAATTAAAATTGTAAATACGTTTGTAAACGTTTAATAACGTTTTAATAAGGTTGTTTTTTTTTTTAAGTGCTCAACTCTTGCCTCAAATTAGAAGGGAAAATAAAATTGCAAGCCAAGGTCAAATTTTTTTGGTTCTGTGTAATGTTCTTATGTAAGTTATTGGAATGGCTCTTCTTAGAATATCAACATTAAATAGACGAACTTTTTAAAAATCCATCTGGTAGTAGGCCAGAAATGATTATGGAGACGTTAGCTAATTAACATTCTCCATTTAGTACTTAATAACCTGTTTATGATGGGCTTTCATTGATTACTGCAAGTAAATGTTAGGAAAGTCTTTATAGCAAATGTGCCCACAGGGCTCTACTGCGGCCAGAGTAAAGGCACACTCTCCGCTCTTGTTTCTGTGTGTGGGATTTCACTTAAAAGGTCTGAATGAACTTACTTTCATTGCAACTAAAAACCAAAGTGTTAATCTGTTATCAGGAACAGTGATTCCTCGAGCTGAAGTAAAGTTAGATGTATGCTGAATCTCATGAAAAATTACTGAATGGAGAAGATAAATACTGTTGAATTCATTTTATACAAAGCAAAACCCCAAATTTTTATGACCCATTTTATAGCTTAGAGAACATCAAGTAGGTATCATTCATCCTTAGGGCTTTTTAAGGTGTTATTCAACATATGTGATTTTGTCAACTTGGGCTAGTTTTTGTATTTTCTCAGATTTGCTTGTGTGTGTTTTTAAAACTATTTTAAAATTGTTTTTTAAAGAATCAGCCATCAAAGTTGGCAAGCGTTAAGCATTCTAATTAGTTCAACATACTGACTAATTCTCTGAATTATTAGTTCAAAGGAGAGTGTGGACAGGGATGAAATTAGATTTAGGCATTTTTCACTCTGCTTGTTTTAGGATGCTCAGGGTTACTTTGATCTGTAAATAACAGATGCTTTTCATGCATGGCTCAGGATACTTAAAACATATCTAACACTTGGTCTCAGACTTAAGGCCCATCACTCTTATCCTGAGTTGGATATACATACTTGTAACTGTATAGTAATTTTAGAGAAGATGTTTTTGTGGTTGATAGTTAAAACTAGGATATTTTATTCTCCATAATATGTATCCATAGGTTTAGTACTTTTTATAAACTGGCATAGTTAGTTATAAGGTAAACCAATTTTACTTTATTAGCTGCTAATGTTCACTTATTTAAATGTCAGTTTTAAGAGTAAAAGCTTAGGCAACTGTGAAAGCATAAAAATTTTGTTTACATGTGTATGCATGCATACACACACGATAATTACTTATGTGTATGTGTGTATATACATATATATATATGTATATACACACATATAATCACATTTTTAGCCATCTGCGTGGTAAAGATAATATATTTGCTTTTTTAATTAACTGGATATTCCGCTTAACTTTAGTAATTGTCTAATAACTAGATTTAAGAGCAAACCTAGTAGTGTGCATTAGTTTCACAATTTACTACCTCTTCTGGTTTTCGTGTAGGAAAACTTGAGTATCATTGGGAATCTTTTGGTAAGGAGAGGCATTGGATGAATGGTGGACTGGGTGAGAGAAGTGAAAGACCAAGAGAGTAGGGACTGAGAAACCCTTGAATCCTGCTCTCCACATTCCCTGATCAGCGGGCTCCTTCGCAGGCCCTGCTTCAACCGAGTACAAGATGCAGAGACACCTTGTGACAGGAGTCCAGCCAGAGTACTGTACTGTGCAGGCCTCCTATTTAGAATTAGAAATGTTAGTCATAATGTCTTGTATTAATCAGAGAATACTTAATATACTCTTTTAGTATAAACTCTTTTGGAGAGTGCCATTAAACTACATGAGGTTTTACAACACATTTCATTTTGAGACTTTCCTTTGTAAAAATATTGTACTATCCTAACGGAAGCTTCTTTACTCAGTCATGCCTTAGGATACCCACGCTCTGGTTGTAATTATGTCACTTAGTATCTTTTGCCTGTGAAAGTTGTTGAATCTCCCTGGGCTTTGGTTTTCTCATTTTTAAAAGGGTTGGTAGACTTGTGGCCTTGCTAAACCACAGCCTGATTTACAAGAACGTTTTACTGGTATTGGCACACAGCCACTCTCACATCTGCCTCCTCTCCGACTGCTTGGGCGCGGACTGTGGCCACGATAGACACTATGGCCTGCAAAGCCTCTTCACAGAACGTCTGCTGACTCTTGGACGAGATCATATTGAAGGCCCTGCTTTGCCTGCCCTAGGTCTTCTTTATGTGCATATCTATTTACTTAGTATTTTAAGTCTTTATTGTTGAATGTATTACTTATGTCCCTTCCCTGCCCCTCCCCACTTTTGACTTCTAGCCAGTCCCAGTCCCTTGCCCTAGGCTTTCTCCACCCTATTGTCTCTGTTCATGGGTTATGCATAAATACTAGTTCCTTGGATGATCTCTTCCCACCCACCCACTTCCACCTTCCTTCTGGGACTCGAACGTCTGTTCTATGCTTTTATGTCTTTGGATCTATTTTGTTCATCAGTTTATTTTGTTCATTAGATTCCACCTATGAGTAAGATCATGTGATACTTGACTTTCTCTGATTCTAAGGATCAAAAGTCTTTATTTTTGTTAAGGGTGTAATATACCATATACCATGTTGCAATGTTCATTTCCCCCATTGTCAGCTTTGCTAATTATAAAGAGAAAGAAAATGCTGACCAGATCATTGGTTCTCTAAGAGTGGTCCCTGGCCCAGCAGCAGCAGCATTACCTGGGAACCATTTAAAAATGCAGACTCACAGGCCCCACCCCAGACCTTTGAATCGGAAAGGGGGGGGGCGTGGTACCAGCACTGTGCTTCAGAGCACCCCAGTGATTCCGATGCTCCTGAAGTGTGAGGACCATGGGACTAGATGCTATCAAGTTCAAGTAAAGGTTTTTTTCTATTTTAATTTGAAATGAAGAACAAATTAAATTCTACAACTGGAGAAAAATGTTTGATATTATTACAAAAAACAGAAATTAATATTTTTTTCTTCGCCAGTAAAGCCTTTTATAAATTGTCTATAATTTTTAAATGAGAAATTCTTTGAAAGATACATTTATGTCACTTTCAGCACAGTGTTTATTAATGGACAAAAAGAAAAGTAATACAATTGATTTTTTTTTTCATGTGATTTTCTTGGTGGAGGATTACTTTGAGTTATTTTAAAACTAATAATTTGAAATAGTTTTCAGAATAAAAGAATCCCATCAATAATTATTCTGCTTATAAAATGAATACTTTAAGAAAAGAGCATTTAGGGGGCACAGTAGCTTGTCCGCTGTGGCTGCCTTTCTTACCCATTTAGTGAGGTCTGTGTTGACTGGACTGTTTTCCGTGCTGAAAACCCCTAAAATGAAGCACTAGTGAGACTAGTCATCTGTTCGGGGAGATCACAAGCAGAATGCTTCGTAGTAAATCGCAGAGAGGACAAGAGAGCTGCACCTGTCAGGAAAGCAGTGCGGGAGGAGGGCAGGCTATTTGGAGAATTGCTTTCATCCTTGAGAGACCTCACACCTACTTCATTTGGCACACACAGTTCCCATCTCTTGGAGAATAGTCTTTGCCCTTCCCCTGACCCAAATCTATAGATGCAACATAGGAATGGAAGTTTTAACATAAAAACTCATCTAAAAATGCAGTGTATATAAACATAATTAACTACATTTTGTTGAAAAGGGACTCTTGGTTTTGTGTGTGTGTGTATGTATACATGTACACACGTACATTGTTATATATACACATATACATTTATATATACCATTCATTTGATATGTGTGTGAATATGTATAGGCACATTTTGATATATATATATATATTTTAAATGCATACAATAAACGTTCATATGTATAAAATCCTGTAATACTATATTTTAAACTGCTTCCGAAATCTGTGTTAACTCTCAGCCACAAAGTTCTCTAGGCCGAATGTATTATGCTGATTGCTTTTACTTTTTTTTTCTAATTTTTAAAAATATTTTTTGCATTTTCTTTTTTTAAATGCACCCAAAATATAATGTAATTCAAAGGGAACAAAAATGTGTGTGTTCACACAAGCATGTTTAAGAAGTCACCCTTTATAATAAACTAGTGGCCCGGTGCATGAAATTTGTGCACATTAAAAGGGTATTAATTAGAGGAAATATTTTAATAGTGCTATTTGCCCTTTCTCTATAATAAAAGTGTAAGAGATAAAAGGTAATGAGAACAATGTATATGAAAATAATACATAATTTCATTAATAAATAATAACAAAATGATATAGCAACAATAACAAACTCATGATATAAAAACAACATTGATGTAAATAATGATTGATAAAGTGATTAAACTTATTCTAATATCTCTCTGTCTACCACATTAGCAGTGAAAACACTTTCAGAGTGTCTGACTAATTTCACTTGGGATAAAGTATTTACAACTTTAACATCACATGCTCTTTGAACTCTAAAGAAAGCAACATAATAACTGACCATGTGTGAAAACGGGTTCAGGTAGGAATATTCCTACTCTGTCTAGAGTTTGTCCTTATGATTTATTAATAGTCATTGCAAATGCTGGCATCATGGGAAACTGTCATCGAATTAATTTAAATGCGAGGCCAGTGTCAGATGGGGACAAATCTATTCTTGGAATCAGAACAACCTCTCCCTCTGCAGATCCTCTTAATACTTCAGCTTCGATAATGTTAGGTAGTTACCTTTTGAGAATAAATCTGGTACCATTACAAAGACCCCATTTACTATTAAGATTTCTCAATAGCATGATGATTGCACCCACTTTCAATTTTAATTTATGACACGGCATTCCTGAAGGAGTAATACTATTAAGAAATTCAATGGGAAAATTTTCCTTTTCAACATAATCTGTTGAGTCAATGGAATCATCACTCAAATAGGTGTGAAAATCTCCATCAAGTACATCCAAAATTTCTTCATTTAATTTTTGAACATGCTCATTTTTTGGACAAAGAATTGCACATTTAGATATATTTTTAATATAATATATATAGAAGATATACTATTTCCAAAGGTGGCTTCAATAGTAGATCCATTACAAATCATTTCATGGAGAATTTCAATAATATCCATTCCTAAATGAAAACTGCTATCAAGTTTGCCATCTCCAAGTTTTATTAACCATTCTATATGAGCAGAATCCTGATCTCATATTTGTTTTAAGAGACAACTTTCTGAAACATCTCCAAACATCACGGTACTTTAAACTCGTTTGTACTATGGCCGATCGCATAGCATGTGGCACGATACTGACACATTGTCGAAAATCCCCTCTGAGAAGGAGAACTTTTCCACCAAATGCAACATTCAAATTCATAATTTCTCTTAGTAATCTGTCTATGGCGTTTATAGCATGACTGGATGCCATGGTGCATTCATCAATAATAAGAAGTTGGGCCTTTTTAAAGGTTTTAGCAACTTTGCCACACACGGCAGGGGCCACCATGGGTCCCTCAGCCTGACCTGCACCCTCTCTAATCTGGGAACCTCAGGGGAGCCCTCTCGAATCTGGGAGTTTTTGTCTGTCTTTGCAATCATATGAGCGAATTGTCTGAGACCCCAACCCAGTTTGGTTTGATGCCCAGAATAATAGAGGTCTTATTTTTCTTCCTCCATTGGTGGAAATCTCCTAGAAGTTGCAGGATATCTTCCCTTTAATTTTCCCTCGACACTCTGATTTTACTTATGTCTCTCACCTTTGCTTTCCCTTCATCCCCCACCCACAACAGTAACTTCTCCCAGGCTCATTTTGATATAGTGTCTAGGAGATCCCGCAGTGCGTCTGCCACGAGAACTACATTTCCCAGCATTCTTGGTGCTCCCCGCACTCTGGGTTTCTGCTTCTGGTTCAGTTAACTGCAGGAACCAAAAGGACTGTG
This sequence comes from Antrozous pallidus, assembly GCA_027563665.1. Classification (NCBI taxonomy): domain Eukaryota; kingdom Metazoa; phylum Chordata; class Mammalia; order Chiroptera; family Vespertilionidae; genus Antrozous; species Antrozous pallidus. Next base: position 7,752,273 of record CM050524.1, on the reverse strand, counting down.
AACTTCCTCCACCTGGTGGTGATCCCCCGGGGTCTCTGCATACCCTAGAGACTGGCAGTCAGCCCTCCCACCCCTACTGTGGGTGCTGGGCTGGTGGCATGGACCCGAACCGCCGCTTGGGGCCAGAGCATGCACAAGCGGTTGGGGCAAGGCAGGAACATCCCTGTCTCCCAAGGTCCCCGGACGCCAGCAGCCAGCCTCATCATGGACGCTGGGCTGGGGGGCATGCAGGGACCCCTGGACCTCACACAGCGGTGGCCACCAGGGTATCTGCATGCTCCAGAGGCCAGCAGCCAGCTCCTTGTTGTGGGTGCTGGGCTGGAGGCGTGGACCCAAACTGCCGCTTGGCTTCAGAGCTTGTGACCCAGTGCCTGGGCCTGACAACTCACAGCCCCACCCTCGCACCTCACACTCATTACCCAAGGTGCCCCGGGCGCTCATTTGCACGTCCCACATGACAGGTAAACCCCACAGTTCACTCACAGCCAACTATCAGAGCAACCAACATGCGAGCCTTGTGAGGGGATCCCATGGCATCATATTCCCCTAATCGTCCCGAGGTCACTGCGAAAGGACACGACTCAGTCACAGTAACTGAAAGGAGGGATCTCGCCAGCCCTTAAATACCGTGTGGGCAGAGCTTATAGCGTACTTGCTTCCTCAGCACTGCGGCCATGCCCCCGCTGGCCTTGCCAGCCTCGCCTCCAGTCTGCTGGCCATGTCCCCTGCTCCTGATTGGCTGGTAGCATAGCAAAGGTACAGTCACATTAGTATATTACTATTTTACTATATACTAGGGGCCCGGTGCATGAAATTCGTGCACTGGGCGTGGGTGGTCCCTCAACCCAACCTGCCCCCTCTCACATACTGGGAGCCCTCAAGGGATGTCCAACTGATGGCTCACCCCCAGCCTGCATCCAGCCATCGCCCTGCTCAGCTCAGCCCCAGCTGTCTGTGACCTCCCAGCTCCTGAGGCGGGGCGCTCACTGCCACTTCCACTCACAGCGCCCGGGGGCCGGGCGGCTCCTTGCTGCTGCTGCCGCCATCACCACTGCTGCTGCCGCCGCTTCCTCTCACAGTGCCTGGGGGCTGGGCACTCACTGCCACTGCTGTTTCATCTCCACCCCCGGGCTGGCACTCACGCCACTTGGCCCCGCCCCCGCTCCTGATTGGCTGATAGTATAGCCAATCAGGAGCGAAGGTACGGTCAAATTTGCATGTTTCTCTTTTATTATATAGGAAGATAATTAAATATCTTCAAATAATAATGATACATTTTGTGAGGTCTCCTTTTCTTCAGGTAAACAGTTTTAGCTTTTTAGATTATAGGTGGTTTTTGTTTTTTATTAAACATCAGGCTTGTTTGAATGTCTTATAACTCCTTGATGACCATCTTCCTCATGCAAGCAATTTTTTTTAAAGGTAATATGTAGTTGCTTCAGTTTTAGATTTTACAGATGACATATTTGGCTATCCCTGGGCAAAAAACAGTTAAAAATAATAGTATTTAATATTTAATAAGTGACCAGGCTTCTTAAACCATCTGGAATTTTATTTTCTTTGCACGCAGCATCTGAGTTTCAGCTGTTAGCTTTTCTCCTTTGCTCTGGGGATGGCCAGTTGCTTTTAAGTCTTTGATGCTTGCTGTGTCAGCCCTTTTCATATTTTCAAAATGCCCGTTGTAAAAGGGCTTTTCATCCATTCGTGCTGATAATTCTTTTGAACTTGAAGTTTGAACCAAACTAATCAAATTTAATTATAGCTCAAATCCTGTTACTGTGAACTCCGGTAGACTTCTAGGCTGTTTTTTTTTGTTGTTGTTGTTATACTGGAGTTCAGCCATTATCAATAGTACTTGGTGTGAGTGGACCATTGACTGCAGTTGGGGAGATCTTTTGGAATGCTCAAATTTATATTATGTTGACATTGGTAAATATGATTTGAACTTTATTCTTTTCTAAAGGAAATACTGAATTAGTCTCAAATAAAATTTCTCTTTATTTGCATGTTTCAAGTAATGTTTTCTGATTCATCTTTAACTGTTTTGTGGTGTTTGTGTTTTTTTGTCGTTGTTAAACCTCACCTGAGGATATTTTTTTCATTGATTTTTAGAGGGAGGGAGAGAGACAAAGAGAAAGAAACAACTATGTAAGAGAGACACATTGATTGCTTGCCTCCCACATAAGCCCCGACCAGGGACAGGGACCGAGCCTGCAACCGAGGTACATACATGCCCTTGACCCAACCCAGGATCCTTCAGTCTGCAGGCTGATGCTCTATCCACGGAGCCATTCCAGCTAGGGCTCATCTTTAACAGTTTGAACAATTAAATTTCACATACTACTTTTTAAAAGAATCCTTGAATTTTGTTGTTGCTGATTCTTGTTTTTGCTTGTTTTGAAGATCCAAATTTTGAAGATTTAGCGGACATTTCTGTATGCCCTCCTGGGGGCATCACCATGGTGGTTGGTCCAGGATAATTTTAGAGAGCAGAGGGTTAACATTTTCATTTAGGAAAAAAATGCTTTCAATTCCATACATGTTTGGACAGACTACACTGAGTATTAGCCTTTTCTTATCGAAGTGTTGCCATTAAGAACTGAGATTGATGTGACATACTTTATCTGTGGTTACAGATGGTGGGAGCTAGGAACTTAACGCCTGCAGACATGACCGGAGCACTGGTGCTGAGGTTAGTAGCGTGGCCTCTGAAGGAAGCCTTGCCCCCTGGTTTCAGATCTTCGTGCCAGTGCTTACTAGTCCCATGTCCTTAGGCAAGGTATTTGATCTCGCTGATCTCATTTCTTCCTCTGTGATGAGGGTTTCATAAAGTTGGGAAGGTTGAACCTATTTTGCCCACCACAATGTACAAAGTGCCCTGACTTTCCGTCCAGAACTGAAGTCCTAGAGGATGCCCGTTAGGGTTTATTGTTGTCACGAAGTCATCATTGGTAGGAGAGCTGCCCTGGAACTTGCTGGCCTCATCTAAGAGCCTATCATTTAGCTTCATTCTCTGTCCCTAGTACTCCATCTGATGTGTTGGGCACACCATGAATTCCGTCTTTGGATGGAGCCTCTTCATTTACTTTTATAATTTCCAGACCATGAATTTCAAAGTGGTAGTCTAGAATGTTGGGACCATAAAGTTTTTTAAAACTTTAAGTGAACATGTTGAGATGGAGTGGTTTTGAACATAGGTCCAGATATTCAAGTTTTCTTGGGAAATCAGGCAGTAGTGAGTGCACATTCCTGCCTGCCCAGTTTAGTCAGAGACTGTACGCTAGACCACAGAGACTCTGCGCCTGCGTTGTTTTGACACTTTCCTCAGGTCAGCTGTTTGTGCCTGGTGTTTTGTTTGGGGCAGCAGTTTAGACTAAGCAGTTGTTCTCAGCTGTGTGCTATTCCACTAATTCTTCCCTGGGGGCCTATTTTGAGCTGTGTATAAAACATACAGTTGTTGAAATCTAGTATACACAGTAGTGTTTTGCTTTTGTCTAACAGAAGAAACAGTGAGCTGTGCAGATGGGTCTGTGAGGTCCGATCAGGATGCAATTTGCTGAAAATAAATGGTAGAAATTTTAGCCTTGTTTAAAGCTTAAGTCGAAAAAAAGTGGGATATGGGAGAGCTTTGCCTTCTGAGTGTGTAAGAGAGCACAGTTGGTGCAAATCACAGTGCCAAGTCTCACAGTGCCAAGTGTCAGTGCTAAGATCCCAGTGCTAAGTTTCCCAGTGCTAAGTGTCACAGTGTTAAGTGTCACAGTTCTAAATGTCACAGTGCCAAGTGTCACAGTGCCAAGTGTCAGTGTCATGTGCTGAATGTCACAGTGCTGAGTGTCACAGGCTAAGTATCACAGTGTTAAGTGTCACAGTGCTAAGTGTCACAGTGTTAAGTGTCACAGTGCCAAGTGTCACAGTGCCAAGTGTCAGTGTCATGTGCTGAATGTCACAGTGCTGAGTGTCACAGGCTAAGTATCACAGTGTTAAGTGTCACAGTGCTAAGTGTCACAGTGCTAAGTGTCACAGTGCCAAGTATCCCAGTGCTAAGTATCCCAGTGCTAAGTGTCACAGTGTTAAGTGTCACAGTGTTAAGTGTCCCAGTGCTAAGTGTCCCAGTGCTAAGTGTCACAGTGTTAAGTGTCGCAGTGTTAAGTGTCCCAGTGCTAAGTGTCCCAGTGCTAAGTGTCACAGTGCTAAGTGTCAGAGTGTTAAGTGTCGCAGTGCTAAGTGTCCCAGTGCCAAGTGTCCCAGCGCCAAGTGTCCCAGCGCCAAGTGTCATGTGCTGAATGTCACAGTGCTGAGTGTCACAGGCTAAGTATCACAGTGCTAAATATCACAGTGTTAAGTGTCAATGCTAAGTATCACAGTGCCAACTATCACAGTGCTAAGTGTCACAGTGCTAAGTGTCACAGTGCTAAGTGTCCTGGTGCTAAGTGTCACGGTGCTAAGTGTCACGGTGCTAAGTGTCCCAGTGCTAAGTGTCACAGTGCTAAGTGTCACAGTGCTGAATGTCACAGTGCTGAGTGTCACAGGCTAAGTATCACAGTGCTAAATATCACAATGTTAAGTGTCAATGCTAAGTATCACAGTGCCAACTATCACAGTGCTAAGTGTCACAGTGCTAAGTGTCCTGGTGCTAAGTGTCACGGTGCTAAGTGTCACGGTGCTAAGTGTCACAGTGCCAAGTGTCACAGTGCCAAATGTCACAGTGCTAAGTGTCACGGTGCTAAGTGTCACAGTGCTAAGTGTCCTGGTGCTAAGTGTCACGGTGCTAAGTATCACAATGCCAAGTGTCACAGTGCCAAGTGTCACAGTGCTAAGTGTCATGTGCTGAATGTCACAGTGCTGAGTGTCACAGGCTAAGTATCACAGTGCTAAATATCACAGTGTTAAGTGTCAATGCTAAGTATCACAGTGCCAACTATCACAGTGCTAAGTGTCACAGTGCTAAGTGTCCTGGTGCTAAGTGTCACGGTGCTAAGTGTCACGGTGCTAAGTGTCACAGTGCCAAGTGTCACAGTGCCAAATGTCACAGTGCTAAGTGTCACGGTGCTAAGTGTCACTGTGCTAAGTGTCATGGTGCTAAGTGTCACGGTGCTAAGTATCACAATGCCAAGTGTCACAGTGCCAAGTGTCACAGTGCTAAGTGTCACAGTGCTGAATGTCACAGTGCTGAGTGTCACAGGCTAAGTATCACAGTGCTAAATATCACAGTGTTAAGTGTCAATGCTAAGTATCACAGTGCCAAGTATCACGGTGCTAAGTGTCACAGTGCTAAGTGTCACGGTGCTAAGTGTCACAGTGCTAAGTGTCACAGTGCCAAGTGTCACAGTGCCAAGTGTCACAGTGCTAAGTGTCACAGTGCTAAGTGTCACAGTGCTAAGTGTCCTGGTGCTAAGTGTCATGGTGCTGAGTATCATGGTGCTAAGTGTCACAGTTCTAAGTGTCACAATGCCAAGTGTCACAGTGCCAAATGTCACAGTGCTAAGTGTCACTGTGCTAAGTGTCCTGGTGCTAAGTGTCACGTTGCTAAGTGTCACGGTGCTAAGTGTCACGGTGCTAAGTGTCACAGTTCTAAGTATCACAATGCCAAGTGTCACAGTGCCAAGTGTCACAGTGCTAAGTGTCATGTGCTGAATGTCACAGTGCTGAGTGTCACAGGCTAAGTATCACAGTGCTAAATATCACAGTGTTAAGTGTCAATGCTAAGTATCACAGTGCCAAGTATCACGGTGCTAAGTGTCACAGTGCTAAGTGTCACAGTGTTAAGTGTCCCGGTGCTAAGTGTCACAGTGCTAAGTGTCACAGTTCTAAGTATCACAATGCCAAGTGTCACAGTGCCAAGTGTCACAGTGTTAAGTGTCATGTGCTGAATGTCACAGTGCTGAGTGTCACAGGCTAAGTATCACAGTGCTAAATATCACAGTGTTAAGTGTCCCAGTGCTAAGTGTCACAGTGCTAAGTGTCATGTGCTGAATGTCACAGTGCTGAGTGTCACAGGCTAAGTATCACAGTGCTAAATATCACAGTGTTAAGTGTCAATGCTAAGTGTCACAGTGCCAACTATCACAGTGCTAAGTGTCCTGGTGCTAAGTGTCCTGGTGCTAAGTGTCACGGTGCTAAGTGTCACGGTGCTAAGTGTCACAGTGCTAAGTGTCCCAGTGCTAAGTGTCACAGTGCTGAATGTCACAGTGCTGAGTGTCACAGGCTAAGTATCACAGTGCTAAATATCACAGTGTTAAGTGTCAATGCTAAGTATCACAGTGCCAACTATCACAGTGCTAAGTGTCACAGTGCTAAGTGTCCTGGTGCTAAGTGTCACGGTGCTAAGTGTCACGGTGCTAAGTGTCACGGTGCTAAGTGTCACAATGCCAAATGTCACAGTGCTAAGTGTCACAGTGCTAAGTGTCCTGGTGCTGTCACAGTGCTAAGTGTCACAGTGCTAAGTGTCCTGGTGCTAAGTGTCATGGTGCTAAGTGTCACGGTGCTAAGTGTCACAGTTCTAAGTATCACAATGCCAAGTGTCACAGTGCTAAGTGTCACAGTGCTAAGTGTCATGTGCTGAATGTCACAGTGCTGAGTGTCACAGGCTAAGTATCACAGTGCTAAATATCACAGTGTTAAGTGTCAATGCTAAGTATCACAGTGCCAACTATCACTGTGCTAAGTGTCACAGTGCTAAGTGTCCTGGTGCTAAGTGTCACGGTGCTAAGTGTCACGGTGCTAAGTGTCACAATGCCAAGTGTCACAGTGCCAAATATCACAGTGCTAAGTGTCACAGTGCTAAGTGTCCTGGTGCTAAGTGTCACAGTGCTAAGTGTCACGGTGCTAAGTGTCACAGTTCTAAGTATCACAATGCCAAGTGTCACAGTGCCAAGTGTCACAGTGCTAAGTGTCATGTACTGAATGTCACAGTGCTGAGTGTCACAGGCTAAGTATCACAGTGCTAAATATCACAGTGTTAAGTGTCAATGCTAAGTATCACAGTGCCAAGTATCACGGTGCTAAGTGTCACAGTGCTAAGTGTCACAGTGTTAAGTGTCCCGGTGCTAAGTGTCACAGTGCTAAGTGTCCCGGTGCTAAGTGTCACGGTGCTAAGTATCACGGTGCTAAGTGTCACGGTGCTAAGTGTCCCAGTGCTAAGTATCACAGTGTTAAGTGTCACAGTTCTAAGTATCACAATGCCAAGTGTCAGAGTGCCAAGTGTCACAGTGCTAAGTGTCATGTGCTGACTGTCACAATGCTAAGTGTCACAGTGCTAAGTATCCCAGTGCTAAGTGTAACAGTGTTAAGTGTCACAGTGCTAAGTATCCCAGTGCTAAGTGTCATAGTGCTAAGTATCCCAGTGCTAAGTATCCCAGTGCTAAGTGTCACAGTGTTAAGTGTCACAGTGTTAAGTGTCACAGTGGTAAGTAAGTGTCCCAGTGCTAAGTGTCCCAGTGCTAAGTGTCACAGTGCTAAGTGTCATGTGCTGAATGTCACAGTGCTGAGTGTCACAGGCTAAGTATCATAGTGCTAAATATCACAGTGTTAAGTGTGAATGCTAAATATCACAGTGCCAAGTATCACAGTGCCAAGTGTCCCAGTGCTAAGTATCACAGTGCTAAGTGTCACAGTGCTAAGTATCCCAGTACTAAGTGTCACAGTGCTAAGTATCCCAGTACTAAGTGTCACGGTGCTAAGTGTCACAGTGCTAAGTTTCACAGCTGACTAAATTTCATTAAAACTGTTTCCTAATCCTACTTAATAAAGATGTAATATGCAAATGGTCGTTACACTGTGAAGTGTAAGCACCAGCCACGTAACGACTGGATCACAGATCAGCAGGAGGGTAGGGCAGCGAGCTACAAATGGGCTGTGGAGAGCTATAGAGGGGGCAGGGCAGCAGGCTATGAGGGGGGAACGGTGGGAGGTGGAAGAGCTACAGGAGGACGGGGCAGTGGGCAGAGAGCTACTGGGAGGATGGCAGCGAGCTACTGGCAAGCTACTGGCGCATGGATTTGTGCACAGGGCTACTAGTCTTTCATAAGTGGGTTTTTTGTGAGCATATAAATACTATAGTAAAGGGCAGGGGCGGTGGCTAGGGAGGGGTAGAAGGCATCAGTGGGGAATAAAAGGGGACATATGTAGTGCTTTCAACAATAAAGATAAATAAAATAAAAAACAAAAAAATAAATACTGTAGGTAAAAATGAGACCAATAAGACATGTCTTTATAATATAAGGGCTTAATTAAACTGAAATCAAAGTTCTGATATCAGCAGTTTTAATCTCTAGTGGGCTTTTAGAATATTGCGATTAAACCACTTGAACTTCGGGTGGTAAAATGTATGTAATATACAATTTGCCATTTTAACCATTTTAAAGTCTAATTCAATAGCATTAATTACATTCATAGTGTTGTGCAACAAGAACTGTTTAAAAAACTCTTTTGTCACACCAGTTGTAAACTCTGTAACCATTAAGCAATAACTCTCCATTCCCCTCGCTCCAAGCCCTCATAACCTCTAATCTATTTCCTTCTGTCTCTATGAGTTTGCTTATTCTAGAAGAGAATTATACAATATCTGTCCTTCTGTGTTTTGCTTATTTCACTTAATACAATTTTTTTCAAGGTTTATCTATGTTGCAGTTTGTATCACAACTTCATTTATTTTTAGGGCTGAACATTTTATTGTATGTATATGCCACATTTTGTTCATCTACTCATCTGTTGATGAACACTTGCGTTGTTTCACTTCTCGCTATTATGAATGTTGAAGTCCATTTGGGCTCCATAGCAAAACGCCATAGATGGGTTGATTACAAACAGTAGGGATTTATTGCTGACAGTTCTGGAGTCTGGGAATCCAAGATCAGGGTGCCAGCATGGTTAGGTGAGGGCCCTCTGCTGCTGCAGATGTCTCATTGTATCTTCACCTGGCAGGAGCAGCTAGGGAGCTCTGTAGGTCTTTTATAAAGAGCACTGGTCCCACTCAGCTGGTATTGCTCAGTGCTTGAGCGTTGGCCTGTGAACCAGGGGGTCATTGGTTTGATTCCTGGTCAGGGAACATGCCCAGGTTGCAAGCTTGATCCCCAGTGGGAGGCGTGCAGGAGGCAACCAATCAACGATTCTCTCTCATTGATGTTTCCATCTCTCATTCTCTCTCTTCTTGCCTCTTTGTAATCAATACAAAATATTTAAAAGAAAAGAAAAAAAGCACTAATCCCATTCATAAGGGCCCACTCATTACCTAATGACCTTATAAAGGCCCCCACCTTCTCACACCATCACAGTGGGCATTAGAATTTTGAGGGACACAAGCATTCTGTCTGTAGCACGCACTGAACATCGGTTGAAGTCTCTGTGTGATACTCTGCTTTCATTCTTGGGGCTATATACCTAGAAGAGGGATTGCCCGGTCATACAGTAATTCTGTGCTTAGCTTTTTGAAGAACTAATAGACTACCTCAGTGGCTGCATCATTTTGCATTTCCACCAAAACAGTATGTGGATTCTAATTTCTCTCTAATGCTTATTTTCCATCTTTTATTATAGCCATCCTAATAGGTATGAAATGCTATAAACCACTTGAATGTTTAAAATTAAATTAAAGATAGTTTATGAAAGCTTTAAACTTTGTTTTAAAATGCCCCAAGTTCAGTGATTTTAAAAAATTATTGTATATTAAAATATTTTATGTAAAATATTATTAGACCCTCTAATTCTTTTATATGTTAACACTAGAGGCCCAGTGCATGAAAATTCATGCACTGGATCGGGGAGGGGGGTCCCTAAGCCCAGCCTGCTCCCTCTCACAGTCTAGTAACCCTCAGGCGCGGGAGGCTACCCAGCTATCAGGGGAAGGCAATACCCCATCACACCTCTGCTACTGCTGCCACTGCCATCTGAAGCTTGCCTGTGCTTTGGGCCGGCCCTGGGCAGCTGGGGGGCTGAGGGGACTGGGGGACTCAAGAGGCGGGTGTGTGGCAGGGCTGAAGGGACTGGGGACCACCATCTTGTGGCTGTGGGTGCCGCCATCTTGAAGGGCGAGGCAGTCAATTAGCATATTCTCTCTTTATTAGATAGAATTGGCTATTTTTATGCCAATTGTAATGATCTTTAAAGTGTGTGTAGCCTACCTTAAAAAAAAAAGGTAAGTCGTGGCTGGTTTGCCTCAGTGCATAGAGCATTGGCCTGTGGACTGAAAGGTCTCAGGTTCAATTCCAGTGAAGGGCATGTACCTTGGTTGTGGGCACATCTCCATTGGGGGATGTGTAGGAAGCAGCTGATCGATGTTCCTGACTCTACCCTTTTTCCTTCCTCTCTGCAAAAAATGAACAAAATATATTTAAAAAAAATAAAATTTAAAAAAAGGTAAGCATTTTTTTGGAGGGAAAAAAGAACAAACTTCTTCAAATTAATGCCAACCTGTATTCCAATCATGGGAAACTAATTGGGATTCTCCAAACAGGTCATGCACATCACTTTCAAAGTGCATCAGCTTCAGCATTCCCTGGGATTGGATACAAATGCAAATTCTCAGACCCTACCAAAGTCAGAAATCGTAGGCTAGGGCCCAGAGTCTATGTTTTAACAAGCCCTCCAGATGATGTGTACCCAAGTTCATGCATTCTCTTTCTTCGTGCATTCCCTGTCCTTTACAGCGTGGTGGGAGAGAGTGGTGTGGCCCAGGAGTCCTGTTGTCACTTCCAGGATGGCTTCCCTTCCCCCGACAGCCACCTCCTGCAGGGCTTCCTGAGAGCTGTGCTGTGGAGTGCTGATACTTGGTTGTGTATCCCCTCCAGTTCAAAGCCTCTGTGTGGGATTTCCATCTCTCACTTCTTCATCTGTGTAGGCCTTACCACATTATATAGAGACTAGGAGCCCGGTGCACAAATTTGTGCACTGGGGGTGGGAGGCCCCTCAGCCCAACCTGCACCCTCTCACATACTGAGAGCCCTTAGTAGTGGGAGCTCAACCCCAGCCTGCCCAAGGCCAAAAGCCTTTGGCTGAGGCTTTAGGCCTTGGGCACCCAGGGATCGCCCTGCGATGGGGCCGATGGCTGGCTCCATCCCAGCCCCAGCCTGTCCAAGGCCAGAAAGCCTCTGGCCAAGGCTTTCCAGCCTTGGGCAGTAGCCATCTTGGTTGGGGATTAATTTGCATATCACTCCTGATTGGCTGGTGGGCGTGGCTTGTGGGTGTAATGGATGTGTGGCCCATTTGCATATTACTGTTTTATTAGATAGGATTCCTTAAAGGCTTACTAATTTGAGCTGGGTTCCCAATGGGTAGGGACAGGGTACATGAGTAATCACCGGGAAGGAGAGGAAGCCAGCTGTTATTTAACCTGTGGGGTAGTAGGAACCATGGTAAAGGTGGTTTTAAGTTTTTTTTAAAAAAATTTTTTTCTTATGGCATATTCTATGCACTTTCTTGTTAGCTTTCTGTCTACTTCATTGCTTTTTGCCATATTTGAACAGTGGTATGCTATTAAGATTCAGAACTATCAGAGGAACTTGCTTTAAAATACAAAGTTGTCTGAATTGTACTTTTTGAAGATAGTTGTATGGGAGGCAGAATCTGAAATTATTCCATTTAGGGTACAACAAAGTATCTTTCATGGAAGGAATCTTTTGTATTATTTCACTACTAGAGGCCTGGTGCACGACATTCGTGCACTTGGGGAGGGGGGCTGGGAGAGTTTGAGGGGTGGGTCCCTTAGCCTGGCCTGCGCCCTTTAGCAGTCTGGGAGCCCTGGGGCCATGTCTGACATCCATAGCGCTGCCACAGAGGCAGGAGAGGCTCCTGCTACTACCACTGGGCTTGCCAGCTGTCAGCTGCACTTGTGGCGTGCTCCCTCTGTGGGTGCACACTGACCACCAGGGTGCAGCTCCTGCGCTGAGCATCTGCCCCCTGGTGGTCAGTGCACATCATAGCAACCAGTCATTCCGCCATTTGGTCAATTTGTATAATACCCTTTTATTATATAGGATTCACTAGTTCAATGCATGCTTTAGATATTTTTTTAATTGGACACTTTTAACCCACAAAATTTAATTATACCATAGTTGAAGATATCATTTAAGTTTTGGCACACATTCAGTCATAGGGTCTGTTGGGGAGGCAAAATTTTACTTCTACTCTCTAGGTTCTTTGGCTGGTCTAAAAATCACATTAGTACCTCACAGATTAACAGGAGAGAAAAAGACAAATTTAAATACACACATACAGGGCCCCACAAGAATATAAGACCCAGGCCAAGAAAGGTTTCCTTGCCATCCTTGGTAAGGAAAAGGTGGGAAGGACCTCAAAGGAAAGGAAGGCAATTCACAGGAAGTGTTTGGTGACCACTGTTCGTTTTGCCATGCCCTGCAGAGACAATGGACACAGGGACTCTGCTCTCCAGGCCCTGCTGGGTCCTCCCAGCCCCCACACCTGGCCCATAGTCTTTGTATCTCTCTGGTGATAGTCTTCTGGGCCAGGCCCTCTGTCTGATTCTGAAGGCACTTAAAGGGGAAGCAGTAAGCTCTTCTGAGTCCTTTTGGGTCACGATTGTCTTTAGCTCAAAACCTGTCTACTTGCCAGAGTGGCACATTTGGGGACAGATCCATGTTTTCCAATTTCTTGGATGAAAATTGAAACTAGGTTAGTGGTTGCTACAGTTTTAATCTCAACAGAGCTGCAGTGGCATTTTCTAAGGCAAACCTCTTCTCAACCACAGATCCACTGTTTAGTGTAGGCTTCATGAAGCTCATAACTGAGGCTGCACTGGAGTTATCCTGCCTTTTACAGACTCCTAGTGCTCTGTTTATTTTCCACAATTTTCTGCATGTTTGTCTCAAATGAACCATAAAATGATTCAGTGCCTACATGTGGTTTTAATAAGAAATAAGCATGCGCAAATGAATGTTGAATTAGAACCTGAAGTTTTATACATACTGTGTGACTTTAGCTTGTAAGTCAGTTGATAGCTTAGCACTCAGTTAGTGTTAAGTAATTTATCAGTTACTATCCTAAAGTTTTCATTCTCTGTATCAATTATTTGGGATGTCTATTAATGATTGAAAATCACTTATTGATAAATAATTTTCGACAGTTTTTATAGTACGTTTCTAGTCAGGCTTTATGATTAAGTAGGAACAACTTTCCTCCAGAGCTCTTTTTTACCATATTGTTTTTTAAATATTATGGTTTATATTACATAAAAATGAGAAATTATTTCATTATAAAACTCATTTCTTTGCCAAGTTCCTATTGCAAATAAGGCTCTTGATGCAGGAATTAACTGGCTGCTTGGGCATTAGGATTAGGCGCAAGTGGAGATTCCTTCTCTTCCCTCTCTCTGTGGAGCAGCATGAGGTTGTGCAAATGTGTCTGTTCCTCAGATGGGTCTTAGGAGGGTGTTGAGGGGGTTTGAGAGCGATGATGAGAAAAAGAGAGTTAATAGAGGCCATGGAGTGAGTTGTCTTGCCTTTCATGGGAATTTCCTAATCTAAAACCATATTTTCCAACCAGCTTTACAACAATAAAAATAATTTTCTAGAAACTAAAACTAAAGAAATAATGCTTTATATTTAATGAAGGTGGTTTCAATTGTTAAAGGTCATTTAAAGCCCTATTTTATTTCTTTTGCTCTATATTTTGTGTCTTAACTTTTTCTCTTTTAACTAATTGGACTGATATTTTGTTTTTGCATCATGATTTATCCTCTTCAAAGTATTTATTTCTTTTAGATCAGTTTTATTGAGATATAGTTTACCTATAATTTATTAGTTTGAAAGATATCAGTCAATAAGTTTTGAGATATTTGTGCAGCCTTGTAACCGCATCATCCCAAGTAAGACAGAGATATAAAACAGTTGTCAACAAACTTTTTACATAAAGGGCCAGATAATAAATATTTTAGATTTTGTGGGCCATACCTAGAAGTGGAGTGATGGGCCTTATGGCCTCTCTGTATCTTTTTGAGAAACTGCCAAACTTTTTCCAAACTACAATTCATACTTTTCTACCTGTGAGCTATGTGTGAGTTCTAGTTGCTTCATATCTTTGCCAATACTCAGTATTGTCTGTCTTCTTACTTTTTTGTTCCAAGATTTATTCTTTTTTCTTCTTTTTCTTGCTGTTACTAGTTATATACTAGTAGAGGTGGCAACAGTGAACATCCTTTTCATTTTCCCAGTCTTGGGGAAAGCTTGCCATTTTTTGCCAATAAATTTGGTGTCCCCTGTATGCTGCTTGTACTAGTAGGAATTCTTTACGAGTTTGGAACAGTTCCCTACTCTTCCTAATTTGCTTATTATACTGGGTGTTTAATTTTTTCAAATACTTTTCTAGCATTTATTGAAATAATTATGTGGTATTTCTTTATTCTGTTTGAATTAATTTATATTGATTTTAGGATGATGACACAACCTGTGTTTCTGTTGTAAACCTCACTTTCTCATACTATACTATCATTTTTATATTTTTCTTGATTCAACTTACTCAAAATTTCTTAAGGTTTTTTATGTTTATGTTTATGAGGAATATTGACTGTAGGCTTTTCTTGGAATAGCTTTGTTTTGCTTTGGTATCAGTCCTCATAAACTGTATTATGAAATATTCTCTTAATTTCTAAAAGAGTTTGTGTAAGATTGGGAATAATTCTTCCTTATTGTTTGGTAGAGTTTACCAGTAACCCATCTGGGCCTGGGTTTTCTTTGTGAGAAGGCTTGTGATGATTATATTCAATACATTTGACAGATATAGAACTATTGAGGTATTCTATTTATCTTGTGTGAGTTTTGTGAGTTGTAGTTTTTAAGGAATTCTGTTCATCTCATCAAAATTGTTTTTCGGTCTTATCCTTTAAATGTGATGTCCCCCTTTCATTTCCAGTTTTGGCGATTTATACCTTCTCTTTTTTTCTTCTTGGTCAGTATAGCTTAAGGTTGAACCAACCTAAAACTCCCACCAAAGACATGCATTCATTAGTCTTCCCTTGTTAGAGAGATCCTTTTTGTTTTATATACTTTTAGCAAAAATTCTATTGTAGGTCATTTGCAAACTATAACATCCAGTGTGAGAAATACTATTTTGTATAATTGTGTGACAAAACGCAGCTCTGTGGAATATGACAGTGGGTCAAGGCCTACTATCCCTAGCATATCCCAGTATTTTAAAAATATTATTATTTAGGTAAAGCAGTTATTCTATTTCCAGGTCAGTACATTTCTTTAACAACTTCATTTCAGCTCATGTAAATTCTTTAAGTAGTAGAGGGTATTGTCAGGTTAAAATTTTGTTGTGATTTTATTAGTGTCATGGCATAGAGGAGACTTCTTAGTGTATCTTAATTTAGTTGGTTATATTTAAATGAAAAAACAAAAAAAACAGTTTACCCTTTCTTTAAGGGATATGGGAGAACAGTGGTCTGTAGTCTCTTGAGGTTAACATGGAAATCTAGAAATCACATCCTTAATGTATTTGAGACCCTCAAATTTTTTGCACTTGAGTCTTCTACTGACCCCTCCAAAGAGGGTTCACATCGTTTATGCCTAGCTTGATATGTAAAATGACATGATTGCAGAGAATAGTCTAGCAAATGGTGCTGCCCCAGGCAATAGGGTTTGGACTTTATCATTTGTAGAACAGTTGAAGCGCTTAGGACATCTTCAAAGTCAAGTATCACAAGATGGGGTCACTGTCTCTGTTACTAACCTGGGGGTGTTTTCAGCCTGGCTTACACTCTTACGTAATTTACTCAACAGGGGGACCAGCCCCTGGCTCCTCACTTTACTTAAGGCTTCTGTGCTTTTGTTCCTGTATTCATAAAAATATTTTGTGGGGGAATTTCTCATTTTCCCCTTTCCTGCCCTTGGCATGCTGGCCTTGACTGCCTACCAGGTTAAGTGGCAAGAGTAGCAAGGGGCCAAGCTCTTCCATCACAGCTTCATGGTGTCCTCACAGCACTGACCTGTAGCAGGTGCTGTGTGTGCCCTTGTCCCTGATCCAGCTTTGCCCGACCTCTTCTGTGTTCACTTGCCTTGGTTCTGATGAGATGTCCCACTACCTAGAGTAACATTATGTGGTCTTTTAACTTACCACAGACCACAGGCTTAAGCCCCTGGAAAACAAGGGCTCTCCGGGAGGATTCCAAATGCATGCGCCCTGGCTGTTCAGTGGGCTGTGGTGAGGAAAGACAGGAAGCAGTGTAGTGGACTGTGTTCTTTTCTGCTGCTTTTCAAGGAATAGCATCTTTGTGGTTTTGACCTAGCAAACTGTGATGTAAATTCCACACCTACTGTGTGCCAGACCCTATGCCAGTACATTCCACACACTTGTGAACAATGCACACATGTATCTGTAAGCATATGCTAAAGTTAAAGAGGTTTCATAATGAAACAAAATCAGATAAGCCCCACAGGCAAGCCGGCTACTTTAGAAGACTTTCAGCTTCCTTCACCTGGGAATTTGATAGCATCTTGAAGGCAGGCTGGTGTGGTTGCTCAGAGATCTGCACCTGCTTTATTCTTTTTGTGCGTTCTCTCAGTGGTTGTCAAACTTTAGTATGCACACACCACTTTGAAAGGATGGTTATATAAAACCAGGTTTCCTAAATTTAAAAGCAAGTGAAGAGAAATTTATAAAAATTTGGAGTTGAGTACTTTCTGCCTATTTCTGCCTATACTACATATCACTACTCACCTTAATAGTTTGATTTCCACCTCCTCCTCCCTTTCCATTTGGATTTCTCTCTCTGTGTCTCCCCTCCGCCCTTTTTTTGCGCTGGAGGGTTGCCTTGACTAACCTTGCCTTATCTTGATCTTGTTTGCTGTTCCCACAATTACAGTACAAACATTTCTTCCAGAACACTCACACAGGTCTGAGTGAGAGACTTACGGCAGATATTCAGTAAAAAGATAACCAGAATACAAGGAAAAATTCTAAGGAAAGGTCGTTGCGCATTACCCATGTTTGTATTTCAAGAGTCAGATTTTATAGATGGTTTTATAGATGGGTAGATGGATGGATGGTTAGTTCATTGATTCATTTATACAATATACGCTCAATATTTCATATGTGCAAGACATTGTGCATGAGGAGACACCTATTAAGACAAGTATGGTTTCTGCTCTTTGCCCTTGCCTTGTTCATGGCCTGGTAGGTGAAACAGACAGTATTTAACAATTGGAATATAATGAGTATTTCAAAGATGAAATATGGGAAGATCTAATCTGGGATCAGATCATGGTATTTTCCTGGAAGCTGCTATTGGTCTGAATTCAAGGGGTGAATAGTAATTAGCCAAAAAGGGTTCAGTTAAGGCTGAACAGTCTAGGCAGAGGGGATCATGTGAAGGCTCTTGGGGGTGAGGCCAATAGCTGAAAGCATGGAGGATAGTCAGGCGACTTGAAATGAGCCAGTTCATGCAGAACCTTGAAAACCATGAATGATGTTTTACTTCACCCTAAAAGCAATAGAACATCACAGGAAGCTTTAAACAGAAGGTGGTCACTTGCTTTGTTTCTTGGCCTGCTTTTCTAAAGCTGCCTCTGGCTTCTTTGTAAAATGGATGGAGGTGGATTGGGGGTGAGGGGTGGGAAGGAGGTTGGCAGAGTTGAGTCAAGCTATTGCAGTTTTCCAATTAATGGTAGCTTAGACTGTGGGGCACTGGAGAGAAATAGCCAGATTAAGGAGAGCAGACAGATTTAAATTGACAGGAAAGGATTGGCCACTAATATGTGAAAACAAAGGAGGTGCCAAGGACAACCCACATTCTCTGCCACAGTCACCTGTGCATAGTGCCCATGTTGATTGGGGCAGGGAGCCCAGGAGAGGGTGGGCTTTCGAGGTTGGAGCATTGGAAGTGAGATCAAGTGAGGGACACGAGTTTGAGTGAGTGGCCTGCACGATAGAGAGTTGGGGAGATACTGAGTGGGCAGTTGAATGTATGGATCAGGAGCTAGAGAAATGCGGATGGATTTTTATTTTATTTAATAGAGCCCTGGTGCACGAAATTCATGCTTGGGGGGCAAGGGGTGTCCTTCAGCCCAGCCTGCACCCTTTTCAATCTGGGACCCCTCAAAGGATACCCGACTGCCTGTTTAGGCCTACCGGGACTGCTGGCTCCCAACTGCTCACCTGCCTCCCTTTCTGATTTCCCCTATCCACTTCTGCCTGTCAGTCTGATCACCCCTAACCACTCCCCTGCCAGCCTGATTGATGCCTAACTGCTCTCCTGCCAGCCCGTTTGCCCCTAACTGCCCTCTCCTGCAGGCCTGGTCACCCCTAAATGCCCTTCCCTGAAGGCCCAGTCATCCCTAACTGCCCTCCACTGCTGGCCTGGTCGCCCCTAACTGCCCTCTCCTGCAGGCTTGATCGCCCACAACTGCCCTCCTCTGCAGGTCTGGTCCATCACAACTGCCCTCGCCTGCTGGCCATCTTGTAGTGGCCATCTTGTGTCCACATGGGGGCAGCCATCTTGTATGTTGGAGTGACAGTCAATCTGCATATTACTCTCTTATTAGATAGGATAGAGGCCTGGTGCATGGGTGGAGGCCAGCTGGTTTGCCCTGAAGGGTGTTCCAGATCAGAATGGGGGTTCCCTTGGGGTTTGGAGTGGCCTGGGCGAGGGGCCTGTGGTGATTTGCATGCCAGCCACGCCCCCTCGGCAACCCAAGTGGAGGCCCTGGTATCTGGGATTTATTTATCTTATACAATTGAAACTTTGTAGCCTGGAGCAGAGCCAAGCCTCTTGCTTGCTTCTTGTCCACAGCCATTTCTGTTGAGATTTATTTACCTTCTATAAGTGAAACTTTGTAGCCTTAAATGAAGGCCAAGGCAGGCCATGGCTTCAGAAAGCTTATCTTCCTCCATCACTGGGGGCAACCCTAGCCTCCTGCTCTTTCCAGCTTCGTAGCTGCCGCCATTTTTGTTGGGATTTATTTATCTCCTGTAATTAAAACTTTGTAGCATTGAGTGAAGGCCTAGGCAGACCAGGGTGTGCAGAAAGCTTGGCTTCCTCCATCGTGGGGGAATCCCAAGCCTTACTCCTGCTCTCTCCATGGCCTTGGCCATCGTGGTTGGGGTTAATATGCATATTTGCTCCTGATTGGATGGGTGTGGCTGGTGGGCATGGCTGGTGGGTGTAGTGGAGGTACGTGCATATTACTCTTCTATTAAATAGGATTTTTTAATCTTCATCCCATGATATTTGTGTGTTTTTAATTGACTTTTTAGAGAAAAGGGAAGGGGGGGGGAGAGCGAGAAACATTGATATGAGAGAGAAATATTAATTGGTTGCCTCCTGTATGTACCCTCACGGGGGATTCAATCTGCAACCAAAAGATGTAAGAGATGACACTCCAACCAGCTGAACCATGAAGATTTTTTTTAAAAAATATATTTTATTGATTTTTTACAGAGCGAAAGGGAGAGGGATAGAAAGTCAGAAACATCGATGAGAGAGAGACATCGATCAGCTGCCTCTTGCACGCCCCCTACTGGGGATGTGCCCGCAGCCAAGGTACATGCCCTTGCTGGAATCGAACCCGGGACCCCGCAGTCCGCAGTCCGACGCTCTATCCACTGAGCCAAACCGGTCTCGGCGAACCATGAAGATTTTTTAAGAAAACATGTTTGGATTGGCCAGCAGCTTTGTGAGTTCTATAATTGTTACTGGAATGTCCAACATTATAGAAATTTGCAAATGCCACAGATTATGCTAATAAAACCTTTTCTCCTCTATTTGTTAAATTAAATACCTTAAACAACAATAGCAGTGAAGGAGTGGAAAGATTAAAAACCATAAGATAAAGTATTTTGTAGAGCCACCTATGGGAAGCTATATTCATTGAATATCTTCTGTCAGCCAAACAACTCTTTACATCTCTAAATCTCAATGTAGTGCCTCTCTTCTATGAATTAAATATTGAGATTTAGGGACATTTGGTAACTTGCTCGAATTCATTTGGCTGATCTGGATTTTGACACGAGTCTGGCTTCATAGCTTTTGCTCGTTCCACTAATCCTGTTGCAATGCAGAAAAAACCTAAAATTATAATTTACAGTCATTATAAAATCCTTTTTGGACCATCTGTGGTCCACAGAGGACAGGGAATGTCCTCTGTTTCAGTGGTACACCTTTAATTTCCCCATCTGTTCCTTGTGCAGATTTCTTAACTGACACACCTTAAACCTTGCAACCTTTGCATTTCCAAACTTGAATATGGGAAAGAACTCATGAAATCTTATTCTCTAATAGCTTTACTTTATAGATAAGGTAAAAAAGGCATCAAGGCCACTGATCCTGTTAATGGGAAAAGCAGATTGTAGCCCAGCTATGGAAGTCCTGGTCCCCCTTTTCCTGGTGTCCACTGCTGTCCTCACCTTCGCCTTCTCTTTTTTCACTTACGTTCAATTGCCAGAGCTCCATCAGCTGCTCTGTGACACCTGTCAGACCATTCCTGTCTCTGCTTGTTACTCTCTAGCCTAGTTAGTCTTCTTTTGTGTCCCTCTGTTGCAGTAACCTCCTAACTGGTCTTTTCCTGGATCACCACCGTGCCTTCAGTCCCTCTCCAGCTGCAGCCACTAAATTCTCCCGGGAGCCTCCAGTGTTAGACCAGAACTTCAGACTGGCATTCGTGGTACCCCATGACTGCCAGACAACAGAACCTCCATAAACCCATCTGTGTGCCCCACTAGTGCTAATCTCCCACAGGCCAACTAACACACACAAGTTAATGCTTCTCAATGGATTTTTCTTATCTCTGCTTTTCTACTTACTTATTCCTTCTACACTATCCATTTTCAAAGCCTGGAGTGGATCTTCCATAAGCCCATATAGGCGATTACCCCGCCTGAGGTCTTCTTACCCTACTCTTCTTTGCCTCCCTTTTGGGGCCTTCAATCTTATAGGAAGTTATAAATGTTTGTTACATAAATGCTGTCTCATTCTTTTTTTTTTCCCATCAAGGTTGCATTTTCTTAAGAGAACATAACATTTGTTTTGGTCATTTGAATTTTAACATCATAAATGTTTTGAATTTCTGATAACTTTCCCAATATGTACATATACATGTACATGTGTTTGCTGTGCCATTTGTGTCTAGGTTCTGGTTTTTACATCACTTTGACAGCAATTGGCATCTTAGGACTTGGTGGAAGTGGGTCTGATTTAAAAACTAAAATGAAATCATTGGGAATTTATTATTTGAAGGTAATTTCTATAGTTCTATTTAAACTATTTTTAGAGATCATTTTAGTGTTTTACTATCTGTAATTTATTAAAAAGTACTTCTAAATACAGGATAATATATGTATATATGTATGAGTTAACTGTTATCACACTGGAGGATGGTTGATTTTGAAATACCTGAAAATAATAGTTTGCATTTGAAGGACCCCATTTGAGTCTATATTACAGACGTCACTATGGCAAGGACTTAAAATATTACTATCTAACCTATAATAGAGGGCCCATTACTTAAATAAGAATCTTTCCTGGTTCCATGACCACCACTTAGGCCAGGGTTCTGTTGCCCAGCACTCACCATTGGACACTGTTGGACTGAACACAGGAGACTGCCTGAAAAAATTATAGTTTAAAGCTCTCTACAGAAGGCTTTCTATCTTTATATTTAAGTAGAGGCCCTGTGCACGAAATTTATGCACGGGAGGAGAAGAGGGAGGTGTCCCTCAGCCCAGCCTGCACCCTCTCCAATCTGGGACCCCTGAGGGATGTCTGACTGCCATTTAGGCCTGAACTTGGTAGGATTGGGCCTAAATGGGCAGTTGGATATCCCTCTCACAATCCAGGACTGCTGGTTCCCAACTGCTCTGCCTTCCTGATTGCCCCTAACTGCTTCTGCCTGCCAGCCTGATCACCCCGTAACCACTCCGCTGCCAGCCTGTTTGCCCCTAACTGCCCTCCCCTGCAGGCCTGGTCACTCCTAACTGCCCTCCCCTACAGGCCTGGTCACCCCTAACTGCTCTCTCCTTCAGGCCTGGTCCCCCCCAACTGCTCTCCCCAGCAGGCGTGGGTCCCTCCCAACTGCCCTTCCCTGCAGGCCTGGTTGCTCCCAAATTCCCTCCTTTGCTGGTCTGGTCACCCTTAATTGCCCTCCCCTGCAGGCTTGATCACCTCCAACTGCTCTCCCTGCAGGCCTGGTCCCTCCCAACTGCCCTCGCCTGCTGGCCATCTGTGGTGGCCATCTTGTGTCCACATGGGGTCAGGATCTTTGACCACATGGGACAGCCATCTTGTGTTGGAGTGATGGTCAATCTGCATATTACTCTTTTATTAGATAGGATAGAGGCCTGGTACATGGGTGGGGACCAGCTGGTTTGCCTTGAATGGTGTCCCGGATCAGGGTGGGGGTTCTCTTGGGGCATGGAGGCGGCTTGGGTAAGGGGCCTGTGGTGGTTTGCAGGCCGGCCACACCCCCTAGCAACCCAATTTTTTGGTATCTGGGATTTATTTATCCTCTACAATTGAAACTTTGTAGCCTAGAGCAGAGCCAAGCCTCCTGCTCACTCCATGGCTACAGCCATTTCTGTTGGGATTTATTTATCTTCTATAAGTGAAACTTTGCAGCCTTAAATGGAGGCCAAGGCAGGCCAGGGCTGCAGAAAGCTTGTCTTCCTCCATCGCTGGGGACAACCCTAGCCTCTTGCTCTCTCCAGCTCTGTGGCTGCCACCATTTTTGTTGGGGTTTATCTATCTTCTATAATTAAACTTTGTAGCATTGAGTGGAGGCCTGGGCAGGCCAGGGTGCACAGAAAGCTTGGCTTCCTCCATTGCTGAGGAAACCCCCTCACTCCTGCTTTCTCCATGGCTGCAGCCATCTTGGTTGGGGTTAATTTGCACATTTGCTCCTGATTGGCTGGTGGGTGTGGCTGGTGGGCATGGCTTGTGGGTGTAGCAGAGGTATAGTCAATTGCATATTACTCTTTTATTAGATTTGATTTGCATGTATGCCTTATTTTATTTTTCCATATTTCCTCCATTTGGGGTTTCTCTGTAGATTTTTTAAAACATGTCATATTTAAGGATCTCTTCAATTCCTTAAAATTCTGTATCTTTCTATTAATCAAGTAATTTAGAAAGCACTTAAATTTTATACATCTAAATGGTACTCAATTTAAAAAGCAAAAGATTGTTTTCTCTAAGAGCAATTGTAGTTGTCTATTTAACAGTGAAGAATATTGCAGTAAATTTGCTTTTAAAACTTTCCCCTTTTTTATCCCATTTCCTCCATTCAAGAGTGAATAGTGTTAGACAAAATTGAGATGTTTCCATTAGGGTTTTTACAGGAATGTTTTATTATTAAGGAATTGGATATTTATTACATTTAAAAATATAACTAAATCGAAAGAAGAAAACCAGTAAAAGACAATTAGTTTTATATTTTGTGGCAGATTGTTCTATTCTTTTTCCTCCTCTATTTTACTGTTGATTTAGATGGCGAGCATGTCAGCTTTTACAGTTAATAAGTATGGCATTTTATTTTTATAGTGGTTTTTTCCCCCCGAGATCCATTCATTTAAGAAATATTTATTAGGAATCTTCTTATATACAGATGCTCTTCTAGGGACTTAGATTCATTAGGACAGAACACCCCTACACCATCTTAACTTCCTTACTTCCTCCTAATCTTTACTGCACTCCTGATTCAGGAGCTTCCAATAAGTTGGCCTGATAGATAGAATGTGGTTTGTGAGAGGCGTAGAGCTAAGATGACTCCAGGGTCCAGTTGGCCTATACTATTGGACTTATATGGTTGCCTTTAACTAAGATGGGAGAAACTGTACATAGAGTAGGTTTGAAAGGAAGATCAGGAATTAACTTTGGACATGATCAATTTAAGATGTCTGTCAGACATCTAAATGGAAATATTGGGCAGGCAGGTCTCAAATAATAGAGAATGTGTATGTTGGTCTCTGTCTCTGGTTCCTGGTGCAGAGATCCTAACACTTTCATGAATTCCTAAGTAGTAAGAGCACTAAGAGCATCTCTTGTTCTAATGTTTTTGTCTTTGACTCTAGTTCCTGACACTGAGCTCCTAAATCCCTTGAAATTTCCTGGGTAAAGGAGTGTCTTTTGTTCTAATGGGACCACTCTTGATGGGCTGGATAGCTTGAGGATGTGAGCTGGTCACTAGGAAGACCAAACCATAATTACAGCTTGGAACTTTTCACCTAACCCTTCGTCCTCTGGGGAGTAGGGAGGGATTGGAGACTGAGTTAATGTCAGTTACTATTACTGATGAAGCCTCCATAAAAATCCCAAGTGTGCAGGTTTAGGGTGCTTTCAGGTTGATAAACATATCCATGTATCAGAAAGGTACTGCACCCCAACTCCACGGTAACCAAAGCTAGATACTTCCAGCCCTGGCCTTAAGTATTTCTTCATTGGCTGTCATCTGTATAAACAAAAGTGTTTTCCTGAGCCCTGTGAGCTGTTCTAGCAAATAATCAAATTCAAGGAGGAAGGTCTTGGGAACCCTCCAAGTTGGAACCAAAGTTGTAGGTAACCTGGGGACCTACTTCTGGTTGTTGGCAGTCTTGTGGGACTGAGCCCTTAACCTGTGGTGTCTGCACTAACTCCAATTAGTATCAGCACTGAATTTAATTCATAAAGGGAGAGGGAGAGAGATAGAAACATCAATGATGAGAGAGAGTCATCGGTCAGCTGCCTCCTGCATGCCCCCTACTAAGGATCTAGCCCACAACCCAGACATGTGCCCTAGACAGGAATCAAATCCCTTTCAGTCCACATGCCGACACTTGATCCACTGAGCCAAACCGGCAAGGGCACTCATACTATCTTCAGCCCTCTCTTAACCTCTAGACTGTCCTGAGGCAGTTTGATGCTGTTAGTTCAACTCTTACTAGATACTGCTTTGCTGTACATCTGTTTTGTTTCAAGACTTCTGATTTAGAATTTATTGTGTGCTTTATAAAACTATCATATTTCATGATTCTAAAAAGTACTTTTTAACTTGTTAATACTTCTGAAATTAAGAAGTGCCTTATAGACAAAAAACACCCAACCAGAAAAAAATAAAAAGAATCCAAAAATATGAAGATAGTGTAAGGAGTCTCTGGGACAACTTTAAGCGTACCAATGTCAGAATTATTGGGGTGCCAGAAGAAGAGAGAGAGCAAAATACTGAAAACCTATTAGAAGAAATAATGACAGAAAACTTTCCCTACCTGGTGAAAGAAATAGACTTACAAGTACAGGAAGTGCACAGAACCCCAAACATTGGAATCCATACAGGACCACACCAAGACACATCATAATTAAAATGCCAAGGGCAAAGGACAAAGAGAGAATCTTGAAAGCAGCAAGAGAAAAACAGTTCGTTACCTACAAGGGAGTACCCATATGATTGTCAGCTGATTTCTCAACAGAAACTATGTAGGCTAGATGGGAGTGGCAAGAAATATTCAAAGTGATGAACCGCAAGAACCTACAACCACGGTTACTCTACCCAGCAAAGCTAACATTCAGAATTGAAGGTCGGACAAAGAGCTTCACAGATAAGAAAAAGCTAAAAGAGTTCATCACCACCAAACCAGGATTATATGAAATACTGAAGGGTATTCTGTAAGAAGAGGAAGAAGCAGAAAAAGGTAAAGATAAAAACTATGAATAACAAAATGACAACAAATACATATCTACCAACAAGTGAATCTAAAAATCAAGTGAATGAAAAATCTGAGGAACAGAATGAACTGATGAATATGATAGAATCAGGGACATAGAAAGGAAATGAACTGACAATTCTTGGGGAAGCGGGTGTGAGGAGTGCGGGAAGAGATTGGACAAAAATCTTACACCTATGGATGAAGACAGTGGCAGGGGTAAGGGCATGCGGTGGGTTTGAGGATAGGATGGAGAGGAGCTATGGTGGGGGGGAAAAAGAGAAACACCTGTAATAATCTGAACAATAAAGTTTTTTTTTTAAAGAAGTGCCTTATAATTGTTTCTTAGAATTACATTTACAGTTGAATTGGTAGCATTTTTTTTAATATATTTAGTAGGGTCAGTGGAATTGATAGAATAAATGAAACTATATATGGAGGGTAAGCAAATGCAAATACCTAGATTATTTCTTACTACTATTGTTTCTCCCATTCTTCGCCAGAGGGTTTCTAGTCTTAATTCTTTTGTTTTTTAGTCAGAATTTTTTCACAGGTATTTTGCTATGTGAGTTAGGTGAGTGGTACATTTTGTGGGTATCCATGCATCATTTATTTCCCTACCAGGTGCCAGGTAGAGTGTTTGACTATTGGCTTTCTCTCAGTAATCTGTTACCTGCTATCACATCCTCCAAGTCTCTTTATCTTTTCTGTCATGAGTTCTCTTTGGCTGCTTTGAGCCATTTTTTCCATTTGATCTCACCACACATTTGGATTTTTGCCATGACCCATTCTTTCCTTCTGTGTGGTTTATTTGGAAAATTTGTTTTGACCCATGAAGACTTCTCTCTGCTGTAGTTAAATCTCCCTAAGTTCTCTTGCTCCTTTCCTGTCCCATGTTGACCTCTCTGTCTTCAAGCAGCTCTGTTTGGTTGTGGGTTTGCTCCCCTTGTCCTGAATAGCCGCTGTCATTTTGGATGCACAGCATCCTTATATGTTGTCATAGTTTTATTGTTAGCTTATTAGTTCTGGGTCTTGGTATCTAGTCATTCAGGGAGACAAACCCCTCAACCAAGGGTCATCTGATTTCCACACCCCAGGTTTTTCCTAGAACCACTAGTTTCAATTCCTTTATTTCAGGCATTCAACCATCTTTGAGAAAAATGAAATCCACGCACACCCCAGTTCCCTCCTTTACATCCTATATCCCACAGCCCAAGCCTTCAATTTCGTGTAGCTATCTGTAGGCTCCGGGCCTATCTGCCGCAGCAGACAGATTGAAAATCATGGTGGAAGTAAAGGGGGATGAGTTCATGGCATCATCTTCCCAGGATCATTTTCAGGCCTGGATCTGGCTCTTTTTTATTCCCTCGTGGTTGTGGATGTTGCCTAGACTTACCAACAGTGGGGAGAAAAGCTTGGGCATGGGAGTTGGATGATCTGCCGAATAAATGATATAGTGTTCAACTCCTCATTCTTTCCCTGCCAGAGGTTGGCTGGACTTCCCTGCCTGCTGTTAACTGGTTTGCAGTTCCTCCCTGTCCCATGGTCAGGCTTGGCCTTATGACTTGTTTTGGCAAGTTGTGTGTAAGCAGCTTTAGGAGCCGAGACAAGTTTCCATCAGTCCTCTTGTCTCTGCCTTTTGTGCTTGGAAAGGCATGTCTCAGATAAGGTCTGATACTTCTGATTGGCTCTGGGAAAGAGAAGGCACTGGAGCACCAGCCACAGCCCGAGGGCACCATGCCAACCTGTGGCTGATGTCCTGTGAGTGGGAAAACAAGTTTGTTCCCACCACTGGGCTCAGGGTTGCCAGGGTAGTGCAGCTGGGTTGACTGATGAAATTTAGCTTGATTTCTTGTTCTTTCTTTTATTAATGAATGTTTTTCCCATTGCATTGCCTTTTAAAATCTGTATCAGGCCCTGAAGTTTATTTCCTTTCTCTTCTAACTGACTGATAGGCAAAAACTACTAGTGTTGTTATAGTCAAACACTAATTAACTGTGATAGTTAATCAGTTCACAAATTATATAACAAGACCAAACCTATGTAACAGAACTGAGGGAAAGGTGGCAATTTATTATTCTCATTATCTAATGCCCTAAACTGTACCCGAAGTTATTATTCTGAAAGCTTGATTTCTATTTATTTGTACAAAGTAAATTATTTACACTTCTTAACACTTGGGCTTTAATCCTATTTTTTTATGATCATAAATGAATAAGAGTTCATTGGAGAAGCATTTACAGAGTAGCTTTCCAAAGCTTCTATTTCCTGGGAAACACACACACACACACACACACACACACACACACACATTTATCTGACTTGTTGACTTAACTATCAAACCTAAGAAATGGGATATGTATTTGTGTTTTATCTCTTTTCTATATAATTGATATTCACTTTTTTTTCTTATTAAACTCTCAGGACATTGTTCTGACAAGTATTTATAAGTCAGTAGTTGATGAGTGGAAAGGGTATTCATTGGACTGTAAGCAAAAGACCTGGGTTCTTCCCTAATTCTTCCGCCAGCCTTCTCTTCTTCCTGTGCTTCTCTTTTTTTATTCCTTTCATTCATTCATTTATGTACTAAACCAGAGACCTGGTGCACGAAATTTGTCTATGGGAGGGGGGTGTCCCTTAACCCAGCCTGCACCCTCTTCCAATCTGGCTCCCAACCGCTCATCTACCTCTGCCTGATTGCCCCTAACCACTTCTGCCTGCCAGCCTGATCACCCCCTAACTACTCCATGCCACTCTGATCAACACCTAACTGCTCCCCGGCCTGCCCTATTGGCTCTAACTGCCTTCCCCTAATGGCCTGGTCCCCCAAAACTGCCCTCCCCTGCAGGCCTGAGTCCCCCCCAGCTGTCTGCCCCAACTGCCCTCCCCTGCCAGCCATCTTGTGGGGGCCATCGCCATCTTTGTCCACATGGAGGCAGGCATCTTTGACCACATGGGGTGGCCATCTTGTGTCTTGGAGTGATGGTCACTCTTTTATTAGATAGGATAGCTGCTGAGCTCTCTCCTGTACCACACACTGGGATATAGTGATATGCAAGCCAAACGCCGCTACCTTCCTTCCCTCACTGTCTTCTCTTCTGCCCCAGCCCTCTTCCTTCTGACTGTGCTCTAATCAGCCGCTGCCATCACTGCTCAGCCTCCTCCTCATTTGTCTATCACTGGGTTATTGTGGGGATGTTGGGGGTGGTACTGAAAGGTAAGTAAGTAGGTTTGAGGGAGAGAGGAAGCAGGTGAGCTACCCAGGTGGCCTAACACTATACAAACCTATTTTTAGTTTTCATGATTCTTTTCAAGTTGTAATTTTGAAAATATTCTCAAAGGATGTATCTATACAAATGATTTGAATATTAGATGATATGTTTATTGCTCCTGGCTAGTCTTCTAAATTTAATGAATTTATTTTATTTTTTAGAGTTTGGAACGCCATCAATTAGAATATCTTTTTTCAAAAAACAAAAACAAAAAACAGTTGCTTCAGAAATGGGAAAATCTTGGAAATAAGCATGTGCCTTAGTTTAAAAGAGCAATTGGGACAAAAATAAATCACATAATCTATTTCCTATTGTAGGACTTCTTGGGAGGTTGGCACTCATTTTTCCTCCCCCCCCTTTTTTGCTTTCTGAGTAAATAGCTAAAGTGTTGACTGGAAGGGAAGGAAGGTGTTGTAGATGGAAAGAGAACTGAACTATACATGCTAATGTCTTCCTCAGCTACAGATGAAAATCTTAAGAACAACCTGATTATATTTTATAAGGGATTAAAGTTTGCATGCAGATTCCAACTAAGAAAACATGTGTTTCCTGACCAGGTGCCAGAGTTCTAACATCTTGTAGGAATTCTGGCTTTGATGTTTCTGAGTTTTAGGCACCTCCCTCTCTTACTCTGTGGCTGTTTGCTTAGATGGCTTAAAGCAACACTGCTTAACATTTTGGAGATGACTCTGAAAATGAACTTCTTCATTTTCTTCTTATGCACAAAAGGAATATTTCAGACTTCATTAGCAAGAACCATCCCAATTGTTTGAGTAGTTACTGTAAGAATTGTAGGGCAACCCACAGTTCATTAAAGAAGCCAAGGAACCATCAGACATTCTCTGTGTCTATGAATCTGTTTCTGTTTTATTTGTTTATTTTGTTCTTTTAGTAAACTCGATTTGAAAGATAAAATTTTAAAAAGAATCAAATGAAAATAAATGGATCACTGAAGAGGCCAATGTATATATGAATGTATGTATATGAGCGTATCTTCTCTCTCTATAAAAGCCTAAGCAACTGTTCAACCAGTAGCTGTGATGCCCACTGACCACCATGGGCAGACGCTCAACCCATAGGCATGGAAACATGGCATAGACTGATGAATCTCAGAGGGAAGAGGGTAGGGGGAAGGGCGGGAAGAAATTAACCAAACATCTTATATGCATTCTAGAGGTCCATTGCACAGATTTGTGCACCAGTAGGGTCCCTTGGCCTGGCCTGCATCCTCTTGCAATCTGGGATCCCTTGGGGGATGTAGGACTGCCAGTTTTGGCCTGATCCTCACAGGCCAGGTCTAGGGACCCCACTGGTGCAACAATCCATGAACAAGGCCTCTACTACTATATAATAAAGGAGAAATATGCAAATTTGACCATACCTTTGCTCCTGATTGGCTATGCTACCAGCCATTCAGGAGCGGGGGCTTGAGCGCTGGGCCCGGGGGTGGAGATGAAACAACAATGGCGGCAAGCACCCAGCCCCTGGGCGCTGTGAGGAGAAGTGGCGGCAGCAGCAGCGGTGGTGGTGGCGGCAGGGAGTGCCTGGCCCGTGGGGCCGGGTGGTCGCAGGCAGCCATGGTTGAGCTGAGCAGGGCGATGGCTGGATGCAGGCTGGGGGTGAGCCATCAGTTGGACATCCCCTGAGGGCTCCCAGTATGTGAGAGGGGGCAGGTTGGGTTGAGGGACCACCCATCCCCAGTGCACAAATTTCGTGCACTGGGCCCCTAGTATTTATATAAAAACTAGAGCCCTGATGCATGAAGATTCATGCAAGAATGGGTCTTCCTTCCCCTGGCTGTTGGCACTGCCTTTGCTCGGGCCAGAGCCACCTTTCTGCCTTCCCACACTGCTCAGAGGCCCGGAGTGACTGGGGTGGTGCAGAATGTCTGCGTCCACCCCTGGCTGCTCAGCACCTATGTATGCAAATCAACCCACCATCTTTGTTGGATTAATTGCATACTCCTGATTGGCTGGTGGTCATTGTGAAGGTATGGCCAATTTGCATCTTTCTCTTTTATTAGTATAGATAGGGTTTTTTTTTCAGACTCATAGCTACAGAGAACATTTTGACTGTTGCCAGATGGCTTGATGGTGGTGAGACTGGGTGAAAATGGTGAAGAATTAAGAAGTACAAATTGGTTGTTACAGAACAGTAATGGGGATGTAAAGTATAGCATAGGGAATATAGGCAAGAATATTGTCATAAGTATGCATTGTGTAAGATCGGTAGTAGATTTATTGGGATGATTATTTAGTAAATTATATAATGTCTAATTGCTGGGTTGTACACCTGAAACTAATATTGTATGTCAACTGTAATTGGAAGAAAAAAAGATAGGGTTTTTGTTTTTTTCTCCACTTTCCCTGAAGTAAATGGAAAAAATTTTAAAGTATTTCAAATTTTGGCCCTGGCCAGGTAGCTCAGGTGGTTAAAGTGTGTTGCCCCTGATACACCATGGTTGCAGATTTGAGCTCTCCCCACCCTCCTGTCAGGGCACATATAAGAATCAACCAATGAATGCATGAGTGGAATACCAAATCCATATCTCTCTCCTTTCCTCTCTCTTTCTAAAATCAATAAATAAAAATTTTTAAATACATATTTCTAATTTTATTTCTTAAGAATCTCAACTACCAAAAATAGTTGTGTTTTATTGTTGTTGTTTTGGTAGGGCCCCAATCGTATGTACTTATAGCTCATTTTTATATTCTGCTAAATCAGGCCTAGATTGATGATTCTTGATAACATAATCCCACTGCATAAGTAATGTTTACAGATCTGTGGAGACAAGACTAACGCAAACATTTGCTAGGAGTCAGATAAACATTGAATGGTGTGTTAGGATCATTCACTTGACATGTGAAAGCCAGTGTGACTTTCTGATCTTCAATTTTATTGAATGCTCTGATATTCTTAAATGTTAACACTAAGAATAATTATGCTAATGAAGGGTTAATATTGGGCCTTAGCCTTCCATGTTATTATGACTTATAATCATGCTATATCTAGAATCTTCTATTTATTATAAATGATCAATTAAATAAAGAAATATTTTATGAGGAAAAATTGGAAATAAACCATCAAGGAGTATGAAATGCTATGCAGTGGTCAAAAATGACAGATCTGTATTAATATGGAAATATCTCTAAGACGTTATTTGGGGGGGGGGTTAAATTTTGGAGCTATATATCATATACTGACTAATGCCTAATTTTTAAAAAAGCTAAAACTAAATATGTTGAGGTAAATGAAAAGCTATATCCCAGATTAGTAATGTCAATTAATTTTGATTAACTGGAGCTAGGGAGCTCACTTTGACCTTTTACTTCCAGGCTTCTATATATGAATTTTAATGTGAATGTAGTCATGCTTTACTTGTACACTTATTTTTTAGTAAGAAAAAATAAGAATATAAACAAGGTACACAATAGTATAACGCACCCCAGAGTACCCACCACTAAGCTTCAGCTGTTATCAGTATTCTGCCATTTTATTATCTGTATCTCCACTCACTCTTCACTTTGTGTATGATTCTATTTTTCATAATTATATCCTATCTAATAAAGAGGGAATATGCTAATTGACCCTCACATCATTGCAAAGATGACGACGCCCACAGCCAATAAGGAGGGAATATGCTAATTGACTGCCAACCCCTCAAAGATAGTGGCGCCTGCAGCCACAGTTTCCTCAGCTCCCCAGCCACCCAGAGCAGGCCCAAGATGCAGGCAAGCCTCAGATAGTGGCTGTCCAGCCCCCCAAAACTGCCTGCGGCTCAGGAAACCTGGGCTGGTCAAGGCTTGTGCTGCTGGCAGTGGCAGCAGCAGAGGTGTGATGGGGTGTCGCCTTCCCCTGATTGCTGGGTCGCCTCCCGCCCCTGAGGGCTCCCAGACTGTGAGAGGGGGCAGGCCAGGCTGAAGGACCCCTCCAGTGCATGAATTTTCATGCATCGGGCCTCTAGTTTGTAGATATAATCTGTATACTATATATATGAATCACAAGTTATAGGTGTACCCTTTTGAAGAATGAATATGGTCATGTAATCCATACCCCATTATGATATTGAATATTTCCATATCCCTAGGACGTGCTATATGGTGTCTTATCCCAATCTACCTGCCCACTCTTAGAACTTTATAGAAATGGAATTCATACAGTGTAGACTCTTTTTGTGTCTGACTTTTTTTGTTCTACATAATGTGTGTGAGAATCGTCAGTGATATAGCAGGTATCAGTAGTTCTTTTCCGTTTGTTCCTATTATTCCGCTGTGTGAATATGCCACTGCTTGTATGGCCTTCTTGTGTTGATGGACACTAACTATTGTAATTAAAGCTGCAGTAGCATTCATGCACAAATCTTATTGTTGACATATATTGTCACTGCTTTTGAATGCATACCTGGGGTGGAATTTCTGGATCAAATAAAGACTTAGCTAACCCCCTTTGGAAGTAATTGTTCTGTTTTAAATTCCCATCAGCAAAATATGAGAGCTGTGGTTGCTCCACATGCTTATCGTTGTTTGGTTTTGCAGGCCTGTTCATTCAGCCTTCTTGGTGGTGGTATAATGGCGCCTCAATGTGTGCCTTTAAAAAAATATTTTGGAATAGTGGTAAAATAGATATAACATAAAGTTTGCCATTTTAATCACTTTACGTGTAATCAATATCAGTGACAATGTAGGGCAACCATCACTACTCCTGAAATGATTTCATCACCCCAAGCGAAAGTCTGCACTCATTCAGCAATACTCCTTCCTCCCCTCTCCCTGAGCCCCAAAGAGCCTTCATTTTGGTTTCTCTTCCTCAGTGAGTTCGCCTGATCTTTCATATAAGTGGAATCATAAAATATTTGTCCTTTTCTCTCTGGTTTAATGTTTTCAGAGTTCATCCATATTGTAGCATACATCAGAGTTTCATTGCTTTTTATGGCTGAATCATATTCCATTCTATGGATATACCACATTTTTGTTTATCCATTACCTTATTGATGGACACAGGGATTGTTTGGTTATTGTGGATAATGATGCCATGAAGATTTGTGTACAAGTATCTCTTTGAGTCCCTGTTTTTAATTATTTTGGCTGTATAACAAGGAGTGGAAGAGCTAGGTCATATGGTTATTCCAAGTTTAACTTTTTGAAGAAACCACACTGTTTCTCAGTGTGTTTTAACTAACATTTCCCTGATGTCTAGTGATGTTGAATATTTTTTCATGTCTTTATATTAGTGATTTGTCTATCTTTTTTGATGAAATGTTTGTTCAGTCTTTTATGCATTTAAAAAGTAAGTTATTAGTTCTTTCTTTTTATTAAGTTGCTAACATTCTTTATATATTTTGAATAGAAATTCTTTGTCAGATGAGTTTTGCAAATATTTACTTTCAGTCTGTAGCTTGCTTTTTTACTAAGAGTATATTTTTAAAAATTAAACAATATTTTAATAACCATTTTTAAGTGTACAATTCAGTTGCATTAAGTGTTTTTACATTGTTGTGCAAACAGTTTCCCAAACTCTTTTCATTTTGCAAAACTGAAACTATCCATTAAACAGTAACTCCACATTCCCCTCTTCTCCCAGTCCCCATTCTGCTTTGTTTCTATGAATTCGATTACCCTAGATACCTCACATAAGTATAATCATACAGTATTTGTCTTTTTGTGACTAACCTGTTTTGCTTATCATAATGTATTCAAGGTTCATCCATTCTGCAGCATGTCAAAATTTCCTTCTTTTTAAGGCTGAATAATATTCCATTGTACATATACCACCTTTTGTTTATCCATCCATCCATCAGTGGATACTTGGGTTACTTCCACCTTTGGGCTATTGTAAATAATGGTACTGTGCACATGAATGTCCAAGTATCTCTCTGTTGGATCATATGGTAATTCTGTTTTTAATTTTTTGAGAACTTCTATGCTGTTTTCCAAGTGGCCACATCATTTTATATTCCTACCAATTTTTTCACATCCCCACCCATACTTGTTATTTTCTGTTTTGTTTTGGTTTGGTTTTATGGTAGTTTCCTAATGGGTGATATCTCATTGTGATTTTGAGTTGTATTTCCCTAATGATTAGTAATTTTGAGTATCTTCTCACATGCTTGCTCGCTACTTGTGTATCTTTTTTGGAGAAATGTCTATCAGATTCTTTGCCCATTTAAAAATTTAGGTTGTTTGTTCTTCTGTTGTTGAGTTGTAGGAATTCTTATATATTCTGGATACTAACCCCTTATTTGATATGTGATTTGCAAATATTTTCTTCCATGTTAATCTATTTGATTATGTCTTTTTGATAAACAGAATTTTTAAATTTTGATGTATTGGTGTTTTAATTTGACCTTTCCAGTGACAAACAGAATTTTAGGGCTAAATGATACCTTAGAAGTCTTATCTTCATATCCCCCTGGTTATATTATCAATCACATCATTATTTGTTAAAAACAAGGTTACAGCATTTATTTTAAGATCAAAGCTTTATAAGAATTTAATTGCTTCACGGGTGATTCTAGTCCAATACTTGGTGATAGGTACATAATGTGATTCTGTACATTCTTTATTTTTTTTTAGCAGCACCCAGCACTTACTTTTCCTGCTTACCACACCCAGATCTCATTTTATCTACTTCACGTGGACTCCTCCCATCCACTTTTGCATAGAATTGTTGCTCTGTTTATTATTCCTGGAAGCCAGGCTCAATTTTAGCAGGTTTTCCCTTCTGTATCTGCCTCTTTGATGGAGCTGGATTTACCGCTGCTCACCTATTAGTAACCTGGGTCTTAACAACAATATTCAAACAAAACACCTTAAGTGGAGGCATTAAAAGGGTCACAACAGTGAGCCATTTTGTAACTTTTTGTGCAATAAAATGGTTATGTTGTATTTGGAATGTAAGCTCTCTGAGCACAGCTGTGCATTTTCTTCATCTATAACACACTCTAGAATAACAGCTTACATCTGTCTGGGGTTTTGAAGACACATCACTGTTAAGGTAACTCCACATCAGACCTGGGGAGCTCGCTGGCTTTCTGACAGGCTGTGTGTGCGGGCACTGAGGACACTGAACCAGTGCTTGTGTTCCTGTGCAGCCAAGTTTGCTGCCGTCCTTCCCCGGTGGGAGCACGTTTCACTCCTATTTCTTCATATGCTAAATGACAAGAGATTCTGGCTTGAAGAATATTTTTTTAAAAATATATTTTATTGATTTCTTACAGAGAGGAAGGGAGAGGGACAGAAAGGTAGAAACATTGATGAGAGAGAGACATCGATCAGCTGCCTCCGGCACACCCCCTACTGGGGATGTGCCCTCAACCAAGGTACATGCCCTTGCCGGAATCGAACTTGGGGCCCTGCAGTTCGCAGGCTGACGCTCTATCCAGAGCCAAACCAGTTTTCTGCAGGCTTGTAGAATATTTGAAAAATTTTAACTCATCAGGAGTTTATCTTATAAGGGATTTAATGGCTTCAAGGATGATACTAGTCTAATACTTGGTGATAGGTAAATGTTTAAATAAGCTACCTGAAATTATTTCACTACCAGAAACTAGAAATAAATGTAATTATTTAAACACTAAAGGCCTGGTGCGTGAAATTCGTACATGGGGGAAAGGGGGAAGGTGTCCCTCAGCCCAGCCTATACCGTCTCCAATCTAGGACCCCTCGAGGGATGTTTGACTGCTCATTTAGGCCCAATCCCGGTGGCAGTTGGGGGGTAAGCCTCCCCTGCAGGCCTGTTTCTCCCCCTACCCTCCCACCCCTGCCAGCTTGATCACATCCCTCTCACAATCCAGGACTGCTGGCTCCCAAATGCTCACCTTTCTGCCTGCCTGATTGCCCTGACTGCTTCTGCCTGCCAGCCTGATCACCCCCTAACCACTCTCCTGCCAGGCTGATTGATGCCTAACTGCTTCCCTGCTGGCCCGATTGCCCCTAACTGCCCTCCCCTCCCAGCCTGGTCACCCCTAACTGCCCTCCCCTGCTGGTCTGGTTACCCCTAACTGCCCTTTCCTGCAGGCCTGGTCACCCCCAACTACCCTCCTCTGCTGGCCCAATCACCCCTAGCTTCCCTCCCTTGCCAGTCTCGTCGCTGCTAACTGACCTCCCTTGCCAACCTGGTAACCCCCATTTGCCCTCCGTGGCAGGCCTGGTCACCCCTAACTGTTCTCCCCTGCAGGCCTGGTCCCTCCCAACTGTCCTCCCCTGTAGGCCTGTTTACCCCCAACTGCCCTCCCCTGCAGGCTTGGTCCCCGCCAACTGCCATCCCCTGCTGCTTGGTCCCCCTCAACTGCCCTCCGCTGCAGGCCTAGTCCCCACCAACTGCCCTCCCCTGCTGGCCTGATCACCCTCAACTGCCCTTCCCCCAGCTGGCCTGGTCACCCCTAACTTCCCTCCTTTGTCAGCCTGGTTGCCCCTAACTGCCCTCCCCTGCAGGCCTGGGTCTCCCCATCCCCTGCTGGCCTGATTGCTCCCAACTGCCCTCCCCTGCCAGCCCAGTCACCTCTAACTGCCTTCCCCTGCAGGCCTGGGTCCCCCAACTGCCCTCCCCTGCAGGTCTGGTTCCCCCCCCAACTGCCCTCCCTGCAGGCCTGGTTCCTGCCAACTGCCCTCCCCTGCAGGCCTGGTCCCCCCCAACCTCCCTTCCTGCAGGCCTGGGTCCCCCCCCCCCCCCAACTGCCCTCCCCTGCTGGCCTCTTTGCCCACAACTGCCCTCCCTTGCAGGCCTGGAACCTCACAATGGCCCTTCCCTACTGGCCATCTTGTGGTGACCATATTGTGTCAACATGGGGCAGGAACTTTGACCACATGGGGGCAGCCATCTTGTGTGTTGGAGTGATGGTTGGAATTTGCGTATTACTCTTTTATTAGATAGGATATATATAGGACATTTAGTTACTTTAGACTGTCAATCTTCTTTTAGAGAATAAAGTTGGGGTGTACTGTCTACCCACTTTTACAAATACATGCCCAAAGAAATAGTTTGCCGTTTCAAATGTGTGATTTTTAAATAACTTCTTTAAAGGAACAATTTAATGAATAGTGTTGAACAGCCACAACAACAACAACAACAACAAAAAACAGGCAAAATGTTCATCTACAGAATTCAAAATCTAATACAGGGTGGGGCAAATGTAGGTTTAAAGTTGCTGTGTGGAAAATATACAACAATTAATACAAGAATAAACTGCATTTTGTGTACTCACAACTGTAAACCTATGTTTGCTCTACCCTCTATTATGTATTAAGTACCAACTTAATAGGTTATTTTTATCAAGGGAAGAATGTTAGCATGACCAGTAACGATAAGTTATGAGAGCTTTTTTATATTATAAATGTGAACTGTTTACATTCTGGTTAAAATGTGATACATTTACATGTGTGAGGAAAGAGCACAAAAAAGAACATTAAAATGATCTGTAACCCCTCTGCCTGTTGTCCTCTTGGTATTTTATTACATATCATGTACTTACAAAATCAGGGTTTGGATAATTAATTCAATTGGGAGTACTTTAGTTTCAAAATGGACAGTGCCAGATGCTTTCATGGTTTTATGACAAAACTTAACTAAACGGGACGCCTATTGTAGCACTTCTTTATATGGGGTGGGGTGAAGATGACAACCTTCTCTGAGATTCTAGTTCATCAGCTTAAACTAACCTATTGACATTGATTTTTTCTCTCACTGCCATTTCCTGTCTGAATGGAAGACAGATTTTTCTTTCTGTGGCCCCTGTCAAGCCCAAGGCCATCATTTGTTCCAGCAGAATAAGAGAGCTTATGTCAGACTCTTAATTTCTGAATAAGTATTTTAGAAGTGACTTAATGCCTTTAATTCATGGACCGTTAATTCCTTCAAAATTGTGGTCTCACACACTGACATACACATACATATTCATACACATACATATTCATATTGAAAGTCCACATTTGCTCTTCACTTGCCAGAGAGCTGAATACAGAATAATGACACAGGCCCTGGTCTTCTTGAGCATCCCTGGCACAGGCCCATGGGTCCGTGAGTGGATCTGAAGAGGTTGGTGGGTGGGTCCACTGGAATTCTGGTGCTTTTATTTTAGGATTTATGGAGGGGGGGTTCTATTTTTAGAATTTTGGAACATTTAAGTAAAAGCACATAGATTATACTGAGGGTGAATGTAATCTGTGCAGATAAATGCACTTCGACGTTTTTAGGTAGAGTAGTAGACATGGGCTCAGAAGTTAGCGGAACGCTAAAGGCAGTTATAGTTAACTTGTTTGCTAAACCTATGTATTATATGTTGTAATGTAGGCATTTACTTCATGTTAGCTTTATTATATACATAGTTAAGATGAAATAATGTTCTCAGTAATACTTATGGATTTGTATAGTCATGCTAGGCAAAGTCTAAGCTTCCTGCCTAATTTATTTGATTCTTTTTTTCTCTCTTCAGATTCCATTCTCATTGGTCCAGTTTCCCTTGTGGGAATCTTTAAAAGTAAGTTTTCTAATCTTCATATAAAATTGCTTTGTAATTATCATAAATACCCAATTGTTTTAGTTTGTAATAGTAAGAATATAATATTTACTAGTAATTTAAAAACTCAAAAAAATTTTAAAATATGTTTTTATTGATTTCAGAAAGGAGGGGAGAAGGAGAGAGAGATGGAAACATCAATCATGAGAGAGAATTATTGATTGGCTGCTTCGTGCACACCCTCCACTAGGGGTCAAGCCCGCAACCGAGGCATGTGCCCTGACCAGAATTGATCCCAGGACCCTTTAGTTTGCAGGTTAACACTCTATTTACTGACTAGGGTTCAACATTTTTAATAGTTGAAAATATTTTTTTCGTGTGGCTTACATGCCAATTCAGTCTTTTGAACTTGTTCAGTGTCTGTGGTACTGAGATATCATCATAATGATGTAACTGAATCCTCAGGTGTTAAGGGAAACTGTGATTTACTTTCTTTTGTATTTCTTCTCTACCCATAGACTTTTATTTCACTTCCCTGTGTGTGTGTGTGTGTGTGTAGAAGTTACGGAATGACCATGAGGGAAAACAAAAAGGGAAAGAAGCAAGGCCCTGGCTGTTAGGCCAGCCCCCTCACCCCACATCTGAGGGTGGCAGCAGCGGGGGTGCTGCTCTGACTGTCACCTTCCCTCCGCTGTCACCCAATAGGCCTAGGAACCCCCTGAGAAGGAGCAGAGTCTGCCGAGTTGCGAGTTAGCCTCAGGGAAGGTCACTCATTTGTTTAAAAACAGAAATTTTTAAAAACTTGTTTTCAAATGTGCAAAGATGTGTTTTTTATCTTCTGATGTGATGGTTTTAAAAATTGTGGGTCATGCCATGAACTGTGTGGGTGTCTGCCAGGCTTTTCAAGACTGTGGTAAGAGGGATGCTATTAACAGAACGTCCTGTGAGTTCAGGGTGAGTCCTGCTTTGTAAGACTTCAGTGTTGTGCGTGCATACGCTCACACCTCTGTCCTGGCTGCACTGTAATGCACTTCTCACTGTGGATAATGATCACACGACTTTGAAAGCCCTTGTTCAAGTGAAAATGGTTGATAAATGACCAACCTGTATAATGGCAGTGTCGAGACAGGCCTTTGGTAACACAAAAAGTAAAGGCATTACTCCCATGGCTGAGGGGGCCAGTAACCAGGGTGTGCTCCTGCCGCTTTCCCTGAAGAATAGCAGATTTATTTAGACTTTAAAAATATTCTGTGCAGTTCAGAATGTGAGGACAGTAAGATGAGACAAAGCATTAATCATGAAAAATAGACCCTGGAATATTACGTGTTTAGAAGCAGTTCTGATTTTAACGAGTATTACAGATTATAGGTTTTGGGGTCTCTACTGGTTGTGTTTGATTGGTTTTTACCCTTTTCTCTGGTGCTTGGTGAAAGTGGGCCTCTCAGGCGGGGTTCCGGGCATGATGTAGCAGTGCTCCCAGGAGAAGGCCGCATTCCGTGAGCATACGCTCCCCTTTTTTGCATGTGACAAAGGAACAATGGAGCCAGCAGCTGTCCAGAAACAAGACTCGCTTCATTAGTGTCTCAATAACTGGCATTCACCCCTCTCTGCACTCTAACTTCCTATTCCCTGTCTCTGCGTAGGAATGCTTTGATGCCCAAAGA
This sequence comes from Antrozous pallidus, assembly GCA_027563665.1. Lineage (NCBI taxonomy): Eukaryota > Metazoa > Chordata > Mammalia > Chiroptera > Vespertilionidae > Antrozous > Antrozous pallidus. Next base: position 7,711,270 of record CM050524.1, on the reverse strand, counting down.
GGGGAAGCATGTGATTTATTTCTTTTCAGACATTTGTAGTATTCTTGTTAGTTAAGAAATATCTAGAATTTTTCAGAGTAATCATAGATAACAATGTTGAGCTTTAACAGTTTTCTTTGAGCAAATGTTAAAATGCTGTAGTTGTTTTTTAAGTTGAGTTTATTGAAGAATAATTTTCAGATAGCAAGATTCAACCTTTATAAGTGTACATTTTTTTCAATATGTTTTTTTTGGGGGGGGGGCGGAAAGGGAGAGGAATAGAGAGATGAAAATAGCGATGAGAAACACTGGTGGGCTACCCCCTGCACGCCCCCTGCTGGGGATCAAGCTCTCAGCCTGGGCCTGGGCCCTGACGGAATAGAACTGTGACCTCCTGGGCCAGGGGTCAGCACTCAGCCACCGAGCTGCATTTTTCCGAGTTTTGATAAAGTTTATTACTGCCACCGTAACCAAAATATGTATAGGATATTTGTAGTTTTCCCTTTTCCGGAGTGCCATATAAAGAAAACCACACACTACTTTGCATTTTGTGCCTGGCTTCTTCCATGTAATGAAGCTGCTGAGATTCATTCATGTTTTGCCTATACCAGCAGCCTGTTCCTCGGTAGCGCTCTGTGGTGTGGATGTAGTGGTTTATCTGTTCACTAGTGTATGCACACTAGAGTTTTCCTGTTTTTGGTGATTATGAATAAAGCTGCAATAAATATTTGCACGTAGATGTCTGTATGGACATATGTTTTCGTTTCTCTTCGGTAAGTGCCAAGAGTAGGGCTGCGGGGTCTTAGGGAAAGTGTAAGTTTTGTTTTGTAGGAAACTGTGCACTGATTTTGCAGTGGCTGCCGTTCCGCAACAATGCACGAGCGTTCCAGTTGCTCGGCGTCCATGTCACCGCTTGTCATTAGAGACGTGCGAACATTAGCCATCCCAGTAGTTGTGTGCTGGTATCCATTGTGGCTTCTTTTCAGTTCTTTCATAGCTAAATAATGTTGAGCATCTTTTCATATAATAGTTGTTGTTTTTTTAACAAAACACCCAAATGTGAAATCATAGTGCTTTTTAAAAGTAGCAACTTTTGGCACTTGTTTTATTTTTGTTTATGATTTTAGCCATTTCAGTTTGCTTTTGCAACCATAAGAGAGGCTGTATTATATGAAGGGTTTCTCTGTGACGTTTGTGTGAAATAGCACACAGACAGGTTGTTGTGGGCCAGGACTCGAGCGGCTGCATGCACGGTGCGCGGTAAGGAGTAGCGCTGAGAGGTGGAAGGCCGCCTTCAGCTTAGACTACTTGGCATGGAATCCAAGGCCCTGCCTTTCCGCTCCAGTCCTTTCTGCTGCTCTCCCAGATGTCCTCCAGCGTACTGACTGCTCGGTCTCAGACCCCAACTTAAAATCTGCGTCTCTTCTTTACCTTTCTTCACGTATCACTCACCAAGTTAGGTTGATTCAGACTTTTTGGAACCTGTGGCCTCCTTTTTATCAGGTTTTTATTACCTTGTGACTGGACTAAGTTAACAGTTGCTCTGCCTTCTCATCCATTCTATGCATTGAATTTGGGTCACTTTTTTGAACATCTTTGAAGTTCTCTGAAATGTGTAACTTTCTAGAACTCTAAGCCGTGAAGATGCTGCCCTCAAGCATGTCCACACTTCTCTCTGCCTCCCCCTACCCCCCAGCTCCCGCCCCTGTGCATTATTCTGTAAAGTCATTTCCCTGCAGCTGCACTGCCACCTCCTTTCTGAATCTGCTTTCATGGGTCCAAACATCATGCATCTTTTAAAGCCATTGCAGTTCTTTTTCCTGCTCCTTGAAGTCTTTTAATCCAGGATCTGAAGATTTACCCTGACTAACCTAGCATTGGTCCATACTGCTGATTGGTATTTAACCAGGCACTAAACTTGTTTAAAACATCTTAGAACGAAGTCTTAGCGTATTCGAACAGGGCTTCCACCACTTCCATTTACAGATGAGCAACACACGCTATCCATATCCACGTGCTGCCTGCTCTGAGCTGGACGCTGTTCCATCCGTCGTGCAGGGCTGAGGCACAGCGATGCTGTAGGAGCTTCTTGTCTACCAGGGGCTCACCCACAGACATGCCATCGCCAGGCTCCCCGTTTCTCAGACATTTTATAGGAGGTGGCAGTGCAACTGCAGGGAAATATTGTAGGTGACAGAATACTAGATGCCATAAAGAGGAGGGGCTGTCAGAGGAGATGATCATATCCAGAATTTCCAAGAAGATAACATCTGCTACAATTTATGTTGTACCTTTCTGGCAGCCCAACAAGAAGATAAAGACCCATACGTCTCTTCTTATTTGATCTTGTCCCTGGACTTTGGACCCCACCTCCTGTGGAGGACCCCCCCTTGGAGTTACAGCCCGCTTTGACCAGCTTCCTAGCAGCCATCCTCACTCAGATATCTGCCTAGGGAACCAGAGCACCTGGCGCTGGCTCTCCTCTGCACCCTGCACCTCCCAGTGTCCCGGCAGTGAAACAGACAGCTAGCTGTGTGTGCCCATGTAGAAACCCGAGCAGCGCGTCACAGTTCTCCTCTCCCTCGCCACCCAGTTCTCGGTATGGTCGCCACTCGGATGGCCGCCTGATTCCGTCCCTGCCTCCCTGAAACATCTCTTCACAGCAGCCACAGTGATCTAAAGAAATAAGCCAGGTCATGCCACTCTCTGCTAAAACACTTCAGTGCCATCTCTTTGAAAGACGAGTAAAACCGAATTTAAACTATGACTGACAGGATCCTCTGTCATCTGGCCCCTCCTGCCTCACTGACTGTCCCAGGCCACGCACCTGCCACACTTGAGCGATGTGTGTCCACTTACTGCACTATGCCCTGTGGGCCTCTCCTTTCTGTTCTTTTTGAGCATGCCAAACTTGTACTTACCCCAGGGCCTTTGCACTTGTTGAGCCCTCTGCCAGAAATATACTTTATTCATTCCTGATGGATTTATCACTGAGTGCCTTCTATGGGGCAGGCATGTTCTAGGGTCCGGAGAAACAGTGATGAAGAGGACTTACAAATCTCCCGCCCCTCAACGAGCTTTCATTCCAGCTCTCTCCCCCAGATTTTCTCACGCCCTGCTCTTTGTTATTACCCAGACAGACCTTAGATCAGATCACCTCAGAAGGCATTTCTGTCCACCCCTCTTCAGAGTAGGACCTTCCCTCCTCAATAATCACAATGCCTAGCATTTTAATAAAAGTTCAGTTATGCATGTATCATCACCTGAATACTTACTTAAAAAAGTCAGATGTGTCTTGAGTAGATGTCACTAGTACATGCCAAGCACTGGGTGAAGCACTATACAGCTAACCCTTGAACAGCATGGGGTCAGAGGCACCGACCCCAGAGAGTTGAATATCTGCATATAACTTAAGTTGACCCTTTGTGTGCATTGATTGCAAATACTGTTTTTGATCTGTGGTTGGTTGAATCCATGAATGGGAAATCCAGGGGTACAGAGGACCAACTGCCTATTATAAAAATCTACGTAGCCTGACTAGTGTGGCTCAGTGGTTGAACAATGACCTGTGAACCAGGAAGTCACAGTTCGATTCCCAGTCAGGGTACATGCCTGGATTGCGGGCTTTGTCCTCAGTCGGGGACTTGCAGGGGGCAGCTGACTAATGATTTTCTCTCATCATTGATCTTTCTACCTCTCTCTCCCTCTCCCTTCTTCTCTGAAATCAATAAAAATATATTTGTTTTAACAAAAGCCTCTGTATCAGTGGTCCTGCACAGTCCAAACCCATGTTGTTCAAGGATCAATTGTACATTCATTAGCACTTAATTCACGTCACACACAACCCAGGGAGCACAGCCTGCTGTTATCTCCTCTAAACAAGGAAACCGGGTCCAGAGAGCTTGTCTTTCATCTAGTAGCTGAAGTCCTCAGTTTTCTGTCCAGCACCCTTTTACTATGTTAATGTCGTCAGTGATAACCATAGTCATAAAAACAACTAGAATACCTAACATTTGTCAATGTTGCAGTGTGCCAGGTACTGTGATAACCCCTTTCCCTGGGTCAGCTGCTATTCATCCTCACGGCAGTTCTGTGAGGCAGATGCTATTTGGTCTCCATGTTGTAGCTGAAACGGAAGAAGAATTTGAGTGCCTTGCCAAAGACTGCAGGATATTAAATATTAAGGGGTGCATTCAAGATTTGAACCCAGGCAGTCTGACTCCAGAGTTGACGTTCTTAATCATTTTACTCCTAACTCTGCACACAGCACATGATGTCTTTAATAATGTTTTTGCTGTTTCATGTGCTGAAATTTTGCTAAAAAGTTGAGCTCATATCACATTAGCTTATTTAAGATGTTTCTGCAAATTATGTTGACTTCTTAACTTGATGATATAAAGCTTAAAAACCCTGGCCACAGGTGTCTCAGACGGGCTCTCCCAAACCACCTGGTTCTGCGGCACATGGGCAGGGACTGGCGTGTCCACTGCGTGAGCCGGCTCTCCTGACCTGCCATGGGCAGCGGAGAGTTTATGGCATGCGTGGAACCAGACCACATTCTTCCACATGTTTTGTTAAGTCCTCAGGGGTCTTTGCTTATTGGAGGGAGGAGCTTTGTCTTCTGATTGTTTATATTTATGTTTACATTCCTTGCATCTGTCTTCTACACAGCAGGGTTTATAACTATTTACTCACTAGTGGCCCGGTGCACGAAATTTGTGCACGCGGGGGGTGGGGGTGGGGGTTGTCTCTCAGTCCGGCCTGCATCCTCTCCAATCTGAGATTCCTGTGGGATCGGGCCTAAACTGGCACTTGGACAAATCCCTCAGAATCCGCTCCTAACCGCTCACCTGCCTGACTGCTTGATCACCCCTAATCACTCTGCTTGCTAACCACTCTGCAACTGGTCCACTCTGCTGGCCTGCTCAGCCCTAATTGCTCCCCACCATCAGCCTGATCACCCTCAACTGCCCACCCCGCCTGGCCTGATCACCCCCAACTGCCTTCCCCTCCTGGCCTGATCACTTCTAACGGCCTCTGCCTTGGCCCCTCCACCATGGCAATCTGGGACCCGCACACGCCCTTCACGATCGGGGATCCCCGCCGCCCACAGCAAAGCATGGCAGTAGCCTATCTCCCCCCGGCTCCCGCCTCAGCCTCCTGTGGCCCCGCCCTTCACGCACGCACCAGTGATCTGGGACCCCCACGCTCGCGCTCTTCTCTATCTCAGACCCCAGGTGCCCACAGCAAAGCATGGCGGTGGCCGGCCTTCCCGCCGTGCCTCTGTGTGGCCTGGGGAACTGGCACCGCGGGCTTGCTGGGACCACCAGCGCAGCGTCTGCTCCCCAGGCCCATGGTGCTCGTTCCCCAGGCCATGCGGAGGCGGCAGGGGAGGCAGGATCACACACTGCGCGGCCCCGCCCCCCACTCCTGATTGGCTGGTAGCATAGCCAATCAGGAGCCAAGGTATGGTCATATTTGCATGTTACTCTTTTATTAGATAGGAGGATTGTTTGAAGGTTACATTCTTTTTCAAGTTCAGTGCCAAGTTGGATAAGTGTAGACACTGTTTTATTTCTAATTAGTTTCTTTTAGAAGTATATTCAAAACTATAGCATAGAAGTTTACTCTTACTGAGCTTTACATAAACAATAAGCATATTTTGAATGGATTATGAAATTTCTTGTAGAATGTCATTTTTTTCTATTGTCTAGGTATTCAAAATCAGTGCAGTATAAAGGGTTGATAAGGATGCTGTTAGGTCTAAATAGTTTTTCTTCAAGATGTTACAAATTTTTTCAAAGCAATAACTAGTAGAAATGCAGGCTTTAAGTTCAGATGCAACTTTGAAGCAAAATGAAAGTAAAACCAGTTTGGTCATGTAAGATTAATATTGTGCTGATGATTTCCTAAGATAAAATCATAATTTTATAATAGAAATCAGGGACTGGTGGGTTATTTCAATTATAGTACAGTGCATAAAATAGATTTTTCATTTACATTTTACAAATATTTTTAAAGGCCAATACCTTATAAAAGCTATGTTTTCAAGTTGAAGAGTTAATAGCTTGTTTATATTGTTGATTCCTATTTTATTGTTAAAATGTCACCATCCTATCCACAACAAAATTCTTTCAGTCTTTATTAATATGAACAAGATAATAGTGCCAGCTTAGAAGTTGCTGGGTGCTCAGTCTCCAGAGACACACACACATCAGCAGGCTGAGAGAATCCGGTGTCTGCGCGGAAAGGTTCGCTCAGGGCACAGGTCCCTGTAAAGGTGTATGAAAGATTGAGAAGGAAATGAGCAAAAATTGTGTGTGATTTCCACCTCACTAAGCTTGCCCTAAATGAAATATAACTTGTTAAAAACAATTGAAAATGAGAGAAAAGTATTTATTATGTGTCTAGATCGCCAGTGAAGTCAGGGTCTTGGATGCTGCTTAAGGTTTTAGCAAAATCACACAATGAAGCCAGCATTTTTTAACAATTTAAAAACTACAAGAACATTTGACTTCTTAATTTGCATCCTGGAAAATATGGGACACTTCATGCAAAAGGAAAAAGGATTAGAGTCCCGCAGTGTCCTTTCATTCAATTTATAAAAGTAATAGGTAACGTTTTCCTGTTTTCAGGGCTGTTGAAAGAGAGAGAGATCTATATAAGAAATGTGAGAACTGGAAGGATATAAAATTCCTTCTTTTAGGTCAGACTAAATCGGTAAATAAAATGTTTAGAGTATGCTTGCATTTGATAGTTTTGCCAATTAAAATAGGAAAAGACAGGTGGTAATAAAGACAGGTGGTGAAAACGAAGGCATCATTGGAGCCAAGGCCTGGGGCACACATGGAAAGTGGGTGGCCTCTGGGCTGCTTTCTCTGCAGCTCCGCATTCACACCTGTGAGCCCGCCACGCACCTGCACGGAGCCTCGGGGTGCAGCCAGCCAGGATGCCCATCAGTTCCTTGCAGGTTCGGTCACTTTCAACTGAAGGTCAGGATGCTGCCACTTGGAGGACAGAGGGTTAGGGTCCCTGTCCAAAAAAAAAGAAAAAAAAGAGAAAAGCACGTTTTTGTTTTTGTCTTCTTTCCTCGTTTCTCTTCTTTATTTTAAGCATTTCTTTTCCACTTATGCAAGTTTGTATCTAGATGAGGTAAATGTGATCAATCAGAGGATTCCTGCAATGAGTCATACTGACTTTTTGGTGAAACAAAGTGTGACAGAAGATTAGCCGGCCACCTAAGTTTAATTCGATTATGAAGCGTAAGTGTATATTGAAAAGCATCTTGAAAGCCTATAATGATTCCCAGTTCCTTTGTCGGATTTAAAATCCTGCTGATACTTTATTTCAAGGAATTCATTTTTTTATTCATATTATGTAACCTCCTTTGAAAAACAGGGAAGGGGATTTAGCTTTATTTTTATTTGTCCTTTAGACTTGCTTCATGGTTATTCATGAGCATTTTGGTGTTTGTTTAATATGTTCCATTTAAGTATGCGGTGTGACAGCGTTGGGGGGGCTCTGGCTCCCTGTCTTGGCAGACAGCACCGTGATCACAGCCCTCCCTCGCTGCAGCCGAGCCCAGCACAGCCTGGCATCTCAGCACAGCTCACCCGGGCCCCGCGTCTCCTGAGCAGAGTGCTGAGGGAGCCCATATGCCGCTGTGCAGCCAAGAGTGAATGCTGGGATCATGATGCTTGGCCAGGCCCTGTCTTCCCCCCTTGTTCACATGGGGTGAAATTACCGGCTCTGCGGGCATTGCAGGGTTCATGTGGGCACCGAGGCTGGGCTGCCCTCTTCGTGTAGGAGACACCGCAAGGCCTGGGAGAGAAGGGTCTGTCCTGGAATCAGGAGGAGAGAGCTTGTGAAGGTCAGCGAGAACAAGGGGCTCACTATGTTCTGGTGCTGCTGAGGACAGAGGCTTGTCAGTGTATCTGTTCTAGGTAAATGGGGGTTGTCAGTGTAAGTCCCTCAATTCTTTCATTTTAACCAATTTTTATTAAAACTCTTAAGAAGATTGTCCCGTACTTACACTTAGCAAGCTAGGTATTCCTTTGCAGGCAGAAGTATTAAAAGTAATCACATCTTTTTTTTGTTGTTGATTCACAACCAACATCATGAATATCAATTACAATAATTAATTTCATTGTAACTGTTACTCAGTGAAATATTTATATTGTTAACATGAATGGGACCTTTGGTCCCTAACCCAAACTAATAAGACATCAAACCATAGATCCAGGAAACTCAGAGAACCCCTACTCAGAATAAATACCCATCCTGTAAAACTTGGCCACACGTCCCCCAAAATATTGATTTTTAACTATTTAACCTAACTATTACTGAGCAGACTCAGCATTTAAACTCATCTTGCTTTTTTCAGGAATAATAAATGAAATTTCCTTTAATTACCAGCAGTCATTCATTAAGACATTCTTACAAATTCTCATTATCATTTCCACCTTACTTAGAAGGCAAGTATTAAACCAACATGCAGTTTAACAACAACAAAAAAGAAGAGGTACAAATTAACTCACACAAAGTTTCTGTTATGTAACTTGCAGTTGAATTGAAATTTTCTATATTTATATCTCAGTATAGTTTCCATCCAGTTGCCATTGTAATAAAAATAAGCCTGTGTATTTTAAATGATCTGTAGTTATGAGTTAGGTGTATCTGATTTTAATTATGGAAATAATTTCTATAGGAGAATTGATTTTAGCCTCTCAGCACTTGATTATATTGCTAGAGCCAGTACAAATGACAGTTAAACTATGGTTCCCAATTATATTTTATATTCTTTTCAGCTTAAAACTTTGCTTCAGAAATCTCTTTTTTAAATATATTAGTATATGAGCACTTCACAGAGAGAGCGTCCACTGAACTGAAGATAAAGCTTTAGGCAGATGTTACTTTGTCTTTTAAAGTCTGTGCAGCAGCCACAGGACAGGGAGGGCCCCGGTGCATGGGGTGTGTAAGCGTGGCATTGCCTGCTGTCCTCAGCGTGCTCTGAGATTCTGTGGTAGGCTGACAGCAGGGAGACTTCCACAGGGAATTCTCTTCTGTTGTCTTAACTAAAGTATCCATCTGATGTCATGCATTTGGAATTGAGTAGAAGATTCTGTACCTGTACCTCTCCTTGTCCCATGAAAAGCATTTGGTAAGCTTCATCGTCTTGAAAATGGGAATACATAACTACTTTTGAATACAGCAGATGAAGAAGTCCTAAATTTAAGTTTACCTGCACTAAAGCCCAAACATGTATTTTTAAAGTTATTTGCACATAACATAATAATCCACATTTGAGCGAGTGTTTTGAAGTGAAGATGGAGCCTTTTCTTTTTGCTGCACTTTAATAGAAAACACCCAACCCAGCCTCGACCTCCTGGCTGTTTCCTGGCATTGTGCCTGGGGTGTGCTCTCTGTCCTCTGAGTGATGAATGCTGGGCTAACAGCTGTTACCTGGGGGTCAGGGCAGCCAAATTGCATCCTGCTGTTCTCCCTCTGATAGGCCTGAGCAGTGAGTGCAGAAATTAGAATGCCCTGGGTGTGTTTTTGTGGCGAGACCATGGAGTAGTCAGGATTTGGTCCCACAGTATCCTCATGGATAATAGGAATATCATTAATTGAAAAATACAGGCTGGTGTTTCAAAATCACATACTTTAAAGGCTTAAAACAGTGGTATGGTGAAATTCACCTGAGGTCTGTAGCTTAGAACAGTACCCACTTTAATCTCCTGTTTTGATAACTGTATAGTACTATCTATAATAATAAAAGCATAATATGCTAATTAGACTGGACAGCCAAATGACCTTCCGGACGAAGCCAGAGCTGCATGGGCCGAGCTCCTTGCATGAATTTCGTGCATCGAGCCTCTAGTAGTTATATAAGATGTCAACATTTAGGGCAGCTCTGTGAAAGGTACATGGGACTGTACTATTTTTGCAGTGTTTCTATAAGTTTAAATTTATTTTGAAATGAAATTTTCTATCTTTATGAACTCTTAGGAATATTTTCCAGTCAACCTATATTAAGGAAACTTAAGAAAAACTATAGGAACTAAGCTATGAACCAGCACCAGGCAGTGCTGTGGACAGGTGAGCACGGAGCAGGCTCTCTCAAGGCTGGCGGCTTGCAGCTCAGCCAGGGTCGTCCTTGACTGTTGTCACTTAGTAGTTGACATTCCCAGTCAAGAGAGAAAAAATCAAATAAGCAAAAAACAACACAGAAGCAAAATTAAGAACCAACTACCAGCCTCATTACTGCACTTGACATTTCTCATTAACATGAGATATAAGCACACGCTCATGGGCTCACCCAAAATTTTATTTTTCAGTTGAAAAGAGAAAGGAAACCGGGCATTGAATTGGGATAAATAAGCAAATATGGCCACCTGGGTTTTTTTTTTTTCATTCTTACTTTTTTTGGTGCTAACTTCCATCATATGATCCTTCACAGGTAGACACACTTTCCGTGCCTTACCTCAAAGCCCCCTGGTCATTTATCTGCCTCTACAGGAATGGTCATTAGACCTCTTTGGCAATGGAAATACTTAGGTTGAGAAGTTATGGCAGTTTAAAAATATCTGGTGTTCAGATAGGCCTTAAAAAATCCTCCAATACAAACCCACTTTATTTAAACAACTTTTATTGACATCAGAATATTCTGTTTACTAACCTGCATTATAATGGAGCTGCACTGCTGAGGGGAGCTGGGTATGGTCATGAGGAATCTTAGAATGTAGCATGGATACCATTCTGTCTACAAAGCCCATGGCTTTGGGGGCAACCAAACACCAGCTCTAGCTTCCCTACTTACTCTCTGTGACCTCAGGCAGTTTCTTAACACCTCTTAGCGCCTGCCCACACCTGTGCTTGTGGATAATGGTGCACACTTTCAACAATTAAATGAGAAATACAAATGCATTAGCATAGTTCCTGGCATGTGCTAGTTACTCGGCAAATGGTAATCACCGATACCGTTGCCTACACTATATTTTTTACTCCTTTTTCCAACCTAGTCTTAAATTATTTCAAGTCATAAACAATATTTACGATTTCAGTGAGTAACCTTTCTTGTCTTCCAAGCCATTTTTTGTTGGTCACAGTCCTCTGGACCCTCCACATATGTGGGCAAATGTGTGATTTCAAAATACAGAATTTATATATAGTACTCTTTATCTTGTTGTTATTGGTGGTCGTGTTCAGTGAATTTAAAGTTGTTCCCAAATGAATAATTTGTACATAACATTCATCTTTTTAGCTAGGTCTCAGTGTATTTTCCAGAGTTTCTGTATTTGAACAATTCCAAGAGAAAAACAGGAACACAAGCACACTCATTATATAGAGCAAGTTGTTTTAGGCATTGACATAATTTGTTCACCTACTCGAATACTTTAGTAATATTCATATAAAATTATGGTTTGTATGTGTAAGTAAAGTGTCTCATAAATGCCATTTTATTTGCTATCAAGACAACTATAACTTACAGATTCAAGTCTAAGTGTCTTTATAAGCCATCCCATTCAGATCCCGGTTCTGCTCTTCAGTACAGTTTAACTTCTTTAAGCCTCAACTTCCTGTCTGTAGAATGAGGGTAAAATGGCACAGACCTCAGCAGATTGTGGTTAGGAATGCATGAGTCAATGCATATAAAGTGTTTAGTTCTATGTAAGTGTTTATTGTGGTTACTGTTATAGTTGTTATTTTTATCAAGCTCTGTGTTTGCCACTGAAATTTCTTACTTGATTCTAAACCATATTGTTCTAGAGAGTTTTGGGGTTTTGTTTTTAAGATATTTATTAGTAACCTTTTCAAATATAAAGTGTTTTTTTAAATGTTCTCAGACTAAGTTATTGTGGCAGGTGACAGTGGAAAATTAAGCTTATCTATAGAGATTCTGTTTTTAAACTGAGTCTCCGGCCGTCTGAGTCTGTCTCAATTAAGTACTCCCCTTCCCCTGCCCCGCAACCAATTTGTTTTTCTCCTCCATTATAGCAGGTACCTCTCTGAAGCCTTTCCCATCATCTCCCTTCTCTCTGCTGTACCTCTCCCCTGCTCCCTCTGTGCCCAATCAGATAGTAGATGTAGGGACTGTGGTTTTTTTCCCCCTGCACTCTAGTGTTTGACACCTAGTAGGTACTCAATAAGTGTTGAGTTTGTGAATTACATAATATCTTGGATTGTTCCCTCTTATATGACATGTAATTCACATCTTGTTTTTCAGTCTCTATCATTGCTTATAAACTCAGCATTAGTAGTAGGTTAAGTCTGTTTGGAGGAACGTTCTGCTCTTTGGAACTAGGAGAACTGAAGATGACCTTTAGTCATCATCAAAGATCCTGTTTGTGTTTTGTATTTCTTTTCTGAAAAGTTTGCAAAGTAAGTAATATTGTTATAACTGGCATTAATTAACCTGGTAAAGTACATATTCTGCCACCTTAAATGTAGACGAGGCTGTTCCATGTCTCGTTTCTCGCGCTGTCTCCAGTGCTTATAGACCTCTGAGAAAATGTTTGCTATAGAGGCACAAATGTACGCATTTACTAAAGAAATATCAAGCACTGCACTTAATGGCAAGACTATCTTTAGAAAGCTGTTTTTAATTTAAAAAATCTATTTTATAGCTGCACTCTTAGTTCAGTGAATTAATAAATACACTTTTCAAGCAACCATTCTCATCGGTTCGGTGGAAGACAATGCTCGAGGCTGACACCGCACGGTGTTGTATATCTGATTTGTTAGGCAGTGTACTCATATATAGCTAGGTGTCTAATACTTAAGAAAAGTTGTTCCTGGTATTGGTGTAAAAACAGACACATAGGTCAGTGCAACCGAACAGACAGCCCATAAACCCCACATATGTAGTCAGTTATTATGACAAAGAAGCTGAGATATTGCAATTGGGAACGGACAGGCTTTTCAATAAATAATGGTGAGAAAACTGGACAGCCACATGCAGAAGACTGAAACTTGACCACTGTCTTACACAATGCACAAAAAGGAACTTAAAATGGATTAAGAGACTTGAAGTAAGATTGAAAACCATAAAACTCCCAGAAGAAAACAGGCAGTCAGCTCCTTGGCATTGGCCTGGGTAATGATATATTGACTTGCACACAGTAAATAAGTGAGACTGCTTTACACGAAGATTCTGCACAGCAAAAGGAACCAACAAAATGGAAAGACAGTGTCCTGAATGGGGAAAATGTTTGCAAGTCACATATCGGATAAGGGACTAATATCCAAAATACATAACTCACACATCTCAATAGCAAAAAACAAAACAAAACAGAGAAAAAAAACCCCAAACAATCCAATTTAAAATTGGGTGAAAGATCTTTAGAGACATTTTTCCGAAGATACACAGCTGGGCAACATTTACATGAAAAGTTTCTCAACGTCATTAACCAGGGGAATGCAAATCAAACCCACAATGAGATGTCACCTCACACTGATTAGAACAACTATTATAAACAACTAGTAGCCCTGCGCACAAATCTGTGCATGAGTAGCTCCCTGCTGCTTGCCTCAGCTGGCTACTCTGCTCTCCTGTAGCTCTCCACCCTTGTCCTGCCCTCTGTAGCTCTCTGCCCCTTGTCCTGCCCTCCTGTAGCTCTCTGCCACAGGTAGTTCGCTGCCCCATCCTCCTGCTGATTGGTCATTATGTGATGACATCCTGGCTAATTTGCATATCACCCTATTATAAGTATAGATACAAGAAATATAAAAAGGACAAGATATCACTTGTGCTGGCAAGTCTATGGAGAAACGAGTGCCCTTGTGCACTTTTGGTGCAAGTATAAATTGGTTTAGCCACTTTGGAAAAAGGTTTGGAAGTTCAAAAATTCAAAATAGAACTACTATGTGATCCAGCAATTCCCTTGTGTTCTCTGTTGTAATTGGGTTTTGAATGTTGTCACCCAATTTGTGGCTGGAATCTCCTCTTAGTCTGGCTGACTGAGGCTCACCACTGACTATATAATGTAAGCAGTTGTGCAGGTGCTGACAGAACAAATCAAAACAAGAAGCAAAAGAAACTAAACAAAAACACCAAAAAGCAACAACATTACAATGACAACAAAAGTTACCATAAAAGAAGAGAGAATTAGGAAAGAGAAAAGAGAACAAGAATGATAAAAGAAAAGAAAGCAAAAAGTACAAGAAAAGAAGGGGAAGAAAAGCAATTTGAAACTGCAGAAACGAAATAAAGAAAATAAGAATAAAGAATAGGGAAAGGAAAACAGTGTAAAAATAGAGGAAGAATGAATAAGAAATGGGGAGAAAACATGAAACAGAAGGAAAAATAGGTAAGAAAAAGGTAAGAGAAAAATTAGATATCTGAAAGAAAACGACTAAAAGAATAGAAAATCAGGGGGAGAACCAAGATGGCGGCATAGGTAAACACCTATTGTTCTGCCCCGCGCAACGATTCAGAAACTACGACATAACAACAAAACAAACATCACCCAGAATAACCAGAAAGCTGGCTGAGTGAAAACTCCACAAATAAAAGTAAAGGTGGGACACTGAGACCCAGAAGAGTGGCGGGAGCGCAGCCTTGAAGATGGAAACAGGTTAGGAGCCGTCCTGGTCTCGCGAGCGGGCTGTAGGGCTGGAGCAGCAGCCCGGCTGGATTTCGCCAACGGGGAGGGCGGAGACGTCCCACTACATGGATTTCCCAGCGCCAGGCGAGGTCCGAGATCCGAGGTATGTGGAGACATCCCACTGCACAAATTCCCCAGTGCCAGGCGAGCTCGAGGTCCGGGGGACGCGACCTGGAAGCGGGGCGTGGCAGAGGTTTCCTAGTCTGCGGAAAAACCGGGTAGCTGGGAAAAGAAGTTTGCACGCAAGTGTCACACAAACGCGCAACTGGCTCCCTGGAAACTTGTCTCCTGGTCCCGGAAACCACCTATTTTACAACCCTGGGCTAGACTTTGGGTGTGCAGACTCATTTGGGGAGAGGCAGAGTTGTCTGGCAAGGGGAAGAGACTGGCGGCTTTCTCTTGGAGGTGCCTGCAGCCATCCCCATCCAACAGAGACCCCGCGCGCGTGAGCGCCGGATAGGACGTAGCTGACACTGAGGCTGCCTGCGCAGCTCAGAGACTCCGCCCATACAACCTGAACACAGTCTCCCTTCACAGCCAATTGGCCTGGAGGTCAAACCCTCCTAGGGCTATCAACAACAAGCTGGATTTAAATTCAAAAATACTGTACAACCCATAAAGGATTGCAGTAAGAGTACCCATCTCAAATAACTGGGGAGGCTGTGCCATTGACCCTTAGAGGATATCTACCACATAAAGCAGCCACCATGCAGAGATATGGAAAGAAATCAGGTGTGAAAGAAATGGAGGAGAAAAGATGACAAGACATAGAGTTCAAAACCACGGTTATAAAGCTTTTCAAGAGGCTCCTAGAAAAGGCCGATGAACTTAATGAGAATTACGAGGAAATAAACAAGACCAACCAGGAAATGAATGAGACTTACAAGGAAATGAATGAGACCCTCAAGGAAATGAACAAGACCTCTGAGGATATGAACGAGACCCTCAGGGATATGAAAAAGGACCAACTAGAAATCAAGCATACACAGTCTGAAATAAAAAATATTACACAAAGTTCTAAAAGCAGTCCAGAGGGCCACAAGAACCAAGTCAAAGATTTGAAATACAAAGAAGCAAAATCCACTCGGCTGGAAAAGCAAGAAACAAAAAGAATCAGATAATTGAAAATAGTGTAAGGGGCCTCTGGGACAACCTCAAGCATGCCAACATCCGAATTATTGGGGTGCCAGAAAAAGAGAGAGCAAGTTAATGAAAACCTACTTGAAGAAATAGTGACTGAAAACTTCCCCCACCTGGTGAAAGAAACTGACTTAAAAGCCCAAGAAGTACACAGAACCCCAAAATATAGGAATCTAAAGAGGACCACACCAAGACATATCATAATTAAAATGCCAAGAGCAAAAGATAAAGAGAGAATATTAAAAGCAGCAAGAGAAAAACAGTTGGTTACCTACAGGGGAGCACCCATACGATTGTCAGCGGATTTCTCAAAGGAAACGATGCAGGCCAGACGCGAGTGGCAAGAAATATTCAAAGTAATGAATAGCAAGAATCTACAACCAAGATTACTCTATCCAGCAAAGCTATCATTCAGAATTGAAGATCAGATAAAGTGCTTCGCAGATAAAAAAGGAGTTCGTCACCACCAAACCAATATTATATGAAACGCTGAAAGATATTCTTTAAGAAGAGGAAGAAGAAAAAGGTAAAAATATAGATTATGAACAACAAATACACATCTATCAACAAATGAACATAAAAATCAAGTGAATTGATAGGCTGATGAACTGGTGACTATAACAGAAACATGGACATAGAGAGGGAATGGACTGACAATTCTTGGGGAGAAAAGGGTTGTGGGAAGTACAGCAAGAGACTGGACAAAAATCTTGCAACAATGGGAGAGGACAGTGGGGAGGGGGAGGTGAGGGTGGAGGGGAGATATAGGGGATAAAAAAGGGGAAACAATGTAATTAATAAACTGAACAATAAAGATAAAAAAATAAAATAAAAAAGAATAGACAATAAAGAAGACAGATAAAGAAAATTAAGGGGGAAAATGTGAAGTGGTCATCTTAGCAGAGTTCAGTGTCTCATAGGAGTTCCCTTGGATCCTGCTCTCTGGTATCTGGAGTGACTGTTGTGTCTGCCAGTCTGGGCTTCCCTGGGGGGTACTTAGGTGCTAGCCACTGTCAGAAACTGCCTTCCCTTGACCCTCAGCAACCTCTTTGGAGCTTCAAGGGCTCCACACTTTGTGTCTGTCTCCACAGGCCTTGGCGGCGGCAGGAGGCCCATGCTGCACTCTGAGGCCAGTTTGTTAGCAGCATGGGGCCCGAGCTGGGTCAGCAAACTTCTCCTGGTTTCCTGGTCTCTGCCTACACCTGCTTTTGCATAGCAGCCAGCTGTCCATCTTAATCTCTCAGAAGCCTGTTTCTGAAAGGGTTTCGGCAGAATGAGGATTACAGACTTCTGGGTTTCCAGTGTGGGGAGCTGCCCTTCAGATTTCAGGGAAAGTGGTGGGTGTGTTTCATGTCCCAGAGCTAATCCTGTGAGAATGACCCAGAATATGTCCCTGCCCTCAGAGGGGGGGGAGATCCTCGTATCCAGGCCAGTGGGGTCAGCTGGGTACGGAGAGTTTCTGTCAGCTCTGCTGTGAGGAGAAAGCACTAGTGAGGTTCCCAGGATAGTGGGATGGATGGCACCATCCCCAAGCCAGTCACTGATGCCCCCAGAGACTGTTCAAACTGGTAGACTTGGCCTCTGCTCTGTCTCCTCTTCCAAAGTTGAGGTGCAGGGTGTGGCAGGCCAGGCTGTATCACCTAGGGTGGAGTTACTTCCTTTTCCTGAACTATGGCTTCTGGGAGGGGCCTGCACCTCTCTGGAAAAATGTGTATTTCATTTCGGGGGCATACTTCCCAATGCAGGACTCCCAGCTATGCTATTACATGTCTCTCCCCAATGCTTCCCACTCCTTAGCCACCTTGAATCCTCACTGCCTTTCCTCCCTCCCTCCCTCCCTCGGGTGAGGAGCTCCAAGTGAAAATCCTATACTCTGGGTTAAAAAATCAACATCAGAAAGCCTGAGGCTTTATCTCAGACCTGCTCTGCTCTCCCCAGCAGCCAGAAGCCCTGCTGCCTTTCACCATGGATGTTACTGGGCTGCTGTGCTCCGCTCTGTGGTGCCCAGCCTGGGTTCCAGGCCTCGATCTTCTCAGGGAAAAAGCTCTCCTATAGCCAGGCAATCTCTCTGCACTCTTGGCCTGCTACCTGCTGCTGTGGAAGCTGGGCCAGCCCCTTTTTTGACCTTGCCCTTCCTACTGGGCTCCAGGTGTTTTCTTTCCTTCCTGGATACAGGCCTCCTCCTCTGTTGGTAATTGTGGGTGAATGCTCTCCATTTTAGCTTTGTTTCCAGTCTGGCCCTTGAAGGAGGTGCAGGAAAGGTCTGCCTGTTCTGCCACCATCTCCTCCCTGACTGCGCTTCCAGCATGTGGGTGTTATCGGAGCTCGGTATTAGACCAGGCGGCCTCAGCTGTGTGACTGGAACTACTTGGTGAGCCAGGCACCGTGCCGGGGCCACCACTTGCCCAATTTCAAACTTGGCATGGTTATTTAATTGTATAATCCTCAACTTCATGAACAATACTACGAGAATAAACAAGCCATCTTTTCTGTCAAAGATCAGTTTAGGCAGCCGCCATTTTGGACTGTGTGACTTGGCAAGCCACCATGTTGGCTACATGGCGAGTAAACTCACCTGGGAGCCGCCATCTTGAAATTGCAAAGGCCAACCCCTCCCTTTGAATTAGCCAATCTTGAAAGACTGTGCTCCTGAGCTCCAATCAAGAACAAAGGACAGGTGACGTGCGTCAGGGATTATAAAGCCCAGCAGACCTATCTGCTCTGTGCACGCAGTTCCAGACCAGGAGTGTGACCCTTCTGCATAAAAGTAAATATGTTGCCTTGCTGCCTGGCTCCCGAGTGTTTTGTGTTCTCTCAGAACCCCTGTTGTGGGGGCTCGCCTTATTTCTAACAATTACAAACACTTTTTTTTTTTTTTTTTTACAAACTTTAATACTTAACTAACAGAATTTGCAGCCTTCAAACATGCAACATGGATTAAAATTGAAAAAACAACTGAAGAATTTTGGCATATGCTGCTCTGGACTAATTTGTGAGTTACAGTATTTATATGTTCAGAATTAGATGGGAAATATTTACAATGTTACATTGTCTTGGCCTGGCCAGCATGGCTTAGTGGTTTATCGTCTACCTATATGGTTCATGGAAGTCATGGTTCAATTCCTGGTCAGGGCACATGCTCGGACTATGGGCTTGATTCCCAATATGGGACCTGCAGGAGGCAGCTTATCAATGACTCATCATCGATGTTTCTATCTCTCTCTCTCTTCCTTCCTCTCTGAAATAAATAAAGTTATTTTAGAAAAAAATAATTTTAAATGTATTTTTATTTATACACATATGCACAATGTGTGAGTATATGCGTTGTATATTATACATACTCCCCCAAAAGTGTTTCTTTTGAGCTCTCTAATGTAGCTACCACCCCGGTTTCTTTGTCTTATTTTAGAATGCAGTTAAGTCCTTGGGAAAATCACTTATGTCATCAGCGAGGAATGCCACCAAAATAGCTTCTCACTTAAGTTCCCATCCCTAGGACTCACCCACAGGAGGTTGCGATAAATTCAAATATTTAATAACTTGTCTTTTTCTTTCTCTTTATCACAGGCCCTCTGGTCCTGGAGGCAGGATCATGTGGTGGAATCTTGGCAGTCAGCAGTCTGTGGAGCTTTTGCAGGTGCAGAGGATTATATTATACTGGGAAAGACCAAAGAGGGGGGAAATGTGAAAATATTAACTGTGCAAAAACAACATTCTTTAGAAATTTCAGATTGTTCCGATGAAGAGAGTTCCACTCGTTGTTGGAGAAAGGAAAGTGTCTTAGGAAAATGAGAAACCTAAAAAGGTGTCTCCTTGAAAGACAACCAATTTGTTTTTGACAAATTTTTTGTTTTCTTTTATCTTTATTAAAGCCTTCACTCAGGCCCTGGGATCATCTTGAAGATGATTTATAAAGTCCTGTGTGGGCCGAGGCTGGCTGTGGGCGGGGCTGCCTGTGCAGCTGCCTGCCCTGAGCAGTGCTGGGGGTTAAGCGAGCCCTGCAGCGAGCAGTGAGTCGCAGTCGTGACATGTTTGACAGCAGCACAGACTGACTGGTGTCAGGAGGGTGGCTGCTCCCGAGTGTACTGAAGGCTAAACTGCTGTGTGGAAAATAGCGACATCAAAACATCTGGGCATTTTCTAGACATTAACCAAAGAGCAAAGTGACAATATGCAATCCCGTGTCGTCCATCACTACGTCATAGGCCTTTTCCAGTGAGGTTCTAATGAGGACTCAGAGGCCGTATGGCATTTAATAAGGGACAGTTTTAACATTCTAAGAGAGAAATTAGAATTGTAGTTGATATAAATCAAAGTGGAGGTTTGCCAGAAAGCTGTGAATTGCTAGTGTAGATGTGAAGCCAGTAGTACGTTGATAGATATGAAGTTTATCAACTTTATTAGAAAAGAATTATTTTTCAATTTGTTTAATGGTTGTTGGATTGGGTTTTTTGTTGTAGTGATTAGGAAAACAGGGAGCATACATTTTATCGGATTCTTTAGTGATATTTGGGCCCACTTAACTTGTAGAATTGGCAATCAAAAATAAGAATGTTGCCTGTAGACATGAAGCCAGCTCACACTGAGATGAAGGGGATTTGTTTCCATGTGACACAGTCGTCAGCTATGCCACGTGGGTCAGTGGTCTGCACTGGCTTTCTGGAGGGCGGGCAAGTGTCATTCCCCTCCCTGGGTGGGCAGCATGCATTTTTGTTGACTCCCTCTGGGCCTGGGACAGAGGGAGCAGTCGAGAATGTGGTTGCCTGGATACGGAAAGGCCATTTTTTAGTTAGCAATACCATAAACCCTCTGCATGTCAAATAGGAAGTATCTATTCTCCCACCCCATTCCTTAAGTAACTGATTCAGATATTTGCTTACAGTGCATTGTTTCTGTTAAGGAATTGGCATTCATTACCATTCCTTTTTCGGAATAATGCTCTGTAACAGGCGCTAAGCACTAAGATTAGTCAGGAGGGGGAAGAACCTAGGAGATGCCCATTGATCTTGGATCCTGGGGGGCGAGGCGCTGGGAGGAAGGTGGCTCACTGTGTCCAGTGACAGCAGAGAAGCCACCGCCTGAGGAGGAAGGGCTTGCTCAGAAGCGCACAGCCCTGCAGGCCAACTGGTTGGCTTAACAAAAGGTGTCCTCTCCGTTCTGCCTCTGACTAAGGAATGAGGCTTTGGGGGCGTCCTAGGCCCCAGCTCTCTTACCTCTGATGTAGAAGCAGCCCTCCCTCCCTCAGGGATTCCGGGATTCTAGCATGTGTTCACTTTGTAATTGGTAAAACTGAACAGACCTAAGGAATTGTTCCTATTTCAATAAGAACAACCAGCACCCAGGAAATGAAAACTGTCACAATAATTTCACTTGCGTTGAAAGAATAGTATTAACAAAGTTACTGTACACAATCATCTCCTCTAATACAGTCCTTACTTTTTCAGCTGAGGTTGTGATAAGTGAAGGAGTTTATTCAAGGTCTGCAAAAATCCATTGTTAGGAGACCCACATATATTTAACAAAAGATAAAATGCATTTCTGCTTATAACCCTTTTGTTCTGAAAGTTTCCTTGGCACAGTGTTGACCCTGAGGAATTAGTTACTGCTGTAGACCTTTCTGAAAGATCACCGCCGTCAGGAAACACTCCCGGTTGTGAGGCTGACCTTCCGTGAGAGTTGCTGCAGCACTGCCTCCCAGCGCAGGGGGCTCGCTGGCCAGGCGCCCTCTGAGAGCGCTCAGGCCTCGCACTTTCAGACTCTGTAGTCGTACGTGGCTATAAAGCAGCGGGCAAGCTGGCCCTCAGATCAGAAGCCAGGTTTCTCGTTCCTGTGTGCCTGGCCCGTCTGGGCCTTCCTGGCACACTGTGCCCATGCACTGTTTGGCACAAATATCCAGAAGTGGCCCCTGAGATTGGAGGTGTTGATGGCTTGTCATGCTCAGCAGGTCCCTTGGGGTTAAACTAGGAGGAAAAAGGACTTTGCCAACTTTTGCACTTCAAGTTAACATCTAAACATAAATTTGTAATTCAGCATAAGTAATGATGACATTTGCTATTAAAGTGGTAATTGCTATTCTAGTGCTCTCTGATCAGTTTGCTATAATTAACACCAGTTTACATTCTGTAAGAGAGGAGAGTGACAGAGATGTAGATGTGGGTACACAGACAGACGGGTCTTCCCGTGGTCTGAAACTCTAGAATAGGGTGATAGTTTATCTGAGTAAATGGGAGGCCCGGCACAATCTTGAAAACAAACATTGGATGGTGAAGCCCTCGCCCTGCCCGGGGCCTCTTCGGAGGGAGGGGCTGGCAGGGACCATGCTGGCAGTTGCTGCTCGAGGGGCAGCTCCAGACCGGCCCTGGGACCTGGCCCCTTGGTCTGGAGAACTCAGCAATCACACGCATGACATCTGTTTCCCTGCATCTGCCCTTGGAAGCGGTTCTGACCTTCCAAAGAGCCTGATGCAGACCGGCCCCAGAACAGTTTCCCTGGGTCCGAGCTCTGAAGCATCCACAGTGGCCACAGCGGACAGCTGTCCTGGCCAGGGTGCTAGCATGTCCCTCAGTTGTTCCCAGCACTTCACCTGCGGGGAGCAGGACATCTTATGAAGTGCCAGTTCTCCCCCAACTCCTCCAAATGACCAATTACTCTAGTACGTGGCCAACACGTCCTTCCTGTTGCCTCATAAAAAATGGTGAGGCCTGTGACTTGGGGAATTACTGATATTTGAAGATCTTCAAATTGATTAGCAACTTCCATAAAATAGCTTTCCTCAGGGTAGTAAAATAAGACCTATTTAAGCATATGTGCTTTTGTCTTTAACATCTCTTCACATTACTTGATGAGACAGAAATCTCTAAGAAAATCCGCAGGCATACATAGTAAAGGCACGGGAACTTTGCTAATGGCCAAAGCCTGTTTGACTTGCATTATCAGCTGGAGTGTCCTTGCCAACCTTTAAGTCGTCTTGGTTGGTCGGGGACAGATTGTGAACATTTCAAACAAGAAAAAATGGTATATGCTCTTCTGAGTTGTAACAAATGGACCCGTTGTCGTGTCCAGTATCGCAGCGTTTATGTAGTGAAAAAGCCAAGGCACACATGGCTGTGAGGCCCGCGCTCGGGTGTCTGTGGTCCCTGGGCCAGCTGTCTGCAAGACCAGACCCGCCGTGGCCGCGCCTCGCCAGGCCGCGTTCCAGGCACAGAGCCGGCCCAAACGGCAGCCCCTTCTCAGAGGACACGTTGAAATCTTCAGTTTGTGAAAACTACAGACCCTTGTCCAGGGCACCCAGGAAGCATTTTGAGGTCCTGTGTGTGCTGGCTGGAGACATGAAGAACCTCTGCCCACCCAGACAGGAGCTCATTACATTGGCACCACTGTGCGCCAGGTACCACTCTAGACACGTGGGTGGACTCACTTAACCTGTGCCACCTTGCTGTCTGCATGTCCCAGATGAAAAATGGCGCTACTGGAAGCCCCAGTGGCCAGAGCTGAGAACTGGAATCTCAGCTCTGCGAGGAGGAAAACGCGGTGACTTTCACTCTCTGCACTTCGCTTCCCTCCTGTGCCTGGAGCAGCCAGACGCCCATCTGCCGGCAGGGCTCCTTCCCACGGCCGGTCCGCCTGCAGAGCAGGGAGCCCCGAGAGCAGGGAAGCCGGAGAGCAAGGGGCCTGGCTCTTTCTGGCCCTGAAGGAGGGTTCTCAGCCAGGCCCTGCAGCCAGTGTGGGAAGCAAGTCAGGGGTGGGGGTCCAGGGTCAGTGCCACCTCCCTCCTTAAGATCTTTGTTTAAATGGATATGAAGCCTTCCTGGATCCTTATCTGTAATTAAGTATATATACTTTTTTAGAGAAGAATATGTGGCTTAAAAAATTAAAATTGTAGGGTTTCAGGACTGGGTTCACAAAATTTTAAAATACTTGAAATTTAGCTAAGACTTTCAGTTATCAGGCAACTTTTGAATCTGCAGAAAAATGTTTCATATACTCATACAAAAGTGGCTTAAAAATGGAGACTCATATTCATGTTATTGGTCCTCTTTAGCCCTAAATGTGTGTCATTTGTGGATAACCAAAGGTGGAACATAGAAGCATAAGTGGTACGTCTTTAAAAAGTTGTCATCTCAAAGTTATCAGATGGAGGAAGTTCACTTAATCATTGCTTCTCAGCAGCTTACTTAGAAAGCTGTTTGGCAGAGATCAGATGCCCTTCTTGCCCACATGCCACAGAGCTGGAGGGAGAGGTGCTATTTCTGGAGCATGTGCTCCGTGCAGCCTCTTACAAAACTGCCCACTTCACTCGAGTTCATGGGTGCTGAGTCTGTAAAAGTCCTTTGAGTTTATTATTTCTACCTCCTTATGGCCTCCTGGGATTTAAAACCTATCTTTGTATCAGATTAATTAAAATATTGGCACCAAATACTGTGGATTCTGTTTGTTGTTGTTTTTTAACTGTCCAAAGATTGGACCCCGTTTCAAATGTGTGGGTTTTCGCCAGTCCCGGGTGGCACGGGAGAGGAGGTAGGAAGGAGCCACGAGGCAGCGGCTATTACGGCAGCGCTGGCCCTGCCCGGATGCAGAGCGGACTGGCAGCATCGTCCCCCCATTGCCTGCCACCAGAAACCTGGACGGACAGGAGCTTTACTCTTTAAACGTTTTTCCCTCAAAGCATCCAGCCATTCTATACCAGAAATCCCCACCGTGAGAGACGGAGCAGGAGCGATGGAGCGTTTTGGAGCCGGATAAAGAACAGTGGCTGCAGGAGGCCCGGCCTCGGGTCTCGGGAGAGGCCGCTCTGCGAGCAGGTGGCTGCGCCGATGCGGCCTGTGGACACGGCTGTGTCCTGCTCCGCAGCAGCACAGGGCTGTGCTGGCCTCGTGGGCCTGGGCCGGGAAAGCATAGCCTGGTCACCGAGCCGTGTGGTGCGGGTCACCACAGGAGCAGTGGCGTGTGGGTGCCTGTCTTCATGCGGCGGCCTGTTCTTGAACCAGTCCAGTGGATGTAGTGGTAAAGGGGCGATTTGGGCAGAGTTATGGGGAATATAAGGTAAAATCTATACAGTACCAGGTAATCAACAGCCCTGTGCTCGGGTTTTATTTGCACAGGTGGATTTGCAGCTGTGGTCACCACGCCCCTGGATGTGGCCAAGACAAGAATCATGTTGGCGAAGGTAAGTGGTAAAATGGGTAATGAAGGCACAACCTCCGCTCCTACCTGCTGGCACTAGGGCTCGTGTGGACACAGAGTGACCGAGTGGAACACGGCCCTGTACCGGCAGCCGGCCGCCTGGGGAGCCGCGGCAAACAGTGTCCATGTTATCACCCGGCCGGGCCCACGGCATTCCACCTTTCCAGGCGTTTCCAGCTGTGTCCGCGAGCGGGCGGGCCGGCGGGCCTCCGCGGGGCGGGGCGCGCATTCGGGTCTCTGGGCCCCAGGTGTGCGCCTGCGCCTGCCGCGGGCGGTGAGTGGCGGTGCGCAGCCAGGCTTGGCCTTCACTGGGCGGATGAGGACATTTTTTCAGGAAAAAGAAATATTTTTTAAAAAGCTAGACTTCAGGGGATGCCATACATATAACGTATCTGGACCAAAACAATAAAAAATAAAGTCGTTGTGGAAAAAGAACAAGAGCAGAGTTCTAGCATGTGGCAGACAGGCTGAGCCAGGAGCACAGCCAGGCCTCTCACTGGCTGTGGCGCTCCATGGGACGCGTGCCCGTTGGCCGCTTGGGGCCGTTCCCCGAGCGGAGCGTTCTCAGAGGCCTTCCCGCCCGGGCGGCGCAGGAGCTGCCTGGTGCGCTCTGCCCTCACGTGGCCACGAGACGCGCCAGAGCAGCGGACCGCCAGCGCTGCCCGTGGGCTTAATGTGGGCCCGTCTGGTGGAGTGCGAGTCGGGGGTCCTGCCTGCCCCGAGCCCTCCCTCAGTTCAGAACCATCCTAGACGAGGGTGGCAGGCTCCCTGCCTCTGAGGACAGCCGTCAGCTGGGGACTTGCACAAGGTAACTGCCTCCTCTCTGCTTCCATGCAGGCCGGTTCCAGCACGGCTGGTGGGAACGTCCTCTCTGCCCTGCACGGGGTCTGGCGCACGCAGGGGCTGCCGGGGTAAGCACGAGGGGTGCACAGCAGCTTCCTCTCCACCAGCTGGTCCCCTGCAGACTGACATCAGACACACACCTTTCCCGTCTTCTGCTTATGCCCCGGTCAGGGTCTCTATTTTGGGCAAAACATTGCATTTGCTTTTGCTTGTGTCAGACAGTGTTGCTCCATCCAAGATGCGGTGTCCACCCTGACTGGAAATGCGGCCACTGCGCCCTGCCCACTCTAGGTACTGAGACAGGCGCTCAGCTCTGTGATGCAGGGACCCCAGGGGGCGAGCATAGCACTCAGAAGGAGCCTTTGTGGCCTGGGCACTTTAACTGTCATGAACAAGTTACCTTCAGCTTCCTGCTGGGCTGACCCCTCATTGGAGACACACGGGCTGCAATCAGCTGAGCACCCCAGACCTTTGCATCACAGCCTTAGGAGCCCCCTCTCCAAAGTGCTGTTTCAGCATTGCTCACACCACACAAGGTTACAGAGCGCTGGGATCTGCACAGATACAAAGTTGCCATTTCTCTCTGGAATCATCAGCAGGAATTTTCCTGAGATCAAAGCAGCAGTCCCATCTGGAGCAGGGTCGGGACTAAGCCTAGTGACAGGGCCGGCTGGTGTGGACAGACGCAGAGGGTGGTGGGGGCGTGTTGATTGTCCATTGGATTGCTGTTTCATGAACACTTGGCAGGTGTGTGTTTCAGCCAGTGGTAGTTTGGGGACCATTTGTCTGCTGGTCAGGCCCCAGGTAAGACAGTTGCAGCAGAATTGCCCATCCTCTGCTTAGAATTCCCAGCTGGGAGTCTGGCAAGCAGGCAGGGATGGATGGATGGGTGTGGAGTGGCCGCTCTGAGGATGTGAAGACTTTTGGACAAGAACTGGACTTAGCAGAAAGGAACCCTCAGAAGGGGGAAGGGCAGAGTGGTGGCCCTATGTCATGCTCAGCTACAGAAAGGAACCCTCAGAAGGGGGAAGGGCAGAGTGGTGGCCCTATGTCATGCTCAGCTATAGAAAGGAACCCTCAGAAGGGGGAAGGGCAGAGTGGTGGCCCTATGCCATGCTCAGCTACAGAAAGGAACCCTCAGAAGGGGGAAGGGCAGAGTGGTGGCCCTATGCCATGCTCAGCTACCGACGGCCACCACCCTGGGAGGAAATTAAGGCCTGGGGTGCTCAGCGCTGAGGCTCATTTGGACACGAGTTCCATACTGAACAGATGGTGTGAGAAAGTGAGGTGTGAAGCATCTTGGTTAGAAGCAGGTAAGATTCTCATTGGCCCAGGTGGTCGTGGGCCCCAGAGGCGTGGCATGCAGCAACGCTAGATTAGGTCAAGCTGCCGAATCCCACTCATTCATTTCAACATAGTTGCTATCGGGTTCTGTGCAAGTCACGGGCAGACCTCTCCTCCGGCCTGGGCTCTGTAGACTTGGGTGGCGCTGGCGTGGTGCCGGCCTCGGGAGGCGGGAAGGGGGACACTTCGGTCTCTTGTGTCGGTTCCTTCCAAGTCCTGGCTCACCTGCGCCTTCTCCAGAGTAAAGTGCCGCACCGCGTGCTCACCTGGCCCGGCAGAGGAGAGCGCGGGGAGCTGCTCAGCCTGCGGCTCCTTCCCCCCTCGCCCTTGGCCGTCACCTGCTCCTTCGGCCGCCGGCTCCCTCTGAGCAGCGTAGGTCTGTTATCTCCTTCCACTGCTCACTCCGGCAGCCCTGCCTGTGGAAGTCTGCCTCCGAGTCTGGTTGGGGCACTCACTGGACAAATTACTCTTAAGGCAGTAGTTATGTTTAAACAGTTCGAATGTCGTCTGAAGAAACCATGAACTGCTTCCATTTGCCTCTGGCCAGAAGCTGCTGAGCTCACGAGCAGCAGAAGCTGAACCCAGACACTGGCTTTAGCGGGGAGTCGGATATAGTGGCGCAAGGGAGACCTCCCGACCAGTCTCCCCCCACCGGTGCCTCTGCAGGCAGTTGCTCTGCTCGGGCCAGAGGGACAGTGGCCTCAAACCCGTGTCTGCTGGCAGGCCAAGAGGGACTCTGCCCAGGCCACAGGGACACAGTGGCCTCAAAGTGGTAATTTATGAGTTTCTGTCCTCACAAACCACCTCATGTGAAAACAATGTGCATGATGCTGAGATGAACAGCTTTCTTCTTACAAGTGTATTTTAGTCTTCTATAGAATTTTCATGGTTATTTCTAAGTAATAAAAAGAGTTCTAATTTTACCTGTAGTATTTTAATTAATGATTTAAATCCTCACTTAGATAATTAAAATAAGGGCCCATTGCCCTAGCCAGTTGGCTCAGTGGATAGCGCATTGGCCTGAGAACTGAAAGACCTGGATTCAGTTCCAGTCAAGGGCACGTACCTGGGTTGCAGGCTCGATCCTAGCCCTGGTCAGGGCACATTTGATGTGCTTCTGTCACATAGATGTCTCTCTGGCTCTCCCCCTCTTTCACTCTCTCTAAACATCAATGGGAAAAAATCCTCTGGTGAGGATTAACGAAATGATAAGTAAATGAAAGTAAAGTAAGGACGTGCTCACACTACCCTGAAGTCCACTTTCTGCATGCAAGGGGAGGCAAGTTGCCCTCCTGCAACACAGTGCACACACGAAGCACTGGGCAGCGGTGGCCGGCAGGAGGGCCCCTTCTGCTCTTTTGTGGGGGCAAACGTCTAGCTTTCCACAGGGGCTTCCCCATCTCTGGAAAGAGAAACTGCTGTTGGCATAACTTGGCTGTTGTCCATTTTCTTCCCTAGACTGATCCTTTCACTAGTAAATTTACTTGTTGATTTTGTAATTTTGTTTTTCTGCTTACAAAAGTA
The DNA here is from genome assembly GCA_027563665.1 of Antrozous pallidus. NCBI lineage: Eukaryota > Metazoa > Chordata > Mammalia > Chiroptera > Vespertilionidae > Antrozous > Antrozous pallidus. The sequence continues at coordinate 7,682,651 of CM050524.1, read as the reverse complement.
ATATTCTTGGTTTAAAAAGTTCAATCATCCCAGAAATACAGGCAGGGAATGCTTTTTATTTCACCTTCGATTTTACATGATGGAAACAGTGGTCTTGGATTTAGGCCCTTGCTTGTTGTTACTTTGATTACTTCATGCCACATCCTCTGGCCTGAAGTGTTTCTCTTGAGAAGTCAGTTGATATTCTCATTGGGACTCCTTTTTATGTAATTTTCTCTCCCTCTTGCTGCCTTTAAGATCCTTGTCTTCAACATTTGCTATTTTAATTATGATGTGTCTAAGTGTGGGTCTCTTTGGTTTCATCTTCATTGGGACTCTGTGCCTTCTGAACTTGTGTGTCATTTTCCTTCACCAAGTTGGGATAGTTTTCTATCATTATTTCTTTACTAGTGACCCGGTGTCCTAAATTCGTGCATGGGGGAAAAGCAGTTCTCTTAGCCTGGCCTGCATCCTCTCCAATCTGAGATCCCTATGGGATTGGGCCTAAACTGGCAGTCAGACAACCCCCTTGCAATCTGGGACTGCTGGCTCCTAACTGCTCACTTGCCTGCCTGCTTGATCACCCCTAACCACTCTGCCTGCTGGCCTTATTGCCCCCAACTCCACCCCCCTGCCAACCTGATCACCCCCAACTGCCCTCCCCTCCTGGCCTGATCACTCCCAACTGCCTTCCCTTCCTGGCCTGATCACCCCTAACATCCTCTGCCTCAGTCCCGCCACCATAGATGGCTTTGTCCGGAAAAACTCCTAGAAGGTCTCATGTTCTAATTAGCAAATTACTCTTTTATTAATATAGATAGGGTATGACATACTGCCATAACTATAACATATTTACCAGTGTTACTCTATGAGAATACATTACATTGTATATGTTGTAAGTAGTAGGAAATACTGTATTTGTAGCAATAATATACACTCTGAGACTTCCCTTCCTGATTTGGGAATGGTTCCCCAGTTCTTTGAATGTTTCCTGGCCCCTAATGTCTTTTATTTTTTATTTTTTATTGTCATTCAGTGTAACTTTATTTACTGTTTATTGCACATGATTTGAGGTCTTTAATTTCTAACCACCAAAGATTCAAAGGACGATTTTTTTCCATGAAGTTTAACATTAACAACAGTGAATTCATGCATTCATGTGTTTTTATTGTAAACATCTGAATTATTCACATTGTCATAGATCCTGAACTCATAAGCATGGACCATGCACAGGCTGGCAGCAAGCAAACAGATACTCTGCATAAGGAGAAAAGTCATTGCACAACATTTAATGTTCAATCTGAGTCACCTTAGAACGTTATATATATTGACTTCTTAATTCATATAGTATCGGGAACTCAACTGCTTGGTTGGTGACAGCATTGACCTGGTTTCAGGAGGATTATTCCTAAAATAATTAAAGAAAGGGGGGCTCAATCTTTTCTTGGTTGCTTGCTCTTCCCCAGCACCTTCATCTTTCTTCTCATCCTCAGCTTCTTGGGCATCTTCTCCTTCACCTTCACCTCCTTCTTCTTCCTCCTTTGCATCCTCAGATTCTTCCGTGGCACCTTTTTCATCTTCCTCCTTCCTCTTTGTCAGCCACTTCCTTCTCCTTCTCCTCCTCTTCAGCTTCTGCTTCAGAGGGGGGTTCATCCTTAGCTTCCTCCGCTTTTGCAGCCTCCATGGTCTCCTCCACCTCGATCTGCTCCTCCTGGACATTGTTGGTGTATTAAGAAGGGAAGGAGCGAACGGACATCAAGTAGGAGCTAGCCTGTAAACCACCGTAGGCAGATCAACCAGAGATCTGGGAACTTTGGGAGTAGCCACTGGCTATGCTTCCCACGCTTGGTGAAACTAATCTGGGTCTCCTCACCTTCTAAGAGTTTCCTGTAAGCTGCAGTGTCAATTTCCAAAGCCACAATGAGGTGGTCCTGGTAGTCGTTTAAATATCATGCCATTTCACTCTTTGTAGTTCTCAACTCATTTTCTAATTTGTTGATTGTGTCCTGCATAGCACTAACATCGGAGTTCAGCTCTCACAGCTGCTTTCCCAGAGCTTAGTTCATGCCCCAGCATGCTTTGATCTCCAGGGTCTTGGCCTTGAGCAGGCAGTGGCTTTCAGACACCTCATCTTGGCGGTGTGCACCCCATAGGTGTTCTTGGCAGTGCTCTCGGTCAGCAGGGTGAAGCAGCTCTCGTACCATTCTTCTGCATCCTGCATGTTCTTGGCAGCCAGCTTCTCTTACTGGACTTGGATATCCTTGAGCGTGGCAGAGAGGTTGGACTTGAGAACATGTACATCTCCATGGAGATCTGAGCTACTGGATCTGCTCCTGCAGCTCGGTTATCTCCTCTTCATGCACCTTATTCAGAAAGGCAATTTAGTCCATTAGGCTGTCGAAGCGCATTTCAAGCTCAGTGCCAGCGAGAGCCACCACATCTGCACCTATGTGCACTTCCATCAACAAGCCCTCAGCTTCATCATGGTTCAGCACCTCTTCCTGGTAGCATGCCTGCAGGTTGCTCCCAGTCCCTTCCAAGCTCTGGTGCCTGCTAACTGCTCACTGCCTTCTCCTCACCAAGGACGGGGTGCGGTGGGCTGGGGCACAGGCATCCCATTTCCATGAAAATGTTCAACCCCAGCCTGCTTCACTTGTGTCCAAAGGTGGCCCTGGGGCAGACAGTGATTCCAGAGACCCTGGCCACCCCCGCCTACCCAGGTCCCCAATGGAGGCCAGGACCCCGCAAGCGACATCAGACACAGCCAGGCCTGCCCCACCCCAATAGCTGCCTGAACCCCAAGGGCGGCCTCAGGTGCTACCCATTCGGCCTGCCCGGTCCCTGATGGCAGTCTCGACCCTGCGGGTGATGTCAGGTACTGTCAGCTTGGCCTGCCCGATCCCCAATGGCAGCCTGGACCCCACAGGCAGTGTCAGGCCAGGCCTGCCCGACCCCAATGGCACCCTGGATCCCTGAGAGGCATTAGGAGCTGCCTGCCAGGCCCGCCTGACCACGATCGCTGCCTGGATCCTGTGGGTGGCGTCAGGTACTGCCCACTTACTCAGCCTGCTCAGTCCCCGCTGGCTCCATGGACCCCACAGGCTGCGTCAGGTGCTGTCAGCTCAGCCTGCCTGGTCCCTGATGGTGGCCTGGACCCTGCAGGCAGTGTCAGGCTCTGTCAGCTCGGCCTGCCTGGTCCCCAATGGCTCCCTGGTCCCCACAGGCAGGGTCAGGTGCTGCCCACCAGGACTGCTCCATCCCTGATGGAGGCCTGGTTACCGATCACAGACTTGACCCAGCAGGCAGTGTCAGGCGCAGCTGGCCCCTCCTGCATATTGCAAATTTACCATCTATCTTTGTTGGCTTAATTTGCATATCACTCCTGATTGGCTGTGTGCATAGTGAAGGTATGGTCAATTAGCATTTTCCCTCTTCTGTTAGTGTAGATAGAGGTTCTCTGTTCCTTGCTCATCTTCTTTCCCTTCTGGTATTTGTGTCATGTGGATATTACATTTCATGTTGACCCAGAGCTCCCTTAAGCTTTCTTCCCGCTTTTTAATATATATTTTTTTCTATAGGCTACTCTAATTGGGTATTTTTACATTGTCTTCCAAATTGCTGACTTGGCCCTCTGCTTCCTCCAATCTACTTTTAATCCCAGTGTGTTCTTCACACCAGACGGATCACTCTTCATTTCTGTCTTGTTCTTTTTCATGGTCTCTATTTCCTTTTTCATGCTGTTGTAATTTGTGCTAAGTTCTTTAAGTTCTTTATAACCATTGCTTTGAACGTTATGTCTGATAAGTTGCTTGTCTCCATCTCATTTAATTCTTTATCTGGAGATTCCTTCTTTTCTCTCATTTGGGGGTTTCTGCTTCCCCATATTAGCTCTCTTTGTTTGTTTTTTTAATACATTTTTATTGATTTCAGAGAGGAAGAGAGAGGGAGAGATAGAACATCAATGATTAGAATAATTGATCAGCTTCCTCCTGCACTTCCCCTACTGGGGATCAAGCCAACAACCTGGGCATGTGACCTGAATGGACATTGAACCTTGGCTTCCTGGTTCGTGGTCGATGCTTAACCATTGAGTCACTCCAACTGGGCATGCCCACCACTCGCAGGTGATAGACAGGAATCGTAAATGCTTGTTCCACGTGATGTCTTCTATTTACGTTTAATTTGTTTAGCAAACCATTCATCACTTTTATCTGCTGCCATTGTATCATCCAACAACTTGTTTCCTGTTGGGTCCACCTTAGAAAGTTCTCGAAATGCTTCATCCCCCACAAAGCAAATTTCATGTCCATCAGGGTCGGCCAGAATGACCACTTGTACTGTTGCTTTCCCGGGGGTATCCAGACTCACCAGGGGAGTCAGAAACTTCTGCTTCTCCCTTTGCATCAAGTCCTCTAAGTCAGGCAGCTCCTTTTGGGGACAAGAAAAGGCAATTCTTCCAAAAGCTGCTGCATGATCAACTGCAACCTTGATGCCCTGTAGCTCCAGCTTACACTGGTTATCCAGCATAGCCAAGCAAAGCCCTTTGCTTCTCTTCATCTTTTTCATAAATTTTCATTCCCAGTAGATCAGACCAGTAGTTTAAGGATTTCTGAAGATCAGACACTGCTAGAGTTATTTTTTTTAAATATATATTTTATTGATTTTTGATCACGTACACCTGTGCAGCACAGTGCCTCCCCACCCACCACGCCTCCCGGATTAGCTCTGTCTGTATTGGCTCCTATTTATTACGTAGACCTGCTGTGCCTCCAAGTCTCTGTGAGGTGGTCATAAGTAGAAAACGTCTGGGGTCCAGTGGTATAGTTTCTGTTCTCCTGAGCTGATGCGCTAGGAATGCCTCATGCATGTGTTATGTTCTCTTGTTGTAATTGGGACGTGATTATCGATGTCCCATTTGTGGGAGGGATCTCCCATCCAACTTGCTGCCAGAGGTTCAACCAAATGTCATGCCAGCTGTCCAGTGTTTGGGGACTCCTTAGTCCATAGCCTGGGTCTGCCTTGAGTCTCACACCTTGATTGATCTTGTTCTGTGCTGTGCTTCCTTCCCCCAAAGAGCTGGTTCAACAGGTGTCAGCTGCAGGTGCTTAGGCTCCTGCTGGCTTTTGTCTGCATGAGCAGTTTGGGACGTGTCTGCATTGGGAACCCAATAGCTATTACTGATTAGATCAGCCAAAGACTCAGAGCCTCCAGAGACCACCTCTGCCTGGAGACAGACTGGAGTAAGTCTTGGTTGTCCACAGGTGGGGTGAGGTTTTCTAACGGAGTGGGGCAATTGCTTCTGCCTGGAGGCTAGTGGTTATTCCCAGTCTCTTAATAGGCCTCAGAAACTCCACAAGGTGGGGCAAGGGACTTTCCAATAGAGTGGGTCAGTGGTCTTCCCCCCAGGCAAAAACAGCAGGGTAACAAAAGTTTGCCTGAGAAAGGTATAACCTCCATAGTGTGAGGGAATGACTCAGCACAGGAAACTGAGGTGTCTGCCTCCCAAGCTCTATACCAGGATCCCCCAACCCTGGCTTATGTTTATACAGCTTCAGTCCACTCTGCTCTCCCTCTGGAGCACAAGGTGAGTGGCTGCACATGGAATTTTGTCCATTGGCCCTTGAATAAATACAGGGTGCCTGTATTTTCTACCCTCCCCCCCTGCCAAGCAGTAACCTTGCTGCTTTTCAGTCAGATGTTATGTGGGTACCCTTCTCAGTTCTGGTGCTGTCTGCTGGGAAGCCCAAGTTAGGGACTGGACCTCAGAGTTCTCAGTGGGAAGCCCCCACAGCTGACATATCCCTCTGGGACTTCAGCCGCATCTGTGGGAAACCTCCAGCCATTTTGTGCCTCTGCCCCTCCTACCAGTGTCTGTGCAGTCTCTGCCTTCCATCCTCAGTTATCAGGGTTCTCTCCAGCCTAGTCCTCAGTTGATTTTTCAGGGCGGTTCTTCTATATTTCAGTTGTAATTCCAGCTCGGTCCCAGGCGCATGTCTGTTAGTGTCCGCTTACTCCCAGTGTACATCCCTAGTAACATTTTTTTTACCTCGCATTTCCTTAATTATTCCAAACTGCAGCTGTCACAGTGACTCCTTTTGAAGTGCTTGGGGGCTGACCTTCTATTCCCTTCCCAGCCCCTTCCTGTTTCACCAAAGCCAGGCATCTCCTGCCTCCTGCTGTGCATCCTCCTTGTGGTCTCAGGACCCAATGTGCCCGAGTCACTGGGAAGAGCGAGTCGTCCGAAACCTCGGACTCCCAAGACCATTTGGCCTCCCAGGGTAGTGTGTCCTTTGACGCCTTTATCAAAGGCAATTCTGTCATCGCTAAAAGGCAAAAACGGTCTGGAGGTTTAACCAGGACTGTGTGGGGACTAATTATTTGACTTAATTCTAAGCATTCACAAGTAAACTGTTCGGTATGCAGCCACTGTCGCCAACAAACAGCTGGGCTCAGGCATCAGGTCTACTTGGGAACGCACTTGGTGCTGTTCTAAAAGGAAAGACACGTTCTAATTACTGCGTAGGGTTAATGAGCGTGGTGTGTTGAGTTGAACAAGCTGTGGGTATTGGAACTTCACCTTCTTTTCTAACACACAATCAAGAAAAAAATCTCTCTGCTTCCCCCCAGATTATTTGCAGGGGTCTTCCCAAGAATGGCAGCGATCAGCCTAGGAGGTTTCATCTTTCTCGGCGCTTATGATCAAACGCATAGCCTGCTGTTGGAGCTTGGCGGAGAGAGCCCATGAACCCCACGCCCACAGCCACAGCGGCCACGCCTTCAGGGGGCCGAGGTGAGCGCGCCCCCACAGCCGCTGGCCCTGAAGGTGCAGGCAGCGAGGCCCAGTCCCCGCGGGTCCACACGGAGCACGACGTGCAGGCCACAGGCGGCTGGGATGTTGTCATCTACACACTCGCCAGAAAGTTAAGCGAGAAAACGGTGCCTAGAGCAGTACTTTCAACGATTTTCGCAGAACCCCTTAATAAACGTTTGGTGATGTGAGGCCGACCCCTCCGAGCCTTTATTTGTGTCTGCCACTCCTTCCCTGCCGCGGGATGGCTGGACAAGGACAGGAGGGGACTGTCATGTGCGGCAGTGACAGCTTTGTTCAGAGTGACGCCAGGTGCCCGTGAGCCGAGAACCCCGCTGTTCTCCACGCCCCACAGATTTAACCCATGAAAACACAGTTGCATTTTAGAGGTGTCCATTAGCCCAAATGACCTGTGAAAGCGAGCGAGCAGCAGCAGCTCAGTGACCAGTGGGGCATGCTGGCGCCTGGAGGCAGTGGCTGGCTGTGCAGTGTCATTTCTTAGTTCCCAGTCAGCTTTGCCTGGAGTTTTGAACTCAACACAGAGGAGAGAGGGACGGATGGGGAAGGTCCCCATTTTAGAGCTTGACTGATAAGCTCCAGAAAATTGGAGTCCCAGGAACCTCGCGCTGCCTGCTGGGAGCCACGGTGTGCGATCTGCTTTGCTGTGTGATCCCAAAGGCAGTCAGGGCAGAAGGACTGCACTCGTCAGGGTGCGTCTGGAGCCAGTGGGCAGGGCAGTGCCGGCTGACGCGCACACAACCCGAGCCGCGCACTTGGCTTTACAGGCGAACTTTATTAAAGACACTTCACTGCTGCTTGTTAGACACTTCAGTATTTTACATGTTTCTCAGTGTACACTGTACCAAAATTTCTATAAATAAATAACTTTGTACATAAAAGTAATACTTCCTCTTTCACATTGCCTCTCAGAAGCAGCAAATTCACATGTTATGGAAGTAACATCAGTTAACTGTTGAGAACAAAATTCTAAATGTGCTTACCTTTAGAACAGTGATTATCTGACAGCAAATTAACATAGTAACCATTTTGTCAATACCTACTAGTGCTTCAGCGCACCGGCTGAAGGACCTTGCTCTCCGGCTTCTAAGGACCTTGTGAGTTTGAACGCAGCTTTCCCTCAAATGCCCACTGGCACACACAGGTGGTTAGCTCAGGCCTCACGAGTGCGAATCCCCCAGAACCCAAGGCACGGGCTCGTCTGTGCGAGAGGGACGCGCACGGAGCCCAGAGCCTCTGAAAGTAAGGACTTGATCCTCGTTCTCCCCGAACACCAACATAACGATTACATTGGCAGAACTAAAGCATCACTAATGAAAAATCCACAGGTACCAACAGCAGCAACCTCTACCTCATTAGAAAACCTCCAGTGACAATCGAGTGGTCCTGACAGACATTCGCTTTTGTCACAGAAGGAAGGCAGGCTGATTGTTCAGACCAAAGGCTGTGGTGACTGACAACCCCACCACGCTTGTAGGAAAGAGCTTGAACCTCTGAGGGAGTCACTCAGTGCAGAGGGCCCTCATGCGCAGGTCTGGGTGCAGCGAGGTCTGCGGCGAGGAGCACCCCGGAGCTCCTGTAACTGACGTGAAGGGACTTCCCACTGAAGTGTCTGGGTTCGTCCTGCCACGCACGATGGAGTCCGAGGGCTTCCTCCCCCCCCACACCACCCAGAAGCAAGTGTGGTTTGTAGCATCTACAAATTCCAGCCATGCATTAAGGCACCAGAACTATCCCCACATTCCAAAATGAAACAGCAACCTGATATGAAAAATAATATTGTCAAAACTGTACGATGTTTTCTGTTAACCATGCAATAGATTAAAATAGCCTCTGTAAAAGATATATAATATATATGAAATCTCTGAAAACTCTTATGTATACAATAGCCTCTTGCATTCTGTGCTTCAGTTGCAAGTCATTTAAACTACAGACACTCCCCACGGAAGTTAAAACTGTACAGAGTGACGCTTGAACCCAAGCTTCCTCACAGACGTCTCCCTCCCTCCCTGGAGACAGACGGCGTCTAGGTCCGCGGGGCAAACAGCAGCGGCCCGCTCCGCTTCCCGGGCAGCTGTCCAGTCAGTGGCGTGGACTCGGGACTAGAGTCACCCGCTTTGGGGATGTGTCCATTCAGCAGAAGCAAGTGCCGACCTTCACTGGGGGCGTGGGGAGAATCCAGGGCGGCTTGTGTGAGCTCAGAACTGCCCAGGGTCACTGTCGAGGGCTGGGGGTCTATGGAGTCCGGCTCACACACCCCTGCGAGCATCCACGGAGGGGCCCCTGTAAGAAAGGAGAGCCCATCAGACCTGGCCTGGCGTTTCTGTGCTGCCCCCTACTGGGGACAGGAAGGCAATGAAGGCTTACCTTTCCCCTCTGGAGGCGCCCCTGGCTTTCTCTTCCAGGGCGGCAGCATTCTGTCGTGGTTACTGGGGTAGAGGAACTCCCTGCATTCGGGGTGAGGCCCGTCACCAGTCCCACTGTGGAGACTGTTGAGACGTGGAGAATATTCTCGGTCACTCCTGTGAGGCTCCTGGCTGCTCGGTGTATCTGGCTGTGTACTGTCCCTGGACACGGGCCGAGGACAGAAGGCATGGTCCTTGGAGTAACTGTCCACATCAGCGTGGCTGTCACCGCATACAGCTGGGCCACCGGGCTCTGCGAGACACAGTGGAGACACTCAGCACCAGCGCCTGTGCCTCCCTCCACCCCCACGCCTGCTGCACCCCAGGACCGGGGCGGGCCGGCTGAGATCACTACAGCCCCCTGGGGCTAAGAATGGGGTCTTCCATGTTCATCTCAGATTAATTTCTTCATCAGACAGTGGGAGCACAGGGAGAAATCCTGTCCGAGTGGCTCCTCAGCATCAGGGGCCTGCACAGGGCCCGCTGACAGGTCGGGCCTGGCTCTCTGCTGATGCTGCTCACACGTCTGGAAAGCCCATGCCGCCCACAGGAGTGTTTAGAGACGCCCTACTCACACTGAGCCAGGCCCCCCACTTCCTGTTTGGATATGAAACCCAATCCTGGGATGGCCTTAGACCCATAACGCCTCATGATGAGGTCAACCCAGACTGGGATCTGAAGAAAACACTTTTCCTAAGAAAGCAACTCACCCTTCTTCTGTGGACCAGGTGTGCCACCGGCTTTCCCTGTCGCTCTCCGTGGCTCCTTGCTGTGCCCAGCACAGAGCCGGGGCTGCCTGCACGTGACGCCGGGACCATCGGCCTCTGGAAAGAGGCCTGCGTCTCCTGGACAGACACCTGCAACAGAGTCCCACGCTGTTGGAAGCAGCGTGCGCAGCACTCCACGGGCACACTTACGAGAAGAGGAGGCATCACTGCTGGGAGACAGGTGTCTCGAAAATGCCCCTCGAGGGGTGGCCCAGGCCCGTTCCTGAGACTCCTTCCCAGAGCCCAGGGCCCACAGAGTAACGGAAATCTTAGAAAGGGCCTGGCTCTCTGTGAGTAGGATATCTCTGCTCCTATGGCACGGACGTCCCAGGTTTGCAAACATCATCAGTAGAGGGCCTTCCCAGCAGGCGGCCTGCTGCAGCCACACGGGGGGCCCTGGGGCCGAGTGGCTTGGGATCACCCCGGAGAGCTGCTGAGAGGAGCTAAGGCTCTTAGCAAGAGACACTGAGCCCAACAGAGGGCTTCCTGGGGGGCGGGGTTTTGAACTGCAGACCTTGCACAGGGAGGTCCAAAAACCGAACAGGCTCGAATCACCTGCCTCCAGACCAGACATGCTCAAAGTAACGCCATGGGAACGGCTGCATCAGACTTTGTGGCTTTACCATTGCTCTCAACGTGCCCATTGGCCTGATGGCCACTCTCAGTCCTGACCACAGTGTCCTGTCGGTCAGAAAGGGTCCCCTGAGACGACAGGTAGCTCGGAACATCCGGCGGCACAACAGTCTCATCTGCAAGGAGACAGGACAGTCACCCCAGGTCCCAGTCCTCTGTGGTGACAAGGACACAGACACAGGCCCCCCATGGCAGCAGTCCTCGCCATGCGGAACCCGGAGCCCTGCTCAGGAGGCCTCCCCAGTGCACTTCCCACCCAAGTGTGAAGGGTGCGGCCGGCAGATGCGGAGCGCACAGACAGCAAGCAGTGATGGGAGAGAGCGCTGACGGACACAGAGTTGCATGGTACCAGCCCCCCACAGCAACAAGGCACATGCCCAGGATGCCTCTGACCCCCCCCCCCCCCCCCCAGGTAGGAACCTGCAGAGCTCGCGGTGCTGTATTTGACAGTCACCCATCTAATGTCCCATTCCTGGGAGTTAAAAACAGTGCCAGCCACAATAAAGCTCAGTCCAGAACGGCTCCAGGTTCCCCAAGGTCCTAGTTCACATTCACAGAGAGCCCTGGACCGGCCTTCCCCAGGGTCACTGCCTTTCTCCCCGGAAGCCAGCCACCAGCAGGATACCTGTGTTGGTGACACTGTACTCCTCCCTCTTCCGCCTGGTTTGGTAGATGATGCACACCCAGACTAAGGATGTTAGGACCACACTGCACACCACAGCGATGGTGAAGATGCCCACGGTAGTCCCGTCCTTCCTGCAGCCAGGGCTGGGCAACACACTCAGCTGGCTGTGCGCCCGCTCGGTGCCCAGGGCGTTGGACATCTCGCAGGTGTACCGGCCCGCATCCTCGGTCCCCACGTTCTGCACGACGAGCAGCTGGTTGCCGGGGGTGAAGTGGTGACGCTCAGTGAGGCTCAGAAGGCTGTCCCCTTTGAACCAGGTGATACGGGGCGGAGGGCTCCCTGCCGCCTTGCACTGGAGCGCCACTGTCTCCCCTGCAGACACCACACGGTCTTCCAAGGGCACCGCCAGGGACGGGGTCTCTGCAAGGCAGAGACAGGACCGTTACTCTGTGGGCCTCGGGCCCTGGGAAGGACAAGCCAACACATCGGCAAAGGCTGCACCAGATGTTTCATCACAGGGCAAGCTTTCTGGGCCCTGCTGACATAGCCAAGTCTTCCCCAGGTCGGGTGGCTGCAGCAAGAACGAGCTTCCACCTACTGTCCCCAGCTGTCCTGTGACAACCCGTGTCTCTGTCTATTGTACCTATCTGTCCCATGAGAGCTTGTGTCTCCATCTACTGTCCGCAGCTCTCCCGTGACGGCCCGTGTCTCCGTTTGCTGTCTGCAACTGTCCCATGAGAGCCTGTGTCCATCTACTGTCCCCAGCTGCCCCGTGACAGCTACTGTCTCCATCTACTGTCCAGCTCTCTTGTGATGGTCCCTGTCTTCCTGTCCCCTCCAGAGCAGTTCTCATCTAGAGTGTTTTATACCGAAGCCCTATTTTTTAAAGTGATGGGACCACTTATTCAAAAAGAAATCTCAGACAGTGGCCTAAAATATTAAAGTACAGACAGCCACCATCTGCCCCACGGCAGGCTCTACAGACGGCTGAAGAACATGGACCCTAGGTATCTGAAGTTTAAGAAAGCCTGTCTCCCACACCCACACATACACCGGGTGTAGCCACAGGCGGACCTAGGACAGTCAGGGTGGCGTTGGCCGAGACGGAGCCAGCCAAGTTCTGGGCGGTGCAGCTGTAAACCCCCATGTCATCAAGCTTCACGTCCGTGATGAAGAACACGTCGTCATCAGGCATGACGTGCATGCGTCGCTCACGAGCGGCGGGGAAGTCGGTGCCTCCGTCCTTCTGCCAGGCGATCTGGGGGTTGGGGTGGCCGGTGGCAGCGCACTCGAGGCGGGCCATGGTGCCAGTCCGGATGGCGATGTCATGCGGCATTTTGGTGAACGACGGCAACACTGTAACACATGCAGGTCAGGTCATGGGAAAGCCAGCACCAGCCAAGAAAACCACCTCACCACCCTGTGGGCCAAGGTCTGCCTACCCCCCGGACGGCCACTTCAGAATGCAGCCACAGGTCCCCCAGGCAGCCAGATGCTCGTGGCCACAGCAGAGCACTTCCATCAGTCTCCCCGGTATCCCCAAGGCTGGCGACACCCCTCGCATGGTAATCAGTCCATCCCAGGACACCCCGTAAATGCAGGCCTGGTGCCTGTCCACCTTAAGTACCAGCAGGAGAGCCTAGGAAACCAAACTGCTACTCCAGCAGGAGACACTGATGCGGGAGGGGCAGAGGGGAGGTGACTGCCCCTGGAGAAGTGGGGAGAGCTCCCTTCTGAAGTCCTGTCTGGAGGGTGTGGGCCCTGCACACAAAGCTAAAAGCTTTGTCCCACATGTTGACTCCAAATCCTCCACACCGTCAGCATCCAGCTACAGGCCTGTCAAGGTTGTTTGCCGGGGAGGCTAAGAGCTCACTGAGTTTTTGAGAAACAATGAAGAGTGCCCCAGAAAACCAGGAGAAGCAGCCAGTGTGGTGTTGAGTATGTTTGCCTGTAGACTGCAAGGCTCTGAGAATGCACTGGTTCCAGCACTTTTTAATTGGCAGTTTAATAATCAGGAACATCTTGTTAGGCTAAGGGGGGTTGGGTGCCCTAAACTCACAACAAACAACGGCGCCGGGCTCTGAGACTGTGTCCCGAGTGAAAAACCCTCGTCAAACATCCCGGACTGCTTGCCTCAGGCCACACTCGCACCAGCCTTGCGCTCCACAGCCTCGGGGGCGGGCGCAGCTGCCCCACCACTGGCTGACCTGTCCCGGGCCGGCCTCTGGCTCCAAGGCTGTGCCATCTACTCTGAGGGTGGCCACTTCCCCAGGATCAGGTGTCCTGGGTATGGATACCAGACATCTTGTTTTATGGAGGATAATAAATGGATAAAAATACAAGGCTTGGGCAAAACAAAGACTACACTGAGAATCTTCCAAGCTTGCCCTGAGGCCCACCCAGGCAATGGTGACACCGTTCAGGCCGTCTCAGTCCCTCGGCACAGTAACAGAACGGCCGCGTGCAGACATGCAGGAGCCGAGCAGCAGGGCAGCCAGAGGGGGCCTGCGTACCGTTCACAGTGAGCCTGGCTTTGTGCGAGTAGGTGGAGCCGAAGTGGTTGGTGATGATGCACTGGTAACGGCCCTCGTGCCCGAAAGTGACGCGGCGGAGGTGCAGGATGGTAGTATACTCCATCACCTCCCCGTCCTGTGCCCGCACGTGGGCAAAGTTCTCCATGTCGGCATCGGCCAGAACCTCACTGTCCTTCTTCCAGGCAAAGGTCATGGGGGAGCTGCTGCTGCTGGCTGCCGAACAGGTGAACCGGACGTCCCTGCCCACCACAGCCACTGTTGTCTCCGGCTGGGTGATGATCTGTGGCTTTGGCAAGTCCTCTGGGGAGAGAAGAGCCACTGTAAGTCATCAGGCACTTAAGACACAGAGGCACCAGCTGCCTTTCCAGCAGGGACAGCAAGTCCTCCGCTCCACCGACACAGAGGGACTCCCACCCGGAGAGCCTGCCTTGTCCAGCTTTATAACCACGAGCAGCGATCACCTCCAAGACCATGCACGCCTTGGTCACAAATCAGGCCACTGGTGCTCCACTAGCAAAGCAGCCAACAGGCTCCTTATTTAAGACTAGGGGCCCGGTGCACGAAATTTGTGCACTGGGGTGGGTGATCCCTCAGCCCAAACTGGCCCCTCACATACTGAAGGCCCTCTGGCTGAATCTTTAGGCCTGGGGCACCCAGCCATTGCCCTGCAATGGGGCAGATGGCTGGCTCCATCCCAGCCCTGCCCCCCCACCCCTCCTGCCAGGGTCTTAGCCCCGGCCAGCTCGGCCCTGGCTAGCATGGGCCTCGGCCACGCCTCCCAGGCCAGGGCCGCCTCAGACACGCCCCACCAGGCCAGGGCTGTCTCAGCCACGCCCTCACACTCCTGATTGGCTGATGAGCGTGGCTAGTGGGCATAGCGAAGGTATGGTCAAATTTGCATATTACTCTTTTATTAGAAAGGATACATAACAGAGTCAGGAACGACTGGATGAGACTGCACAGACCTTACCCACAAGCTTTAATCTAAAGCACTTGTGTCAGAACACAGACCTATGAAAATATGCACCACCGTCAAAGCAAGGAAAGCACTAGCCAAAGGGCCAACTGCTTCAGAATTCTGGGAAAAAGTTGTTTTATCCCCAAAGACTCCACCAGAGGCTACAACCACCCACAGGGTGTAGATCAAGGAAATGCATGAAACTCTAGAAGAAAAGGGAGCTTTTGTGGCATTTTATCCCGTTCTCCAGCTCTATGCTATCCTGGAGGCCCAAACGCTTAGCAGTCACTGAGGCAGGATGGTTTGGAGCGTCCACCTAAGCCCACCCTCAGGGTGTGTTGATCTGGCCAATGCCCTGTGCTCAGCAGGGGGAGCCCCACCCTGAGGGCATCTGATGAAAGCAACAGTCCGGCTGGCAGTGATACCATCGGGGCAACAAGAGGCTGGCCAGAAATGGCCATGGAAAAACCGGTGCCTGCAGTGCTGCAGGGCTTTGAAGAGGGCCGCCATGTTCTTGAGGACCGAGAACGCATGTGCAGGGCTGTGCCCCCAGCAAGGGCCTGGAGAGCCAGTTCCTCGCCTGCAACCAGCCCTAGCAGGATGCTGCAAACCAGGAGTGATGCTGCGCAAAGGATGGAGACTTCCTGGCTGACGTGACTTAAGGATGTAACCAGGGAGAGACTTCAGTGGCTGCAGGGAACAGGCTTTATCACGCCTGTCCAGAAAGTCACTGAGCAAAGACACTAATTAAGAGGACAACAGTAACCCCTGGGGGAAGAGAGGAACACTGATTCACATTATTTTAAATGTTTGGTTTTCAACAAAAAATTATAAAACACACAAAGAAACAGGAGAAAAAAGTCAACAGACAGTGTTCTCAAGGAAGCTCTTGGCTTAGTAAAGAAAGACCTTAAATTGGCTTTGTAAATATGTTCAAAGAACTAAAGGAAACCAGGTCTAAGAAAATTAAAGGAAAGTATGCAAATAATTTCCCACCAAATAAAGAATACCAATAAAGACATATAAATTACAAACATGAACCAAATCTAAGTGTGGAGTTTAAAAGTACAATAACTGAAATGGAAAACTCACTAGAAGGGCTCAAGAGCCAAGCTAAGTGGGCAGAAGAGTCAGTAAACTTGAAACAGGTCAACTGAAATAATCAGTCTGAGAAAGGAGGAATGAAGAGAAGTGCAGAGAGCCACAAAGGTCTGTGGGATAGCATGAAGTATAACAACATGCAAATAATGGGAGTCTACGAAGAAGAAGAAAGAAAAGGAACAGAAAGAGTATTTGAAGAAATAATGGTCCCAAACTTTCCATAGTTGGTGAAAAACATGCATGTACATATCCAAGAAGCTCAGCAAATTCCAAATAGAATAAATTCAGAGACCACACCCAGGTGCATCGCAGTCAAGCTGCCAACAGAGCATCGTGAAAGCAGCAAGAACAGCAACTCATCACACACAAGGGACCTCAGTAACAGCGACAGCTAGTCTCTCGCCAGCACCAGGAGGTCAAAGGCGGCAGGAAGAACAGCCAAAGCACTGAAGGGCGAGGACCCGAGTAAGACTCCCACATCGGGCAAACCCGTCCTTTCAAAAATGAAGGCAAAAGCAAAGCATTCTCAGGTTTAGAAAAACAAAAAACCTGAGACAATTCACTGCTACCAGACCTACTTTATAAGAAATACAAAAGGAAATCATTCAGTCTGAGATGAAAGGGTAGGAGCAGAAAAGAGAAGACTCAGAATTTGGAATCAAAGAAGGGACATTACTACCAGCCTCACAGCAATGAACAAGAATACAGGGGGCTACTATGAATGACTGCTCACAAATTAGACAACCAGTTTGAAATGCACAAATTCTGAGAAAGACACAAGCTACCAGAAGTGACTGGAGAAGAAATGTATAATTTGAATAGTTCTAACAAGTAAACAGACTGCATTAATAATTTCAAAACTTCCCACAAAGAAAAGCCCAGACCTCAAAGGCACTACCGTTGAACTTTACTAAACATTTAAAGGCCAATTATCACCAATGTTTATAAACTCTTCCTCAAAAATGTATTAGGAGGGAACACTTCCCAACTCCATTCTCTGAGGCAAGTATTTTCTCTGTGAACCAGACAAAAAGATCACCAAAACAAAGAACTACAGACCTTTACAAGTGAAAACAACAAAATCCTCAACAAACATACTAGCAAAACAAATCCCACAACATGTAAAAAAAATCATACAGCATGAACAAGCTGGATTTATCCCAGGAATGCAAGGTTCGGTTAACATCCACAATCAAGGTATTGCACCATGTCAAAAAAATAAAGGGCAAGCCCACCTGATCGCATCCACGGGTGCAAAAAAAAGCATCTGGCTAAACCCAACACCCTCTCATGAGAAAAACTGAAATGTTTTTATGAACAAATTATAATTACAAGGGAATTTCCACAACTTGATAAAAGTCATCTAAGAAAAATCCACAGCTAACATCAGATTTAATGATAAAAGACTGAATGTTTTCCCCTAAGAGCAGAAATAAAGACAAGGATGTCTACCCTCACCACTTATACTCAATAATGTAATGGAGGTTCTAGCCAGAGCGATTAGGCAAAAATAAATAAATAAAATACAGCCAGATTGGAAAACTATATTTTTCCAAATGGCATGATGATCACATATAAAGAAAACCTAAAGAATTTACTGAAAAACTATTAGAACTAACAAATTATTTCAACACAGCTGCAAGATACAAGATCAACATATCAAATTCAATTGCATTTCTATGCTCTAGTAATGAAACTTTAAAAATGAAATCAACGCCGAAACCAGTCTGGCTCAGTGGATAGAGTGTCAACCTACAGACTGAAAAGTCCCAGGTTCAATTCTGGTCAAGGGCATGTACCTTGGTTGCGGGCACATCTCCAGTGGGGTGTGTGCAGGAGGCAGCTGATCGATGTTTCTCTCTCATCGATGTTTCTAACTTTCTATCCCTCTCCCTTACTCTCTGTAAAAAAATCAATAAAATATATATTTAAAATAAAAATAAAAATGCAATCAAGAATAGCATTTAAAATAGCTCCATAAAGAATTTTTTAAAATGTACAATGAAAACCACAAAACACCACTGAAAGAAATTACAGAAGAGCTACAAAATAACAACAAAACCACACATGAAAAGCTATCCCATCTTCATGAATTAATATTACGACAGCAAATCTCCCCAAATTAATGTACAGGTTCAATGGAATCCTTACTTCAAAATGCCAATTGTGTCAGTTGCAGATTGACAAGCTGATCCAAAACTTTACAGGGCGATGCAAGAGTACCACAATAGTCAAAATAATCTTTAAAAAAAGCAAAAGTGGAGGTCTACGTGGCAACTAAAATCATAAAACTCTTAGAAGCAAAGGTCCTTGTGACCTTGTCTTAGGCAATAGTTTCTTAAATATGATATCAAAAGTAGAAATGACAGAAGAAAAAATAGAGGAACTAGATTCAATCAAAATTTAAAACTTTTGTGCCTCACCCATCAAAAACTGAAAAATAATGCACAGGTTGGGATAAAATATTGGCAAATCATGTATCTGATGAGTGTCTAGTATCTTGATATATAAAGAACTTTTTAATAAAAAGACAAACAGCCCAATTAAAACATAAGCAAAGGATATGAATAGCCATTATTCTAAAGCAGATTATATGAGTGTGTGTGTTCAATAAGCATATGAAAACACGATCAACATCAGTCATTAGGGAAATACAATTCAGAACCACAATGAGCTCTGGCCAATGTCGTCCTGTACACTGAAAGGTGGTGGGTTCCATTCCTGGTCAGGGCACATACTCAGATTGTGGGTTCAATCCTCCATTGAGGCATGTGAAGGAGGCAACTGATTGGTGTTTCTTTCTCCCCACCCCCCACTTCTCTAAAATCAATGAAAAATATCTCCTGGAGTGGGAACTAAAAAAATATATAGTGAAAAAAAAAATGAAAACCCACAATGAGAAGCCACTTCACATCAACTATTATAAATTAAGACGTAACAAATGCTGACAAGGATGTGGAAAAATCAAAACCCTCATACACTGTTGGTGGCTATGAAATGAATGCAACCACTTTGGAAAACAGTTGGCAGTTCCTCAAAAAGTAAAACAGAGTTGCCATATGCCACAGAAATTTCACTCTTTCTTACGTACCCAAAAGAATTCACACAAAACTTGGACACAAATATTCATAGCAGCATTATTTATAATAACCAAAAAAAGGGACAACCTTAATGTCCATCAATGATAACGGATAAATAATATGTATACCCATACAATAGATTATTACTTGGCCATTTATAAGAATGCTAAAAAATTATGCTATGAAAAAGCCAGGCACAAAAGACCACATATTGTAAGGCTCCATTTACATGAAACATTAAGAATACGTGAAACAGAAATGGGAGGAGAGCAGTGGCTGCGGGTCTGAGGACATGGAGCGCGTTTAGGGGTGATGAAAATCTTTTAGGATGAATAGTGAGGATTGCACAACTTTTCAATATTCTAAAAACTACTGAATTGTACACTTCACAGGGGTGAATTTTATGGTATAAAAATCTATCTTTTAACAGCTTCATTGAAATGGAATTTACCTGTTTAAAGTATATAATTCCATGGTTTTTAGTATATTTACAAATATGTACAACCATCATCACAGTCAATTTTAAAAACATTCTCACCACCTCCAAAAGGAACCCCATACCTGCATACCTGTTGGCTACCATCCCTACTCCCATCGTCTCTCCCAGTCCTCAGCAACCACTAATCTGCTGGCCACCTGTACTGCTTTTCCTATTTATGTGACTGTAATCCTAAAACATGTGGTCTTTTGTGAGGCTCACCTGTGTTGTATGACTGACTCCCTCTTTTCTGGCCCAATGATATTCCGCTGCGTGGCATTTTATCTACCCATCACCACCTGGGGCACTGGCTGGTTTCGCTTCAGGGCTATTCCGAGCACTGTTGCTGTGAACCTGTGTGCACAGGTGTTCGTGTGGACCCCCGTTTCCGTCTCTCCCACGTACAGAGCCAAGAGTAGAATTGCTGTTTGCTTGTTTGAGGAACTGACAGAATGTCTCCAAGCGGTTGCACATTTCCCTCCCACCTGCACGCAGGGGGCTCCCTCTCTCCCCGCCCGAACCCTCACTTGTTATCTGAACTGATTCCTGCGATGCCTCTAGTGGGGGTGATGCTCAACTCTCCATTGTATACAAAAGGAATGGGAGGCTAGCACAGAGCGTGCACCTTGCACCAGTGTCTCCATGGCTCCCACCCACACCTGACGCCTGGGTGGGAGCCCAAAGGGATAAGAGGTGCTCCAACCCAGAACATGCCAGGGCCACAGGCTGGAGGCTGCACGTGACATAGGAAAGGAAAGGGAGAGAGGGCAGAGCACTCGACCTCAGAGAACACTGACCGTTTCTGTGCCCTAAGGACCAGGCCGAGGAGCACTAGGCACACAGCCATCTGCCCCAGAGGTGGGAGCGATGTGTACCCCACCTTCTGCAGGGAGCTCCTGGGAGACTGATGAGTAAGAGAAGCTGCTACCATGTTGGCAGGGTCTTCAAGGCTGCACTGGACTGATTGGGAGAAAGGCGGGGGCAGGGGGGCACATGGCTATGGCTGTGCGCACAAAGTGGGACCAAGAAGTAGCCCACAGGGGCCCCCATATCTCCTGGTCATGATCACCAGAGCAGGGAGCAGGCTCAGGCAGACGGGAGGACGGACGGAGGCAGTTGGACTCATGCTGGCCCAGCTGCTCCAGGCAGAGCTGGGACCACCCCGCCTCGCTCCTGCTCCGAGCACAGACCAGAAAAAGCTCACAAGTGGTCCTTCTCGGACCACGTCTCCCTGGCCACTCCGTTAGTCCTTTCTGCGCTGGAGCCCAGCCACCCCCGGCTGACGGGGGAGCTGCATTCCAACACTCAGAAGGAAGAGGCATTTCAAGCTGCAAGTGCAGATTCAGTGGTTTGAGAAACAGCAAGAGGACAAGTCAACACTAAGGAATTATTTTCACTACAGCGCGTGTTCTCCGGGGACTCGTTCTTCCTGCATTTAACCTTTCATTCTCGGGGCTGGAAAGAAACACATTAAAACCCAGCCTCAGACACTGAGCAAATCCCCCGCACAGCAGGCCAGAGCCCCCTGAAATAACAGCCTGTCTTCCTGTGACCGGCTCCTCTGCTTGTGACGGAGTCACCCCTCCCCGCTCCGCCTGAAGCGTGGACTCCAAGAACCACACGAGGCGCGGCCTTGCCGTGAAGACCACGTGTGGTTTCAGGGGGAGGCAAGCAGCACCAGCGGCTGATGGAAACCACAGGGGCTCCACCCCGGTCCCAGGAGCCGCCGGCGCGGGAGACGGCCCGGGGCTCACCACACACGAAGCTCTCCGGCGGCACCGAGAAGACGCTCCGGCCCCGCAGCGCCGCCGGGTGGGCGCAGGTGGCGGTCACAGCGGCCTGCAGCGTCCGGCCCCGCAGCCACGGCGCCAGCCACCGGAGCTGGCAGTCGCACAGGAAGCTCTCGCTGCTGATGCGGCTGCAAGAGAAACAGAGAAACGCTCTCAGGGCGACGGCGACCCGTCACCTGGCCAGCGTCCGCCACTCCCTCCGGCCCCTCTGCAGTTAGGGGCCATCTCCCTGGAGAGGCTAATGAAACGCGGCTCCTAGCTGACAGGCTGGACCCAGGATGCGGCACCTGACCCGCTCGAGTGACACTGACCAGCCACTCAGACCTCTCCTCCGACAGCCACACTCTGCCGGGGCGGGACGCTCACGCTCCGGCCCCGGAGAGCAGGGCTCCCGGCGAACAAGGGAGCCGCCGGGCCGGGCTGCACCGACTCTGGAGGCGCCACCTCCACACGCTGGTCCTGGTCGGGGCAGTCCGGGTGTTCCCGGGGCAGCCTGGCCCACGCTCCCGCCCGCCCAGCACCGGGCCCGCGGCTCCGCTCCAGCACCGGGCCCGCGGCTCCGCTCCCGCACCGGGCCCACGGCTCCGTTCCAGCACCGGGCCCGCGGCTCCGCTCCAGCACCGGGCCCGCGGCTCCGCTCCAGCACCGGGCCCACACTCCCGCCCGCCCAGCACCGGGCCCGCGGCTCCGTTCCAGCACCGGGCCCGCGGCTCCGCTCCAGCACCGGGCCCGCGGCTCCGCTCCCGCACCGGGCCCGCGGCTCCGTTCCAGCACCGGGCCCGCGGCTCCGCTCCAGCACCGGGCCCGCGGCTCCGTTCCAGCACCGGGCCCGCGGCTCCGCTCCAGCACCGGGCCCGCAGCTCCGCTCCAGCACCGGGTCTGCGGCTCCGCTCCAGCACCGGGCCCGCGGCTCCGCTCCCGCACCGGGCCCGCGGCTCCGCTCCAGCACCGGGTCTGCGGCTCCGCTCCAGCACCGGGCCCGCGGCTCCGCTCCCGCACCGGGCCCGCGGCTCCGCTCCAGCACCGGGCCCACACTCCCGCCCGCCCAGCACCGGGCCCGCGGCTCCGTTCCAGCACCGGGCCCGCGGCTCTGCTCCCGCACCGGGCCCGCGGCTCCGTTCCAGCACCGGGCCCGCGGCTCCGCTCCCGCACCGGGCCCGCGGCTCCGTTCCAGCACCGGGCCCGCGGCTCCGCTCCAGCACCGGGCCCGCGGCTCCGCTCCCGCACCGGGCCCACACTCCCGCCCGCCCAGCACCGGGCCCGCGGCTCCGTTCCAGCACCGGGCCCGCGGCTCCGCTCCCGCACCGGGCCCGCGGCTCCGCTCCCGCACCGGGCCCGCGGCTCCGTTCCAGCACCGGGCCCACACTCCCGCCCGCCCAGCACCGGGCCCGCGGCTCCGTTCCAGCACCGGGCCCGCGGCTCCGCTCCCGCACCGGGCCCGCGGCTCCGTTCCAGCACCGGGCCCGCGGCTCCGCTCCAGCACCGGGCCCGCGGCTCCGCTCCAGCACCGGGCCCGCGGCTCCGCTCCCGCACCGGGCCCGCGGCTCCGCTCCAGCACCGGGCCCGCGGCTCCGCTCCCGCACCGGGCCCGCGGCTCCGCTCCCGCACCGGGCCCGCAGCTCCGCTCCAGCACCGGGCCCACGGCTCCGCTCCAGCACCGGGCCCACGCTCCCGCCCGCCCGCGGCTCCGCTCCAGCACCGGGCCCGCAGCTCCGCTCCAGCACCGGGCCCACGCTCCCGCCCGCCCGCGGCTCCGCTCCAGCACCGGGCCCGCGGCTCCGCTCCAGCACCGGGGCCGCGGCTCCGCTCCAGCACCGGGGCCCGCGGCTCCGCTCCAGCACCGGGCCCACGGCTCCGCTCCAGCACCGGGCCCGCGGCTCCGCTCCAGCACCGGGCCCACGGCTCCGCTCCAGCACCGGGCCCGCGGCTCCGCTCCAGCACCGGGCCCACGGCTCCGCTCCAGCACCGGGCCCGCGGCTCCGCTCCAGCACCGGGGGCCGCGGCTCCGCTCCAGCACCGGGGCCCGCGGCTCCGCTCCAGCACCGGGCCCGCCGCTCCGCTCCCGCCTGCCCGCGGCTCCGCTCCAGCACCGGGCCCGCCGCTCCGCTCCCGCCTGCCCGCGGCTCCGCTCCAGCACCGGGGGCCGAGGCTCCGCTCCAGCACCGGGGGCCGCGGCTCCGCTCCAGCACCGGGGCCCGCGGCTCCGCTCCAGCACCGGGCCCACGCTCCCGCCCGCCCGCGGCTCCGCTCCAGCACCGGGCCGCGGCTCCGCTCCAGCACCGGGGCCCGCGGCTCCGCTCCAGCACCGGGGCCCGCGGCTCCGCTCCAGCACCGGGGGCCCGCGGCTCCGCTCCAGCACCGGGGCCCGCGGCTCCGCTCCAGCACCGGGGCCCGCGGCTCCGCTCCAGCACCGGGGCCGAGGCTCCGCCCCCAAAGAGCAGAGCTCATGGGAATGTGCCACTTTGGTTTTCTGAGGCTCCAACCAAAACAGAGAATATTTTCATTTCTCAGCAATGAGGATCCGCTTTTACACAGAAATCGGAATCACCATATCTGGACATTCCTTCTGAGGAGTCCCTCGAAGATAAGCCAGCCCAGTGTCACTGCCCCTGTTCCGGGGCCCAGGAGACACCGGCTCCTGGTCACGCACTGTCCCCAGAACACGGTGCTGGGAACGCCCATCGTCGTCGTGTGGGCCCACACATCATGCCAGCAGCCTCCGCCTCACCCACCGTCTTCCTCAGGTGCCACCCAGCAGCCAGGACAGCGCTGGTGCTCCCTGAAGCTCAGGGAAGTGTCTTTTTAAAGACAGAACAATTGCTTCAAAGCCATTGTAAGTGTGACGCCTGCCCAGGTCAAACCTTCAAATCAACATTGGCTTTTATCTTTACTTTGGTGGGCAGGTAGCTCTGTGCTTAGACCTTGGGGGGCTGTTCTCCTGGAGTCTGTTCCCCGGTGATGAGCAGACGGGGGCGCTCCCTGACAGAAGCTCACGAGTCACCCCACAGAGGGATCTGGGAGCACCAGGAGAGCCTGGTGCTCGGACACGAACGTCCAGCCAGACACCGGGCCTTCCCTGTGCGGTGCTCGGCACCCAGTGGGGGACAGGGACAGATTTCATCTGAGCCACAGGAACACACTGGGACATCGTCTGGGGTGAGAAACGTGTGTGGAAAGGGGCAAGCCTCACACCACACAGCATCTTTGCTGGCCGATGTCCCCGCATCCCATCCCGAGGATTTCCCCATCCTCCACATCGAAGGCCCCTCGGAAGCCCGGGCGCAAAAACCGCTGGCCCTCAGTGGAGAGAAAGCTTTCCGAAGGGCCGGCGGGACAGGGAGGGCGCTGGGCCCGGGCCTCCATCCGCACACACCAGTTCCGCAAAGAAAGGTTGGGCTGAGACTGGACAAGGACCTTGCCAGCGACCCGAGGCCCTGCAGACTGAACGCCGACTGCCCCAAGTCCACGCACAGCCTCACCAAAGGCCTTGGCGGCCGCCGCCGGCCGTCCACAGCTCTGCTCCGTGGCTGCTCGCGCATTTCGGGACTCCGGCTCAGTGCGTTTCTAACCACCACTGTGGGAATTTACCCAGAGGAGGACTAAGCGCACAGCACAACCTGCCTTGATCTGATGGGTAAGAAAATGACCAAGTGGAATTCGCCGTTTCTCCAGCAGAAGGAGGCTGGGCCCAGGGCCAGGCACAGCTGGCACACGCAGCCACTGATGGGAAACGCAGGCAGAGGGCCAAGCTGTGCCTCCGGCCCGCAGATGCGGGGGTGGGAGGCCTGTGTCCCGCACCTGGAGGGTCTAGCTGCTTCCAACTAGAACAACGTCTCAGGAAACGGAATTTTTAGAAGCCCAAAAGGGACATCTTATCTCCCTGTCCTTCCCTTTCTCTCGAATATTCTCTTCCCGTTTTCTTAGGTGTTTTTAACAGTACAGTTGAAGTTTCTAAAACAGAAAGGTTGGAAGAAACGTAACAAACGCTCACCTACTCCCCGCTCAGACTTTACAATCAGCGCCCGGCTCTGCGGGCCACGTCACACCTCTGTCCAGCGCCCGCCCTCCCACGCCCTCCCGCTGTGACACAGGACCCTCCGAAAAGCTCCCTCTGGCGGACTGGAACACAGGACCCTCCGAAAAGCTCCCTCTGGCGGACTGGAACACAGGACCCTCCGAAAAGCTCCCTCTGGCGGACTGGAACACAGGACCCTCCGAAAAGCTCCCTCTGGCGGACTGGAACCTCCCGGTCAAGTCATACCCCGAGGGTGTCGCCAGGGCTGCTTCCCCCTCTGGTTCCTACGCTCCCGCCTGCCTATGACCTGGGGACCCCAGCGGCCTCAGGAGCGCCAGGGGTTGTGCTTTGCAATCCCATGAGAACCGCAGCCACACCTCAGGGAACTAACTTTGCAGCCGCCGCACCAGATTTCTGCGCAGGAAGAAGAAAGGCACGTGGGAATCGCTGCCCAGATCCTGAGACTAGCTCCTTGGCCACAGACAGGACACAGGTGAGCTCCAGCCGTCACCCATGGGTCTCCGATGCCAGCCCACAGCACAGCATCACACCGTGAACTCCAGGGGCCGTGGGCCCGGACGCCCTACAGTAACCTCTGCCCTGTTCACAGCCCACATCTTTTAAAGCAGCCGCTCAGCAGAGACTCTTCATTTTAAGCAATCCCAGAAGACAGAATGGTGTCCCTGCCCTAATTAAAGGGGTGACTGCATGGTCTAGAGAGCTCGTGTCCCGTGACTCAGAGCAGCGTTGGTCAAGCGCAGCCGGGCCATCTCTTCTAAACCAGCTGCCTGGCACCGGGCCCTGCCCAGATCCTACACACTGTTTATGGCTGCCGCCCGCTACAGCCGGTCTGCACTGCCCAGACAGACCCCGTGGCACCCAGAACTGGAAGCAGCTGGAACGTGGTGTGCTTACCCTGGTCCAGAGCAACCCCATAAGGAACCTTTATAAAAGGAAATTTGACTTAAACACAACGATAAGGGGTAACAATATTACATAAGATGAGGCACAATCCAAATAAGGCATCTCTTGCTCTGAAACTGCTGGTGCTGATGGGCCCGAACCCCAGGTACTCACAGCTCTCTGAGGTTCCTCATCTTCGCAAAGGCATCGAACTGCACAGACCTGATGGCATTCTCGCCGAGGTTTCTGCAAAAGAGCACTGCTCACCAGGCCGCGCGCCAGGCACCGCCCTCTGGGCAGCGGAGCCGGGGCTCGGGGTTTTCAGGACAGCCGGGCTGAGGGAGCCTCGGCGGGAGCCGGCCCCGTGTCCGGCCCCGATTCCCCCATGTTCTTTCCACAGACATGGGCCGGAGCACGGGGAATACTGGAACCAAGCCAGCCTTCAGGGGAGCAGCCGGGAGAGGCCTGCTCACCGCCAACAGGCAGACCTCCCAACAGGTCAGCCTGGACCTCAGGCAAGACAGTGAGAATCCGGCTCTGCGGCCAGCCTCCTCGGGGCCCCGAGGAGAGAAGCTCCTGAGCGGCTCTCTGAAGCCACTGCGGGGAGATCCGGCTGGGCCCGGCCGGGGCGAGAGTGTGGAGGGGCCGGGCCGGGCCGGGGCAGGGCAGGAGGTAGAGGGACTCTTCCATCGCCGATCACATTAACTGGGAGCTCACCCGGGCTGCGTGCAGTGCAGCTGCTCCTGGCCCAGGCCAATACAGGCCAGAGCTGAAGCTGACTTATAACGAGAAGGAAGCAGCTGGTGTTTCTGATTGCCTGCGTCTCGGCTTATATCTGCGGTTAAGTGGCCAGCGGCTCCGAGCCGCCCCTGGCTGGGTAGGGGAGCCGGCCCAGGTACTCACAGGTGCTCGAGGCGGTCCAGCCCGGAGAAGGCTCTCTTAGCCACGGACTTGATCCTGTTTCCAGACAGAGATCTGCAGGTTCCAAACACCCAGAACGGGGGGGCGGGGGGGAGGGAGGGCGACAAGGAGGGGGGGGGGAGAATACAATTAGGGCAGTGCTGCCTGACAAGCGTGTCCCGAGAGGCAGCTGAAAACCTCACTTGCCCTGAGCTCACAGGACTGAAGCATAGGCCTTCCCTTTGTGAAAGGAAAGACTGACTTTATTTTCACTGGAATTCAGCGGCGGTGACAGGCTGGAACTGCCAGAAAGGCCCCCTGCGACGTTTAGTGGCAATCACCCGGTCCTGACTGCCCCCTCCACGGACCCCGAGGGTGGGGCTGAAGATCAGTGTGGCCGCAGAGAGAGGAAGCGGTCAGAGACGGAAATGAACACTCAACTAAATGCCGCCGACTTCAGAAAACCGCATTCTGGATGCAGTTCCCCAAGGAGGCAGGGAGGGCCCCGGAGATGGAGCCCGTCTGCCCCTGGGCCCTGGGGGCCGGACTCGCCTCGGAAGGCCCTCGGGCCTGCAGGTGCAGCAAGAACCCGACTGTCAACGGTGCCCCCAGACGAGGCTAGCACGTCCCAGCAGAGGTGTTCTCAAAGGTCAGCCTCCTGCCTCGTGCCGGGACCCGGGGCGCCCACCGGCCGGGGAGGGGAGGCTCCTGCCTCCAGCCAATTCCCTCCCCTGTGTTCTGAGGAATCACCATCTGACACAGGAAGGCTATGCAATGCACAGGAAAGCTTGTTTTTCGGGGGGGGGGGGGGGCAGCACCTGGAAGATGTTGGACATGGGGACGAAAAGAACCAAGGTCTCGGGGTGCCCTCCTCGTCACCAGGCGCCCCGATGACAGCCTGTCGTACAGGGAGCTGGCTGCCGAACACGGCTGAGCCCCAGGCCCGTTACAGAGGGGCTGCTGGGAGTCGACCCCTGGAGATCTAGGCTGCCAACCTGGGGGACAGTGCCTCAGCGGGTGGGGAAGGCAAAAGCCAGCCAGGCACATGCAGGGGGGAAGCGGGGGTTCCTCATCCAGGGCCCACTGAGAATCAGGAGCAAGGTCTAAACGCAGGCCAGCCCCTCCTGCAGACCTACGTGAAGACTGGGACCCACAAGGAAAATGAAACCCAGACCCCTCTGAAAGGACAACAGGCAGAACACACAGCCTTGAAGAAATCCAAGGGTGCGGGCAGCCGATGGGCCCACACCAGCTGAACTGCAAGGGCCCGGGGGACGTGGCAAACCGCAGGTGCTCCCTCAGAAAGACCCACATGCAGCCGCCAGCCTGGAGGAGGCACTGGCCCCGCCCGCCGCCCGGCCCCCGCCCGGCCCCCCGCCCGCCGCCCGGCCCCCCCGCCTGCCGCCCGGGCCCCCCCGCCCGCCGCCCGGCCCCCGCGAGCCAGCGTCTGTCGAGGCTTCCCGATGCCCCGCCAGGAACACTCTCTCTGGGGCCTCAGCTTAAGAACCCCCACCCCCAGCAACAGAGTGCAGCCTTCAGACAAAGCCAGCTGTCTGCCGCCTCCGGGGGTGATGGGGGCACGGAGGCCAAGACGGAGCTGCCTCCTTTCTCCCGTGCAGTCGGCACGGATGTGAGTCTCGTCCGAGTGTTCACACCTCTCAGTCCGGAGCTTATGAGTTTATACCAAATAAATCATGCCCACAGATGCCAGTGGCCTGGCTAACTAGTGGCCTTCCTCTTCCTCCGCACCCTTCTCCCCAGCAGAGCAGTAACAGGACCCTGGGCTCTAAACCCCTCGCCCCGAGGCACCGCCCACCTCGCATTACTCAGCTCCAGGTCCTAGCAAATGTTCTGTGGTGAAATCTGTGCTTATTTCATCCATTAAACACCAGTCACACTGACCTCTTTTATAACGAGGGCAGGTTGTTATTTCTAATGATGACAATAGCAATAAAACAAATTCTCAAGTTCTCAATTATGCAGGGCTGATCCCCCAGCTGGTAGATGAAAACAAGGCCCACATTCTCCCTCCAGACATCTGGGTGGGGGCAGGGCTCGGCTGGCAGAGGACAGCCCGAGGTGAGGCTGCTGCGGAGGACGAGCAGGTTCCTGTGTCCCATGAGGCAGACCCCCCACTGTGCTGTCAGAGGGAAAGGGACCAGGAGGCGGGGTGGGGGGAGAGAAGGGGAAAGCGTTTTCAGGGAAAAGGACTGGCATTTGTGACGAGCTGTCAGAACACAGGACGTGAGAGACACAGTCCGCAGCCCACACAGCTTCTGAGTACAGAAGGTATGACAACCACTTCTCAAAACACATCAGAAACGACATTCATTGTACAGTCCCCGCCCCGGCTCCGTGGGCCCGCACCGCTGCTCCCAGGCGTTGCTTCCTCCCCGCTGCCTGCAGTCAGGGTGGGCTCGGCCGCAGGCTCGTCTCCCCGGCCTGACCTCCTCCAAAACCCCCCTCGGAGAGGCAGGTGAACAGTGGTCGCTGCTCTGGCCCCACTCCTGCAGACTGCTGGGGAGACACGTGGGTGAATGCCACGGGGCCACCCTGCCACCCTCCAGCTACGTGTTCTTGGGAAAGTCCCTCCAGTTGTTCCCTCAACTACAGAAAGGCCGCACGACAGACACCGTGCCCTTGCGGACTCACAGAATGACTGGCCAAGTCTAGTAACTCAGAACAACAAAGCAAAAGAGCAGACACCTCGAATGAAAAACAGCTATTCCATTACCATTGTAAACGACTCGGTTAAAAATTACGATCGACAACAAAAATATGGACTCAAGACTCGCTTTACACATTTCACACAGTTTCTAGAAACGGAGGAAGAGGTTAAGACTCCTTTGTGCAAAGAACAATGGAAAATGGGCTGTTTTCACATCAGTCCCAAATGGGGTGGGGGAGGCGCTCCGACAGGCCCGGGACACAGGTCTCAGCGCTGAAGAACCCAACGCCCAGGGCCGCAGGGGCGCCTGGCCAGGGAAGCTGCAGCGCGTCTCGCTCTCCTGCTCAACCTCTCTCCCACACGTGCCGGCCCCCCCCCCTCTCTCCCACACGTGCCGGCGCCCCCCCCCCCCCCACACGTCGGACGCCGTACTCACAGCTTGCTGAGGCTGTCGAGCCCCGTGAACACGCCACTGGTGTCCTCGATCGTGCCCGAGATCTCGTTGTGGCCCAGGTCCCTGGGGAAGACAGACAGACAGACAGACGGCTCACCACCAGTTCACAGCTCGTTGAGACGGACACCGAGCTGCCGCCTGAGGCCGAAACATCGTGTACCGATCCCGGGCGCCCCCTGCGACCCTCAGGGAGAGAAGCGGCCCTGAACCGGTGCGGCGAGGCCTGGCACGGGCTGAACAAGCAGCTCCCCCACCTCATCTGCTCCCCGCGGGCCGGGGCCGGGGCCGGGAAGGAGGGCGGCAGACACGTCTGGTTTGCGTCCACCCCAGAGCGCTGACACCTGGCCCAGGACTAAGAGTCACATTTTCATCTGCTCTCTCACCAACCAGAGACCCTTTTCTTTCTCCCTTTTTGGTCCTCACCGAGACATGCCAACTGACTTTTAGAGAGAGGGGAAGGTTGAGAGAGAGAAGCATCTATGTGAGAGAACATCGACTGGCTGCCTTCTGTACTTGCCCTGCCTGGGAAAGGAACCCACAATCCACCAGCTCTTTTCCAGCTGATTATACAAAGGTGTGAGTCTGCGCACTGAACACATCCCTTCTGGGTCCAATTCTGACTTGCAGGTGGTGAAAGGGGCCTCAACGAAGCAGCTGGCTGCCCACCTGCCCTTCCGGTGGGGGCCTCTCCACCCACCCCCACAGTGATACGTACAAGACACGCAGGTTTCTGAGTCCCTTGAAGGCGCCTTCTGCAATGTGGCTGATGGAATTGTGGTTGAGACGCAGGATGCTCAAGCTACTGAGGTCGGCCAGGCTCCCCTCGTCCAGCCGGGTGAGGTTGTTGAAGGACAGAGTCCTGTGGAGGGAGGGACGGGGAGGGAGGGGCAATATCACTGAGGCTGCCCAGGTTCCCTCTCCCCTCCTGGGCATCAGCCATGGCAGCCGGTGAAAGGGGCCTTAACAAAGACTGGAACTGAGAAACCTCGCACTTATTAAGCTGAAGTAACAGACGCAATGAGAACCCACTTTCTTCCTCCAGAACAACCATCTGTTAGCGCTGGGGCCGGAGTGGGGCAGGGGCATGGCCACCGGCCGCCCGCCTTGGCCACAGCTGCCCGCCCAGAGAAGCCTCGCGCTGGCTCAGGGACCTTGGACACCAGTGCGGGCCCCCAGGCCCAGCGGGGCCTGTTGGGGAGTCTCTCAAAGGAACGAGGGGGGCTGTCTGTCTCAGTCAAGTGCATCACAGGCACAGGTGCCTCGCCGCCAGGGCAGGGGACCTGGGGGGGGGGGGGGGGGAGCCAGTGTGGCGACCTGGCTACGCACAGGAAGACAGAGACCGCAATGGCACGCAGATCGTCCGTCAGCGTGTGGCCATCTCTCAGGCCCACAGTCCTTTCTGTATCTGAGCCCCAGTAACCCCTTCGCAAAAGAAGTCCATGCTCCTTGTAGCAATTGATGTGCAACAGCTCTGTGAACAGCTGCGAGGAGAACCTCCCGCAGGCTGCCCGGACCCTCTCCAAACCCAGGAGGCCTAAGCTACCTCTGGGGAACAGAGACGGGAGCAGGAAGGGTCGAGCTCAACCCACCGAGGTCTGCAGCCTCGGAGGCCCGCTCCGGGCCTGGTGCTGGGCCCTGGCCTCCCTGCTGACAGGCCTGTGCCTCCTCTGAGCCCCGCCCACCTGAGCCCACTCTGCCCACTGGGCTGCGGGCGCCAGGCCTGCAGTCACGCCAGGCAGGCAGTGCTGCTAGGCACAGCGCACAGTGGGCGACACACACAGTGGGCGACACTCACAGCTCATGCAGCTTCTGGCAGAAGCTCCAGCCATCACGGTTGATGCGGGAGATGGAGTTGTTGCTGAGGTGGAGCTGGTGCAGGGCTGTGAGGCCGTAGAGGGAGCCACTGTTCACCTCCACCAGGCTGTTGTGCTCCAGGTGCCTGCAACAATAGCACATGCATGATGGAGGAGGCGGGCCCGCCATCCCCCACGGCCAGACACCGCAGAGCCACCGGTCGGCACCAAGGACCCAATAACAGTACATGAGGGTGTGTGTGTGTGTGTGTGTTCGCGCGAGCGTAGGACAAGACAGGCAAACCCAAACAGATGACGGTGAGTGTCCAGGCCAAGTTCAGAAGCAGCACACAAAGGGGCAGATGAGTTGCACACAGAAGGCAGAGCCCAAGAAAGAAAAACCTTACAGATGAGGAAACCGCCAGAGACACAGCTTTAGCTCTGGCGTCAGACCCCTTGGATTTAAATCCCAATTTTGCTCCTCTGTGAGCGGCAGGACCTGGACGTCTGGAAAACGGAAGTACCCAAGAGTGCTACCCCACAGGGCTGCGGAGAGGGACACGAGAAAACACGCCAGAGTCCAGCACGACACCGAGGGCTCGCTCTTCCGCCAAGAGGAAGCAAGGACACTGCCCGGTGGACACTTGGCCGCTGTTGGCTTGTCAGTCTGAGATGTCAGCCTCCCGGCCGCGCACGGCCTGACCCGGGAACAGAGCCCCGTCACCCACACGTTGCCCCACCTCGTGTTACAAGGACTCTGGGCAACACATTCTGCTGTCGTCCACCTCGCTTTCTGCCGCTGCACAAAAGGAAGCACTTTTACAACTAACTCAGGCAGCTGATCACCCAACGTGCGGGTGTGGGCTCACGGAACTTTCCTGAAAATGCTCTTTCAGCTCAGCCCACCCACACACCACCACCTGGATGTCAAACTCTCAAGTCTAAAGTGACAGTTTTAAGATGTCAAGTGAAACTGTACTTAAATAAGTAAAGACAGAGGTACGCCCAGTCCAAGGCAGGAACAGTAGAGAGGGAGAAGCAAAACCACAGTGCTAACGCCATCATTCCTCAGTATGTGTGAGTGCATGTATGTGTGAATGTGCATGTGTGTGTGAGCGTGTATGTGTGTGTACGTGTGGGAGTATGTGTATGTGTGTGTATGTGGTTGCCCAAAGTCCTTGTAATATTGAGCATCAGGCAGCATTCATGTGTATGTGTGTGGGCATATGTGTGTATGTGAGTGTATGTGTCAGCATGTGCATTTAAATGTGTGAGTATAAGTGTGTGTGTATGTGTGTGTTAGTATGTGTGAGTGTGTGTACATGAATGTCTATGTGTATGTATATGTGTGAGTGTGTGTGTATGTGTCAGTATGTGTATATGAGGTTATGTGTGAGTGCATGTCAGCATGTGTATGTGAACGTGTGTGTGTGCGTATATGTATGTGTATATGTCAGTGTCTGTATATGAATGTGGTGTGTGAGTACATGTGTAGGTAAGACTGACTGAGTGAGTGTGTGTGTGTGTGTGTATGAATGTGAGTGTAAGAGTGTGTGTATAAATGTAAAGGCATGGTCGAGAGACAGCTCAATAGAATAGGAACTGGAATTGTTTTAGTTGCAAAGAAAACTAATAAAAAAGCACAGTGACATCGTGTGTGGAGACTGGAGGGAGCGGGACAGCGTCTTGAACAAGAGAAACCACTGACCATAAAGCAAGACATCTCAGACTGACAAGCCAACAGCGGCCAAGTGTCCACCGGGCACAGCCCCAGCAGGACGACAGCCAGGAAGACTCAAGCAGAGGACGAGACGTGACTGCCTCTGGGAGCACAAGTCGGGAGGGGACGGGGGCAGGAGGCGGACACCACGCTTTCCTCCGGTCTGAGCGCATGGCGACCGCGAGGCGGGCTCTTCTGACCACCAGGACGCAAATCTCAATGTCTGGCCCAGCAGTGGGCAGACGCCTTCTCTGCCCTCTGCGCTCTTGCCGTTCCGCGTGACTTGGCGGCAGCACGGCAGCGAGGTGCACGTCTGTTCCCCGGACAAAGGGGCAGCTGCACCAGTGCCCGGTGAGCTCACCAAACGAGCATCTCCCAGGACGAGCTGTACATGTTGGCCCACCTGCACATCAGACTGTCAGACCCCAAACGGGGGAGGGAATGCTCTGTAGGGTGTGGGGCGTGGGAGGGCGTGGGGGGGGAGCTGCAAAGGAGAGGGAGCCCCCAAAGGACGGCCCCGTCTTCACTACCTAATGTTCTCACCAAATCCACCAAACTGCCCCAAGCTCTTCCAGCCTCCCAGGGAAACACCCTTATCAGGAGTGAGGCCCCGGCGAAGTCCTAACGGCCCTCGGGGGGAGGGCGATGCAACAGACCACACGGCCCCGGCGCGGCCCGCGCACTCACAGCGCGTGCATCCTGGACAGCCCCCAGAAGGCCCCGTCCGTCAGCCGGCTGATGTTGTTCCGCTGCAGCTTCAGCACCTCCAAGCTGTCCAGCCCCTGGAACGTCAGGCCCTCTATCAGCCGGATCCGATTCCGACTGAGGTCCCTGAAGAGACAAAGCCAGTGGGTTCAGAGCGTCTGGCACACCCCTCACCGGCAGCCATTCCCACACAGTCCCTGCTGGGTTTCCAGGCAGCAGGGAAATCCGGGAGGAGGGTCCCGGTGGAGCTGGTGTGCAGGGCTAAGGAGCAAAGAGGAGGGGAGAGCTCCTGGGCCGGCACCCATTCCTCCGGGATGGCCGTCTGCGGTGAGGAAGGGACAACGCAGGATGCAAATGCCCCAGGTGAGATGCCTCAGCTCGGCAACAGACCCCCACCAGACACCTCACCCAGGAAAAATCTGACCTCCCAGACCAAACGGAGTGACACTTCCCACTGGAGGCACTTGCGGCATCTCCAGTCACAGAAAGCAGTCCCTGCCCGCGAGGAGCGAGGGGCCTGGACATGCCCCAGAGCACACGCTTGGCTTTTGGTCCGTGTGATAAACCTCAGTTAACCTAAAGATTTCAGGCATCTGAGGGACAGGGAACACAGGCTCATCAGAAAGTCCTTGGTTTTCCCCAAATACTTGGGCAGAACTTTGTGGCCGGCCTCACACAGACCTGCCAAGCGACAGGACCTGGGAGGCAGGGAGCAGAAGCCGGGTGCTGGCGGGAAGCGTGTGTGAAGCCAGACAGAAGCAGCGCTGGGTACACCCCATCTTGCTGTCACATCTAGATCTGAACACCTGTTTTGTTCTGTTTAAACCAAATTCCAATAGTGACTTACTTTCCTGATATATATTCTTTTGCTGCAAAGGTAATACAGGAAATAAACACAGAACAAATACTCCATCGGGTTCTGAAAATAGAGGTTTTCTTGACTCCAAGCTCTGCACCATTCCCAGAGGGCACTGGGCCTTGGTTTTCAAAAACTAAACAAAGAAATCCTTTCACAAACCAGGAGATGAAGACGACGGCCCCTCTCTTGCTCAGGACTCCCTCCAGCTACACCGACTTCCCCTGACACTGCCCACGCGCTGGGCACCATGACGCCCTGGCACACACTGGACAGTCCCTTTAAAAAGACAGAACGTCCACAACCAGTAAGGGAGCCCCGGGGCCTGAGCTCCGCCCCTGTGGCTGGTGAGCAGGAATCCCCTGGCGCTGGGGAGCGTGGCCACAGGTCGCACCCTCCCTCCGCAGTGGGCCTCGGCAGCCTGAGCTGGAGGCACCCGACCGGCGCCTGGTCTGCTTTGACTGGTGTCGCACTGGTCACTGCGATCGTTCACGCAGGGCCTGACCCGCAGCGATAAGGAGCGACATTTGGCCTGGTTCCTGGGGAGGGCTGGCCTCGATCAGGTCCAGGGACCGGAATTAACATGTGGGTTTCTACACTCACAGTTGTGTCAACCGAGGCAGCTTGAATGCTTTCACAGGAAGCTGGGTGATCCTGTTCTTGCTCAGGCGAAGCATCAGCAGCGACCGTGACAGACCATCAAATGCTCCGGACTCCAGGGTGCTGATCCGGTTGCTTGCCAGGTTGCTGGAATGATCCGGGAGAAAACACAGTGGTCAGCAGGAGGCCTTCCTCGTTCTGTTACTGACACCAGAACCGCCACCTTGGGAAAATAAGCCTCCACCCCAAGGACACAGGTGTCCTGAGATACTGTCACCCATGCACTCCCCACAGGACAGGCAGGTGAGGAGGAGACACAGCCCACAGGACAGCCCGGTGAGGAGGAGGCAGCACTGCCCACAGGACAGCCCGGTGAGGAGGAGGCAGCACAGCCCACAGGACAGCCAGGTGAGGAGGAGGCAGCACTGCCCTCTCAGGATGGGGCTGTGTTTTCCTGGAGCCCAGGCACTGCGGCCAGTGGGCACCCAGGAGATGACAGTGGAAACAAGCACCACCACCCAAACCCCTCACTCCAGCCCCGCTAGGTGCTGCCACCTCCAGAGCCACTTGCAGCATTCCTTGGCAGCAGCCATAACCCAGGTGAGGGTTCAGAGTGAGAGGAGCCCTAGGGAGCAGAAAGTCACCATGAGGCAAAGCCTCGTGGAGTCAGTGTTTGTGGAAACAGCCTCTGAGTCTGCAGCGGGTTTCGTCGTATGGCTTATGCAATAACCGTGCACAAACCCACTCACGGCAGCAGTTTTAAATCAGAGACACTCCAGTTAAAGAGACTGGCACAGAATCCCTTCGTAACAAGCTGCACAGCACTGGGACCCATTGTAAGGACACCTCCCCTCCCACCGCATGGCAGCCCACAGCCTGCCTCTGTGGTCCCACTGTGCGCACTGACAGAGCAGTAAGAGAGGAGATAGGACAGAAAAGGGGGATCACTGACACTCCCATGAGACACTACCACTATTTCTCCTGTTCCCCAAGCAATGTGGGTTTGGGTGGCTTAAGCCAAAAGGAGGAAGCTGAGAGAATTTTCTACAGGGAGGGAGGAAACAGGCATCTTCGTTGTTCCAACAGGCAGCAGCCAGGACAGGGCACATGGGGTGGGGCCGCTCGCTGCCAGCACTCTGGGTTAAAGGGAGTCTGGGATAAATCACACTGGCCACGGTGTGCCAAGGAGAAAGCGCCCCTGCGCTCAGGCGCAGAGAGAAGGGCACTGCCACTCCGCTCAGCAGGTGGTGGGGTCCTGGTTCCACGCAAGGAGGTGCCAGGTGGGGGGCAGCTCTGCAGAGGCCGCCTGGGCCTGGAGGCCCCTGAAGGCCCCGGGCTCCCGTTTCCGGACCGGGGCCTCGGTGCAGCCTGAGAGACCCCCTCGTCTCTGCGGGCCCTGAAAATGCTCGTGCGGAGCCTGGGCCGCCCGAGCAGGGGGGTCCGGACGGACTCGGGCAGGACGCACTCACACGTCATCGGAACGTGTCTCCTCCGCCAGGGCCTTCAGTTTCTTCCCCAAAACAGCCTTTCCCGCCAACAGGCAGTGGGTTAGACAAGTGTTAACTTTCCTCCATCTGCCGTCCAACGGGCACAAGGGAGCGCATTAAGGTGGGTGACAGCAAACAGACCGACAGCCACACCCAGCCGGTTCTGAGAACGCAGAGACCAGCACCTGCTCTCTCAAGCGCACCAAGTGCGTGCGTTACTAGTGCGTGATGCTCCACAGACACGCTGCCCAGGGCTGGCCTTCCTCCAGTGCGGGCATCTGTCCTCTCCGCCCTCCTGGGAGACAGCCCGTCGTGAGCAGGAGAGAGAGTCGCTTGGCAGCCAGGACAGGCTGTATTTGAGGCTCACACCTCCTCTTGGTGGTGAGTCTACCAAGCTCAGCCGTGTGCTCCCGGGCCTCCGCTGCCTGTCCGTCTCTACCGCTCCGCCCGGAGGACGCAGCCCTGGGTGCCGGGCCCGGGCCCTGCTGAGGCCGCACAGGGAGCTCTGGGCAGGCCCACGGCGCTGGCACGGCACGAGCGAGAAGAGGACGTGCCCTCCCTGCCACCAGCCCTGCGCCCGGCGGTGCGGGGCACTTACAGCTCCTTTAGGGGCGGTCCCTGCAGGAAGCAGGCGCTGTGCACCTCCGTGAGATTGTTCCAGCTCAGGTCCAGCACCTCCAGCGCCAGGTAGGCCCTCAGCTGGCGCCCCTCCACGCTGCGGATCTGGTTGTGCTGCCTGAAACACACAAAGGGAGGTGACTCAAGCATGTCTTTTTGCACAGAAACAACTGCTTCCCCCTCCGCTTCGTTTAGACACATTTTTTCCTGTTTTGCTTTCAGAAAATTACAAATGCAGTGACAATCCAAGGGCAATCCCCTCTTCTCCCTTCCCTCGAGCTGTCACTGGCTGGGTGGATGCTACACAGAGCACCCATGTCTGTCTGGGCAAGTCTACCTGAGTTCCAAGCCCGGGCTGCTCCCCCCAGGGCAAGTACACAGGGGGACACTTCAGACACACGCAGAGCGCCCGGCATGATCAGAACCTGGGCTTGCCGATGCTCTCCCCTCAGCGAGTGCCCGTGCGACCCGCCAGTTCCCAGTGCTTTTCATCCCAAACCTTCAGGCCCTCATCCAAACCCACCCTGCACTTATAGGGCTGCAGGTTCCAGAGCCCACACGTGGTTACACTCCTCACGTTTTACCAACACCTACCACGTGCCTGGTGTGAAGACAGGCACAAGGGTTTTTGAAAAGACAGAATCTCCCCAGGAGATCAGGAACCCGGTGCTGGACCTAAGGAGACTGACTCCCGCCCTCCGCCTCCAGCCCTGGTCACTCTGCTCCTGCCTCCATGCCTGGAGGCGTGAGCTCCGCATCTCAGCCTGGAGCACTCAGGACCCCGCGGTGCCCCTGCAGCTGCCGCCTCGGACCCGGGCCTTCCCTGGTTCTCTCTCTGTTGCTGCCACCACTCACCTGGCCCGTGACCCAATTCCCTGCCATTCTGGGGACACGTGATCCACCCGGACCCACGTGGAAGCACGTGCGGATGTCAGTGAAAGGATTCCGTGCTGCACCCCCTCCTAGGAAGGCGTCTCACTGCAGTGGGTTACACGTACCTTTAATCCCGTTCCTGACAAAGCCAGTGTCTATTAATCACCCTCCCTGAGGTTCTGACTCCAGTGTGGCGGGGCAGCCCTGGCTCTGGGTCCCGGAACCAGGCTCAGAGTCAGCAGTGTCAGGGGCTCGGCCACCAGACGCTTTCCACACACAGGAGCCAGGCGCTGCTTACCAAGTGGCATCTCTTTTAAACAAACACTGGACCAAATCCGCTCCAGCAGCGTGAACAGGGAGGCCCTCTTCCCAGCAGCTCGGGGCCTCTCACCCCTCCTTTGTTTCCTCACAACTCTCCCAGGCTCGGAACCCAAGGGCCCGTTTACAAGGCACAGCTCCACACACAGGGAATCTCCAGAATGAAAGACTACTTTTTCCCCTCACGCCCCCGCCTGCCCCCGCAAAGCTCTTTGAGTTCTTTATTAAGTTCTTAGTGAAGATAGTCTCTTCAGTTTTCTGACTCAAAAAGAAAAAGAAAGGGTAAAATGAAATAAAAGGAAACCTTTATTATGCAAAGTATGGGAAAAAAGGCAGCAGAGCCAGCCTTACACAGGAACTGTGGGAGCCAGGAAGAGTCTGAAAAGATGGGAAGGGGCGCCAGGGCCTGAAGTGGAACAAAGAGGGGGCCGAATACAGTGGAGGGGCCCCGGGCAGCTGCTGGAACCCACTTTTCCCTGCCTCCTCTCCTCTGTCTCTGCCCTTCATCTTACACACACCTCCTGTCAACCTGTTGACTCACTGAACTGAACAGACGCCCCTTCCCCTGCCCTGTGATAGGCTTCTGCAGGAAGGGCTCTGGGGTGCAGACCAGCTGGGAGCTGGAGAGCTCCTGGCTGACGGAACAGCGAGGCGCCATGCAGATGAGAGAGGGCAGAGGCAGGAAGGATGAGCCTGGGGACCAGGTTGCTGGAGCCCTGAGGGCAGGATGCCGATGCGGGGAGACAGGGACGCAGCAGCGAAGAGCAGATGGGGTCCTGGAGGCAGGGCCACACCCGCATTGCCTCCCGAGCCAGGATGATGAGCAGGAACCGTGTCACAGGCCAGGGGAGGGTGGTGGCGACACAGACGCAGACAGACATGAGACGAGAAGAAGGGGAGGGTCCACAGGCGATGGCAGCAGAGGGGCACTGGGTGGGGCGCCCTGTGCTCTAGTCTGCAGACGTCAAGATAACCAGGTGAGCAGGCCACAGAGCGACACATGGGTCTTCGCCCGCTTGCGATCAGTCCTGGAGTGGCTGCATCTAGAATATAGCGACAGCACCGCCCTCAACACCACCCAGGCAGCCTGACTAAAAAGTGAGCAAAGAACTTGAATCGATGCTTCCCCAGAAAAGGCATACACATGTCCAACAGCCCATGAGAAGATGTCAACATCGCGACTCCGGGCCGTGGAGAAACTGAAAGCTGGTGACTGCTGCAGAAATGGTGTGGTGCGGCCTCAAAATCACAAACAACATTACCGTCTGACTCAACAGTCCTACTTCTGGTGTATATCCAAAAAACCTGGAGGCAGGTCTGAAAGATACCTGACACTCGTATTCCTAGCAGTATTCACAACAGTCAACAGTGAAGCAACCCAAGTGTGCGTGGGCGGGTGGTGGGTGGACGGGTGGGGAAGCACAACGCGGTGTACACACAACGGACTGTTATTCCGCCTTGAGAGGCAGAGTCTGGCCCCTGTCACAGCCTGGATGGATCTTAGGGACATTATGCTAAGTGACGTAAGCCAGTCACGGAAAGACACGACTGCATGATTCCACTTGCATTAGGTCTAGAAGCGCAAGCCGCCTGTGGCTGCCAGGGCCGAGGGCAGGAAGAGGGAGCTGGTCAACGGTGCTAGTCTGCAAGATGGAAAGAGTTTTGTACACACGTGTGTACTGAACCGTACACTTAAAATAAATATGACGGCAAGTTTTACAGTGTATATTTTACCACAATTTAAAAACAAAAAACATGTTAATTCGTGCCTAAAACTCCAACAATGGCTCGAGTGTCTCATCTTGGACCAAGTCCTTACATGTTCTCCGAGGCCCACTGACAACCACACCCCCACCTAGCCGCTCTTTACACGCGCCACCCTGGCCTCAGGACCACAGCAAGTCCTGCCTCAGGACCGTGCACTGACCGTCCCACTGCTTGACAAGCTCCTCCCCCGCAGACCCACAGGCCTCAGCCCCTACTTCCTTCTTATCCTTTTTATTCAAGTCCCTTCTCAACGGGCTTCCCTGGCCACAGTCTAAAACCACAAGCACATGCAAGCTTCCCCCTGCCCCTCTCTCTATCACACACACACACACACTCCCCCATCCTTCTCCCTCTCCCTCT
This sequence comes from Antrozous pallidus, assembly GCA_027563665.1. NCBI lineage: Eukaryota > Metazoa > Chordata > Mammalia > Chiroptera > Vespertilionidae > Antrozous > Antrozous pallidus. Next base: position 7,641,438 of record CM050524.1, on the reverse strand, counting down.
CTCTCTCTCTCCACTTCTTTACCTACTTTATGCCTCTAATTAACCTCTAAGCCACCTGAGATTTTGCTTCTAGTTTAACACGTCTCCCAGCAGATGTGCCTCCATGAAGGCAGATGTGTTTGTTTTGCCCACTTCTCTCTCTAACCCTGGGCACAGTGTGAGGCACACAACAGGTGCTCACTGAATATTTGTTGAATGAACCACAAAGACGACAAGTGAAGTCAGAGAGGCCAAGGCTGGGTACAAGCTCAGGGCTCACTAGCACTGAAGCCGAAGGGAAAGATGCGAGCAGATGAATTCCATCAAGAAGCACAGAGGACGGCGGGAGCTGCCAGCGGTCTGGGGCAGCGCTGCCGAGGCCAACCACCCGGCTCCCGCGGCTCCCGAGTTCCTCGGGCTCGAGCACTGCTGCTCCCACTGCCGCAGACCCACGTGCCATCTCCTCCCCCGCAGCCAGTCTCTCCACACTCCAGACTAGAGCCCGGATCAAACTCTTCCTGAACTCCTCGGGCTGAGGAAAGCCGAGCACACAGCCCTGTGCTCCTGCAGAACTGCCTCCCTTCTCTCCCAGAGCAAGACCACACTGTTAGGTGTCCCGTGGACCCACGGTCCCAAGTTCTTCCCGGGCTGTAACACGGCACAGCTGAAGAACACGCCACCAGCAACACCTGCCTACGTTCAAACCCCAGGCTCACCACTCACAGGCGGGAACCTCGAAGAGCCCACCTGTAAAGTGGGGTGGCAGCGCCTATGCCCCCGGGTCGAGGTGACCGGCACGAGGCAGCTGCTCTTTCAACGTGCTCTCGTTTGTCAGCCTCAGATCCAGGCTCACGGCCTAGTTTGATAGAGACCTTTTCCCGTTCTTTGGGGAAAGAATGAACAAAATCAATGAACGACTGGTCCCTGTCTATCCCTCTGCCACATCTGTGCAAGCAGGCAGGCCTGGCGCCTCTCTGAGGAACGAAGGACAGGTGCAGTTCTCACCCTTAGCTTCATGCATGAAGCAAGGCGCGCGTCAAACCAGCCCCCGGACAAAGGGCTGCAAAGCAGATCCCAGACCAAAACTTTGCAGAACTCAGGGTGGCTGACTCCTTCCTTCCCACTCTTGCAGCAGGACTCAGCCCCGCCGGGCCCACCCACCAAACCCACCCTGCCCACCAGAGAGACAGGCCCCATATCCCTCCACCTGCCATCCACCTGCGTTAGAGCCAATAGCCAGTATTCAGCCCCCCCCCCCCCCCCCGCCCCGAGCAGATGGCTGTCCAGGCATGCCTGCTGCCCTGTTCATCCCGCATTCATTTCCAAAACTGGGCATGTGCAACACAGGGGTCAGGCCGTCACACCTGTAACTGAACAGCTCATCTCCAAAGAAGGTGCACACTCATCTTCCGAACCTCTGAATCCTTGTCCATGTTCTTACAGCAAAGCTGGCCAATGACTCAACCCCTTCAGGGAGCAAGCCCGACAACCCCAGCGAATGCACGTGGGAGGTGGGTCCTAGTCTTATCCCTAGCCTCTCCATCGGAGAAACGGGCTTAAGCACTGCTGGAATTTTCCAGAATCACAGCTGGAAGTGAAGGAGCCAGCATGCAAGGGCAGGTAGCAGGCCCACTCACAGCCCACCTGAGAGGCTTCCCCAGCCCCTAAACCTTCCGAAAAGCTCGCCTAGATCTGAACGCCAGCTGACTGCTTCCCGGGTAACCTAGAGGGGCCTCCGCCAGGCCCCGCCTCTGCGCCTGGCCAGGCCTGCGTGAGCGGCCAGCCCGCAGAGGCCCTGCACAGCGCATCCCATCGGGGGCAGTGAGGCTCCAGTCCTCCATGGACACTCCGGTGGAGGCGGAGCACGGTCCCACCATACGGTGTCCCCACACACCTGTATCTGAAGGGGGACCCAGTGATGGCCTAGGCTTACAAGAAAGACAGGGAGGGGAGGAGCGGGGAGCAAAAGCCTCCCCCACCCCCCACAACATGAGGGCTCTGTAGTGACGGGCAGGGGAGCGTGTGGCCGGAGCACAAGGCCTTCACTCTGCCTTGTGCAGGTTTCCTCCCAGGCTGCCTCTGGGCGAGGAGAACTTAACAGAGCAGAAGCTATTAAGCCAACACCTGTTCGTGGCTTCAAAAATAAAATCAGTCCTCAAAGACTGAAGCTCTGGCAAGACAAGCTCTGGCCACTTGGCTACATTTTCTGGGCCAACCTTAAATTAGATGGTAAGACAGGCAGAGGCATTTGAAACCAACTTCTGAAACTTTTTATCATGAGTGATTGTTCCACACTCTTCAAGGTATTCCCTTAGCGTGGCAAAGATCTCAGATCTCAGTGAACAGCCAGGAAGCAAGAGTGAGGGGGCCAACGGAGGCAGGGTCAGGGCCACGTGGCCTGTACCTGGCTCCTCCAATCAGCAGGGGTAGCCTCCAGCGGGCCAGGCTCTCAGGGTCATTGCAGTATCCGTCCCAACTACTCACTTCTGGCGCGGGAGGATGAAAGCGCCACAGACAACGCCTAAATGAGCGTGGCTGTGCCCCAGTAAAACTTTATCGACAAAAACTGTGAGTAGATTTGGCCACTGGATCACACTGTAGCAACCCGTTTGGACTTCTGGGGCAGGGACCCGAATTCCAATTCCAGGGCTGATGCAGCTTCGGACTCGTGTGTGAGCCACTCTCTGCCTCTGGTTTAACACCTCCTATTGCAGAGCGCACCGCCAGCCAGCCCCTCCCTGCGGTTTCCGTGTCCCGTACCCAATCAGACTCCCCGTGTCCCTTCCCCCTCCGGCAGCAAAACGGATAGGAGTGTAGTCATTCCTGGGGTCCATGCCTCTTCTCTTTCTAGAAAAGAAGGTTGTTTTCATGTCGGGCAGCCTCCTCGTAAGATCCCAGGCTCCGCACAGCCCCGCACACAGCCGGCAGCGGCCTCTTGCAGGGAGACACAGTCTAAACCACAAGCACATGCAAGCTTCCCCCTGCCCCTCTCTGTATCACACACACACACTCCCCCATCCCTCTCTCTCTCTCTCTCTGGTTGTTGGCCCCGCTCACTCAGGCTCTCCCACCGGCAGACAGGAGCCTGTGCACATCCCAACATCACAGCCTGCAGGCCACACAGTCCAGTCAGCCCCAACCATGGACTCTTACCAGAAACACCAAATCTCCCATAACATTACTTCAACATCACACGTGTAAGGTATCTTCCTGAATAAAGCCACACAATTCCTTACAGCTCTTCCCCTGTGTGAACCTCTGGCTAAGAAATGGCGTCACTCAACCTAGCCCTGAACTGAGCAATGTTGTCCCACCCCTGCCTCCACTCCCTCCCCGCCCGCTCCGATTCCCCCACCGTGAGCCTGGCCAATGCACCTTTCCGCACCCTAATGCGCGCCCTCCTGGAGTCGCCTGGCTCTCACTAAGGTGGCACAGGGTCTCACCCGCTGCCAAGCAGGCTGCCCACACTCTGATCTGAGCGAATCGGGGACACATGCATCATGAGGCCACGTGGGGCTACAGTGTGAACTTACACCCCGTGCATGGCATCCACACAATGTGAGACCACTTGTGACCCTGAAATTAGTGATTCGGTTGGAACTCGGTGCAGGGCAGAGTGGCCCCGATGCCCACCTCGGGTCTGTGTGGCTGCCAGCACTGCAAGCGGGTCATCGCTTCAAGACCACATGAAGACATGACTTATCCTTCCTTAACAAAGGAAGTCCTAAGCAGGCCACATGTTTAGTGGGGCAGCAGTTCGGTCTGTCTGTCTGTTTCTACTGAAGTATCTCAGGCAAACTTCTTTTTCACTGTTCTGTGGTATTTATGGAGGGACCATACCGCGATTTTTCGTTTTACTCTGGATGGATGCTGAGCTAGTGCCAGGCTGGGTTGCTGGAGAAGCCACTGCTACGTACATGACATGCTCACACTGCCTTGGTGCACATGCGCACACACTCTGGTGGCGGGAATGTGCCAGGTGGCCTTGCTCCCCAGCCGCTGAGCAGCTGTGCGGCCCGAGCACACACAGGCTGTTGTCCTTTAAACCAATTCCCCGCAGTTGAAAGGAGTCCGAAAGCCATCTGACCCAAGTGCTATGTCTCATGCTACTTCATTCAACCACATTCTCTTCCTTCAATCCTCCCCACAAAGAACATGAGGAGCAAGCCTGGGCCACTGAGCAAGGCCAAGCTCAATCTACTCTTATTATTGTCAAATGGAATCATCCTATCTAATAAAAGAGTAATATTCAAATTGACTGTGCCTCCGATCAAGCCACGCTCACAGCCATGCCCATCAGCCAATCAGGAACAAATTATGCAAATAAACCTCAACCAAGATGGCTGCAGCCACTGAGAGCAGGAGGGAGGCTTGGGTTTCCCCAGCAATGGAGGAAGCCAAGCTTTTTTCACTTGCCGTTGTCGGCCTAGGCCTCCACTCAATGCTACAAAGTTTCAATTATAGAAGCTATATCACAACAGAAATTATGGCAACCACGGAGCTGAAGAGAGCAGAGGCTAGGGTTGCCCGGGCGATGGAGGAAGCCAAGCTTTCGGCAGCCCTGGCCTGCCTTGGCCAATGCTTAAGGCTACAAAGTTTCAATTATATAGAGTAAATATCCCAAGAGAAATGGCTGTGGCCACAGAGTGAGCAGGAGGCTTGGCTCTGCTCCAGAAAACAAAGTTTCAATTGTAGACATAAATTGATCCCAGATCCCAGGGCCTCTGCTTGGGTTGCTGGGGAGCATGGCCAGCCTGCAAACCAAAACAGACCCCTCGCCCAGGCCACCCCATGCCCCAAGGGAAATCCCACCCTGATCTGGGACACTCTTCAGGGGAAACTAGCTGGCCCCCACCCATGCACCAGGCCTCTATCCTACCTAATAAAAGAGTAATATGCAGATTGACCATCACTCCAACACACAAGAGGGCTGCCCCCATGTGGTCAAAGACCCCGCCCCTATGTGGACACAAGATAGCTACCACAAGATGGCCAGTAGGGGAGGGCAGTTTGGAAGGACCATGCCTGCAAGGAAGGTCAGTTGGGGGTGATCAAGCCTGTAGGGGAGGGCAGTTAGGGGTGACCAGGCCAGCAAAGGAGGGAAGTTGGGAGCAAACAAGCTTGCAGGGGAGCAGTTAGACATCAATCAGGCTGGCAGGGAGTGGTTAGGGGGTGATCAGGCTGGCAGGCAGAAGCGGTTAGGGGCAATCAGGAAGGCAGGCAGGTGAGCAGTTGGGAGCCAGCAGTCCTGGATTGTGAGAGGGATGCCCTGACTTCCCAGTTAGGCCTGATCCCACTGGTGGATTTGGGCCTAAACGGGAAGTCAGACATCCCTCGAGGGGTCCCAGATTGGAGAAGGTGCAGGTTGGGCTGAGGGACACCCCCGAGCCTCTAGTATAATTAATCATTCTAAGTCCCAAACTGGCAAAAAGTAAGGGACATGTGCTGGAGTGAAGACTAGTGCCTGCAAGCACCTTGACGATGAAGGGAAGGAGTTTTAAAAAGACGAGCTTTCCTAGGCCAACCTGAAGAAAAGTTTCTCCTCCAGATGACAGTTGAGACTATTATCCTCTCACTAGCTTGCTTTACATTCTTCTTCTTAAAAAAAAGAAAGCAAAACCATCTGTTCTATTGCACAAATCCATCAGTTGCTCCAAGAAACCAGTGCCTCGCAGGACCGGCCCAGCCTGGGTTATTTGCTAGACAGGAAGTGGGAATCGGAATGAGCCGGTCTCTCTCTCTTTCTGTCTCTCTCTGACTCCTCTGCACCTCCACACACACACACACACACACACACACACTGCTGGTGAATCACTGGCTCCCTGAGGAATCCTGGCAGATTCTCAGCCTGGCTGCAGATGACGGTGGGTTGGGATCTGTTTATTCAGGTGGAGATCTGATAAAAAAACAACAGTGGCCAGTGGCGGGATAAACAGACTGCACCAGGCGGGGTCAACCCCTCCAATATCAGGATTGAGCTGTGTCAACCAACCTCCTAACCATTCACTTTCTCTAGCCTTCCCTCCCGAGGGTCTTCAATGAATAGCGCTGATTAACTCCTTGCAGGGGAACCGTGAAGACACAAGCCCAGGCAGCAGGCCCCGCTTGGCCCTCCCACCGTCAGCTTACGCACATCCACGGGCCCAGGAGACACCGGGTGCGGAGGTGTCAGCCCCAGGGCTCTGGACGTCTAGAGCAGTGGTCGGCAAACTCCTTCGTCAACAGAGCCAAATGTCAACAGCACAAGGATTAAAATTTCTTCTGAGAGCCACATTTTTTAAACTGAAACTTCTTCTAACGCCACTCCTTCAAAACAGACTCGCCCAGGCCGTGGTATTTTGTGGAAGAGCCACACTCAAGGGGCCAAAGAGTGTCATGTGGCTCTCGAGCTGTAGTTTGCCGACGATGGCTCTAGAGTGACCCAACCTGGGAATGGCCTAAAGTCCTCAGCATCCAACCCAAACCATTGGCGTCTGCATCCCATTTTCAGATGCACAAACAACCACCAAAGCCAAACCTCCTACAGAGCGCACACTGCTGAGAGGAGAGAGCCCACCAGCAAAGGCTGCTCCCGACTGACACAAACAGCGACATTCGGGAAGCGGCAGAGCTGTGGGGCATAAGAAGACCACTGACTGCCAGCGGTCTGGGGACAGAGAAGACGGAGAGCACAGGGATCTTCAGACAGTGACATTATTCTGGGTGACACCCTGAGCGAGGCACATGACATTCAACATTGCGGAAGCCCACAGAATGTACAACACAAACAGTGAAACCTAATGTAAACTATGGGCTTAGTTAATAATAATGTGCTATTGGCCCATCAACTGCGACAAATGCAGCCCCCTTGTGCAAAATGTTAGTAAGAGTGGAGTCTGGAGGAAGGGTATGGGAAGTCTCTGTACTTTCCACTCCATCTTTCTGTAAACCCCAAACTGCTCTAAAAGTCTAGTAAGTATAAACAGAACAAAACCAAGCCTCCTGAGGTATGAAGTAGTCCTGAGGTCACCACACCATCAGAATGTGAATGGCACGAGGGCTGGGATTTTCGGTCAATCTTCTTTTCTGCTATATTCTTAGCACCTAGGACTACACTTAGAACTGAAAAAGACACTCAATAAACATTTGCTGATTAAACAAATGAATTACAACTTTAGCTCAGTCTCCTACCTTCACCACCACCAACCCAAACAACAGAAGGATATTCAGGGGGAACACGGACATAAGACCAACCACCCCATTAACTTTTCTGAAAGTGTGATGTACAATTCACTTTTTAGATAGAAAAGCTGGCGTATGTTTAAAAGAAAATGTCAAATAGAACGGATTTTCAATATAGTTGTACATTTCCCAAGTTCAATTTAACCCCAAACGCAGACAGCCGCTGATCAGCCAGGGCTGGCGAAGGCGATAGGGACCCAGTCCCTCCATCCCGCCCGCCTCCAGCTCGGCACCCGGCCAGTCTCCATCCGCACAGACACCTCCCACCGCCTGCTGGGCCCGGCAGGGAAGGTCCGAGGACTCAGCTGGGAGCATTCCCAACACCCACCGTGGACCAGAGGCGGCCTAGCGTCTCACTGACCGCCCTCTCCAGCGAGAAGGCTGTGCCCTGTGACACTGGCACAGGCGTTGGGGGGCCGTTCTGTGACGGGGCAGAGGAACTTATCCTGGCACCTATCTGGGCAGGCCAGAGTGCTACCATGTCTGACCAGGAGATGAGAAGCCAGGAGCACGGAGCCCTGCACCTGAATTCCCCCCACAGCGGGCGCCCGGGTGCTGTGCCCTGTCCTCCTCCTGGAAGTGTCAGCACATCCCTGTCTCCCCCCACCCACCCCCCCCCGCACCCTGGGGCCCGCACACCCAGACCGGAAGGTGGCCCCCTCCACCACACCGGAAGCGTCAGGGCCCTGAGGGTCAGAGCACCAGGCTGCGAGGCCATCGCCGGGAACAGAGGCCCAGCCCCAGTGCAGCCCATGGGTGCCCCCCAGCTGACCTGGACTCTCCCGATTCCTCCTCAGTGACCATCTGCAAGGCCCTGTGTCTGCTCGCTCAGCCCTGAGGCGAGGCAGGCAAGAAGAGCCCATTCACCTAACCCCAATCTAGCACACAGATGGCCCCAGACTCGGGGCAAGCAGAGGACGAAGGGCCAGGTGGAGGCAAGGTGGCCATCAGGAACGGGGGCAGGAGCCCCTTACGGCCTGGCTCCACCCCAGACGCTGTCAGCAGGTGTGCACACAGCCCTCCGCGGGTGTGAAGCTGCAGTGGGTGGGTCTCCGCACTCTGCAGGCAGGTCAGGTGGGAGAGCCCACCGCACCGTGACAGGGGAGCGGGCACCCTCTCTCCCAGTCCACACGCTCTTGGCGAGCTGAGCAGGGCAGTGGGGGGCTGGAGGGGGGCAAAGTCACCCAGGAATCCCAGGCCAACAGGCTTTGTGGTCAGGGCCAATGGAGCCTGCCCCTTGTTGACCGACCACCAGGACTTGAGTAAATGGAATCACTTTACTCAACCCTCCTCCCCGGGCCACCCTCCACGTCAGCCTCGGGCTCAGGTGCTCGGAGTGTCCCCGCGGGCTCCAGAGGCGGCAGAAGGCGGGGCCGGTCGGCCCACCTGATGCCTCCGCCTCCCTCTCAGACATGGGCGGGAAAAGGTAGGTAGGCTGAGGTCTCAAGTCTAACCTGACACTGCCCACCAGCAGCCAGCTGGCTTAATCACAACACAAACATTGGCCTCCGACACGGTGCGATGAGATGGAGTTCCCCCCCTCGTCTGGCATATTATTTTAATGTGCCTATCGATTAGGTAAATACATTGAATACTTATTTCACAAAGCAGTCAGCACAACCTTGGATACTAAACTGTGGGCCCAGATCCTTGTGTTCAGTCCCAAGACGAGGGCCTTCCCAGTGGGCACAGCCGAGGGGCCTTTCTTCCGGGGCTGCCCGCAGGGTGGCTCCTTCACAGCAGGCACGGCTGGCCTCCAGAGGCTCCTGCGCCCCGGCACCACCAGCCGCAGGTGTGAGCACATAGAGGCCTGCGCGGCTGAAGCCTGGGAGGCCGGGCCTCTAGCGGAGCCTGAACAGTTTCACCCCAGAGTCGCTGGCGTGGGCAAAACCCTCCCAAGAAGCTCCAACTTGCCACTCAGCCACCAAGGAGACACAGCTCTCCCTCTTAGCAGAAACAGTAGCTGGAGTAGCCGGAGCCCTAACAGCAGGAACAGTGGCCTCACATCTAACACTTCGCTGTGCACCAGCAACAAGGCTCTGGCTCAGCTCACTGGTCTTCAGGACAGCCAGCAAGGAGGGCAACCTCATCATCCCACTTCACAGAACGGGCCCCCAAGGCCGGGCAGGCTAACGTAGCAGCAAGCAGCAGCTGGAGCTGGCACCCAGCCGTGAACCCTTACCCCATACCGACTTGGGATGTGGAATGCCTCATCGTGGAAGTGGCGGAAGAACCCCTGGGAAAGAGGGCTTCTCTGGACAGCACCTCCTCCCCCTCGCCCCCCAGCAACGCTCTTAGATGTTGCACAGCAGCTGCAGAGCTCAGCCAGACTGCCCGCTCCTAGACAAATTTAAGATGTCGGGCGTGGTCTCCACATAGGGGAGTGACAGTGTCCGTGAGCACCACAGAACAGAACTGGGCTTTCTCGAGGCAGAAAACCTCTGTTCACCCCTCACTGCCTACCAGCCAGAGAGGGCACTGCCAACCCACAATCAGAGGGTAAGGCCCGGTCTGGGCTCACCCATCTAACCTGGATGCAAGTCCAGGTACCCTGACTCTAGGCTGTGCCTCTCTGGAAGGACAGAGACATAAGAAGCTGTATCTGATGGCCACTGGCTACAAAGACAGAGACAAGACAGTGGGTGCAGGGTGCCCTTGATATTCCCGGGGGGAGGAGGGGCCTGGCACACTCCCTGCACCTCCCAGGCCAGTTTCCCAGCAGCTCTGAGGCCAGCAGAGGACAAAACTGCTGGCATTTGGCCGCAGCCTCCCAGACAAGCTCCTCCCCCTCTGGGGAGAGATACCACTGATGTGCCTTTAAAAACAAAACCGGCCTGCTTCCTGCACCATCTGGAAGACTTTTGATCTAATCACATAGTTTAGGATATCTTTTAACCATGCAACTTCCCAAGCCTGCAGCACATGCTCAGGATGCACTTTGGGAGTGGAGAACTGTATGGTTGGGATTAAGCAGCGGCCCTTCAATGGGTCCTTCCAATCCGTCCTGAAGGGGTAAGACCTGCTAGCACCTCAAAGCGGCTCCTGGCTCCTCGGCAGCACCCAGCCCACACCAGAGCCACACCCTCCCCTCATCCTGCCCTTTCTGGTTCCTAAGGACCCAACACTTGCTTTGTTTCTCAAAACCACAAGCTTCCATTTGTTTCTTGATTTTGGATTTTAAAAAACATATCTTCATGAGCCTAAGCATAAAATGTAAACTACAGACTTTCAGAAAAAAACGAAGGAGAAACTTAGGTGCTCTAAAGCGAGGCCCAGGACCCAGACTGGACAGAGTTAATGAATTCGAAACACCTCCTCTGTGGGAGATGCTGTCAAGATAAAAAGCAGCTGCCCACAGGAAGACAGCACTCTCAAATGCCATGCCCAACACAGAACTATATCCAGAATACACAAAGGATGAACTCTCAAGACTTACAAAATGGAACAATCCAATTAGAAAATGGACAAAAGCCATTTCATCAAAAAGAATATGCAGATGGCAAGAAAGGGCATTAAAGCTGCTCCGTATCACCAGCCACGAGGACAGGCCGCCTAAAGCACAGCAGAGCAGTGCACACCTCCCGGGAGGCGAGGAGCAAGCCCTGGCTGCACCAGCGCTGCCGGGAATGCCAGGCACGCACCCAGCGCCGCTGGGAACCTGGGGCTGGGCAGCACTTAGAAAGGTGTGGCCGTTTCTTAAAAAACTAAACACACAACTGCCACACAATGCAGCAACGATACTCTAGAGCCACAGTCGGCAAACTGTGGCTCGCGAGCCACATGCCCCTTGAGGGTGGCTCTTCCACAAAATACCACGGCCTGGGCGAGTCTATTTTGAAGAAGTGGCGTTAGAAGTTTAAGTTTAAAAAATTTGGCTCTCAAAAGAAATTTCAACCGTTGTACTGTTGATATTTGGCTCTGGTGACTAATGAGTTTGCCGACCACTGCTCTGAGCATTTATCCGAGAAAACCGAAAATTTACACTCACACTGAAACCCATACATGATCACTCACAGCAGCTTTATTCATAACAGCCAAAATCTAGAAACACCCCAGGTGTCAACAGGCAAATGATTAAACCAAATGTCGTCTATACATACCACAATCCCCAAAGCTAACCCTAAAAACCAGTCCCCAAAGGTTACATGCTATATGACTCCACAGATATAACATTAGAGGCCCGGTGCATGACATTTGTGCAGGGGGAAGGGCGGGGGTGCGGATCCCCTCAGCCCAGCCTGCACCCTCTCAATCCAGGACCACTGGCTCCAAACTGCTCACCTGCCTGCCTGCCTGATCGCCCCTAACTGCTCCCCCTGCTGGCCTGGTCACCCCCAACTGCCACCCCCCAGCCGACCTAGTCGCCCCCAAATGCCCCCCTGCTGGCCTGGTCACCCCTTACTGCCTCCCCTGCTGCTCTGGTTGCCCCTTACTGCCCCCCCCCGTCTGTCTGGTCACCTCCAGTTGCGCCCCCTCCTGGCAGCCTGGTCGCCCCACGCAGCCTGCTGCTCAGTCTTTTGGTCACCCCTCCCTAACCCCCCTGCCAGCCTAGTAGCTCCACGCAGTCTGTTTGGTTGTCCGTTCCGTTGTGACAGTCGCTTAGGCTTTTATTATTCTAGAGTCTTTAAGTGAAGAATAAATGGAGAGCGTGTTAGAGACTGCCAGAGGTGCAGGCAGGGCAAGTGGGTGTGGCTAGGAAAAGGCCACAGGAGGGCTCTGTGGAGGGGGGGGAGTGGTCTGCATCTTGAGTGTATCAATGTCAATATCCTGGTTATGAAAAGTTTTGCAAGATGCTGCCCTGTGGAAAGCTGGGTTAAAAGTGTACGGGTGTCACTGCATTATTTTTTATAATTGCGCTAGAGGCCCAGTGCCTGAAATTCATGCACGGAAGGGGGTGCGGGGGGGGGGAGGGGTATCCCGCAGCCCAGCCTGCACCCTCTCCAATCTGAGACCCCTCGAAGAATGTCCAACTGCCCATTTAGGCCCGATCCTCCTGTAGGATCGGGCCTAAATGGGCAGCCGGACATCCTTCTCACAATCCAGGACTGCTAGGTCCAAACTGCTCGCCTGCCTGCCTCCCTGATTGCCCCTAACTGCTTCTGCCTGCCAGCCTGATCACCTCCTAACCACTACCCTGCCAGCCTAATTGATGTCTAACTGCTCCCCTGCCAGCCTGTTTGCCCCCAACTTCCATCCTCTGCCGGCCTGGTCACCCCTAACTGCCCTCCCTCCCCTGCAGGCTTGGTCACCCCTACCTGCCCTCCCTTGCAGGCATGGTCCCTCTCACTGTCCTCCCCTGCTCACCATCTTGTGGTGGCCATTTTATGTCCACATGAGGGCAGGATCTTTGACCACATAGGGGCAGCCCTCTTGTGTGGTGGAGTGATGATCAACCTGCGTATTACTATTTTATTAGATAGGATAGAGGCCTGGTGCATGGGTGGGGACCAGCTAGTTTGCCCTGAAGGGTGTTCTGGATCAGGGTGGGGGTTACCTTGGGGTGTGGGGCAGCCTGGGTGAGGGGCCTATGGTGGTTTGCAGGCTGGCCATGCCCACCAGGGACCCAAGTGGAGGCCCTGGGATCTGGGATTAATTTATGTTCTAAAATTGAAACTTTGTAGCCTGGAGTGGAGCCAAGCCTTCTGCTTACTCCATGGCGACAGACATTTCTGTTTGAAACTTTGTAGCCTAGAGTGGAGGCCTAGGCTAGGGCTACAGATGTTTGGCTTCCTCCATCGCCCTGGCAACCCTAGCCTCTTCTCTTTCCAGCTCCATGGCTGCCACCATTTCTGTTGGGATTATGTATCTTCTATAGTTGAAACTTTGTAGCACTGAGTGGAAGCCTAGGCCAGTAACAGCAGGCAGAAAGCTTGGCTTCTTCCATTGCCAGAGAAACCCAAGCCTCCCTCCTGCTCTCAGTGGCGGCAGCCATCTTGGTTGGGGTTTATCTGCATAATATGCTCCTGATTGGCTGTTGGGCGTGGCTGTTGGTGTGGTTTGGTTGGAGGTGTGGTCAGTTTGCATATTACTCTTTTATTAGATAGGATTATTCTTTTATTAGATAGGATGTGAATCTATGATTATCTCAAAATGAAAAGTTTAATTAAAACAACAAAGAAATCACAATGGACTCAAATAAAGGACTTGGTGGAAGTCATGTGGATTCGGACAGCCAACCTGCTGCCTCATTTGGTTTCTAGCTTTTCCTTCAAACATGCAGAGCCCTCCCCCAGTCCCCCTCCCCCAGTGTGACTCAGTGTTGGGGCCAAGCACCAAACACCACTGGGCTTTGTGAGGGTTCTCCGTCTAGGGATGTGCATGCCTCGTTTAATTACTTCCCACCATTCAGGAAGAGAGAAAGGTGTTGCAGATGAAGCTTATTAGACTGGTGTGGCCCCACCTGGTGGGTCAGGAGTTACTGTGCAGTTCTGTGCCCAGCAGCTGGCCAAGCAGGAGGGCTCGCAGGGCATCCAAGCCTAGATGGTGTAGACACAGGTCAGCTTGCACTGCTGGGCACGAGGTTCCCAAAGTGCCATCCCTGGAACACTAGTCATGGGCAGAGTTCATGGGAAGGTTCTGCACCAGAGGCTCTATCCTCCCTGTAGGCCAGTGCAGATGTCAAAGCAGGTCAGCCAAAGTGATGAGGACTGAGACCTTTCCTACTGCTCGGTTCTGCACTTGCTACACTTACGTGACCACAAGGCCCCCTTTTCATGAAGTAGCTGTTAACATCACACAGACTAAGAGCTCCAGGAGGCTCACTTTATGTGGGGACACCATGCTTCACCCTGATTATTAAAGGCTCTGGCATGTCCTGTAACAAAGAAGGTTGCTCATCTTTAACTCCGGGCTTTCTCAACTGTCTGACTACATTTGAGAAGTAGTCAGAACAAGCTGGGCACAGTGAGGGAGCTGCAATGACTACTCATCCCCACTTCAAAGAAAACCTGCAAACCACCTGCTGGCCCCTCACAGGCGAGAAGAGGACCCCCCACCTTCCCCTCTCCGCCAGGGGAAGGGCTTAGGAAGCAGCCAGGAGGAAGCAGCAGGATAGGATTCAAATCCGGATAATGGGGCCCCAAGGCCCACACTCCTCCCCAAGCCACATGGGGCAGTTTCTACTGCTTTCTCTCCCCTTAAACACCTGCCCAGCTTTTCCACAAATCACTATGTGAGAAGCTGAGGGCGCTGTCGAACTGACTGGGCTCTGCAGAGCCCGCAAGACAATCTTCCTCACTGTGCCCGGAGAGACAGACAGTCACACCAGCGAGATTCGGAGCCAGGGAGCAGCCAGTCAGCCCTCAGCTGAGGGCTCAGGGGATCCAGAAGCACCTCCTGCCACTCTGCATCAGTTCACAGAAACCCTACCAAGGCCGCCCACCGCAGGTTCACGTGAGGCCAACCCTACAGGCTGCACACAACTTTACGAGACACGTGCTGCCTTTAGACCCCTCAGTCCTGCCCAGGGCCACCTGCAGCCTTCTGGCCTCCATCCTCAGGTCCCGCCCCACAGCACAATTCGACATTCATCACTTGAAATGACATGACCCTGCTTGGCTCCCATCCCAGACCATACACTTCCAAGTATTCAGAGAAATGAGATCAAGACTCACCTCTGCCACTTCCTGTGTGACCTCTGGCAAGTTTCTTGCCATCTCTGTGCCTCAGGTACCTCACGTGTAAAAGGTGTTCAATGACAGACCTGTGTCTCCTGGGATTGTAGGATACAGTGAGGCCCGGGGAGGCATGTGGACCAGTGCCTGTCACATCAGTGTATCAATCACACAAGCCGACCACCACAGTTTTTCAAAGCAAAAGACCGAACCATGACACTGCCAATGTTTTGACCCTTTTTGAACTACAAAAAAGGCACAATTTTCTATGACCTGACTTAATACACAGAGTAGCCTGTTCTATCTTTGAAAACCCTTGCCTTTGAACAAGCAGGGTGAATCCAATACTCCCCCCGATGGCCAACAATGACAGGAGGAAACCCCGGCATAAATGCAAACACATTTCTTCCACTTGGGCTATAAAAGCTGAAAATGGCTCCCAGGTGTGAGCAGACTTAACAGGCCCTGCCTTCTTGCAAGGTCACTGTGGGGGTCAAAGTCAAGCCAGCCATTTTCGGATTAGGTGCACAAGCTCAGGAGGCTCCCCAGAGGTAAATGGATTAGAGAAGCCACCTGCAGGAAGTAGGCGGGGAGGGAGGAAGTGGTCCCAGTGGGAAGGAGACTGCAGATGGGGCCGGGCCAGCTCCTTTCACAGGGACTGTGCACTGAGCAGCAGCTCTGCCTGCCCCCATCCCGCTGGACAGAGGCACCGCCCTCCAGACCAGACCACACGGGGTTCGCCAGCGTCCTATCCTGTTCCCAGTGGATCTGGAGTCTATTTAAAGTTTACACTGTCCCCCAAAAATTAAGTGGGGGAACCAACCACACGACAAAAACCAACTCTCAGCAACAGAACCTAAACTACAAGTTCCCAAAAGAGGCTGTGACCTCCACGCCAACCTCCTCTTCCCCCGCCTCCCCCTCGGCGCCCGGGCCCTCAGCTGTGTGCGCCTCACTTTCTCAGCAATGACTTGCAGATGTGCTGCTCCTTGGGCCGACTCACCACCCCCACTCTCCAAGAAGGGAGATGGGGAAAGAAAAGGGAGGAAATGACAAGTCAGGACTGTGTACCTTGGCCGGCTCACAGCAGAGGCCTAGAGGGAGCACCTCACCAAACTCAGCAGGGGCAGGCTGCACCCTGAACCTGTGGGGGGCCTGGGAGAGAGCCGCTC
This sequence comes from Antrozous pallidus, assembly GCA_027563665.1. Classification (NCBI taxonomy): domain Eukaryota; kingdom Metazoa; phylum Chordata; class Mammalia; order Chiroptera; family Vespertilionidae; genus Antrozous; species Antrozous pallidus. Next base: position 7,625,453 of record CM050524.1, on the reverse strand, counting down.
ACTTTGTAAAATGCGTGTCCCATTTCTGCTCTGAGGCATGGTGGTGCCCAGCATTTGGTGAGGCTGCAGTGCGAGGAGCCAGGGGCGCTGCTCCCTGACAAGGGAGAGACCGGGTGGAGGGTGCTGGGCTGAAGATGAAGCAGCGTGTTCCCCTCAGCTCCCAGCTTGAGGCCATGTGAGTCAGAGCAAGGAGGTCTGGGAAGGAGTCTCAGCTGAAAGGCACGGCAGCTGAGAACCTCCTGCCTCACTCCCCATAGCAGTGGTGAGGCACCCCCTCGGACACCACTCCCGGCCCGTGCTCCCCTTTCTCTAGTGCCTGTCCTATGAGGCCCGCCTACTGGTCTTTCTTTAGATGAGTTCCTTGAGGGCAGGGACTCTGGTCACGTGGCTTCACAGGACTCGCTGAAAACCTCCCACAGCCTCAGTGCTGCAGAGGAGCCTGGTCCCCACCATGATGCACCTGGGCTTCAGCCACTTTCCCTGCATCCTCTGAAGAGCAGGACATCAACACCCCAGGGGCAGAAGGCTGGGGAGGGGAGGGGGTTGAGTGAGGGTTGGGCAGGTGTGGCCCTGAGTTTTAACTCCGGCACAGGATGTGAGTGCTGCGCACCTTTCGGCCACTCCTTTGAACTCCCACCTGGAACAGAGTGGGACCATTCGAGTCTTAGGCGAGACAAAGATGTATCTATCTGATAAAGGGACTGATCTGCAGGAGGAAGGTAAGGGGAGAGCCACTAATATCCCCAGATAACAGCAGATCTCCTGCCGGGAGGCTGCTCCCCACATCCCTAATCCGTAAGAACTGGTGAGGGGCAGTGGGGGAGATTCATGATCACCAATAAAGAGCAAATTAAGCAGAGACAAATTTCTAACAATCCTGGGCCTCACACCCATAGCCACAGCCATATCTGTTCCTTCACACACACTCACTGCCCACCATTCACCTTTGTGAACCCCACTGGCCCAAACAAATGCCTATGGCCACACCAGTGACACTGCAAATGTGGCTACATAATTTACTGTCCCCCAACACTCACCGGCTTGGTAAGAACTTGACACGTGAGCCTTGGCCCAGCCCTGCATGAGCCCAGGCACTGGTTCTCAAGCTGAGAGGGGGTGTGCCCCGATCACCAGCAGCAGCATTGCCTGGGAACTTGTGGGCAAAGAAAATTCTCCAGTTGCACCCCAGTTTTGAAAGTGGGGCTGGACCCAGCCATCTGGGTCCCAGCAAGCCTGCTAGTTGCTTTTGATGGGTGGCCCAGTGTGAGACCCACACGGGTGATAAAGAAGCCTCGGTCTCCCAAGAGACGGGGTGGCACGTTTTATCCAGAGGAAAGAATCTGTTCAAACCAACAAAAATCTGAGCACATGAGGCCAAAGCAAGCACACCAACGAAGACCAGGAGAGCTGCCACATCCCATTCACATCTGCTCGCTGATGTGCTGCCAGCTCACACGGCCATGCTGCCCATCAGTGTCTGCGGGCTTGACAGAGTTCAGGCACCAAGGAACAAGGGCATTCATATGAACGTGACTCGGGCTTCTGAAACACAACTTTGTTCAATTTCTTCCTGAATGTGCCAGCCACTGTTAGTGCCACATTCTTGATGAGTGTGGTTAAATGCCCCAGAGACTGGAAGGCACCAGGGCCCAGCGAGGGTTCTTTGAGAGCCACACTCAAACACAGACTCCCTTCACCCACAGGCTCACCTGGATTCTGAGCTGAAGACGCCTCTAAAGCAGATTGGGGTAAGGGCTGCCCATTTCCACACTGTCTACCACCAAAATGACTCTGTCCACAATTGCACTGATGATTCATTGCTTGTTCAGCAAACTGCCCCCCCGGGAAAACGAGTCCCTGTCCCCTGGGGGAGAGCTGCTCTGTCCAGCTCACCGTGTACACACACGTACAGTCCCCATGGGTCAAGCTATGTTTCCATTTGCAAAGAGCTTCACCATCCAAGATCACGCTCACCATTTTTAGACACATTATTTCCTACTTCTGGAAATAAACACTGTGTGTAAAAAAACATCTCAATTCTCTCTTTTGTCTGCAAATGATGACATTCCTCCAGGAGAGGTAACAGAGTGAAGACACAGACAGAGGCCTCGCCCCAGCTCTTTGCCCACGCACCCACACACTCACGCACTTTCAGGGATGCCCAGCAACTCGTTATTGCTCTGTGTAATTCCACCTGCGCTTACTCCTAATTACCCCAGGCCTCAGCTGGGTCCTGAGCCAACCCTAGTTTTTGGCATTTGATTCTGGGTCCCCCCTCGCTCTCCGGCTCTGGGGAGAGGGCCGGTGAGCAGTGGCAGCGGGTCGTCAGTGCCTGCTCTTTAATTACTCTTTGATACGAACTGATCTTCATATTAATGAGCTGTAAAGAAGACTGATTTGGCCCCACTTTTTCAGAGTCTTGCGAGGCCCACGGGGAGTTAGATGTTATTGATTTTACTTCCCAGCAGAGCCAGCCAGGAAGAGCCTCCATCTTTCACAGCCTCCGGCCCAGGCAGCTCCACCCCCAGCTCAAGTGGGGTCACAGACAGGACACCAGGTTTCTTTCCTTCTAGGCTCTACTCTCCAGAAGTTACAGTAATGAGATGTTAGATAATCCATCACTTTTATTTAATCAGTTTTTCTTCAGCTAAAAGGTCACAAGAAACATATAACTGTGTGGTCAATCCACCTCTGATACTTTTATTATGCATATTTAAGTCTCCAGGTCTATTTGCTAACCCAAGAGAAAAATACTTCCCTTTAAAAAAAAAAGTTTCTGGTTAGTGGTTTCCAGGAGGTTGGGGAGGGGGTGGGGAGTGATTGCTCACAGAGCATGGGCTTGGTTTTGGGCGATGACAACATTCTGGAATTGGACAGCGGTGATGGTTGCACAACCTGGAAAATTACTAAAAGTGATTGAACTATGCACTTTAAAATGTTTAAAATGGTTTTATGTTGTTTTATCTCAATAAAAAATGTTTTTCAATCCCCCACCCCCAAGATTAGATGTGCTTTCATATACAATACTAGTGGCCGGTACACAAAATTTGTGCACATTAAAAGGGTATTAATTAGAGAAAATATTTAATATTGCTATTTGCTCTTTCTCTATAATATTAGAAGTATCAGAGACTAAATAAATTCGTGCATGGTGGGGGGTTCCCTCAGCCCAGCCTGCCCCCTCTCACAGACTGGGAGCCCTCAGGAGATGTCCTACTGATGGCTGAGGCCCGCTCCCCATCAGTCTAGCCACCATGGGGAGGTGACTGGGCTGATCAGGGAAGGCACCAGCCCCATCACCCTGCTGCTGCAGCCACTGCCAGCCACTGCAGCCACTGCAGCCGCCAAGGTGTTTTCATCAACACGGACTCTACCCCTTCACTGTGAAAAAATGACAACTTTCTTTAGGCATTTTCAACATGTGTCTTTCATAGAACATGACATTTCTTTTTTTTTTATCCTCACCTGAGGATATGTTTGCATTGATTTTTATAGAGTGTGGAAGAGAGAGGGAGAGACAGAGAGAAACATCAATGTGAGAGGGACACTTTGGTTGTCTCCTGCATGAGCCCTGACCCGGGCCCCGGCCAGGGAGGAGCCTGTAACCTCGGTACATGCCCTTGATCAGAATCGAACCCAGACCCTGCGGTCAGCAGGCCGAGGCTCTATCCACTGAGCCAAAGCAGCTGGGGCAGGATATGACACTTCTTAGCCCCTCCAGCAGCGGGCCTTTGTCTTTTCCTCCAGGAGTGTGGTGGAAAAACCCAGATCACCTTCTCGGATTCTTATAACCCAAGTTACCAAGAACACTGAAAGTGGCGGGATACAGGAGCTCAGCCAATGAGTGGTCAGAAAAGGTGTTTATGTTGGAACTGGGTTGGCTCAGTGGATAAACCGTGGGCCTGCAGACTAAAGGGTCCCAGGATTGATTCCTGTTAAGAGCATATCCCTTGGTTGGAGGCACATCCCCAGTGGGGAGTGTACAGGAGGCAGCTGATCGATGTTGCGCCAGAGCACTCGCAAGCGGCTGGGGGTGGGGCAGGAACATCCCTGTCTCTGAAGGCCGCAGTCAGCCCTGTCGTGGGCGCCGGGCTGGGGGGCACGCAGGGGCCCCTGAGCCACACACGGCAGCGGCTCACAGAGCATGGGCTTGAGCACTGTCTGAGACAGTGAACAGGGTCTCCGCTGCTCCAGAGGCCAGCAGCCAACCCTGTTGTGGGCCCTGGGCTGGGGGCGTGGACCCAAACTGCTGTTGGCTTCAGAGCTCGAGAAGCGGCTGAGGGCAGGGCAGGAACATCCCTACCCCCAGCGGCTTGGCTGCTGCATCCAAGTCCTGCAGTGGCTGGGGGAGTTCTGGGACACCTCCACTGTGAACACACAACAGTCGGTTTCCCTCTCTGCCCGACCCGCTCCGCTTGCCAGCCCAGCGCGCCCATCAGATCTGCACACAGAAGTGTGTCCGCTGCTCGGGGTGTCCCCCACTCCCTCCGTGCACCTCACACCTACAAAAGTTTCTAAGAACCGGGTGCACCCAACCTTAACCGCAGAGATCGGCGGGACTCAGGAGGAGGGCGCGGGGGTCTCTCACCTTCTGGACCTTCAGGCCGAGTGTCCGCCTCTCCCCACGAAGGCTGCCCTTTGGAGGGCCCTGCTACGCATGCAGTGCCTCCCCAGCTCCCGTTCTCCCGCCTCCCCTGCCGTGTCCAGAGATGCTCCCCCGCAGACCGGGACCCATCAGGTGCCTCTCCCCGTGCCTCTGCCAAAGCGCAGCGCCTGTGCTTTCTCAGCTCCCTCTTTCCCTCTTGAAACTGAAAGTCACTGAGGTCGCTCCGGGTTGTGTCTCCAGCAGTCTCCTTCCCTGCGCTCGCGCGGGAGGCCAGTGGGGGGCATGGCCGTGGCATACCGCTCGCGCGCCCCCCCCCACTCCTGATTGGCTGGTAGCATAGTGAAGGTACAGTCACATCTGCATGTTTCTCTTTTATTACATAGGATAAACCTACATAATTTTAACAGTACTACTGCAAAGTTACAAGTATTTGTGTGCAAAGAGCCTCTGGCCAGATCCATAGTTGGTCTGAGAGTGAACAGGCCACGGTGAAGACAGGCCTGAAACACACCAGCACCTGCAAGTTCATGAACGCAGCCAAGCGCCGCATGGGAAAACGCTCCAGCGCCATGTGGGGACCAGGAACTGCTGTGTGCAGGCTGAAGTCCCATCTCAGCAGCTTCTGAGTCCCAGGACTGAAAACCAACCATCTCCACTGTGACCAATCTTCTCAACAATGTAAGCGCAGCAACGGCACAGGAAAAACGGACGTTTTCCTTCCCCAGAAATGTCAGTCATGCATCACACAAAATGTCTGTTGCCTTGGGAATCGTAACTTGAGTTTCTGGACTTCAAACTGAAAAAACACTCTCAAATGTGAAAATCTAATGGCAGATTCTGCCCCATTTAACAAAAGCCTGTTGCTTTTTCTGAGAACTATCTCCCTACTCCAACCCAATCCTATGAAAAGCTGTCCTCGAGTTCAGTGCTTTTCTGTCATTAAGGACAAATAGCTTCGGATTGTCCTCTGAACACAGGAAATAAATCTGCTCTGTGACAAACACTTTAACTGCATTAGATTCCTTTAATCAAGATATAATAACGAACTGGTTCCCCCAAGCAGTGAAAAACTGACTTGAAGCCCTGAGAGTAAAGCCAGAGGCAAAACACACCCTATTCCCACGCGGCCCTCCCAACTCTGACCCAGCGAGGACCCTGGTCCAGGAGCAGAGCTGGGAGCAGGAAGCAGAGCGCTCAGGCTCAGGGACAGGAAACAGCAGAGAGAGAAGAGCAGACTTCCACAGGCCACAGTCCTGGCAGGTGTCTGAGCCAAGCGCCAGGAAGCAGTGAAGGGGCTATGATTCAGCAGCTACGGGTACTGCGTTTGTGAAATTATATGACTCTGTTTCCAAGTCACAGAAGAAATTTGAAAACTGTGTCCCATCCTCCATTCAGCAAATGAGACAAAAGTTGTTTGTCCCAGGTCACGCCATCAGAAGCAGAGCTGGATATGTGCCCAGGCCACCCTATTCCCTAATACACCTGCCTGTCCACCCTGGAACAGTGCAAGGGGCAGGGAGCGCCAAACCCCACCACCGTGCAGTTGAAAACCCACACAGAGCTCCAGTACTCTCCGTGTCCAAGAGAACTGGTTCCAGGCCTCCCCACAGACACCAAAACCCAAAGATGCTCAAGTCCCTGATATAAAACACAGAGATCAATGCTGAGTCAGCCCTCCACATTCTCGGATCCCCATCAGCAGACCGGAAATACTGTCTTTGATCTGCAGCTGGTTGAACCCATAGGTGGAAACCCCACAGATATGGAGGGCTGACTGCTCAATGATAAGAACCTACATCTGAGTGGGCCTGCAGTTTATACTGTGTGTTCAAAGGTCAGCTGTACACCTGTCCTAATACGCTGTCCTGGTCCCTCTGACTGTGATGGCCTGAGCCATCTAGTCCCTTTGTACAGGTTATTACCATCTCCCCTTCTGCCTGCCCCCCACAGGGAGAGGAGACAGGACTAAATATCTAAAGATTAAGGGACTGTCAGTGCGAACACTGATTGAGCTCACTGACCCACACTTTTTCAGACGTACCAGGGGCTGCCCGAATGGAATGGTGCTGAATCCCCTCCAAGTCAACCTCTGATGGCCTCTGGGCCCCAAATGTAGAGGCACAGAAGTGCAGACTAAATGACTGTTGAACACGTAATACCTTTTGCTTTCATGGTTCTGAAAAACCAGCCACATCGGTAAAACATGGGCTTCGAAGCCTCCGGCTGGAGTCACCATGTGGCGGGAGACGCCCAGCACTTTGCCTTCCCGCGTCAGGGGGGAGGAACGCCCACCAAAGGCCGTACTCTGCTGGGCACTTGGGAAACACAGATGACAGCAAAACTATCGACAATCCTGCTCCCCAGGCACCATTCGACTAACCTAACATTGCAGGACAACATCCAGGCACCCCAGTCCAAGAGCAGGGGACACAAGACACTCAGAGAAAAGCAGGTAGAGACCCTCCAATTCTGCAGTTTCAGAGAAATCACTGGCCCGGTCCGATGGACACCAGCTTCAGGCCAGGGAGATGGCTGCCAACGCTAGCCTGCTTTTTCCAAACTCAATCAAAACCAGAGACTCTCCTCACGCACCCCTGCCCCTCTTTACATATTTTAACACCGTCTAATGGAATAGTAGGAACAAGGCCAACCAGCTCCACTGTTCTGGGCATTTGGGCCAAGAAATAAAAAGGTATTTTTAATCAGCCGAGCGAAGCGTGATGCACAGGCCCCAGTGGCAGTGGGAGGGTCCTGCCGTCTCTGGCTTGAGGTGGACGAGTCGTCTGCCACCTCGCTCCTGTGCCCAATGCAGGGAGCAGAACAGGGGTTTGAGGGCAGCCTCAGTTCCACCACTCAGTTTTGCAACTTTTGGGAACTCAGGGAGCCTGTTTCCTGTTGGTAACACCAAGTCAGGAGCAAGGGGAGTGGAGGCAGTGCTTCTGACTTTGAATGAGTGGGCACTGTTTTTAAGAGAGAAAGGCACAGGGAGAGAGAGAGAGAAACACTGATGTGAGAAACACTAATCAGCTGCCTCCTATACACCCTCTGCTGGGGATCAAGCCCACAACCCCGGCATGTGCCCTAACCAAAATCAAAACAGTGACCTTTTAGTACATGGAATGATGCTCAACCAGCTGTGCCACATCGTCCAGGGAGAGAAACCACACTTTAAGCAGCATCTTCCACTGCTCTTCTCTATGAACAAAAGAGCCACAGGTAGGAGAAACTCATTTAATTTCAGCCAGCAATTAAATGCCTTCTAGATGCTGGGCACACAGGCTAAATGGGACCAAAAAAAAAGTTGGACCTTTGTCAAGAGCAAAGGGCCACAGCCTTCATTCCAGCCCTGTCCAGGAACAGGACTGGCCCACACATCCTGTGGCCCAAAGGTGAGTTCCTGCCAGACATGGGGCCATGTGACAACTAACCACCTGCCAGAAGCAGCAGCCACCATCTGTCAAACCTACTATGTATTGTTCACAATGGCAGGTGTTCTCCTCAGACTTGGCCTCATGTGCCTGCTGTGTAAAACAGATCAAGGACCCATTCTGTAAACTAAGTTCAAAGAGATGATATTCTCTGGGGCACAGAACTGGAACAAAACTCTAACCCTGTTCCACAACCCCAAGGTCTTGAAAGAGTTAAGCCGAAGGCAGTGTTATGCAAGCATGAGCCACCTCCTGAACACAGGGCCTGCTGCCAGCAAAAGCCAGAGATGCGCACGCTACACCCGCATCGCACGATGGTGCCTTCCTGCCAAGTCCCTGTGCTCAACTGCCGTGCCTCGGTGTCAAGACACATACAGGTGAGCAAACGAGTTACAACGCCAGCAAAATCAAAATCAAATAAAAATATGCGGGGCGGGAGGGAAACAGGAAACACATCCTGCAGAACCTGCCTGTGATCTGGTGGAGAAGGTTGTTGGGTCATGTGGGGTTTATCTGGAAAGATTTCTGCGTGTGTTCAAAACCAGCCCCACCTCCTGGCTGCTGAAGGGGAGCAGAGGTCTCAGCTGCTCCAACAGCAACCCCAGGGCCTCCTTCCTTCCTCCTCCTCCGGTCCCTTTGTACAGGTCCATTCCCAGTGTGCTGTCTACAGTAATCAGCAGGTTGCCTGCTGTCCCACACTTGACAACAGCTAATTCCTTACTTTTCTGTTGATTTCAGAGTCTGGGTACTTTCTTTTCTAAAGCCATAAAGGTGAGCGGAACCACACTCCCAGTGCATGCACCAAGATGAGCTGCAGTGTGTGCTTCACAGAGCTTTCTCTAACCATGTACTCACCCAACAGTGGCTTCACCTCTAAGACCAAAAAGTTTAATTCCATGAACCTTTGGGCATTAAAGAGACTATTTTCTCCCCAAATTAGAGATGAGGTAAAACTCGGGTTTTAATTCTTTTAAATCCCAAAACAGCAAGCAAGGCATTTGTCATGATCATTAGGGCTCCAGGAAGAAAAGCTGTTCTTTACCAGCAAGTGCAGTTTCTCACACCAAGTGTCAGCGAGCTAACACCACAGCCTTACCACCCGGCCAGACCCCAGCGCCACTTACAGAAAGAGAGACACGATGTGTGATGAAGCAGCACCCAGGGACGGTATGGCTGTCAACTCGTTGTTATTGAGATACCTGTAACAACACACACAAAAACAATCAGTTATATCGTTCAAATTACCAGTTTCAAATCCTGTACTAACAAGGGAAATCAGAAAACAGTGCTCAGTTAGCCAAGGAAATTCTGAATATCAGATGAAAACTTTTAAAGCGAGTTCTTAGACGGAGAGAAGTCCATGAGGTCACAAATACTACCTATCACATCCATAGTTTAGAAGCAACACTCAGGGGGTGTCTCTTTTATTCCGGAGCTGCCAACCTAACTCAGATACCAAGACCAGCAGAAAAGAATGGTGACTCGGGCACTGTGCAGAGAGGTGCCCACAACCACCTTGTGGACTGGGACAGTCAGGGAGGCTCTCAGGAGGAGAGAGCATTCCCTCTTGGATGTTTTCACAGATCTGTGACACGGTGGTCTGGGAACTGCTGCTCTGGTGTCCCCCCCCCAGCCCCCCGAAAAAGGCAACATGCCGAAACCCAGAGCCAGACACATGCGTGTGAAGTTCAGAGCGTCTTGGACATGGGCATGATTCTAATGCCTCGTCTATGCAATAATGAGGGTGCTGGGCTTGGAGATTCACATCTACTTACGATTCCAGCTTCTCTGAACTCTGATGAACCCTACAAGCACATTCCCAGGAGTACATACATACAGATACATTACCAGGAGTATGTACACATCTGTGCACACAGACATTTCCCAGAAGTACTTACATACAGACATTTCCCAGGAGTGCATACATACAGACACATTCCCAGGAGTATGTATACATCTGTGCACACAGACATTTCCCAGAAGTACTTACACACAGACATTTCCCAGGAGTGCATACATACGGACACATTCCCAGGAGTATGTATACATCTGTGCACACAGACATTCCCCAGAAGTACATACACACAGACACATTCCTAGGAGTAAGTACACACTGACACATCTGTGCACACAGACATTCCCCAGGAGTATTTACACACAGACACATTCCCAGGAGTAAGTACACACTGACACATCTGTGCACACAGACATTCCCCAGGTGTACTTACACACAGACACATTCCCGGGAGTAAGTACACACTGACACATCTGTGCACACAGACATTGCCCAGGAGTACTTACACAAAGACACATTCCCAGGAGTAAATACACACTGACACATCTGTGCACACAGACATTTCCCAGGAGTACTTACATAGAGACACATTTCCCAAGAGTATGCACACACTGACACATCTGTGCACACAGACATTCCCCAGGAGTACTTACACACAGACACATTCCCAGGAGTAAGTACACACTGACACATCTGTGCACACAGACATTCCCCAGGAGTACTTACACACAGACACATTCCCAGGAGTAAGTACACACTGACACATCTGTGCACACAGACATTTCCCAGGAGTACTTACATAGAGACACATTTCCCAAGAGTATGCACACACTGACACATCTGTGCACACAGACATTCCCCAGGAGTACTTACACACAGACACATTCCCAGGAGTAAGTACACACTGACACATCTGTGCACACAGACATTCCCCAGGAGTACTTACACACAGACACATTCCCAGGAGTAAGTACACACTGACACATCTGTACACACAGACATTCCCCAGGAGTACTTACACACAGACACATTCCCAGGAGTAAGTACACACTGACACATCTGTGTACACAGACATTCCCTAGGAGTGCTTACATAGAGACACATTTCCCAAGAGTATGCACACACTGACACATCTGTGCACACAGACATTGCCCAGGAGTACTTACACACAGACACATTCCCAGGAGTAAGTACACACTGACACATCTGTGCACACAGACATTCCCCAGTAGTACTTACACACAGACACATTCCCAGGAGTAAGTACACACTGACACATCTGTGCACACAGACATTCCCCAGTAGTACTTACACACAGACACATTTCCAGGAGTAAGTACACACTGACACATTTGTGCACACAGACATTCCCCAGGAGTGCTTACACACAGACACATTCCCAGGAGTAAGTACACACTGACACATCTGTGCACACAGACATTCCCCAGTAGTACTTACACACAGACACATTTCCAGGAGTAAGTACACACTGACACATCTGTGCACACAGACATTGCCCAGGAGTACTTATACACAGACACATTCCCGGGAGTAAGTACACACTGACACATTTGTGCACAAGGACATTTCCCAGGAGTGCTTACATAGAGACACATTCCCAGGAGTAAGCACACACTGACACATCTGTGCACACAGACATTCCCCAGGAGTACTTACATAGAGACACATTTCCCAAGAGTATGCACACACTGACACATCTGTGCACACAGACATTTCCCAGGAGTACTTACATAGAGACACATTTCCCAAGAGTATGCACACACTGACACATCTGTGCACACAGACATTCCCCAGGAGTACTTACACACAGACACATTCCCAGGAGTAAGTACACACTGACACATCTGTGCACACAGACATGGCCCAGGAGTACTTACACAAAGACACATTCCCAGGAGTAAATACACACTGACACATCTGTGCACACAGACATTTCCCAGGAGTACTTACACAGAGACACATTTCCCAAGAGTATGCACACACTGACACATCTGTGCACACAGACATTCCCAGGAGTACTTACATAGAGACACATTCCCAGAGTAAGCACACACTGACACATCTGTGCACACAGACATTCCCCAGGAGTACTTACACACAGACACATTCCCAGGAGTAAGTACACACTGACACATCTGTGCACACAGACATTCCCCAGGAGTACTTACACACAGACACATTCCCAGGAGTAAGTACACACTGACACATCTGTGCACACAGACATTCCCCAGGAGTACTTACACACAGACACATTTCCAGGAGTAAGTACACACTGACACATCTGTGCACACAGACATTCCCCAGGAGTACTTACACACAGACACATTTCCAGGAGTAAGTACACACTGACACATCTGTGCACACAGACATTCCCCAGGAGTGCATACACACAGACACATTCCCAGGAGTAAGTACACACTGAGACATCTGTGCACACAGACATTCCCCAGGAGTACTTACACACAGACACATTTCCAGGAGTAAGTACACACTGACACATCTGTGCACACAGACATTGCCCAGGAGTACTTACACACAGACACATTCCCAGGAGTAAGTACACACTGACACATCTGTGCACACAGACATTCCCCAGGAGTGCATACACACAGACACATTCCCAGGAGTAAGTACACACTGAGACATCTGTGTACACAGACATTCCCCAGGAGTGCTTACACACAGACACATTTCCAGGAGTAAGTACACACTGACACATCTGTGCACACAGACATTCCCCAGGAGTACTTACACACAGACACATTCCCAGGAGTAAGTACACACTGACACATCTGTGCACACAGACATTCCCCAGGAGTGCATACACACAGACACATTCCCAGGAGTAAGTACACACTGACACATCTGTGCACACAGACATTCCCCAGGAGTACTTACACACAGACACATTCCCAGGAGTAAGTACACACTGACACATCTGTGCACACAGACATTCCCCAGGAGTACTTACACACAGACACATTCCCAGGAGTAAGTACACACTGACACATCTGTGCACACAGACATTCCCCAGTAGTACTTACACACAGACACATTCCCAGGAGTAAGTACACACTGACACATCTGTGCACACAGACATTCCCCAGGAGTACTTACACACAGACACATTCCCAGGAGTAAATACACACTGACACATCTGTGCACATAGACATTCCCCAGGAGTACTTACACACAGACACATTTCCAGGAGTAAGTACACACTGACACATCTGTGCACACAGACATTCCCCAGGAGTACTTACACACAGACACATTCCCAGGAGTAAGTACACACTGACACATCTGTGCACACAGACATTCCCCAGGAGTGCATACACACAGACACATTCCCAGGAGTAAGTACACACTGACACATCTGTGCACACAGACATTCCCCAGGTGTACTTACACACAGACACATTCCCAGGAGTAAGTACACACTGACACATCTGTGCACACAGACATTCCCCAGGAGTACTTACACACAGACACATTCCAGGAGTAAGTACACACTGACACATCTGTGCACACAGACATTCCCCAGGAGTGCATACATTCAGATACATCTGTGCATGTGGACATTTTGAAAATTCTCCACAGACCAGACTGCTCTCTTTCCAACCTCCCTTTTCTGCTGGAACATCTAAATCTGTATTTCCAGAGTTCACATCTTTCAATGGAAGGGGAAGCCTGCAAACAAAACACAGCTCACCCAGGCTGCCCCCAGAGGCTGCAATCTGGCCTCCTTACATGGACATGTGTTTCCAAATCTGGGAAGAGAATCCAAAATCACACTTGTGAAGTGAGCTCAAAATCCCTGAGAAAGCCAAAGCCCAGTGGTCAGGCTGTCTGCCCAGTGATGGGCTGAGAAGAAATTGTATCTGAGGTGCAGAATCAAGGTGGGTAAAGCTGAGTTATCTTAGTCTCATTTTTAAGGGAATTTGTCCTATACTATAGTCCATTTTGTCACTGTTTGTTTGAAGATGAGGCCACTAAAATCCAGCTGTAGTTAGACAAGTATACAGCTAGTATTTGCTTGAAAGGGATAATCTGACTGTGTGCCATCTTGTATAGAAATGAATAGAAGAAAAAAAAAAAAAGGAAGAAAAAGGCCTTGAACTGTCCTATTGGCTTTCTTCGGTGCCAAAGCCAGTTAGAGCGAAGCCTGGCCATTACTGGGCCATTGGACACAGCATGCCTGTGTCAACAGCTTCACGACTCAGCCTCTGGGTAGGAGAGAGACAGCAGGTCCGTATCATGTGGCAAATCCTTTCTCCACTTAAAGGGCCCTTGTCTGTATGCTGAAGTGGGCAATCTATCACTTTACCAGTTTCTATCTGACTCCCCTAAATCCGATTGTTTCTGCTTCACTCTTTCTCTCCTCCAGCCCTGCAGTGGTCCATTTCCCATCTTGGTATAGGGATACTGAACAGTCTCCATCGCCTGAATCTACTAATAAATGTTACAGTACCATCAATGCACTTATCACTAAAGGAGACCTTCAGATCTTGTCAGAGCAAGCCTGTTTAAAAACTCTTCACTTCTTAGAGATTTATTCTAAGACACAGATGATGGTGGTAATAGCAATTTAATAGCAGCAGCCAACTTACTGAGGGCTTACTATGTGCCAGACATAGCTCTGAGAGCTCACCAATGTATTAATTCCTCTTTAGACCCCTAGAGGGGGGACATTTTTATTGTTCCAATGAGGACACTGGAACAATGAGATATTAAATAATTTGAGGATGGGCATGAGCAGTAAGTGCCAGTGGCCCTGAGAATCTAACCCCAAACTCTGATTCCTAACCATCACACTCTTTTTCTTTATAACTAGCGCAACCACTCTACATGCATCAGTTAACTTCATCATCACAACCCTGGGTGAGGTACCAGGTTCTATTACACGTCCTGCCTCATAGGTAAGTTCTCCAGCTCTGGTTTCAGTTAAATCACTACCCCAGGGTCATAGATAGGAGCTGAACCCAAGAGCAATTTCAAATCGGAGGAGACCAGCAGCAAAAAGGCCAGCGAGTGGAGAGCTCCTACTCCCTTGTTTTTTATTGGACACGGTCCTTGTTCCAGCTTAGTGTCTGACTTGACTTTAAACCTGAACCAAACAGGATGGACTTCCCTGCAAGGGGACTTCTGCTGACCGAGCCTGGTCTCAGGCAGCCTCCTGCACACAATCAGCTGCTCCACCCAAGTTCACAGAAATAAGTGAACAAGGAAAAGGGACATCATGATAAAAGTTAGTCTTGACAAAATTGCTGGAAGCAGAGTGGTGACCAGTACTAAAGATAAACAGGCCATCGGGGGGGGGGGGGGCAGCCCAGAGCCAACAGGCGGAGCAGGACTCCCGGCTCTCATCTACAAGGCTGCCTGATTTAGAAGGACAGGTGATAGCCAGCTTCCTTCTCGATCACGTCTCTGAAAAAGAACTCTAGCTAAACGTACGGCTGTTAGCCCCACAGTAAGGCTTTC
Source organism: Antrozous pallidus (assembly GCA_027563665.1). Lineage (NCBI taxonomy): Eukaryota > Metazoa > Chordata > Mammalia > Chiroptera > Vespertilionidae > Antrozous > Antrozous pallidus. The sequence goes on along the minus strand of CM050524.1, from coordinate 7,610,122 downwards.
TTTGTCCGCCCTGTTCCCTGTTGAAACAAGAATACTATCCGCAGAAGGCAGTGGAGGCCAAACTGGCTCTGTGACACGACCTGCTTGCCAGACTGAAATAGAGACTGGTCAAAAATAGCCCCGTCAGGCCCACAGGGAAAGGGCCCTGGGGAGGCCCGCACAGTCTCTGCCAGGAAGGAGACTGCAGAGATTGAAGACTGTGTTTAAGGAAATCTTCTGAACTCTAGAACTGTGGTCTTCTGCCCTTTACCCCGGCCCTCACTCTCAGTGAGTCCTTCCCACGTGCAAGGCCCTAACAATCCCCTACAAGGCTTCTATAGCTGAACCTTTTCCTAACGATCCCGGACCATGGCTCAGCATCGCAGCCCACCCTGAGCCGGGAGAGTGTGACTAGGCAAATAAACGGGTAGCAGGCGCCGCCCGGCCCCGGGCAGCACCACCACGTGGTCCTTTCCTAGTTCCAGCCTTCAGATCCTGAGCTGTTCCCAGAACGGCCCTCTGCTTGACCTGGTTAAAGAACTTCTTACTATACAATGCTTGGGGAAGAGCCACTTAGAGTACTTTATTATTACCCAAATTCAACTGCAACAAACAATAAAAAAACAACCCTGGGGAGGAACAGTTTTGGGTTTTAGAGCTTGGGAGTTTTTCCTGTTTTGTTTTTTTTAATTAATCAATTAATTAACTGAATAGCTGATAGCAGCACACAATAAAATTTTCAACCCCTTTCAGAAGGGAATACCAGGAACACCCAGTTAAAAATAAAGCTCTTTTCACTTTGGTCCCCTGGCCTGCCTCCGGGCAGCTCCCACTGGCCGCCACCGGGGGCACAGGCTTTTCTCGCGCCCGGATGCTTGTGTCCCACAGCCGCTCTGCCCCAGGCCCGCCCTCAGTCATGTGTCTTCACACCTCCACCACTTTTAACACGCTGCAGAGCGCTCTGCCCCAGGCCCGCCCTCAGTCATGTGTCTTCACACCTCCACCACTTTTAACATGCTGCAGAGCACTCCTCTGCTGGCCTGAGCAGCACGGGTGACCCATCATTTATTTAGCCATTCCGCTATTCAGACACTTCAGTTGTTTCCAAACACAAAGAGAGCTGCAATTAATAATAGTCAAAATTGGGCAGGGAGTTGGGACTTCAGTTAGTCTTATTTCTTAAAAGTCATAAATAATAAGTAGGAGCATAAGTGTTAGGGTGTGGGTCACTTAATCAATACCATCGTTATTAGTGCTTTTAGGCACCTGAGAATACGGGATACTAACTATAACTGGCAAGACTGTATGACGTGCAGTTTATGCACCACAAGGCCAGAAAGATGTGTCAGCTTCGTGAGACTTCACTGTGAAGCTCACGTCAGGCGGGCACCCCCTGTGCGGGCTCTGAGCCAGCCAGTCCCCTGCAGGCCTCACGAAGGACCCGCCACCGAGGCAGGTGCTCGGATCACCCTGCCTTCAGGCAGGGAGCCCGCCACTGTGGGAGAAGCAGGATTATCAGGGGGGGATTTTACCAAGTGATAGGTTTGGGGCAGGATCCAGCTGAAATAATTAAACCAGACACAAGAGTAAATGCTTAAAAGTGGTGATGATTCACAGCCAAAACGTGCTCCTCAAAATGACACCCTTATTATTCCAGCCCTCCCTTCAGCGCCGCACACTGGGGAGCACTCACAGGCGGGGCCCACTCGCCACTGGCCTGCGGGAACATTTTACTAGTAGGTCACGGGCCTGGAACACCAGGCAGCACCTGCACGCAGCCCTCTCCGGCGGCACAGTAACGTGAGCCCAGGCAGTTTAGAGGCCGGTCTAAACAGCCCCTTATTAACAGAGGAGCCCGGCCACCGGGACCGGCCGAGGCCCCCCCGGCGGGCCTCCCTGAGCTGTGGGCAGTGAAGCTGTGAGGCCCACAGCAGCTGCACAAATGTCCTCATGGCCCCAGGGGCCTCTAACAGGCTCACTTCTCTCAACCGGGCCGCGGTGTTCTGTGGTCCGGGCGTTCTGTGGTCCGGGCCTCCGAAATGAAGCCACCAGTAAGACACCACTGCCTGCGGCGCCAGCCAGCGGTTCCCCTCCGAGGTTTCCATTCGCAGGCTTGCAGGGTTAGAGGAGCTAACAGCTCCTGGGAGACCCTGAGCCAGTCCACTTAGAAGCAGCTGATTTTCTTTCTTCACTATCCACACCCACCCCTCACTCCTGACAGCCTCTTCCTGCCTCCACCAGGCGTGATCCCTGCTTGGGAAGCTACACTGCTCTGGGCACTGGGGAATTTGTCTCACCCGCCTCAGGTGACACCAAGGATGGAGGTGGTCCCAGTTCAACCTACGGGCCCTCTAGGGTTTGTTTGTAACAATGCACCAGCTTGAGTGGCTGCGGGATTAGAAGGCAGCAGAAGGGAAATAACTTTCGGTGAGTCCTTCCCACGTGCAAGGCGGTGGATGTCATGTCCAATTAGCAGTGACAGCAATAATGCACAGCTATGTCCACACGGCGGAAGAGCAGAAGGATGCGCTGAGGCACTGTGTACCTTGTCCAGGGCACAGTCCCCCGAGGGACAGGACCAGGCCTCACCCCAGGTCTGTCTGCTCCCACGAAGGGTGTTTCTCCCCTCTACCATACTGCATCCGTACAGTGCAGCCCTGCCTTTACGACTCCCACATGTGGGAAGGTGGTGCTGCCACAAAGGTGTCTGGAGAAAGGATGAGTGGCCGTAGGAGTGTAGTGCTCAGCACAGTGACCAGCACGGCCCACCTTCCCGAGTGTCAGCAGAGGCAGGGGAGGAGGCCCAGCCCCGAGGGAGCGCGGGAGGAGCAGTCTCACCCTGCTGTCCTGCTTACAAATGCCCACAAATGCACTGGACCTTGGGGAGGGGAGAGCCACCTGCAGGGGAGGAGAGAGACTGGACTTGGAGGCCAGCGTGAGTCTGGAGGAGGAAGAGGAAATGCTTGGGCCTAGAATGAGAAGATGGTGTAGAAAGATGTAATGATGCGAGCTGTCAAACACTGGACTTGCTGTCTGGAAAATCTTCAGCTGGACGCTGCAGGTTAGTGAGGGACATGCGGGCTGATGGTAAGTGGTGCCCTGTAGCGTTAAATGCAGAACATCTGGAGTCAAATGGATTTGAGTTCAGCTCTCAGGTATCACAACCATGTAACACTGCACAAGTGTACTTAGCTTCTTCCAGTGCAGTTAGCGCTTCTGTAAAGTGGGGGAAATCATTGTAAAGGAAATGATTTATGTCATCGTAGTGTCCATGTGAGGACAACAGCAGCAATGCACAGCTATGTCCACACGGCGGAAGAGCAGAAGGAGACGCTGAGGCACTGTGTACCTTGTCCAGCACACAGTCCCCTGAGGGACAGGACCAGGTGTGGCTGGGTGCTGCCATGACTGCTGTATCTACAGACTGATTCCAAACTTCCATGTGCAGGGGTGTATGTTTTCACTAAGTTCTCATCATGGCTATGTCTGGGAAGAAACAGGTGACTTTAACTAATCAGTCTTCACATATTTCTACAGCGTCCAAACTTTCTGCAGTGGGTAGGCATGATTTATGTGAAAGTGTCCTAAAGTCCCTGTGGAACTAAAATTCCTCATGATCCTAACACCCATTTTTAAAGCAGAATTCTTTACATTTTAACGAAGAAAACGCTCCGGCTTGCTTTACAGGACTGCAAGAGGTAGCGGCCTGAGCTCCACAGGCAGCATGCCCAGCTCTGAATGGAGAGGAGACAGAAAAGGTAAGCTGCTACTGTCCACTCGTCTGTACTTTGTTCCCTGGGAACTGTGGACAAGTACCAACCAGGTGTGCCAGCCCAGCTGGTCCACAGGGCTTCCCACAAGGGAGGAGCCTCCTTTAGACCCACACATTCTCTGACACCATCACTGACAGCCTAAGAGGAAGAGATGGCTGCAGCGAGGGAGCGCTGGGGGAGCAGTACACCTGCCTCCCACAACCTTACCACAGTGCTCCTTCTCAGCTCAGACCCCGGCCAGGGGATGCAGCGCAGGACAGGGTTTTCCCGAGGAGCTAGCTCTCCATCCCTCCCACCCCCGAGAGGTTTGGGGAAAACACTCACACTTCCTGTAGATTTGGCAAGTCCTCAAAACCTGCAGGGCCAATCTCGGAAAGTTTGTTGTAACTCAGGTTTCTGGTAAAGGGAGAGGAAAAGAAAGAAAGAAAGAAAAAATAAAAAAAACAGCTGAATCAAAATTTCAACACACCCAAAATTCAGGAAATCTTCTATTTCACCCCCAAACAAAATAATGATTGCCCTTAACGCACACATTATTTTAAATAACTTCACTGACACCGATCTTTATAGCTGTACCTCCTGCCACTTGCATCTATAAACAAGTTCCTGTGAAAATCTCAAATCATCTGAGCTTGGCTAAACTAAAATGAATTTTAATCAATACCATTTAGTCACTTAGCACCATGAAAGATATTCTAAAGTAAGTCACCCCGCTGTCTACATTAGAGTGTGCTGGTCCACATGCTTTATACTGTATCAAGGCCAGGGCTGTTTTAAAGGGGGAGAGATCAACCAAAGGACTTGTATGCATGCATATAAGTCTCACTAATGGACACAGGCACCAGGGGGGTGAGGACATGAGTGGGGTAATGCGGGAGCAATGGGAGAATAAGGATACATATGTAATAACCCTAATCAATAAAGAAAAAATTTTAAAAATACCTACCTAAAAAAAAAAAAATAACGCATCGAACACCATCAAGCAACAGCAAAGAAAAAGATGGGGTGGAGGGCTGACCCTTTATTGTCTAAAAGCACTGGCTCTTACTCAGGGAAGACATAGGCAATGTCTGGAGACAGTTTGAGTTGTCACAACTGCAAGGAAGGGAATGGCACTGAGGGTGGAAGCCAAGGATGCTGCCAACACCCTACAATGAGCAGAACAGCCCTTAACAACAACCAACTACCCAGCCCTAAGTCAACAGTTATATTCAAAGATTGAGAAATTCTGTCTGCACAACTTAAGAGTGAAAATCGCTCACATGTCTAGTCAAAGCTGAAGGGACTCGAGAAAGTGAACACTGTAAGATTGTAATCGCAAAGCTATACTATCAGTGCGGTGCTCGTAGTATCAATGAGTAATACTGGAGTGACCAAATCACACAGGAGAGAGGAGCCACGGCCACCAAAAATCTGTGGCTGGTGCTAACCAAAGGCATGAAAGCCACACGTGTACGGCCTTCTCGAATGATGGCACTGTCACAATTATTCAGTCACATCGCTCTCCCCTGCACTCCCAACTGTACCCACAGAGGCAGACACGCAACAAGCTGGGAACTGTGTGGTCAGGTGAGCTCCTCAGAACACACCCTCACCCCAGAGTAGGTTAATTAACCCACGGGAACAGAAGCCACAGAGATGTGGTCCCATTGGGCCCTTCTTGCACAGTGCATCCTGCTCTGGCCACGATGCATGCAGTCCTGTGGACGCCAGTGAGGTCAACATTTTCATCTCAGCCATCAGTTCACTGGCATTCGTGCCAACTAACAGTGCTACTAATCATGAGTTTAAAGTCTAGCTCTTAAGGGGCACAATGTCACAAAAGTGTCAACTACCTTTTAAACTTAAGCCAGCGACATTCCAATCAATACTAGCCTAGAGCTGACAGCCATTTCACTGCCAACCCAAGACATTCATTTAAATGAAAGTCAAACCACACATACAATAATGGCACATCTGTGTTTGGGGCACGGCCTGAATGAAAAGCAATTTGTCTAGATATTATGTTACTATAAAAAAATTGAAGGTGGTAATTTTTAAAACCACATACCAAAGTCAAGTGTGAGCTTGTCTGCACTTGGTTAGACTCGGAAAAGAAAATCCACAAATGGAGAGACTTTGCCCACATCAGAAAAAGGACCAGCCGGACGGACTGAAACTGTCTTCTGTTTTCAGCACATTATCATAAACGGGGGGGGGGGGGGGGGGGTAAAATATCGTGTCTGTGTCTCGAGATCTGTGAGTTTACAGTGACTGAAACGAGTTGACATCAGCTCAGGTGATGGAAGGTGTTGAGCTGGAGGAGACATCAGGGAGAGACTCAGAAACCACAAAGGCAAAAGTCAGGGGTCCAGACAAGAAATGTGGACGGCCCACCTGCCTGCCCAAAGCCAATGCAGACAGGCTCCTCCATTGTTAAGAGAAGCTCAAAATCTGAATTTTCACATGAAGTCTTTCCAATTTTTTAAAAAAGAAAGTAACCCTAGATGAACCAAACAAATATATCTGCAAACTACATCTGGCTTCAGGGCCACCAGCTTCCAAGCTCTCACCTAGCCACAGCTCTTGAGGCTATCAGGTTCAAAATGAGTGGTTTGTTTCTGGCTTTTATGTGTAGCCAGGGGTGGAGCTGGGTCACAGGAACTGGGTCTTAGGCAATCCACTGGCAGCCTCACTTTCCACTCTCTGGAATGAAGTCACTTAAGGCTATGTGCAAAGGGGTCTTCCATAAGCAGCTGGTCTTATCACAAAGCCAAACAGCATTGGCCCGAGCCCCAAGAGCCAGTAAGCAGTGAGGAAGACGGACGGATTTGTCCGTGGGGGTTAAACTCTCACTGGGTCAGCCTGGAAGTGATACCTTCGACTTCCGATGCAGTAGGAAAGCTGTGCACCAGCCAATGGGTGTGGAGCAGACTGGCTCTAACGGGCATCCTCTGGGAGGCCCGCAAGGACTGCAGAGGCGACAGCTAACGCAGCGCAGGCCCCGGGGCAGCTTCCACTCATAAGCTTGAGCTTTAAGTCTGAGGAGGGACTAGTCTTGCCACTTGGGCAAACTGTTAGTCAACAAGGACATGGAGGAAATATTTACTGGACTAGAGGCCCGATGCACAAAACTCATGCAAAAGGAGGCCTTCCTTCCCCAGCCGCCAGAACTGGCTTCCCTCTGGCACCCAGGACCCAGGCTTCCCTCGCAGCCTCAGCTTCGTCTGGAAGGACGCCCAGACTAATTAGCATATACGCTTTTGTTATTATAGATTCTCTCTGAGGACTACAATCTGAAATAAAATCCTCAGAGGCATTTTCTTGTTTACTCATTCCAGGGAGACAAACTGCCAACATACTGTTGTTTTATTGTGGTAAAACACAGATAACATAAAATGCACCATCTTAACCATTTTTAAGGTACAGTTCAATGCACATTCACACTGTTGTGCAAGCATCAGCATCAGGCATCCCTAGAACTTTTTCATCTTGTCCCTGAAATTTAGTACCTCTTAAACACCAACTCCCCACCCTCCCCTGTGCCCCACCAGAGCCTGGCAACCTCCACTCGACTGACTCTATGAAATGTGATGACTCTAGGTATTCCTGAAAGTGAAACCATACAGTATCTGTCCTTTTGTTTCTGGCTTATTTCTCTTCACATGATATCCTCAAGGTGTATCCATGTTGTAGCATATGTGAGAATTTCTTCCCTTTTCAGGGCTGAATAATACTGTGTGTGAGTGTGTGTGTGTGTGTGTGTGTGTGTGTGTGTGTGTGTACAGATACACACACACATTTTATCTTTCAATAGTGGATGAGCATTTGGGTTGTTTCCATCTTTTGTAAATAATGTTATCAACAATGGCTTACTTTTTTCAGAACAATTTTTAAATAAAGTTTTCTTAACCGTTTGACTACTGTGCTTACTGACACTCATTTTTCAGTGATTAATGAGTTACATTTATTCATCCCAAGAACTGTACAGAGAGGTATGTGAATTCTCATCTTAGTTCTCAAGAACAAAGAGTTAATCAGTGAAAACCCTTTAATGAGGACTTTCTTTCAGGTGACAGCTGCCATGCACACAAATCTAAAGACCTCACTTATTTCTACAAACAGGAGCAACACTCACCCAGCTGGACATCTGAATGTGCCTGAAGTTGAAGGTTTCAGGTTCTCTTGTCAAAACAAGTTATGTGTCAGCAAGACAGATGCTGTCAAAAGCATCTCTGCACCTTTCAGTAGCAAGAGGAGCAGAAAGAAACCTCAGGGAATTTGGTTACTGCCAATTGCAGCTTTCATTAAACATTTTGTCAGCCACTGTCATAACACAAATTGTCCCTGTTCTTGTAAAAAGAGTGCACAAATCTTTGAACAATTGAGCCCAGCCAAGGATATTCTTCCCACTAATCTGTTGAAAGATGACCGTTGGCCCACCCTTTGCAGCTCACGCAAGAGGCACCTCTGGCGAGAACAGTTCAAGTTGTATCCAGGTTTTATCTGAAAAGCGAACTGTTTAACAGTGCATGACACAACCGGCCTGCTGAGCATTTTTCCTAACAAATCCCCCTACCTGAACCCACCCGACTAGGAGAGCGAAGGCTTTGAGTAGCTGAGAAACACACACCCACCCCCAATTATGCAACCCTGTACTGTCCAATTCAGTAGCCACTAGCCACGCGGCCAACAATACTATTTGAAGGAATTAAGAATTCAGTTCCTCAGGCGCACTCATTCGAGTACTCCACAGCTGCACGTGGGCCACACTAAACCATGTACACAAAGGCTTCAGCCATCACTGAACCGTCCTCCTAGCTGTGCTGAATCTAAGTCACCGAGTGGCCACCAACAGTTCTAAATCATGAAATCAACAAATGCTTAAAGCGAAATGGCACCTGGATGAGAAACGCGGATTTTAATAAATTTGAATTTCCTAATAACTCAAGACCTTTGTTAAAAAATGTGGTGCGGGATGGACACGGATACTCGCCCACATCTTTTAGGCACAGAAGTTCTTAACCATCCCCCAGAGGAACGGCTTGGGAAACTCAGTTCACCAGGAAGACACTCTTGAAACAAAGGCCCCTGAGTGTAACTCTGGAGGCATCATCAGTATTTACAGACTCTGACCAGCACCTTCCCACAACCAGAGCCGCAGAAGAACTGGCTGGCGAGCAACAGCTGGCTCCCGGGAAGGCGAGGGATGGGACGCTCCGTCCGCGTGGAGTGGGTTCAGTGAGGAAGTGGTCCGCATCCTGGACAACACAATCCACACACACATCACCGAGCGCAGACACGTCTCTCGGGAAGCCAGCACCGCTCTGGTTGTGTCTGAACATTAACAGGAATCATCACAATCACTGTGGAAGGGACTGGACCTCCCTTTGTGGCCAGCACTCTCTGAGGAAGGGGGTTTTCATACTCATTTTGGTGTCCAGGCCGGCTATTTCCCATCACTCAACCTTGTCTGGACTCCTGACTGGCAGCACGCTGCGTATTTTAAGCTTTCAGATGCAATGCAATGACCCAACTACTGAGCACTACCCAGAGCCCAGGCCTCGCCCGCCTGAGCCTGTTTCTCTCGGGAAACTGTGGACTCCCACAGACACGGCTCCTTACCCTCAGGAAATGCGTCTTTGCTGCCATTGTAAAAGGAGTCACCTTCTAGGACAGAGAGCAGTGCTTTCAAATGTTGTCAAGGCTGCGAGTGAGTGAGGAGAGCATGCAACTTTTAAGTTATTCAATCCCTTATACTCTGAAGGCTATTTCCGCTGCATTTTTACCCTCTGAGGAATTATATACAGTACACATCTAGGCCCACTGTAATCCCCACATTATTTTCTCCAGACCCACAGTATAAGGTTGTATGAGAATAAAAGATTTATTTAAAATCTAGAGTATCAGATGTCCTTATCTTTTCCATTGTGATGTTTCCCATCATTAACCAAGTGCCACTACTAAACAGCCTGATAATCCACATTAACCAGTTAACTGTTTAATTTTTAAAAGTCCGCCACTTGTGTCTATAGACACTTATGGTGTACAAATGGCTACAGGCTTACATTTAAGATGAAACCGCATCTCCAACTAGAGTCAGCCCTCTGGCCTCCTCACTCCAGAACCCCCACCAGGAGGAGGTCCGGGCTGCGCAGCCACCCCTCTTCAGTAAGCTAAGCGAGACCCCCAAACCGAGACTCGGAAAAAGAAACTTTCTGCAAACGATTAAAGGCAAAAATCACTCAGATCTTAACTCGATACGATACGTACAGCTCACCCCGTAAGCTTTGGGTCAATTATATTTAAGAAAGTCAATAATGAATCACAGTTACTTCATTATTTGAAAATGTTACATAGATATTCTCTATGTAAATGAGGTATGCAAAAGATTCAAAAGACAAAATACACACCAGCCATATAAGAATCCAGAGGCAACAATGACTTTTACTCCTTAAAATCAGCTAAAATCCGAGATGGAAATCAGTGTGGCCTCTGAATTCTGGTGCTGAAGACAACTGAGAGGAGTCCGCTGGGATGCACCCCCCACCTTAGCCAGCCACACACCTCACCCAGCCCACGGCTAGTTTGCATACAGGTCTAAGTGTTGTCTCTTGGCACCCAACACATGACAAATTCAACAAACAGTAATTGAGTATTTTTCTACAATGTCTACTGTGCTCAGATCTGATACAAATTAGGATAAGATCTAGCCCATAACCTTAAGGAATTTACAACCTACTGGTCAGGTGAGACTCTGGACCAAACAATGACGGCCAAAGGCCCTGGCGTGGCAGGCCTCTGGGGATGGCGGGCAGCAGCTGCCTGCGGGTGGCTCTTCCAGCCACAGCTGGGCATCAGGGAAAACAGTGTTTGGAGAAACCTACGGTTTTCACACACAAAATAATAGTTTCCGTTTCCCTCGAAAACAACCACTGGGCGAACACTCCTGACAGTAGCAACTCTTTGGTTAGCAAGTCCCCCAGGGGCCCAGGGGCAGACACAAAGACACAAGCAGTTGCAGGACAACAGCCAGAGTCACGTGCCTGCCAGTCAGTAAGTCAAGGGTTATATAAACCTTCGCAAACCTCGGTGCCAGGTCCCTCGTGAACGTTCATCTTCAGGCCATGAAGGTTGATTTCCACAGAAGCAGAATATGCCCTTGTTCAACTACTGCGAGTTTGTAACAGTCAGAGGCCCACCGCCACTGAAAGTAATCAACATTTGCTTTCTGGAACATCCCTTAAAATAGGAGATTCTAGTATCTGTTTTTTTCTACCAAACTAAGATTTTGGCTAAAGAAAGAAAAGTAATTGGGTGTGATGTGATTTTGTTATTTAAGCACTTTCATGCTTAGTTGGGGGGGGGGGGGTGTCTAAGGGGAGCCCACAAATCTCCCGTAAGAGTCTCTTGTTAAAGACGGTACGTGTGCACCATTAACCCCTAAAGATGAATTAATTAAATTAGGAGGCGGCACTGGAGCCCCACCAGTTCTGCAGGGGGCAGGTACTCCACAAAAGGGGGTTTGCACAGGGAATGGCGGCTGGCCACAGGCTGACCCTCCCACAGCCGCCACAGAGGGGCCACCACCACGACCACCCAGCAGGGAAGACATGCCTATAGCCACCAGGTGGTCTGACCATAGGGAAGGAGCAGGGAGAAGAGAGGGGTCACCAGTCTGGTCCCCCGTTTTCTATTCATCATCTCTAAAGAGGTCACAAATCTGCCCTTTCAGAGTCCTCAAGCTCTACAGGACTTTCCAACTCATCACCTCCACACAGGCCCCTTCACCGTCACAGACACCAGCCAGCACACAGCTCCCACTTGACCCAGAGCCCGGCATCTGTGGAACAGAGCACAGGCCGGTGCTAGGAGCCAGGCCTCCCTCCCTGCCAATCAGCATCCTGAGGCACAAGGAGTTTCAGAGAGAGCAGAGGGCTTATCAGTCCTGACCTCCAGGGGCAGACAGTGCCCCTGTGCTCACCTCTGGGGACACTCCGAGGCTGGAGCTTCCTCAGGGACAGGATGAAGGAGGCGTCTCCTAACTGGAACCTTGCTCTACTGAAGCAGGAACTGAGACTCTTGCTTCTACAGCAGGTAAAACAGCCGGGCAAAGGGACAGGAAATAAGGACACATTAATCTAGTGGATACATTTTGAATCCTGGGTTCACCAGGTGCTTTGTGAGGTCCACTGGTGCCCCTCTGGTCACAGAATAATATTTGCTTTCGTAACACCTCCACCTGCACCCTCTGCCCCACAAATGTCACCATGGAATGAGCTTCCTGTAAAACCACCCTGTAAATAAAGGGTGTTTATTAAAAGCATGATGTAGCTTTAAAATTCATTAACTTTGGGGTTACATATTAAAGCTGCAGACTAGGATATCTTATGAACACCTCTTGACCGAGCGTGTGACCCACCACAATGTGTTTCGAAACTGGCACAATCACCAACCAGCAGGAACGCAGTGGTCAGTTCCCTACCAGCCCCTGCACGCTGATTTCACACACTCGTGCCCCCACCTAAAGCCCTGAGGGCAAAGTCACCATCAGAGAAGAAAATACATATTTTGCTCTAGCTGGTTTGGCTCAGTGGATAGAGTGTCAGCCTACAGACTGAAGGGTGCCGGGTTCAATTCTGGTCAGGGGCACATACCTGGGTTGCAGGCTTGATCCCCAGTAGTGGGCATGCAGGAGACAGCCAATCAATGATTCTCTCTCATCACTGATGTTTTTATCTCTCCCTCTCTCTTCCTCTCTGAAATAAATAAAAATATATTTTTAAAAAGAAAATATATATTTTAACACAGCCCCATAAAATGTACTGATGGCCACATTCCAAGTCCGTCTTTCTGGCAGAAGGTAATGCCAGGAATTTCATTGGGATAAAGGGATAAGTAAGGAAACTATATCACTGATGCTGGATTCCTCAGAAATAAAACTTCCAATAGCATACTACTGCCCTGAGCACAAAAGACAAATTAAAATATTAAGAACAAACAAACACCTCCAAGTCATTACAGGCCATTCTAAACACTCTTGTCTAGTTGTTCCCCAGAACCAGGGAAGGATCAAGACATTGTGTGGCTTTTTTAACTCTCATTTCTGACAATTCAGAGTCTAGCATAATCCAATTAGTGAAAATAATAGTATGCAAACCTCAAGTTACAGAAATGTGTACCAAAAGATTTTTTAAACCAGACTTGGTCATCCTGGTTTATTGTTGGTAAAGCACATGTTTAGAGGGCAATTTTAGGCAACACTTTTGTAGGGTTACAAAAGAGCAATACATAAGAAGAAGGAAATGAAAGTGCTTTTTTTTTAAGCAAATACATCTGTACAAACAACAGCTCACCTTCGTGTTATCAGCATCTCTTTCCTCCCCACCCACACGGAAAGAGTTTAAGGGACAACTGACACAAGTGGTTTAACTCCCTTCCCAGGAGAGGGCTACTGGAAAAGATCCTTTTGGGGAGCCCAGGGTCCTCCGGGCGGGGCTTCCAGGCACTCCCGGGCGTCTTTCATTTCTCCGACTGAAGTCACACCCACTACTCACTTCTCTCCAACACCTAGTGCCTGTGCACAGCCCAGGCTTTAGAAACCTATGAAGCTCACACACACTTCCAGGTGTCCTTGCATTTCCCATGACCCCCTGCATTACAAATGGATTAAGTGCAAGACTGCTTCAAACATTATCAGACATTCTCAACACTATCTTCTCTTCCGGGTTTTCAATACCATCTTCCAGGTTTCAAACATTAAATATCTCTTAGGTTTGCCCTCCCTTTCTTTCCCAGCTACCTCATCACTTGAAAATGAAGATTTACCAGTACCCTGCCCTGTGGGGTGACTCAGCAGGTGAGAGTCTTCCTATGCACCAAAAGGTTGACAGTTCGATTCCAGGTCAGGGCATACACCCCGGTTGTGGATTCGATCACAACCTGTGATGGCTGTCAAGGCATGGCACGTATAGAAGGCAGCCAGTCGATGTTTCTGTCTCTCAAATCAATAACTGTATCCTCAGGTGGAGGATAAGAAAAAGAAAATGTGCAGTTTTAGATGGTCAGCCTTCTGGTTAACAGTGAATGTGCAGGCGTTATTCACTAGCTTATCGATGTGGGATCTCGTTCTGTCAACTTTTCCATCAGGTTTTTAAAGTTTATGTGCCTTTGGACAGAAGCCAGAAGGCAGAATATTGTGCGATGTCACCATGAGCACCTCAAAGCTGTATTAGTGCCATTGGAATAATAAATTTGATTATGGTGGTGAAAAAAAATAAAATAAAATAAAAAAATAAAGTTTATGTGCCGTGAAACATCCCGAAGCCAAGCGACTAACACATCATGAAACGCTGTCAACTTAAAAGCTCGTGCCACCATTTTCCCGGGGCCACAGCCACCTCTCTGGCTGTGGAAGTGACTGAGAAGAGACAAAGGGGCAACAAGCACAGTCTCCGCAGGGTGTCAGTTATACAGGCTGCGTTCTGCTCTTACAGTACGGAGCTTCCTTTTCACTGAGGCCGCAAGCACCAAGCATGCGTCCTCTATTCGTGAACATTATGAAAATGTGGCTGTGTCGAATGGATAACTGGCCATGAAAATGACTGAGCAGCAATATACCACCTAGTCCACTGCCTTCATCCAGGCCCAGGCATCCCAAAGCCAAAAGCTTACCTCCCTCCCTCTCTCTCTCTCTCTCTCTCTCTCTCTCTCTCTCACACACACACACACACACACACACACACACACACACACACAGCCATCTCTTGACTGTTTGAAGTTCCAGGTCATTTACTCCCAAAGATATGTCTTAAAGGGTGGAACCCGGCAGTAATACCACTTTCTAAACTATACCTTAACCGAATAATGAGTACAGGTACCTATGGGATGTCAGTCTGGTTTTAGCGTAAATCACCAACAAAAGTTTAATAAAATCTCTACAAAACTCAACATAAGTGACTCCTTTTGGAGTCTCAGTTACAGACTGCAGAGAACCATTCAGTTCCCGCCTCAGCAGGAAATCAAGGCCCCTGGGTCACACCAAACCTTAGACATCAGATGAGCTCAGCTACACCAAGGCAGCTTCCCTATAAAGAACTAGCAAATCTTTGCCTAACACTTGTTATCTGATGAACCCACACCCCTCCCCAGCTCCCACCAGCATTTCTTTTTGAACTCAAACCCAAGCTGGTTAGTCTCCTTTCAGTTTGCCTGAATCAAGTTACTACGTCACAACTTCCTCCTAATAGCACACTACCTCGGGGTCTTGCTCCTCATACAAAACTTGGATTTTAAACCCTCCTCAATTAGAGGACAGACGAATTCTGAGCCCAGAGCTATAGGGGATCAAAGTATGGTTCAGTGGGGCGCAGTGTGCTCGACCCCCCGACGCTGGCTTTCCTTTCTCCCACTCCCCACACTTGGCTCTGAATGGCTGTTGGAGCAAACAAACAGTCACTCCGATCCCAGCGCTGGTCTGCATGACCACACAAGCATGACTCTGCAAAACTGTGCTGGCAACTACATTCACTCGTAGCAACTGAAGCAGATCAATATGCCAAAGAACCAGATCAATATGCCAAAGCAGGTTCGCCTCAGGTAGGTGGAGCTCGCACAAGCACAAAGACAAAACCACCCACTCTCAAACCCGAAGAGCTACTGGGGAGGCACCTGCACCAACTCGCCAGGGTGGTTTGTAAGGTCACAAGCACCTCAGAAAAGCTCTTTTATTCCCAGGGGAATGCCACAAATGGTAGGCCTCTCACCTTGCTGGTGTCAATCTTTATCTAAGGCCTGGGTATTCACAATGCTATAAACCAGGCACTTTGGAAGGCAGCTATGCTCACCACTATACCACCAACGCCTCGCTAAACCAGGTGAATCCACTCATTCACATAATTTGCCACTACAAAGTCCCCAAACAGAATTATTTACAGCCTGGATTTCTTTTCTCCCATTTCCATGCAGGAGGCTGGTTGTGGGACCCCGGTCTACATCAGCAATAATCCTGGCAGCTTGAGAATAAGTCGCCCATGAAATGCAGGACTGCCACATCAGGTGGCACTGCACCCGAGGGCGACAAGATGGGGAAGGAAACAAGGTGGCTGCTCTCGCCCTTACCGGGACACAAATGCTGCCTGCCCCGGAAACGAGCAAAGCTCAGACCCTGCAGTCAAGTAGCGGAGACCCTGGCACCTTGCCCAGGCATTTCCAAGTGCGACTTATTCTCCCAGGGTGAACTCAGCTCAGAGGAAGACCTGCTATTCCACTTCTAAACTCCCTCCCTCCTCCTTAAGCCTCTATGGGGTCTTCCTCCCTCAGCCTGTCCCTCCCTCCAAATAAAGGCTGCTGCTCAAGTCTCCTCCCCATTCCTATAACCCTTGGGAAGCCCTTGAGGCCTCTGAAGAGAGGTCAGAGTAAAGCAGGGGCCCCAGTGGATTTCTCCAAGACGTTGGCCATCACTCAAGTCCCCAGTCCCTCCTGTCCTGGGTGCCGAAATGCAGCCCCTCAGGGGGCTGTGTTGACTTCTTCCAAGGACACACCTTCCAGTGCCTGGAGGGAAGACCGACTTTAGGTTTTCTTGCCAAGGAAATCAAGACAGGAAAAAAGATGGGCCTCTCTCAAGTTACAAATTAAAGGACCCACCTCAAAGCCCTCTGGCAAAGTTGAAGGGAAGTGACATTGGACAGCCTTCCTAAGCCAGCCTCCCGTGCTCACTAACCCCACTATGCTGACCTGTCACATTCTTCCCGAGACAGGCAGCCGTAGCCAACCCTCACGCAGACCCGGACACTCCACCAGCTCAGTAAGGATCATCACACTTGTGTCTGCCAACAGGCCGAGTGCATCACTTGCCAGCCTTCCTCGCAGAACACAAGGGCATGGGATGAGCTGTGATCGATGGTGCACCTGTGGCTGAGGGGCCGGCATTCTGGCCTCTGCTTTAAATATGCCTGCGGAGTGAAATGGCAGCAGCTGAGGGTGTGCTCGGTTTTATTTTTTCCTACATAAAAATACACACAACACTTAAGCACCAGTATTTCCTCACGCACACTTAAGTTAATTCACAGACCAACTGGCATTCATTGAGGATCAGAAAACTTAAAGGTGGTTTGTGCAAACACTCCTGTTCTTGCTCTTA
Organism: Antrozous pallidus; assembly: GCA_027563665.1. Taxonomy (NCBI): domain Eukaryota; kingdom Metazoa; phylum Chordata; class Mammalia; order Chiroptera; family Vespertilionidae; genus Antrozous; species Antrozous pallidus. The sequence continues at coordinate 7,593,250 of CM050524.1, read as the reverse complement.
ACAGCTGGTTTATTTGACGGATGGCTTCTGTTGCCATCAGGGGCAGAGAGCGCTTCAAAATGCTCTTCGTGAAAGCAGACACACCACTGCCGAGTCACCTAGCTCTGGGTTTTATGTCATCCAAATTCCAATTATTTTCCTCTCCTATCGAACAGGCAGGCAATCTAAGATGGCAAAATCACCCTTGTTTGCTGGTAAGCTTTCATTGCAGTCATGCGCTCTCCTTTCTACCCCCCCCCCCCCCAAGGGGACAATCCCCAAGACACCAACGCACAGAGGAGCAATAGGTATGGTTGAAGCAGCGCCCATCCAAGAAGCTGGCTGTCGGCCCCGTCCCGTCCGTCTTGTCCACATTAGGGAGACAGGCCTCACCTTCTCTCCACGCTGACCTTCCACCCTCCACCTCTTCCTTCCTCCCTTCCTCCCTTCCTTCCCCCTCAATAGAGGATATGCTTAATATTTTTGAGAAGGAAAGAGGGAGAAGGGAAGGGAGGGGGAGGGGAAGAGAGAGAGAAAGACATTGAACCTACAGCCTAGGTATCTGCTCTGACCTGGAACGGACTCCACAACCTTTAGGTACCGGAGCTGACACTCCAACTGGCTGAGCTACACTGGCCAGGGCCCCGCCTCTCTCTCGCCCACTCAGTTCACTCTCTAAACTGTCTGCGTGCTGGGAACGGGCTAAGGAAGAGGGAAGCTAAGGAAGTCCTCTCCAGCCACTAATTGGGTGTGTCCAACCTATTCCAAGATAAAAGGATTACCAGTTGGTGGTGGTACTTGTTTTCAACCAAAGGAAATTAAACCTTAGGGTATGAGTTATCTGCAAAGCCACAGACTTACTACAAACACACGCTCGGGTTTAAGAAGCCGAGATGGAAGCCTCATTAAAGAGGTTACACATTAACCAACACACATCCCAAGAAGACCCTATCACCTCCACCATCGCCGCACCTTCTATATCCCCGCCTTTGGCAGGGCTTTCTGGAAGGTGCTATTTAAAATAAATGCAGATGGGTCCATTTTTCAGTTTTTGTTTTTAATAAACAACTCGTTTCAGTGTGTGCAACTGGCCCTTAAAGGGCATCGAGCCCTGGCTGGTGTGTTCAGTGGTTAGAGTGTTAGCCTGCTCACCAAGGGTCTCAGGTTCAACTCCGGTCAAGGTCACATACCTCGGTTGCAGGTTTGCCCCAATCACACATGGATATCTCTCGCCCCTCCCACATTCTCTTCCCCTCCCTCTCCTTTCCACTCTCTGAAAATCACTGGAAAAAATATTCTCGGGTGAGGATTTTAAAAAGGCATCTCATTAACCCCCATGGGGCGGAAAACAAACAGTCCCAGAAGGGCAGAAGGGCAGACATTTGGATGGCCAACCTGTGATGGTTTCTACAGGTGTGTGGACAGAGGAATCAGGAACATGGGAAAGGAGCCTGGGATATTACAACACAACAGAAAAGCCAGCAGCCACTCAGGTTTTGTTAGGAAATTAATGAACACAAAATGCTTACTGGACCCTCACATGTGCCAGGAATGGCATGGGACTCCATCCAGGACCACACTGCAATAAGGTGTCTCTACTCTCACCGACTTTACAGCAGGCGGGGAGAAGACACTGAGCAAGGAACCACAGCATGTCCCCAAGCCTCGCCTGGAAGAAGGCAGCGATTAACCTCTGCCTTGGTGCTCTGGGAAAAGCCCTTGGAGGATGTTTAACCCGAGCCCAGAAGGATAAAGTCACAAAGAAGAGGCACAGTGCACAAGCACAGGCAAAGGTCCTGCGGGAGGGAAAGCGCGGCTGGCAGAGGAAGACCCATCCTGTGTCACTCCAGTTCAGAAAGCCCTGCTGTCAGGAAGCCAGAGGACGATGGAAGACAGGAGAAAAGGGACTGAGAGCCACAGAACTTAGAGCTGAGTGGACAGGAGTCCCATGTCTGGGGCTGTGGGTCTCACACTTATTCCTCCAAAGCAGGGCCCCCGAGCTGATGAGCATGCAGACCCCCGACTCTGGCCCCACAGTCGTGAGGAATGAAAAATGCCTACTGGCTGCCATGAGGACTAACAGAGAGCCACCTGCTAGATGTACTTCACGTGCCGAGAGATCTGCCTGCGCCCACTGTAACTAAATCGGCAAGAGTGCACCTGCTGGCCTCTCCCACACACCCACTACCCAGAATCCCTGCCTCCATCCACTTACTTCAGTGGTTGGCAAACTGCGGCTCTCGAGCCGCGATTTGCCGCTCTGTTGACTAATGAGTTTGACGACCACTGAGTTAACTCATCTAGATTGGGACTACAGAGCCAGAAATAAAAACAGAAGCAGCAGGTCTGGCCCTCCACATCAGGCCCAGGATTCCAGACGCTCAGCGGGCCTCTCTCCCTCTGGTTTCTTGTTATAAAGAAAACCACTCCAAGGTCTCTGCTTCTTGCCCATTAAAAGCCACCAGGGCGATACTTTTCTTCGATTAGCTGTGTCAGCCCACACCCTGAAGCAGCCAAGTTCAATGTGTCTGCCCTCCCCCATCCCCCAACTGGCTTCCGGTCTCCAACACTTCACACCTCCTATTGTAAACCTGTCTAGAGCAATCACCAGGCCTGAGCTGGACAGCCCCAGTACTGCATTTCTGCCTCATTTATTGAGGCAGTTCAGCGGCAAAGGCAGGCTTGCCCTGGAGTTAGACCTGGCTGTGAATGGCTGTGCACAGCAAACGTCCTTAAGGTACAAGAGGGCAAATCTTCCTATCCCAGCAGAGAACACTGCCGTGAGCTCCCCAAGGCTCTGGAGCTGGACTCCCCGCTACAACAACCATGTTCTCTTCTGCAGCATTTCCTCCTTCGAGTAGGGCTACAAACAGGGCGACAGTCAACCAAAGAAACCAGGCAAGCATTGCCCATTATATTCCTACCTGAGGATCTTAAAAGTCCTAAAAGTCTTAAAAATACAATTCTGTGTACCTAAACAAGGTAAGGCTGAGAAAAGTATCTCTACCTGGGCAAAAACCCCAAACCACTGAAAATTGTACTACCTATCTCTTTTCAAAACATGCTCTGCATATAACTCAATAAAAGGACAAAGGACCCGCTTAAAAAATGAGCAAAGAAATGGAATAGACATTTCTCTAAAGACATATAAATGGCCAACAAACACACAAAAGCATCACAAGCCATTAAGGGAATTCAAATAAAAAGCCATGCTGAGATGCCACGCCACACTCTCTAGGACGGACACAATAAACAGACAAGCCCTGGCCGGGGCTGCTCGGTGTCAGCCCGAGCACTGTGGGTTGTGGGTTCAGTTCCCAGTCAAGAAGGGCACATACCTGGGTAGCAGGCTGGATCTCCAGCTCCAGTTGGGGCGACTGCAGGAGGCGACCAATCAATGTTTTCTCTATAAGTTTTTCTACCTTCTCTCCCCCAATCCCTCTCTCCTTTTCACTCTCTCTCTCTAAAAAAAAAAAAAAAGCACTGGAAAAATTTCCTCAGGTGAGGATTAACAACAACAACGAAAAAAAACCAAGTATTGGTGAGACTGCAGAGTAATGAGAACCTTCTGATGGAAATCAAAAGGGTGCATGCAACCTCTGTGGAAACCGTCCAGCGGTTCTTCAGAAAGTTCCACATGGAGTTATGTATGACCCAGCACGCCCACTCCTGGGCATCTACCCACGAGAAAGGAAGACACTTATACAAAAAGGTGTTCACCAATGTTCACAGCACCATTATTCATAATTGCCAAAAAGTGGGGAAAAAACAAAAAGCCCATTGACTAATAAATGGATAAACAAAACGCGATTTAGCCATACAATGGAATACAATTCAGTCACCAAAGGAAAGAATTGCTGATTCCAGCTGTACTGTAGAAGCGCCCTAAAAACGTTACGCTAAGTCAGTAGTCGGCAAACTGAGCCTCATTAGCCACATGCGGCTCACCAGTCGCGGTTTGCCGCTCTGTTGACTAATGAGTTTGCCGACCACTGGACCAGACTAAATGTTACCGTCTGGTTGGAAGCTGTGAGGATTAGGCAATTGTGGCATATTGTGTGCAAAGAGGTAAAGGGCAGTATATGACAGTGGTTAGCAAACTTAGTCAACAGAGCGGCAAACCCAGGCTCCAGAGCCACATGTGGCTCTGAGCCGCAGTTTGCCGACCACCTTGCTAAGTGAAAGAAACCAGACACAAAAAGCCCATCTCTACCATTCCCTTTAAATAAAATATCCAGAATAGACAAATCCAGAGAGCCAGCAAATAGATGTTGCCAGTGGGTGGGAGGAAGGGAGAGTGGGGAGGGACTGCTAATGGGTGACGAAAATAATGTTTGTACAACTCTGAATGTGCTAAAAACCCTGAATCATACAGTTTATGGTACTTAAATTGCACTTCAATAAAGCTTTTATTATGTAAAAACAAATAAAAACAAAAACCTGCTGCTTTAAAAGGGCCACCTAGCTATTTCTGTACCATGCAAATATCACCTTTTTTCTCTAACTGCTAGGAGATAAATGAAGTGGGGAGCAGGCAAAATACCCACATTTCGGATGCTAAAGCCATGATCCCACCTTCAAAAATGCCTCGCTGGCAATCTACTCCTTCCAGCTCCCTACCTCCTCACTCGCTCTGCCCCCAATCCATCCACAGGGGAAAATCTCAGCTGGAGTTGATCCTCTTGCAGAAAACAAAATTCTCAGGATTTCAAAAGAGTAGTTTTTTCTTCTTTTGAGTGATTATTTAATAAGGCTGTGGAAAACAGGGTTCCCAATGGCTAGCCATTCAAAAATTAAGAACAAGCCAAAAGGCAGACGGCAATGTCACCACAATGACGAGAGAACAAATTAGTTACATTAAGAGAAGGTCTAACTGATTAAAATCTAACCCCTTCCTGTGGTTGGGGCAGGCAGATTTTAGAATAGCAAGCTATTTCTGGAAAAGTCCCTCCTGAGGAAAAATTGGGAGGGTGGTTTCCCTTTTAGATTAAAGTTGGTTGAGGTGGATCAAAAGCAGGTATAACTGGCCAATGCACCCCACGTTCCCTCACAGGTATGTCGGTCCTTCCGGGACCAGAGCAGGTGCTTCTAACTCCCACCCCGGTACCAGGTGCTACCTTCACCAGCAAAAACCAAGTTAACTGGGAAGTCCGAAAGTCTAATGGGGCCAGGATGCTAACCAACATCAAAGGGATTCCAGCTGCTCCCCTTATGCAATAAACTTCTTTTACCCAACATCATTCACACTTTCACAGTGCAAAGTTCACTCCAATATTGGTGGCTTTCTCACTTTGTAGCCTTCTTGGCAAGTGTCCCTTGGTCTGGTTGTTCATTAATATATAATCAGAACATTAAATGCATTGTTTTGCCTTGGGGGGGAGGGGTTGCAACCAATTTAATAAAGCTGACATTGTCCCTAGGGTAGGGAACCACCTTGCAACCGACAAAGAATTCCAAGATGCAGAGATCAGACAGTCTGTACAAGTCCACACACACAGAGTTAAGTATTTCACAAGATGTTTTTGATATTTCTCCGTGGCAAAGAGGTTAAGATTAAAATGTTTATCTTACCACAGAAATTGACTGTGCACTTCTTTCCCTTTAACTCTTTCCACCCCAAGTTCATCCTCAACTTTAAAACCTTTAGAGAAAGAAGCGACCTTGCAGCAGGCAGGAGGACAAATGAAGGAAGGCCTCCAGCCAGTGGGACTGAGCCTGGATAGTTCACTACTCTTACTTTTCAGATCAGACCCACACAATGACAACTTACTTTCAAGACCATGTTTACTTTGCTGAAAGCCACATTCCAAACACACTAATTCTTAGAAGGGAAGCAGCTTCCAGTCCAACTTTGTTTATGCTCCAAGTAGGTTTGACAGAAAAACCACATCAATTTGTATTAAAATAATTTCCATTTGCTGGAAGCTATTCCTGAGGGGTTCTCCACCATGCTAATCGGCTCTGATGCCTACCAGCTGTAGGTAGGGGCGCTCGGGTACACACGCTGGCTCAAATTCCTCTCTCAGAAATACACCCTCTCTTGTATTAGGGATATATATTTGTGTTCAAGCCCAAAGTTCACAGTTAAGGGCACTAAGACAATTTATGTGCCTAACTAAGCATCAGAAAAATAAATTAAAAAATGAAATGCAGACTAAAACAACGCAATTTTCATGTATTAAATTGGCGGACAGCTACAGAAAAAAAAGGGATCTAATGTTTGTGAGTGTGTGGAGGAAATGGGCACAATTTCAACAGAAATTAGTGGCCCCTTAGGAGCAGTGGTATCAAATCTTAATTTGCATACCCAAAGCAATATGGATTCAGTAACTCATCCTAAGGAAACAAATGTATAAACATATATGTATAAGAATGTTTACCTCAGTTTATAAAACCCTTAATGCCCAGTATCAGAGGAAGTTTAATTTTGATTTACAATGTTGTTGTTTTTTAAGTTTAAAGTTGAAGAAAATACTCATGCTTTAACAGTTTATAAAAAAGCAGATATTATGTTGTATACCTGAAACTAATATAATGTTGTATATTAATTATGTTTCAATTAAAACCTTTACAAGCAAAGCAAAGCAAAATTACAAATGAATAGCAATCCTAATTTTGTTTAAACAATATTAACTCGAAACAGGTATTCAACGACAGAAATTTATACAACAAAGTAATAATTTTTATCACTGAATAATGAGATCAATTATTCTTTCTTCCTTTGTAGTTTCCTCTTTATTCAATAAACATGTCTACTAGAAAATTAAAAGTAATTAAGATAAAGGTATGTTTACTAGGCAAACAGGTCAACAACGAAAACCCTTTAACATAAAGTCAACCTCCTCAACCATCACAGCTTACTGGATACACAAAGGAGGGCCTCCCTACAGAAGCCCAAGACCGCACCACCATTAAAATACCAGGAGGCAGGCTCCTGGGCAGGAGGCCTTCCCACCGCCTCTCCCTGGCATCTCCAGGAGGCTGCCCACACTTGAGGTCTATGCCTGAAGTCCACGTCAAAAGGAGCCAGGTTTAGAAATCCATCTGCCCAAAGTCTCCTGCTGTGGAAGCTTCTGTGAATCTAAGTTGCTAGTTGGGACTGCACACCGTGGGCATGGTAACCTGCCGTTGGTGTTCTTACAGCTCGCTCTGCCAGCATAGGGGGAGAAAAACAACCGTGCCTGGTCACCCTTCTTGTCAAAATAGAGGACTAAGGAAAATAACAAAGAGCCAAGCAACCCAAACCAGCTGCCTGGCCAGAGCTCAGCATAAACTGAGCAGAATAACCACAAGGGAAGGGTGTCTAGACAGCCTCAGTCTGTGCAAGAAGCAGCTCTCCCCTGCAGTGTCAACTCTGGAAAAGCAGACTCCAAACACTGGCTCCAGCAGAGAGCAGATGAGAGCCGTGTCACAGTTGGGAAACGCACCGTGGGCTCCCCCACCAAACAACACAGAGGAGTTGTCCAGCCGCCCCCCTGCCAGGGACAGCCTCCGGGGTCCAGAAGGGAAGTGATGCCCGGACCGCGCTTCAACTGGAGAGGAGATTCAGTTACAATCCTTGGATGCAGGATTTAAAAGCCACCTTCCCACAACAGAGGCACTAAAAGACTGCCCATTCTATTTGCTGCTTCTTCCTGCCTTTCCATTCTTCTACCTTTCTCAACACTAGTATTTGGTGGGGAGTGGAGGAAACTATCAGAGGAGGCATTTTTAGGAAATTTACAAATAGGTGAGCCTCTGGGAGGCCCGAATTATCCTACTGCTAAGTGTCATGGGAAGGTATTTCTATAGGATTCATAGGAACACACAAAATGAATACCAATAGCTCTGTCTACTTTGGTATCTGTAGTGGCAACGAAGGCATCCGTCCTAGGCTTTGTGCTAGATTCTGGGAATACAATGGTGGATCAGAAACAAAGCCAGTCCCTGCCTTCAGCAAGCTTACGGACTAAACGGGCAACAGACAGCCACCAAATATCCTATGAAACTTCTAGAAAGGACTGCAGTCCTCAAGCAAGAATCTAACCCAGGAAGGTCACACAGGTTCCAGGGAAAGAGACCTTGAAGGGGGATGAGTAGGAGTCTACAAGGCACAGAGGAAGAGCATTGCTTCAGGCAGAGGGGACAGGATGTAAGGGACATGTGACCTGCACAGTGTTATAAGAACCTAGAAAAAGGTCCCGCATTGTGGCCAGGGCACCTGGAGCCAGCCAGGAAGGAATGATGAAGGTGGTGAGGTGGCTGGGCAGCCAGAACCTTGGGCAATGGGAATCATGTGTTCCAACTAGTGACCCCTGCAAAGACCCCTGTGGCTAAAAGGGAAGTAGAACAGATGTGAGTAAAAAGCTCTCCATTTCCCTTAAAGTCTACATAACAAACAGAAAAAGTGTAGAAGAATTGAACATCAATTTACCATGCAGAATCACTGATGAATTTCACTATTCTTCCTTTCATCTATCTCTGCTGTGGTCCTTTCATAAAGGAAAGGTGGGGGACCACATCCCCCTCATAGGGCCACACGGCCCAAAGCATGTCCAGGATTTCAGGCAGCATAAACTCCATCAGCAGGCTAAACTGTTTATATGTTCTGGAGTTAAAAATACACCAAGTCAGGTCAGCGTTAACACCAAGGCCTTATCGCCAAGGCTGTTTGTAAGCGGGTTACACAAGGCCAGCCTAGGACTCGCCCATCTTTTAAATGTGCCTTAATCTGCAAACTAAGGCTACATGGGTAAGATTATAATAAAGCCACCAAATACACAGGCATTTGAGAAAAACACTTTCCAAACCCAAGGATACTTTACTGTTTATAAATAGTTTACTTTTCCTGATCCCCAAGCATATAATATTCGCAGTTGCTCCAGAAACCAAAGAAACATGGAGCAGGAACACAAACCACAACCTAACAGAAACAATAAACAACAGATGGAGAGACATATGCCATCCCCCCTTCGCCAAAGGGGCACACCAAAAATGGGTTCTGACACCCCAGCCTGCCAATAAGGACGCGTGCTCTGCAAGAGGCCATGAAGACACCGTTGGGAGCACTGCTCCACCAGAGCTGACTGGCCAATCACGGCCTCAAGGAGCTCACCAACTGGCAGAAGAGGCCAGTCAAACACAGGAAGCAGAGAGTACTAGTCTTGCAGTGTTCTTTCCAAACAGATCCTGCAGAGTCAGGCTGGATGGCTAACTCTGGCAAGTGCTAGACCCTGTGCAAGCTAGTCACCCCTCTGGCCTCATGTACAGTATGGAAATGATATATTTCATAGAGTTAAGATGATAATTACATTAGTTAATGTACTGCAAAAGGATGAACTGCCATTACCACTATACTTATAATAATTAACCTTCCTCAGGCTTCTGCTATGTATTGGGCTCTCTTCTAAATATTAAAAAGTATTTCAATGTTGTCCTCATAACAAGCTTAGTGAGGTGGACACTTCAATTATCCTTTGAACATAAGAGGAAACTGAGTCAGGGGGAAGCTGAGTCAACTGTCCAAGGTCACCCAGGAAACTGGCTCCAGAGCCACTGTGCCACCACAAGTATGATTGCTTCGTGTCCGCCGTCACCACTCGTCACCATGCCGCAGAAGGAATGGGGCTCTACTGAGGCAGGGACACAGCCTTCCCTTCCCAGGAGACCCTGCACACTGCACTCTCTGGGCTCTTCCTTGGTTAACAACTTGAACTTATTTGAAGAGTTCAAGACAAACTCCAAAACAAAGTCCTACTTGCTTTAAGTAAGTTCTAATGATTCTGATTATTTAATATTCATGAAAAATGTTTAAATGCAATTTGTCCCAAAACCAAGGGGAGTGGGTCCTCACTAAGTGTGGCTGTCACACTGCTTCCCCTACATGGACACGTCTATTTTCAGTATCATAATCTCAATCTAATTATTCAGCCAATGTTACCTTAATGCTCATTTTTTAAAAGTCTGACTAGAATTCTCCAACTACACTGTAACTTTAAGCTTTTGTGTTTCTTCTACATTTAAAAGAATGCCATTTCCCAATCTATAACTCCCAGATGCAGAATTCACAGATGATTCATCTCACAGAACAAGTGTTCAGAGACATCAGCTCCAAATAGAGGGAAGACTTGGAACCCTCCACTCCCTCAAAGTAAGAGCTCGCCTAAATCGGTTTTTCTCAGCAAAGTTTGTTTTCAATTACATTTCCAAGTTCTTTTAACAATAACTGCCTGGCGTCTGGCACCAACACATCTGACTCTTTGAAGTGGTTCTCAAGCAGAAAGTAGAAAATAAGGAGAGAAAAGAGAAAGGAAGACCATCCATAATTTTTGTTTTGGGTAAAATATTCCCTGCAAAAGTTCTCTCTGATATGTAACCTCAGACAATCCAGCAGCTAACCTTCTCACGGAAAGCCAGCCAGCCCTGCACAGAGCACGGGGGACTGAAGAAAGCCTCTGAAATCATCCTGTCACCATCCCTGGCTCGTCACGGCAACACAGGCCCTGAGCACAGAGAAAATGCCCCTTTACTCCTGATAGCTAACTCCCACAACACAGGTCCATAGAGGGAATCACACTTGAGGAGCAAACCTCGGAACCTCTTTGGAAAAGGAAGAAAAGCGTGGGATCGTTTCTAACACAGAAAAAAGTACCAGGAAGCAAAGTCACAGGCAATAAACAAATCATTAGCAAGGGATTCTCAGGTACATGAAACTGAACAATCCTGCTGCTTTCAAGTCTAAGTGGAGAGAAAAAACAGATCTGTGAAGTTACCTAACCAGACAGACTGACAATCCTCCGGGAGAGGATTAGATGAAAAAAACAACCCACAGAATGAGGGGAAGCGCTAACAGAGAGTGCCCGACACTGACAGAGGCTCTGGGAGGATGGAGGGCTTTGGGCCTATTTTGATCTGAGAAAGCACATGGGAAAAGGCCATCTTTAGGTCTTGAAGGGAGAATTTAAAAAAGAAAAAAAAAGTCTAGTTCTTTGGATTATTTGCTTTAGTACTAAATTAGCTTCTAATTCCTGTTAAACTTCCTGTCAAGAAATTCCAAACCACTAAGTGTGCCTCTAATTTCACTGCATTCTAGCTGTATTCCCAAAACCAGGCTCCAAATTCCAAGAATTTGTTCTAAAAAAAAAGGGGGGGGGGGGGGGAGATACAAAGGGTCCACCTTGTGGAAATTTACATAACAAAGCATGTAAAGGTGGCTGTTCAGAACACAAAAGGCTTCTAGTCAGCAGGATAGATCAAGTCTTTTAAGGAGTCCAGTTATGATAGGGAGCATGATTTCACAAAAACAGTTGTTTGACCAAGAGGAAACCAATGAAAACCCAGGCAGGACAGATGTGGTAAAAATCTGACACCCCAAAAAGACCAAAATTGGATCCATCAAGCTTCTGGACTGCACGTATTAAGCTACTGAGTCGTCACCATGAAAGGTAGACACGAAAGATCTCCGGGGTAAAGAGCTGCAAGCTTCTCTGAAATCTGCCATCCTCCTGCACAGTCAATGGTGAGAGCCAGCTTAGGAGGAGACACACAGCAAGGTGTGCAAGCTGCCCTTCCTTCGGGGTCACTACTGAATATGCGTCGGGGGCCCACCCAATCACTCAAGGCAGTTTATCGGCATCACCTATAACTGCACGCATCCCAACCAGGCACTGCAGGCCGACTGGAGAGATGCTGCCGGCAGTGGCCCTAAGAAAGGCAGAGATAGGTGACTCTTTGGGAAAATGTGCCTTTCATCAAGTCTTACAAAGGAAATCAAGGGTCTACAGTAGGTTTGCAGCAGTTTTCAGTCCTCTTTGGGCCAGAGGGGAAAAGGAGGCACCCCATCAAAAAAAGAATACCATGGAGTACTTTCTCCTCTCAATGACACCACAATGACCTGCAAAGGACCCTCCCTGAGAGTCCCCCACACACCCCTCTGTCCCTGTGCTACCCAGGGCATACACCTGAAGATTCCACTCAGAAGCACTAACCACTCAAAAATTATTTTTAAGTAAGTATTCTACACACGCAGACCCATTCACTAATTCTTACCATCCAGTGAGTACTAAATGTATTCATTCCTTCTTTGCTTCAATTAGGTTAAAATCACAAAACCTGAACACGAGGAAGTCACACAGCCAGGAAAGGAATTTAACTGCTTCACCCAGTGGTCGGCAAACTGATGCTCGAGGGCCATAGCGGTTTGCCACTCTGTTGACTAATGAGTTTGTGGACCACTGGGATTGGAGCTTAATCACAAGGAACAACAGCAGCCTGTAATTATTGGAATGGAGTCTAGTCAGTGGCCAGCAAACTCATTAGTCAACAGAACAGTAAACCGCAGCTCGTGAGCCACATGTGGCTCGAGCCGCAATTTGCCGACCACCTGCTTAACCCAGTCACATTGCCAAACAAAACCCGAAGATCTCTTCACCTAGCCATGGGCTACTTTCCCATCCTAATACATTCTCCCCTTCGTAACTTGAAGAAAATACTTTTTCCTTTTTAAGCCAGTAGTTTTATTCCTGTTTGGTCAAGAACTCTTTAAAAATGTAATGAAAATGTGGGCATAAGGATGAACTGAGTTCTAAGACCTCACATATAATCAAGTTCCCCAGACACCCCCAAAAATAAACAATATTTACCAGTCTTTAAGACAGTCTGGAATTCAATATACTTTAATCACTTCTAAGTACTGTTCCAAGTGAACTTGTGAAAGAATCCAAAAATCTCCATAGAAGAGTTCCTGATTTTCTCTTGGGCAGAGCACACCCCTAGATGATGCCAAACCACCGTGGCCAAGAGTCCTACACAGACACCAAACCTGAGAAAACGTTCAGAGGAATTTTGGATGGGGCAAACCTTAATGCAAAACATTTTAGTTTGCTTTCTGGATCTCCTCTCCTCCAAACTCAAATCGGAAGGAATCCCCGTCCCACTCTGGCTGCAGCGGCAGCACCCATCATTTCTTGCATCAACAACCCACTCCCAGGGAGTAATGAGCTCCCCTGGCTGTTTACTGGCTTTGCCAGCACTGGGAGCTTGTGTGCCAGAAACTCACCAGCCCAGGTGGAGGGAGAAAATCACACACACATACGCAAAAATGTTTTAATGAACTAAAATGTAGGCAAGATGCATGGAGCTGACCTCACTGCTGAAATCAAATGAAAAATGAAGTTCTCCCAATTTGCAAAACAGAACTTAAGTTCCTACCTGGAACTTCTCAATTGTAAGTTTTTCCCCCCATAAATTTTTTAAGACACTTTGGCATGTGCTTCCACTTTTCTAAACATAGAATCTACTGTAAGATGGTATCTAATTAAATATCACATAAACATAATTAAGCTTAATATAGCCATAAGTTGAACGTGACCATGTTGGACAGCTTTTAAAACCACCGGACACTCAATCTATATGAAATTGCGATTTTCACAAATAGAATATGGAAATCATTCTATAAACTAGGCTGAAGTGAATGGAACTTGGATGATAGGAGACTCATTCCTAATTAAGCTGGAGCCATCATGAAATCTAGTCTAAAAGGGGTCCTAACCAACAAAGTAACAGGCTGTGGAGAAATTAAACAGACAAAACCATCCTGCAGCTACTTCAAAAAAAGCATTTTCAAATCTGTGAGAAGTTTAAATCAAGCACAGAGGGTTCCAGGAACCCGGTTCTTTGCTTTTGGAGGACTTTCTTACAGAGTGCCTCAGACTCTATTTAAAGCAGCCTCAAGTAGCCACAGCTGGAGGGTCCGCCTTGCAAAGTAAACAATAGTTAACTCAATTCAGACTCAGGACTTAACTACAACCAATGGCTAATCATCCCTCTATTAAGTAACAATATCTGAAAAATCAGTTTTTAAATGACCCATTCGTAAGTATGTGTGTTCACTAATGGATTCCAATCAACAATTAATAATAGCATAGTAGAAGCCTCCCAATTAAGAACTGTGAGGAAAGAGGAAAGTTCATCAGAAACAGGGTCTGCACAAAGGCTCCAGAACAAAAGAACTCTCTCCGCCCTCCCGAAGGGAAAAAACTGTACTCTGAAAACATAAATTAAGAGTGCACGCCATAGGGGCTCAAGAAACATTCTGTAAGTATACTGCTTACCAAAATTCCCTTTGCAAAAAAACATTGAGAAGCTGATTGTTTTTTCAAAAAGTTCAAATTCACGTTTCTTAAAACATGCTTTTTAGTGAATTGTATAAATGATTTATAACTCATAAAGCTGTTAATTTATTTTTAAAAAACCATATACATTTACAAATAAAACTATATGCTTGGAAGTCCAGAAAAATGGAGGTGTAGGTGTACTGGGGTATAGATCAAACAAGAGGAGCCAAGGGTTGATTCCTAAAACTGGGGGATGGTACAGAGTTCATTATTCTGTCCACTTGTGTAGATGTCTGTTATCCCCAGGGTAAAAGATAAGAAGAAAGGAAGCAATGTCCCATACTAAGAGAGTGAGTTTACACAACTAGCTGGCTGCACATCTAATAATGGTCCCTTAATTCAGAATTTTGTTTTAAACCAGATTTTTCAGATCTTCTCCTCACAAGAGAAAACGCTCCATCTCCAACAGCTGACCTCCCGTCAGAGGCAGCCGGCACAGCCGGGGCAGAGCCCAGCCTGCGGGTTTCTTTTCACTCCCCTCCCCCACCCAAAAGAGCTGAGACTTGAGGTACAAATGCTTCCACAGGCAGAGCACTGCAAATACAAGATTTGGAACTAAAGCGAGATTATCTGTCCCCCAGTTCAAAGGCTCAAGCCTTCTCAGGTGTCTAAGAGGCTACCATCAAGTAGTTAGCCCAGTGAGAAGGAAATGTCAGTGTAATGTATATTCTGTCCCAGTAAGGGGCAAATTATTTGAAGGGCAAATTGTAATTTGGTGGAAGAAGAAACAGAAAGGAAGGGGGTGGGGAGACACCTGCTAAATGCTACACAATGGAGCCTTAGAAGATGAAGTTGCGAGATTCTTTTTTTAATCAGATTTTAAAAATCTATTATTTCCACTTTGTTTCTCAATAACCAGCTAATTCTGCTTGCAGGTTAGACCCTCATTTCATTCATTTCTTACTAATAATATGAGATCTTGAGAAAAAAAATACTTGCACATCTTAAAAGATTAGAGAACTGTTCACTATAAAAATGTAGAGCAATGCAGAATGCTTAAAGAGACAGGCCATAGTTTCTTTAAACTCTCTGGCACCTTTTGCCAAAACAAACTGAACAGGCAGTGATTGGAACCTGCATCCTGGTTCATAAGGAAACCAAGATGTACTAGACTTTCAGGGATGGATGGGTTTGGTTGTTGGCACAATGAGCTTTACAGGTTGTGCTAAATTAAACAGGAAAGACGCTAACAATCAGAGCTGTTCATGTGGGCAGGGCTGTGAGCTGTGGCCATTCTCTGAGGAAGGGACCCAGAGGAGCCAGGGCACATGGCTCTTCAGGTGGCACCCTGGCCCAATTCCTCAAATGACTCGGTGCTCACTGCCATGGTCCTCTAAAAGTTACCTTAAGACTGCAAGAAAACAAAACAAAAGAAAAATGTCAGAGCTCTCCAGCTCTCTGCATTACAACCCAACAGTTGCCTCTGCTCATACCTCTCCCTCCCTCAAATATTTCCAAAGAGAATTGGGTACAGTGCAGGGTTTAGCTGGCCACAGCCCGTAACCTAACCCAGGTTTGGAGGAGCACACCTGCATCTTTCGGAGTTATTGACAGAGAGGAGTTACTTGCATTTCGGTCGGGCTCACTTTCAATGAACTCCTGGGAAATAATAGGATAAAATTATTAGTTTAAGGGCCTCTGACTTCCCTGCCTCCTTCCCACACCCACCTCCCAAAAGAATAATACTAATAAAAGTATTTGTGCAACTGGAATACATCTATAAACCACCTCCATAATTTTTGCTAATTGTATAATTTATTGCAACTGTTGATAGCTTCCCGCTTGTCCATCTGAGCTTCACAGAATTCACTATTTCTCTCCATACATATCACCAAAAGCCATATTCGGGGTAAGCCCGGCCACCATGCCCAACCCAAAAGAAAAGAAGCCTTCATATCAGAAAAGTAAACTTTCCCCAGGAAAGCCTTTGTCACCAGGAAGTCTAGGAGAGTCTGGCCATGAGAGAGGATCATTTGATCTACTGTGGCCTTAACTTTCAAACTGCTCCGGAGTCATCAGTCAGCAGACGACCCGCCCACACTGGGAGTCGGGCTAAACACGTGTCATTCTAACTCTGTCCTCGCAGCAGCTGTTAAGACAGAATATTAGGATTCCCTTTTAAGAAACAAAGGAAAGGGTTCTGCCCCAAATCACACACATTGCTGCAGGGTGGTGGGGCCAGGAATGGACCCTAGAAATAATTTTCAATTCTTCACCACTATTGCTAGTGAAGGGTGTGCACTCCATGTGATCACTAAACGAGAACACCCCCATTTAACAGAATAAAGGTGAAGAAAGCCTCACCCTCACCCATTCTTTGCCCATCAGTAACCCAAAGCAAGATGTGGGTACAGCTGGGCAGTAAACGCCCATGTAGAGGACACGAACAGCAGGAAAACGAGTAACAGGTGTTTTAGAAAATATGGTGACTTTTATAAACAGACTAGGTTTATGGCTTGTGTTTCAGAAGACAATGTATATAAGGTATCTGGATAGAAACCACCTATAAAGTATTAAATTATATAAAACATAACAGTATATTAACATGTACACCATAAAGCTTTTAGATAAGAAAAATACATAAGCACAGCCCTCCAAAGAAACAAACAAAAATATATATATAAATTGGCAACCCCAATTGGACCTTATACAAACCACAGTTTTCATTTTTTATACAGTCTTTATCCATGCATTTTGCTTAAAGACAAGGAATAAGTTCACTAAAACATTTCTCAGCCTGTCATAGAATTGGATAATTAATTGGTAAGCTTGGATAGCTATGCTATACTCTACAGTTATACAAGAAATAAGTGCAGGTTCCAAACAAGTCAACTATTGTGGAAATTTTAACTTCTGGTAATTCAAATCCTACTTCTCTGCATGGAGAGATGACAGCAGATCTGAATTGCTCACCAACTCCCACACACCCCCGTCCCACGCGAAATAAAAGTAGGAGACCAGCACATTACTGACACACAACAGGGACAGAAGCAGAGGTAGATTGACTGGACCCCACTGCCTCAATGTCATGCTTAAGTTCCTGAATTTCCCACAGGACAGGGAACATTGGGGATTTTTAGATACTTCTCATTCCTCTGGCTGGCAATGTTTTCTCCACCCTCCTCCCTCTTGTCTCAAGGCACTGCCTTCTGCCTTTGAAACTGCATCCATTGTAAACAGCTCTGAATATTAACACAGCCCAGAGTCCTGTTGCTTTTAAAAGACCCCCAGGGTTTCAAATTGCAGGGTTTCAAATTGAGGAGGGGGAAGTCCCCAGTGAGTAAATGCCACCAAGCTCATTCAAAGAATTGAAAATCAGGCTTGCTCAAGAAGCTTAAAGTAGTTCAACTTATGGGGTATGTCAGAGGCATCTCTGACAAACAAAAAAAAAAATAATTAAAAAGTCCTCGAACAACCAATATTCCTTACTGCTTATAGTGACTTTCAATTCAACGAGTCCCTTTTCTAGATGCCTTTACCTGTGAATATCACTTTTAAAATAACCAGAGGCTATTTTAAACAACCTCCTTCCGCCTTCCTGCTAACAGAGCTGCAGAGCTTTAGCAGGTGCACAGAATTGGTCTAGGTGAATGTTAAGTCACACGAAACCCTCTGCTCTCTCGAATTCCTGTCCACCCTGAGAGAGAGGGTGCTGAAAAGACTTTGCACCAAGGAGACACCTCTGCAGAATGGAGGGGGGGGAGGCGACTTTCATTATGAGCATGTGTCTGAGGGAGAGAAAGGTCAGCCAGAGGCCATTCCGCTGCTCAGGGAAGGCTGCATGAGGAACCCAGGCAAAGGCATTAACACTGCAGGGGGGACCCTCGGGCCTGAGGAAGAGAAGAGCTGGGATGCCCCACAGTGGGGCGTCCCTTAGGAGCCAGCTGTGTCTTCATCTTTATCAAGGTGAAGTATTGCTGCCAACAATACATTAAAAAATCAAATGTAATTATGGAAAGAGATAAACACAGTTCTGTTTAAAACCGTCCCTTGAACACGAGGCAAGAACAGTTCTGACACCCTAAAGGCAAGAGGGACACTGTGCCAGCACAGCTGGGAGTGGGGGGTGTCTCTGAGCACTCAAAGAGTAGATTTTACGGCTGTGACTTCATGTCAGGGGACTTTCTCTCAAGGCAACCAATTTCATTTGGCAGAAAAGGTGTCAGGGAACTTGTTACCCGCAGGTGTGCAGGAGCAGCAAGGCCATGCTTCTGACACTTGGCGCCAAAGGCCTCGGAGCTCCGGCTGAAGCAGAGCTGTGAAAGCCCTCTCGCCTTTCAGATGTCCTCTCTGAAGTTCCCCATGTGCTACTCGGAACCACCCTTCGCCCATCCGCCAGGGAGGAAGATGTTCATTGTCTCCTGAGCCCTTGTTAAACCATACAGAGCCGTAACACTGAAACACGCCGGAGGAAAGGAAGACCTCAGGACAATCTGGACAGTGATCTACTGAAAAAGCACACACTCAGGAATCTGGGTTCCTGAACAACTTGGTCATCTGCATTTTAAATCTAATTTGCATAAACAGGATGGAAAGTATTCCCCAAAGTTTTAATTCACAGCACCCTGCACACCTGGGCCTGGAAGCACAGCTGTACAATTTGAAAGACAAAGGACCTCTTTGCTTCACAACTACACAGGCAACCATGCCTTGTGTGTTTTTCCTAAAGTAATCATAAGCGCCACTTACATACCCAAACCGTGATTTAAGGCACGCGGATTTGGTACCACAAACACATAAGGAGACATAATATAAAGGCAGACAAACACATTCCTCTTCGTGTGGCAGAGGATAACCAATCTGGTCCTGCACAGTGACTGTCCTGGCTTCTGAATGCCAGGCTGTCTTCCTGCCACACTGAGAATCAGGAACTGCTTCTCCAGAGTCCCCTTCTTTCCTGTCACCATCCTCCTGGGCCATCATGTACCTCTGAGAGCAGTTAGGCTAGCAACCCTGTGCTGCGCTGTGCCACAGGTGAGAGTCTAAGGCATGTTGTATTTAATACTTCTTCAACAGTTTCTGAAGCCATGCTCTCAAAAATAATTTCAAAGAAAGCAAATATCTGAATTCTAAGAAGTTAAACTTCTAAGTTTCTGGGAAGTTAGAATAAGGCTTGGCAGTGCTTGGTGCCAGTTATGAATGTGCTGGCTGGACTATGCCAATCTCACCTACGTAACGGGATGGCAGACTCAGTTACAGCTCGACGGCCACCACTATAGTTACTGTGCCGAGTGACTTGTCCTCAGGCTCAGGACAACTCCGTTCCTTCCATTCAAACTCACTTACATTCACCATTAAAGAGTTCTGCTTTCCTTACGCTAGGCCTAAGAACAACTCCAAAAGTAGGTGTACTGTTTATAAAAGCCCCAACCCTACCCCCCCAAAACACAAAAGTTCCACAAAGCCACAGGTCCCTTCTGTCTCAAACCCACACCACAGCCTGAAATTGATTGAATTAGCTGCGGTAAATCTTATTCATGGGGTTATAAATTAGGTCAAAGCACTTTCTAGATGCAATATAGACTCAAAGGATATAAACTGGGTGAACTACAACATATTTTATTATAATATATACAGAAACTTTCTCCCTGAAGTCTTGCTAAATCTAAACCATATATATATATATATATATATATATATATATATGATGGAAAATTCAGAGTAAGACTAATGATTTAAATGGAAAATCAAAAATCTAGAGGAAAAAAACAAAAATATTAGCCTGATTATTTTAATCAGAAAAATAATAACTTCCCAAATTTTCAAAGGATCCCCATTTTGGTACTGAAATTGTATAGCCAGAAGTTACACTCATCTTAAAATCTCATCAGTTAACACTATCATCGTTGCAATCAAGTCTACTGAAGCTCCAAACACCCCATTTGGTATTTATGGATCATCACGTGTGAATAAAAGAGAAAAGACTGCGGCTCTAGCTAGTTTGGCTCAGTAGACAGAGCATCAGCCTGGGGCCTGAAGGGTCCCACATTCGAGTCCTGTCAAGGGCACATGCCTGGGTTGCCAGCTTGATCTCCAGTTGGGGGCATGTGGGAGGCAGCCAATCAATGGTTCTCTCTCATCATCTATGTTTCTCTCTCCCTCTCCCTTCCTCTCTGAAATCAATAAACATATTTTTTTTTTATGAAACAGAGAAAAGACTGCAGTTTTACAGGTATTTATTTATGCCATGTAAAACATCCTAGGCAGCAGGATGCTTAAAAAAAAACAGTAGATGTGCTCAAAAAATTAAAAGGCAAGGGAAAGTGGATTTTGTGACCACAGGGAAAGTGCAAATGAGAGGACACCCTGTCTTCTCTCTCAGGGAAGTCTCCACTTCTGAACGAAGCGCCTTTCCCACAATGCCACTGGCACATGACACTGGGAAGCACTCTTCCAAAAGGTGGACACTGAAGAGTTCTTCTCATTCTGCCCACATGACCTTTAAAAAAAACTACCTTAAGAGCATGTAAAGAACAAAGCCACAGTACCTCAGACAGCCCCGACTAAATAAAATGCTCCCTAAGTGCAATGTCCTCACAGTACTTGACAGGCCACTGCCCGTGTGAAAACCCGCACGGTGACCTCTGGCTTCACCAAGTCACCGAACTCCACAGCAGCAGCAGAATATGGAAAAGAAAACCTAATCCTAACTGAGAGGCCCAGCTTCAGAACTCTGCAGTCCTTGATCGCCCAACAAGTGTGCACTGTGGTCCATGGCAAACCTGGGCCCCATCTTCAGAGGCACAAGATCTTCACAAAGAAGAGGAATTAACTCCTCTTGTTCCCCACCACAGCAGCCGATATCCCGCCACATTTTCTTAGGTCAGCCGCGGGTGTTGGTTAAAACTTGTCACCAGCTTCCTTTTCCCACGGCAAATGCCATGCAGGAGGTTCCCACTGCGCCTCTGCCATGCTCCAGGGAAGACTTCTCATTACTCAACTGAAAAGCGGACTGCTCGAGCCAGGCTTTCTGGAAGGCACTCGGTTCTACAGAGATGCTAGTAACTGAAAACGGAACAGGATTTCGACTCACGGACCTGACTATTGAAACGTGTAATAAGTTATACTCCACCATGTTTACAAATGTCTATTTTTCCCTGTCAACGCTCCTTTAAGAAGTGTCCCACCAAGTCCTACAGGCCAAAAGCCTAGCAACACAGAAGAAAAAGCTCCTTTTGGGTGAAACAACTTGCTTAAACCAACCGAATCCCTGACACCCTCTCCTGAAGGAGCACTACTCCAAAACTAACTGGCACATTTATAAAGCAGAAAGGCTAGAGGGCGGGCCTCCCCCACTGGATCACCGAGCCCGCGGAGGCCCCGGGGAACAGGCAGGAAGGTCTGGAACACAGTTCCCTGAAGTGCCCACCAAGCAGAAAAGGACAAACTCCCAGCAGTCACAGATTTCCAGGAACTCTCAGGGTCCTCTTACTTGGGGGTCCCCCAGAGAAGGCTGCTTTCTGCCCTGGAGTGAGCCAAGTCACTAATAAAAAATGTAAATGCAAGACTGGAGCCAAGAGTCACCTTCATTCATTAGCCACTGGAAGGCTGAGGAGCTGACACCGACGAGCTGGATTACAGGAGTGGGGAAAACCCAGCCCCGCAGACAGACCTCCTCACTCGCCCCTCCAGATGTTCCCACTCCCCACCCACACGCGTACGGAGCAATACTCACCTCCGGCCTCCCTCATTCACGTTTACCTCCAGACCCTGACACGCTCCCCCACTCCCAGGGCGCCCTCCGACCCCGCTCGTTCACCTCTAGACCCCGCAAGCACCCTCCTCTCTCCTCCAGACCCTCACTCATATGCTCTTCTCCTGCAGGCTTCTCCCGCCCGCCCTCCTCTCTTCCGAACCCTGAGCACGACCTCCCCATGGCAATCCGCGCTAAGTTTTCCAGGCCACCCAACTTCACAGGCCCCTAACAGACCCCGCACAGGCTCCCCAGAAGCCTCCCGCCGCTCCAGCCCCCAGTGACAGCGCCCGGGACGCGGCAGCGCGGCGCGGCACTCACAGGCTCCGAGTCCAGGCGGGCAGGTCTCCGGGCAGCGCCGCCAGTCCGCGCCCGCCGCAGTCCAGCGAGTCCCCGGCGCAAGTGCAGGCGGCGGGGCAGGGCGCCCGGCCCGTGGCCCCGGCGGGCTCCGGCCGGAGCAGCAGCAGCAGCAGCAGCAGCAGCCAGGGGAGCAGGCGAGGCGAGCGGCGCGGGGCTCCGAGCGCTCCCCGGACCGGCTGCGCCATCTTGTCTGGAGCGCGGACTCCGGCGCGGGGCTGCGAGGTCGGGACGGCCGCGGCGCAGGCGGCCCGCGGGTTCCTTTCGGCACTAGGCTCCGCGCCGGGGCATGGCCACCGGCGCAAGTCCTCTCAGCAGCGACTCGGTGCTCAGCGGGGCCTCTGTGCCCGGCAGCGCCCGGAGGGGGCCGCGAACCCCGCGCCCGTGCTCGCTGCGAACCCCACGGTCGGGGCCAGGGGCGCTCGGCAGACGCTCCGGTCCTCTCGCCGCGCTGCCGGCCGGCGCCCGGCTCCCGCGCACGCCAAGTGCCGCCGCCGATGGAGGACGGCACTCAGCCGCGCAGCCCGGGCTCTGCGCCCGTGGGCATCTTCCTCGAGGCTCCGACTCTCGCAGCAACCGGGGCCGGACGAGCAGCAGCCCCTGCTCCGCTCCGGGGCGGCGCGCCCGCGGTCCCGGGCTCCAGACCGAGCGCGCAGTCCGGACAACGCCAGGCTCCAGCTCGCTGCGCCACGAGAGCCTCGCCCCCTCCCGCCGCCCGCCCACCAGCCCCGCTAGTCCGAGCCCTGCCCCCGCCGCTCGCCGCCTCACACCCGGGCTCGGCGCCCCGCGGCCTCCAGCCGGCCCACGTTGGATGCTTTGCCACGGCGCCCCGCCACGCCCCGCCTCCTGCTCGTTGGCTGCCGGAGCCCCAGGCGGCCAGCACGGGCGACCGTTGGAGCGCTCACCGGGATCCCGCCTCTCCCGCCTCTCGGGCCGCCCCGCCCCGCCCCGCCCCGCTTTCTTTTCCCACCCGAGGTGTGAAGGGCTGGGGGGGCCTGGGAGGGGAAAGGGAGAGCGCCCTCCGGCTCTTAAAGGGGACGTGCTGACCCTGGTGGAGAAAGAAAATTGGTTAAGAGGTAACGGGCTCCCCACCACACCCCCCCACCACCCTTTGGAGCCTACTGATCCCAAGGTTTCTTTCCTCCTCCCTGGGCTGGAAACAAGGCCAAAGATTTAGATTTAGAGCAAATCCGCACTAGTTTTCCTGGTGTCTTCTAAGAGCAAAGGCACAGATTTAAAACTTGACAAATGTCCTCCTACCAACCGGAGCATCTTTCATTATTTCATTAGGAGTGACAGCCTTCCTCCTGGCAGCGCAGGAGCTCCTTTCTGCTCCTGGCTTGTTCTTGACCTCTTAAATCCAGCACCATGCCCTTGATTACCAAATGAATGTGTACTGCACTCCCACCCCCATCTCCATCTCACCCACCCATGCCGCCCCAGTTCGTTGTAGGGCAGTTCTGGGGTTACTTTGTTTGTTTGCTTGTTTATTCGTTTGTTTAAATCAAAGGTTTCTTTAAAGCCAGTTTTCAAGAAGCTATAGATGAAGTACTCATAAAAGAGTAAAAAGCTCCTAACTTTGAGGTTTACAGTAAGGTTGGAACATAGTAACCAAGTGTCATGACACTGCATTGAAACAGCAAGGCAGGCACCTGCTGAGGGGACGTATACACAGTGAAAGGGGTTGGGGGAATTAGCACAGAAATACATATAACTGCCCCTCTGGCCGTTTTGTTTACTGGTGTCTGTCTCATATCCCTTCCCAGGAGAATGCAAATTTCATGCACACACTGTCAGGAAAGTTAAGCAAGCTGAGTCTGTTGAAAAACATTTACTCCAGCAAATAAAATATAACTTCTGATTTATGAAAACAAAAGGGGAGGAGATATCTCTCAGGAAGAGAAAGCACAAAATGTTTAAAGGGTTTTGTTCTGTTTTTGACACATTCCGAGGGGAGGTGCTTTAATTGAGATGTCAAACTTGCCCTCAGCCAAAAAAGCACCACTTTTCTTTAACCAAACTTGGGTTTGGGCTTGATAGTTGAGAGGTTGCTGTTTTCTTTTTATTCTTCCTCCCTTTCTTTTTACTCCTTTCCTTTCTTCTGATTCATTATGCTATCAGATAATGGTAAAACATTTCTCTCCCCTTCCCTCTCTCTTCCCTTCCCTCCCCTCCCTCCCTCCTTTCTCCTCCTCCTCCTCCTCCTTTCTCTCTCCCCCTCCCTCTCCATCTCCCTCTCCCTCTCCCTTTTCTTCTCCCTCTCCTTCTCCCTCTCCCTCTCCCTCTCTCCCATCATCTCAGCATTCATGCCCAAAGCAATGCTCAAATATGTGAGTAAATAAATCCAAACATGATTCCCAAGAAGCATTATCTGAAAAATACTGCACCTGACTCAGTCTACCTAGGGCTTTAACCAGCTTTGGTGTTTCATTTTTAATCCACATAAACATAAACCTTCCAACTAGACAAGAAATATAACTCTTTGTTGTAATGCCTTTTGGTAAAATAATAAGAAGCAGAGGAATGCAGTTTAAAGGACTCCAAGTTTATGAAGTCCTCCATATCAGTGTTTCTTAAATTTTCCCAGGCCAAAGAACAACGAATAGTAATTTATTTCATGCCAAATAGCCATAAACTTCTCCCTAAACAAAACTGTCATTCTTTTTGCCCCTCCCCCACCAATAAAACAGCATATGCAGCAAAAAGAAATATAAGTCATTGAACTTGAGCTGCTGACTTAAAGTCATCTTTCAGATTTGTTCCACTATTAGTATTGTAAAATGGATATTTATTGTCAAATGTGTTCCAAATGCTGTGGGTGTACCTGTATGATGCTTTGTAAGGATGCAAGTCTGCTGGAGGACAGGATTTGAGAATCCGCAAGGTAAGGGTGTGCCCACAATCTCAAGCATCCCCTGTGGTCTGGTTACCACGTAGCCAGAGAAGAGGATTCCAAAACCGAGGAACTCTCGGGGGCCCTGGGCGCCTGAGTCTTGGCAGTTCCTCTGTCCATGACGTCATGTCTGCTCCCCATACCATGTATGGAAGTTTGCCCGCATATTAGCAACCTGCTTTGACGGAAAGGAGTGTGGGCTTCATGCAGTGATGTCAAGCTCAGGGGAGAATTCACTTGTCGCAACCGCCTGAGATCAGAGGCACCTGAACAACGGCCAGTTTCCAGGACGTCTGTGTCCCTGCTCACAGAGGAGCCTGGTCTTGTGGGCACACAGCAGCAGTTGGTCTGGGCACTCCAGGGCCTCGTTTTCCTTTACTGACCTGTTCGTAATTTTGAATACTTATTCCTTAAAGGGGAAAACTTTCAGTTTTCCAGTGCGTTTTAACCTACCAGAGACCAAACTCCAGGGCCAGCATCAAATTAACCTCTGATGAAAGTGACTGCAGGTCTGTTTTAAATGCATAAGCCCTAGCAGTTAACCATCTTAAACCCATTATAAGAGAGGAACCCAGCATTTAAATGGCCTCAAGTCATCAAGTGGGGCGAGAACCAAAGGACAAAGTATCAAGAAAGCAGGTTGATCACAGGTATTTTAAAAAATAAAAAAGCGCACACACACAAATTCCAGGGGACTAAATGGTGGCAGTTTGTTCCAGTTCCAGGTGGCAACTGCTGATGGTGTCACAGAATGCGGGACTGAGGGGGCTTGCCCGCAGATAGAAGTCTACGTTGTGTTCGGTGCATTAGAAGAGTACCAGGCCCTAACCGGTTTGGCTCGGTGGATAGAGCATCGGCCTGCAGACTGAAGGGTCTCACGTTCAATTCCGATTGAGGGCATGTATCTTGGTTGTGGGCACATCCCCAGTAGGGAGTGTGCAAGAGGCAGCTGAATCTATGTTTCTCTCTCAATGATGTTTCTAACACTCTATACCTATTCTTTCCTCTCTGTAAAAAATCAATAAAATATATTTAAAAAGGGGGGGAGGGGGAGAAGGAGGGGGAGGGGGAGGGAAAGAGGAGGGGAAGGGGGGAGGGGAGAGGGAGGGGGTAGCAGTGCTTGGAAGGCCCGGTGGCTAGCCAGGTCTTAGTCCTCAGGAAACCAGGGCCCACTCACTTCCTTTCTTTAAGCCTCCGTTTTCTCAAATGGAGGCAAAGAGAGGGGTGCTTCTGACCTGAGTGCTAAGATGGTTAAGGGAAGATTCACTGTGACCTCAGATGCAAGGGGCTTTACAAACTATTCAGGGGACACACTTCTAAGGCTTCTTTTAAGGTGTTCGTGAATTTGAACGCTGAACATTTTAGAGCCCACATGCATACTACAGATGGAAAACCTTAGTAGGTGCTTGCAGCACAGAGTACCCCTGCCCCCCAAGGAATGCCACAAAGAGTTAATAATTACCTGTAAAACCCCTGGAGACTTGCTGGGTGATGACAGCCCTGCCTTAAGCCTGTTTTTGTATCTCTTGTCCAAGGAAAATAAAGCTGTGTACTCATTAACTCCTTCCTTGCACAATCTTGTCAAAGAGATGAATTGGTGAGGGAGGTAAGGGGGAGCTAATGAGTCTATAGATGGAACATAAAAGGTCATTTTGAGATTTCTCTGTTCCCCATTCCAAGGTTTTTTATTTTTTGTGGATGTGAGAAGAGGTGTGTCTTGTGCAATCTCTGGCTACTTGGAATACGGTTAATGCCCAACAGCGCCAAGTGCAGCTGCTGCGTCTCTGCAGCAAGACGGGCTGGTGCCTGCAGCCCAGCTGGGCCCTGGCCTCTGCTTCTCAGCATCACAACCAGAGGCCAACCCTCACCAGAGTCCACCTTCTAACACAACCGAGGGCCTCCACGCTAGCCCTTGCATTGTGAACTTGCAATTTTAACTGGGTCGCTAAAAGAGTAGAGAAAGTTTAAAATTTTCTTTTTTATTTCAGCATCTAAAGTTTCTGAGATTCTGGAGTGATTGTCCGTGGAAGAGGCAGCCACTTCGCTCCAGTAACTGCACCTCTCACCCACAGCCTGCTCCCTTTACCACTCTCAGTCACCTGGAGCAGCACGTGAACATGACCATTGTGGTTATCCCAACTTTATAGATGAAAAGGCTGAGATTAAGTGATTGTGTCAAGACTACACAGGGTCAAGAATAAATATAACCTTAAATCAAAGTTCCATCTCAACTCTTGTCACACACTTTATGTTCAGGACATGTGTTATGAGATGTGTCATGATGCTTGTTTCTCAAGGATAATGTGAGAATGGATATAATTTATTTCCTTTTCTATATTTGCTAGTAGCTTTCTGGCATTTTCTTCTTGATTTAAGGTAAATATATTAGCCTTTCCCTCTACCACGCATAGCAGCATTTGTGTAACAATAACGGTTCATAATTACTGAGCACTTACTAGGTTCAAGGCACTATTTCACAGGATGGCTTAATTTTACTGAGGTCGCATAAGAATTGTATGAGATGGGCACCTAGCTCCCCTTCTAGGCGGAGTTGCTGAGACCTGGTCACTCAACTTACCCAAGCCACGTCCTCATGAGGGATTGAATCAGGAACCCAAAGCTGTGCTACAGGTAAGCCGCCACAGGCCCAATAAGCTGAAGCGCTCTTATCACTCTAGCTGAGTTACTTTTGTGTGCTCTCTCCTAAACTCGTTGAGAGTCTGAGTCTCAGCCTATCCTGATATTCCTGTTGCTGAGCACAGTTTGGGCACGTGGTAGGCACAGAGGCAGCATTTGCTGCCTGAGCTCTGGCCACTCCTCAAGGAAGGAGCCTACCAAGCACCCCTCGCCCGTCTCATACAAGCTCGCCCCTCACATCTGTGCGCCTGCAGCATCAGCGTCACCTGGAGGTTGTCAGAAACGTGACTCTCAGCCCCGCCCCCGCCTTACTGGATAGGCATCTGCCCCTCGGTAAGGCCCCTGGGTGATTTGCTTGTTGAGTGAGATATTAAGAAGCACCATGTCACCCTCTGTGCCACCCTAAATGTGCCCCATGAACACCCCTCCTGTGACTATCCCACCGTCACTGCCAGTAGGAGAGGCCATACGCTGAGCTCTGAGAATTTGTATGTACATTTTCCATATTCTCACAAGCCCTTAGTATAATAATTTCAAAATATAAACAAACATGTGGTTGGCACTATTGCCCCTTAACTGAAGAGCATCCAAAACATCTACTGCCCATGAGATTTTGGTAAAATCCTCTCCTGCTGTTGAACTTTTTCTTTGAGATGCACTCAGCCTAATAAGAAAAGCATTTGGGAATTTAGTGCCTCGTCGCATTTGTTTGCAAAAGAACAGTTGGGTTTTTGACACGTTTCAAATTTATCATAAATATATAGAGATACATTATGGGCTTTCCACTGTTGTTCTTAACCATGAGCTTTAGATAATCATTTGGCTGTCCATATTTCCTGGGGAGTTTGGACACTCTTCTTGGTCTTAGGTGCTATAAAGCAAAGAAAAATTTTTGCCTTGCCTGCAGATCCCTCCTAAAACAACACGATTCTTTCTTATGGAAAGTGCATGGGCAAACATCCAAAGAAGGCAGGTGTGTAGGTGAATTGCCTGCAGAGGTGGCCACCACCAATTTCTCCCACTATGTCCCCTCCCTCCTTGAATCAGGGATGGCCTGTGACTTGCTCGGATCAATAGAATGTGGATGAAGTGCCACTGTGCCAGTTCTGAGCATGGCAGCTTCAACTCTCAATCTCTTCCTTCCCCAGCTGCATGTAAGGAAGTCCAGGGTCTCTTAGACATGAATGCCCTAGAGGATGAGACCATGAGGAGAAAGAGGCTGTGTGGAAGAAAGCTGGGCACCTCGTCCAACAGCCAGCACCATAACCCCAAACACCAGACTAAAGCCATTCGGGGCCTGTCAGCCTGGCTCAGCCACCAGCTAACTGCAACTTCCTGGGTGAGCCTAGCCAGTGCCACACAAGCAGAGATAAGCCATCCCCACTGAACCCTGACCAAATTCCTTAATTACAAAACGGTGACCAGTGAAAATAAACTTTGTTTCAAGCCACTCAATTTTGGGGTGATTTGTTATGCAGCCATGGGTAACTGAGACAAGTGTGGTTCCGTGGCCATGCAGGAAAGCATGAGGAGATAGGAGAGGGGAAGTAAAGTCTAATCAAATATGCCTGTTGTCAGGAATGCCAGGACCCTTGACTGAATGCAACATGACAACGGGCAGTGTGGTTTTCTGAACAGAACTTCCTGTGTTACAAGTATCCTGGTTCTTCTGCAGAGCAAAAACTGAGCTGCCTCTCTCCTCAGAGGGCACAGGTCTGAGATGTGCACAGCATCTGCTTGGTTAAACGAGGTAGGTTCTCCCACGTAGCTGTCAGGAAAGGAACAGCTGAAAGGACAACATAATTGAAGTCCTATTGCATTCTTCCTGAAATGGTCAGGTGGGCTCATTGTTCACATTATTTTTCACAGGAGACAAGTGGGTGAATCGCGGACAGTGGAATCCTGGCCATAAAACTGACATTGGGATATGGAGTTTGGGTGCGTGCCTTTGTAATGGGCTGAGGGTGGTAGGCATTGTATCTCTGGGCACAGACTGACTCCCCTACCTACCCAGGAGCCCTCTGGGTGTCAGGGCTGCAGGCACAGCTCACTGCTTCCCTAGGCTTCAGCTCCCACTCTTTTCCTGCTCCAATTTGTTAAGGGCCTCCAATATGCATGACAATGGGGAGAGGTGTGGTAGGGTACAGAGCCCAGTCAGCTGTGTCCCAGCCATCAGGGAGTTTGCAATCTCATGCTGTTGTTGATGGCTAGCTACTAGGCATCTAGAAGAGTACCTGGCAAATAGCAGGTATTCAATAAAGACTATCAAATGAACCCATGATTGAATGAATACATGGAGATGTATATATATATATATATATATATATATATATATATATATATATCCCATTTTTCAATAAGGACCAAAGCAGCTCACACGAAACAGACTCTTAGAAGACAAATGGGCCTTTGTGCTCCTCTAGTGTAGTGCTTCCTGCTGGGCCAGAAACCCTGGGGCGAGGCGCAGCACATGTTCACAGCACCTGTTTCAGAGCTGCCCTCAGTTTACAGATCCTAAGAAAGAATAAGGTGGCCTCAAAGTCACCCAGCTACTTAAAAGCTGGAAGTAACACTGGGGTGACTACAGATTTGCCCAGGGCAGGCACACTTCCCAGATCACAGGACTTCCAGCAACCAATCTAAGGGAAGTTCTAGGCAAATTGGGAAAAGTTGATCACCTCCATTGGAACGCTAGTTACCAAATTCACATGTAGAACCCTGGCCTGCCATACTGCTCCCTTCCAGAGCACAGACCCCGTGCTGGGGAATGACTCCAGTGCTTTCAATGCATTAACTCCGTTAACCCTCTCAGTAGCCCTGGGAGGTAGGAGCAATACTGTCTTCAGGTCATACAGCCAGGAAATTAGGCTCCAGAACCAGCTCTTAACCATCACTCTCATATACCTCCTCTTTACTAGAGTGAATTCCCAGCTCCTTGTCCACTAAAAAAAAATCTAATTCCTTTGTTTGTCTTCATACCACATTTCCCAGTTTGCAGTTAATTCCATTGTTTGCCTGTTTTATAAAACAGAGCCTGGGTGCAGGGTCCACCCCTGTCTCACACAGCACCTCGATGGAGGGCTCAGGACAGACGTGCTGAGTGAATGTCATAGGCATGACAGCAGGAGTCACTGACTGGTGGACTAACTGAGTGTGGTGGGCTTCCAAAGAAATCTAATGTTAACCAAATACCTACCCTCTAGGTGAAAAAGGTGGGTCAAACTTGGCCTTCAGGTGGGATTCATTTGACCTACTTTTAGGAGGGAGGCATCTGTTACTTGTCTTAATTTATATTTATATTTCCTGCCTGCCCACCCTGACAGGCATTGAGTTTGCAATTATAATTTCAGGATTTCTCTAACATTAATTCATTTTGTCCTTTACAACAGCCCATGTAGTATGCATTCCCATTTATACTTAAATTAAAACACACACACACACACAAAACAAACAAACAAACATTGAGGCTTAGAAAGTATAGGTTACCTGGCCAAGGTCACAAGCTTGTAAATTGGGAAACAGGATTCGGCAGATGAAGAAGGAAGAATAGTCTGGAATTGGTGATGAGAATCAAGGAAAACACCCCCCTCCCCTCCGCCACACACACACACACACACACACACCTCCTGGCTCAGTGATATGAGAGGGGTGAGGGAAAAGCAAAACAAAAAACAGGCATCAGCCATTAACCTTCTCTGGGATTAAGAAAACAGATATTTGGCTAGACAGTCATCAATACCAGGGTTCAACAGGCTTTCTTGGTAAAGGACCAGTTAGTAAATGCTTCCAGCTTCTGGGGCCGGGCAGTCTTTGTTGCAACTACTCTGCTCTGTTGCAGTAGCTGCAAGAGGAGGCTTAGATGATAGCAAGTGAACGGGTATAGCTGCATTCCAATAAAACTTGATTTGCAAAAACAGGCTACAGGCCAGATTCAGTCCGCAGGTAGAAATCTGCTAAACCCTGATCGATACGATGAAAAAGCCCAGCTAGAAGAAGGTAAAATGAACAATACTAGGACATGTTTATGTGAGGGAAAAGATGAAAAAGGACTGACATTTAGGATCCTGGTTGCAAGCAGAGGAGCCCTGTGTGGTTATGAAGGTTGTACATCGCACAACTCCAGAGGGCACCACTCACACTGACCTCAATGCTAATAGGTAACTTTGATGCTGCCCATAAGCTGGGTGGCCACCTGTGGCAGTCCTCGGTACAAGGATTTAATAGCCATTACTACTCATGTGGCTATAATGAAAGGCTATTGACGAGAGGATATCCCAGCTTGCGAGAACTTCCCTGCTATTTCTAGAAAAGTCATAACTACTTTTACTGAGAATCTGCTATGCATCATACATAATACCTAGCCATATATAAGTATTATCCTATCTAATAAAAGAGTAATATGCAAATGACCATCACTCCAACACACAAGATGGCTGCCCCATGTGGTCAAAGATGGCTGCCCCCATGAGGACACAAGATGGCCACCACAAGATAGCCAGTAGGAGAGGGCAGTTGGGAGGGGCCAGGCCTATAAGGGAGGGCAGTTGGGAGTGACAAGGCTGGCAGAGGAGGGAAATTGGGGGTGACCAGACCTGCAGGAAAAGGCAGTTTGGGGGGACCCAGGCCTGCAGAGGAGAGTAGTTGGGGGGGACCAGGCCTGCAGTGAAGGGGAGTTAAGGGTGACCAGGCCTACAGGGGAGGGCAGTTAGGGGTGACTGGTTAACAGAGAAGGCAGTTTGGGGGGTGACCAGGCCAGCAGGGAAGGGCAGTTAGTGGCAATCGGGCTGGCAGAGGAGCAGATAGGCATCAATCAGGCTGGCAGGCAGAAGTGATTAGGGGCAATAAGGAAGGCAGGCAGGCAAGCAGTTGGAAACCAGCAGTCCTAGTTGTGAGAGTGATGTCCGACTGCTCGTTTAGGCCCAATCCTGGTAGTTGGACATCCTTCGAAGGGTCCCAGATTGGAGAGGGTGCAGGCTAGGCTGAATGACACACTTCCCAATGCACAAATTTTGTGCATCACATTTCTAGTCTTATATAATCTTCCTAGCAAGGTCCAGAAAGGCTAAGCTATTTGCCCAAAGCTCCCAGCTGGTAATACCTAACTCCCAAGTTTCCTTCAACACCTCTAGTCCATCACTAAGGGAGCCCATTTGCCTGACTCCCAAGTCTGCGCTCCTTCCACTCCCCTCTCCTCTCAGATTGGTTCTAAGGTTCTTTAATTATGACATAATAGAACAGGTATAAAGAAAATGTCTCCTGAAGATCTAATTAAAAATAATTACATGCCTTAAAAGACACTAAAAGTATGCCAGGCGCACCAACAAGGAAGATAGTTCTTATTATATCAATGTCTTTATGGGTTTGGATTTTGTTCAGAAAAGCTCAGACTCAAAAGGTAATTGCTGGCAGCCTGCAAAATCCATCAACCCTTAATTAACATATGACAGTTATTCTAATTGCCTCAGACAACATTTCTATGTTTTTAATTGTAGACCAATTTGCCAATCACATCATTAATTGGCAATTCACATTTTAAACATGTGAAAGACAGTGGATCTTTATTCCTCCGAGGCCACTGAATACATTACTTGAATTTTTAAGATGTGTTTTCTTCTTTTCTTTGACTACGGGACCTCTCCAGATGGGTCTGGCAGCAGTTTCTTCCAGCCACGGTGTATTTTCTCGGGCAACTTAACGTCACTTCAGCACTTGGCTACATTTTGCCAGCAGCTCCTTAGACCATGTCGTTGTTTCTTAGCCACCCCGAGTGGGCTCCTGTTGACCTCAAAGGGAGAATCATGGTGCAGAAAAAGTAGGAATCCAGTTCCTGGCTCCACACACTGTGGAAACTCACTGCCTTCCTGTGTGTGAAGGGCCAGTGAACATATGTGCGTAAAGCCTTGGACAGGACACCCTGGGAGTGCCAGAACTTGCTGGAAAGCCCAGCAACTGATGGAGAAGAAATGTTAGCGACCCAGTTCTAGTTCCAATACAGACCCCACCATTTGATCACCGGCAGGAGCCAGAAGAGTAAGAATTGGTCTCAAAAGGCAGAAGTCTCTCTCTTCCAGTTCCATCATCACGAATCTATAGCCACCATAGGCAAAGCACTGGGGTAAGTATTAAAGATTATAAAAGAATTCACCACCCAGGATCAAGCCCTCACCCCGTCCCTGGCCACGCTCCTCTGAACAGTAACTGCCGCTGAGGCTGCCTGCCAGCTTCTGTGCAGGCCCTTCTGGCCCGGCTGCTGTGGGTCCCAGGGTCCAGCCTCTAGCCCTGTCAGGGGCGACAGTTTCTCTGCTTGGGCTTTGGAGGGTGGGAGGGGGACAGGAGAAGCCGTTACCTTGTCCCTCATCCCCCCACAAAACCATCACCACCACTGCATAAAGCTGCAGTTGGCTGTGAAAGCTGAAGGATGGGCTGGAAGTGTCTGGTAGAAATTGGAAAATGAAGCTGTCAATAATGGCAAACCTGACAGTTTACCTGACTGTTCCCTGCCGAACAGGAGAAAGCACTGACAGGTAACGCCTCCAGCAGTTCTCCTCGGCACTCGTCTGTCAGACACCATGTCATCTCTTCCCAAGAGCATTCCTGGCTCCAAACACGCCTATCTGGTCTGGACCTTGCACAGTGGAGCTCAACTCGGGCTGCTTATCTATCCCCTAGGAGCTCACCTGGACCAGTTAATTCAGAAGTTCTGATATGGAGCTGCGTGTCCATTTTATACTCTCTCTCCTCCCTGGGGCATTTTCCCCCAGGGGATTTTAATGTGTAGCTAAAGTTGAGAGCTACTGCCTTAGGGTAGATCCTGTCCATTCCCCAGGCTACAGGGCCAGGTGGGAGTAGGGGGCACAGGTCCCAAAGCTTAAAATATTCAGCCTTCATCAGAGTTTGCAACTGGAGACCCACCCCCAGACTGAATCCAGCCAGCAGATGTGTTTTGTTTGGCTCAAATAGGGTTTTTTAAAAAAATGGAATTACTTGACAACATTTATTAATAGGATTATATTGCATAAAAATTTGAATACCTGGCTTCTTTTGAAAAATAGGGATACCTGGTCATTCTCCATCTGCATTCCTGGGCACCACAATTGGCTGGAGGAGGAGGAGCAGCTAGCCCTCAGGTGCAGCGTGTTCTCTCTGGTACACCACAGTCCCCACCACCCTCTATTGGCTCACTCACTCACCTTCCTGGTCCCTGCGGCTCTGACTAATGGGGGAGTGGTGAGGAAAGGGGAGAAGTCCTGCCTCCCTCCTCCGTAATATCTCCCCAGTGAAGTGCAATACGAGTACTCTAGCAGTAATCCACTGGATCGGGATGGAAATAAACACACAGATTCCTGGATTCACAGAGAAGCAAGAAGATAATTTTTTTTTCTATGCACAGCTTCATCCGCAGAGGACCCTGCCTACAATGGGAGAGTACTGAAAACTGTTCTGGAGGAGTGGCGAAAGTTTGGGTCCTACCCCACCCCCATCCTTACCTTGACCTCAACTGCTTCTTTGTTTGTTTCATCCTCCCCCAAGGATATGTTTTTATTGATTTTAGAGGAAAGAGAGAAGAGAGAGAGAGAGAGAGAGAGAGAGAGAGAGAGAGAGAGAGAGAGAGAGAGAGAGAGAGATTAGAGAAAAACATAATTGGTTGCCTCCTGCATGCACTCCAACTGGGAACCAAACCCAAAACCTTATGGTGCACAAAACAATCACTAGCCAGGCTTCACTCCATTTCTTTGTTCAATCTCCAGCGTGGCTTGCTTAAAAAAACAAACAGTCCCACCCCCAGACCCTCTAGCTATTTGAAAATACATAGTTACATAGTTATAGTTACTGATTCCTTAGGCCAGGTCACAGTTGCCAGGCCAGATGGCTTCACACCTGTCTTCCTGGAGCAGTATTTCTCAATGTGTCTCACACTCCTTGTTGCAGACTCCTGTAAGCCACCCTAGACTCCGAATCTGGCCCTCTGGGGGTGGGGCCAGGTGTCCAGATTTGCCAAGTAACATTTTTACTCAATAATAATAATAGCAGCAGATAATTGCAGCACTTACTGGGGTTTGTATGTATTATTTCACTTAATCTTCCCAGAAATCCCTATGTTGGGTAGCAGTAGCCCCACTTTACAAATGAAGAAACAGCAGCACAGAGAAGTTAAGTGAATTGCTCTAGGTCACACAGAAAGTAGCAGAGCTGGGATTCTGACCATCTGTTCTAGTTGGCAAATCACTGCTCTGAGCAAAAGGAAGGCAAAAGGAAGACTCATGAGCTCCCAGGCCAAGCAGGTCAAGGAGGATGAGGTAGAATTTTGTCCATTGCAATGAGAAAACACTGGCCTTGTTTTTAGTAACTTGAATTGGTTGAGGTAGAGAATAGAAAAAAAAAAAAAGCATATCACCCAAAGCATATGGTAGCATTTGAGTAGATGACAAAAATACCCTGCGTCCATAGGTCCTGGCCTCTGCTTAGCTTTCCAATGGCATCTTTGTCTCCTTATTTCAGCTCCTACGGGTCTTCACACTGAGGCCTAACATGTCCCTCTGTCTGAATGCTCATCTCCTAGACCAGGGTCCACATACTTTCTCCTAACAGGCCGGGTGAGAAATAGTCCAGGCTGTGGGCCCCACAAGGTCTCTGTTGCAACTATTGCTCTGTGGCTGCAGCCAGAAAGCGCTGCAGACAGTGCTGAGGTGAGCGCGCCTGGCTTCTGTCCCATGAGCCTTGACGGAGCCTGACATTAGAGTTTCACACTGTGTTTTTTTGTATGTGTGCCACAAAATATGTTCCACCTAGATTTGCTTTCAGCCATTTAGAAATGGACGATCCATTCTTAGCTGATGTCGCACAAAAACTGATGCTGGGTGGGATGGCCAGGACCAGGATGCCTTCATCGTCTCGGGCAGTTTCCTGAGCCTCAGCCGGGCTCTGCTACTTGGGGGTCCCTGACTCCGCCAGCCAAAAGGGCCCCTGCCTCCTCCTGCATCGCCTTCTAAGCTTCCTCAACAACTCAGACCCTATTTGAAGATGTTCTTGTTCATACACGACTTGTCTGCATGTTGGGGGTCTCCCTCTGCTCCGATGTAAGTCCCCAGGGCGGGGCTGGTTGGTGCTGTTCTCTGCTGCTCCTTCAGAGCATGACCAGCAAGCGCCACGGCCTGGCCCTGCCCGTTGTACACATGCCTGGACAGAACTGGCCAGCAGCACACCTCGCATTTCCTTCTGTAGGTTGGTCTCTTTCAAGTCTTTCCTCCAACCACTCCGCACAGGAATTTTAAGCCCCCCCCCCACCCCCCAAAAAAAAGTAAAGAAAAAGGAAAAACCCGAATGCAACCACAACCTGATTCCCCAGGCCTGGGGCAGAGTAGAACCTCCTGAGGACCAAGGACTTGACTGAAACCCAGTCGGCGGCTACAGGTGCACCCGCGGGAGGCTGGGAGCCGGGCGCCCTCCGAGTCAGGCGGCAGGAACGTGGCTTGGGGATAGAGTAAGGGTCCCACCTCTTCTCACCAGAAGCTGAGACCCAGTGCGTTCTGTTCGCGTCTGTAAATGAAGGGGCCGCCCTGTGGTGCTGTGCTGTGCCTTTGGGGTGCAGGATCCCATTCCTGGCGCTCCCACCGGCCCCTCCAGGGAACCACTCAGCGTGCGGACCCCCGAACCCTCGGAAGGCGCTCGGCCAGCACGTGGCCCAGGTGCGAATTGGCAGAGACTCTCTGGGTCCTCATTGCAGGGTGGGCCCACTCCCTTCCCTGAGCAGAGCTGTTTCCAGAAAAAATGACAGCCCGGATCTCCCCGAGGCCGGAAACCCCGGGCGGAGTGACACGCGCTGTGTCCTTTGCCTGTCAGTTTCGGGCAACCAAACCCCAAGGACCCATCCTGGGAGCTCAGGTCAAAAGCAGCCGAGCCTGCAGGCAGGTCCCCAGTTAGGGTCGCCTGTCTGACGGGGGA
This sequence comes from Antrozous pallidus, assembly GCA_027563665.1. Taxonomy (NCBI): domain Eukaryota; kingdom Metazoa; phylum Chordata; class Mammalia; order Chiroptera; family Vespertilionidae; genus Antrozous; species Antrozous pallidus. The sequence goes on along the minus strand of CM050524.1, from coordinate 7,555,596 downwards.
CCGCGCACCTGTTCGTTCATCACAGGCATCACAATGCCTCCTTTCTGGCTCCTCAGCACCTGTGCGTCCTCTGAGCTTCTCTGGGGCGCCTGCTGCACCCCCAGCACCAGGGCGGGGCTGAAGGAGAGGCGGGGCAAGGACAAGGACCAGGATGGGAGGGTCCCACACTAGAGTTCCCGGCGAACACGGATGTGTGTGCTGCACGATGTATTCAGATTGTTATACACTTTGAATTGTTTTTTTTTTAATTCAAATTCCATCATCACTTGGAAAAAAGTAAGTAAATGACTCTTACTGGTTACCTATGACTATCACTGGCTGAGTGGACCATGTGTGTCTTACCTCATTTAATTCTCACAGGAACCCATGAAGTAAGTTCTACTTTGGCCACACTGATGAGGAGATCAAGGATCAGAAGTGTTAAAGAACTAGTGCCCGTTCACACAGCTGGGAAAATGGCTCAGCTGGGGCTTAAACGGGAATCTCTCTAAAAAGTCCAGCTGCCTGACCACTGAGCCTCTGGGGTGGCCTGTACAGGAATGGGACAAAGGTCTGTATGCCTCCCTAATTCTACCTCCCAATCCTATTCTTGAGACCTGTGATCTTACCATTAGAGATTCATTCCTTTGGGAGGAATTAGGATCTCCTGTGAAACTACAGATGCCCTCTCAGAGGATAACCCATGGCGCCTTATCCTTCTTACAGCACATTGCTCAGTGTGGAGGGGATGCGTGGGAAGGAGGGCCCATGGGCGGGCCCTGTTCAGAGTGTGGCCTGCGGAGGAGTCCGGGTGCGTGTGGCTGTAGGAGAGGGAGAGAAGTGAGCACAGGAGGAGATGAGCCGTCCGTTCTCCACAACTGGGCTTCAGGCCGCCATCAGGGCGCCGGTTCTCCTGTTCTCCCTGGGCACCCAGCCACGGCCCTTTGCCCTGCCTCCCACCCGGTAGGTGTGGTCTCCCTCAGTTCAGCCGATGAACATGAGTAGAAGTGAAAAGATGGAGAAGCCTACGTCCTAAATAAGTCACTGCCTGAACACTTACCTCTCACAGTGAACTGTGATGTGAGTGAGCAATAAACTGAGTGTGTTATCTAAACTTTGGGCCTGTTTCTGACAGCACATTGCTCACTCTGCTACACATCCTATGCTTTCCTTACTGTGTTGCCTCCTCAGCTTGCTAACCCTTTGCTACTATCCTCCCAAGTCACGTGGAAACACATGGTTATTTCTAACAAGATAGACTGGGCTGAACAGTGTCTCCCCTCACCCCCCCCCCCAATTCATTTCCTGCCTAGAACCTCAGAATGTGATTTTATTTGGAAGAGGGTCGTTGCAGATATAAGTCAGTGAAGGTGAGGTTATACTGGGGGAGGGTGACCCTTCATCCACTAGGACCCATGTCCGTATCCGAAGAGAAGAGGCCTGATGGAGCCACCCGGAGAGCCGGGTGAAGATGAGGACGAGATGGAAGTGATGCTTGGACAAGTCGAGTTGCAGTAAGGATTAGCAGCGACAAAGAGAAGCCAGAGAAGCTGTCAGAGAAAGTGTGGTCCTGCTGACACCTTGGTTTCAGGTATCCAGCCTCCAAAACTGAGAGGGAGTAAATGTGCGGTTTTCAGCCCCCAAGTTTGTGGCTGTGTGTTATGGCAGCCCTGTGGCACTCATACACAAGATAGCCGGCCACATCGCTCACATTTGGCAGAGACTTCGAGGTGGTCAGGGGAGGAGCTGGGAAAGCATTGCGGTGAGAAAAATGGAAGGCTCTGGTGTGCTCCCAACTGAAGCTGTGATGGGGGGGAGTTGGACTCAGGAAGCTGGGCGTGGGATGTGATTGGACGAGCATATCTGCCTTTCTCTGATTGGCTCGTAGCCGGGAGTGGGAGCAGCAAATACTGTACGGAGGCAGTCGTTGGCTGAGTGCTGACTGGCTCCAGGGACGGCTAAGGCGCTGGGTTTGGCTTCCCACGGAGGTTGCTGCAGAGATTGTCACACAGTGTGGTGATTGCAGGGCAGGAGGGGGAATGGGTGAGGTGGTAGAGGGCATAGAGGGGGTGAAAGGTGGTGAAGAAAATAAAATAAAATTTTAAAAGAAAGAATTCTATTGACATATATGTTCTCACAATTGTCCATTTGCGTAGTCAGCCTCGCAGTCGAAAACCTGCAGGGCCAGCACCCTTTGAGGAGACATCACCAGTGCCCACCAGTGCCCCCAATGCATCTCTGCTGACATCTCTTCTGAATCTTCTGTGGTTGTATGCCTTCTCCCTCCTCCTCTCTCTTTCCCCTCTTCCTCCTCCTTTTCCTCCATCTCCTTCTGCTTTCTTTTTTTTCTACATGCCTTTGTATTTTTTTTTTAAATTACTGGAATGTGAGCTCTTTAGGGCAGTATCCTTACTAAGAAGCCATAAAAGTAATAAAAATGATAATAATAGCTAACGTTTACTGAGTACTCATGAGGTGCCAGAAGCATACACCGTGCATTTAATCCTTTCCATGGCCCTATGAGTTAGATATTATTAACTCTGGTTTGCAGATAAAGAAAAAAAAAAACTCAGAGCAATTAGGCAATTTGCTATAAAGTGGAAGAGCCAGGATCTGTACCTAGGAGTGCACTCTTTCTACCCTGCTCTCTTATTCTTCACACTGTACCAGTCATTTCCTCTTTATAAAACTACTAGAGGCCTAGTGCACCAATTCGTGCACCAGTGGGGTCCCTTGGCCTGGCCTATGGGATCAGGCTGAAACTGGATCTCCAACATCCTCTGAGGGATTCCTGATTGTGAGAGGGTGCAGGCCAGGCCGAGAGAACCTACTGGTGCATGATCAAGGCTGGGGAGAGACATGGGAGGTTGGCCAGCCAGGAAGGGACCATGGGAGGGCTCCAAGGGATGTCCTGCCTATCTTACTCAGTCCTGATTGGCTGGATCCCAGCAGCAAGCTGACCTACTAGTTAGAGCATCTTCCCTATGGTGGTCAGTGAACGTCATAGTGACTGGTTGAGTGGCTTAGCAAATCATTAGCATACTAGAGGCCTGATGCACAAAATTTGTGTATGGGGGGGAGGGGACAGTGTTCCTCAGCCCAGCCTGCACCCTCTCCAATCTGGGACTCCTTGAGGATCAGGCCTAAATGGCTGGTCAGACATCCCTCTCACAATCCAGGACTGCTGGGTCCCAACTGCCCTCCTCTGCAGGCCTGGGTTCCCCCCCAACTGCCCTCCCTTGTTGGTCTGGTCTCCCCCAACTGCCCTCTTCTGTTGGCTTGGTCACCCCTAACTTTCCACAACTGCCCTCCCTTGCAGGCCATCTTGTGGCAAGCATCTTGTGTCCACATGGGGGCAGCCATCTTTGACCACATGGAGGTGGCCATCTTGCGTCTTGGTGTGATGGTCAATTTGCATATTACTCTCTCTCTCTTTCTCTCTCTCTCTCTCTCTCTCTCTCTCTCTCTTTTATATATATATAATTGATTTTTTTACAGAGAGGAAGGGAGAGGGATAGAAACTCAGAAACACTGATGAGCCAGAAACATTGATCAGCTACCTCTTGCACACCCCCTACTGGGGATGTGCCCACAACCAAGGTACATGCCCTTGACTGGGATCAAACATGGGAACTTTCAGTCTGCAGGCTGATGCTCTATCCACTGAGCCAAACCAGTTTTGGCTGCATATTACTCTTTTATTAGATAGGATTATGCTTTGATTGGTTGAACTGTCAGATGACTGAATTCTTAGCTTATTAGGCTTTTATTATATAGGATACTTGCCTTATTGTGATTACCTTTTTACTATTACTAAATATATTTTTTCCTGAAAATATTTTTCAATGCTCTTCTTACAAAAAAGAAAGGTTGTTTTCATGATACAAATAGTTAAAATGGGAAGAGATGCTATTAAATGCATTTTGGGTGGAAGATTGGATACTTAAAGAAGGGGTTTTCATTTCTAAAGCTGATACTATATAACCTCAGAGCAGAGAGTTGATAAAGACCAATTTAATGGCAAGGACTTAAACTATTTGGTTATTACAGATTTAAATTTTGATTGAATCAGCAAAACAAACTATTAGGCTGCATTGAAAATCGATGTGAAATGGGTTTTTGTGTGATTTGCTGCTCATGAGCTGGAGTTTGACACAAAGCAGATGTTTTATTGGAATCCAATTAGAAAGATTGGTTCAATACAACCCCAAATTGATTAGCCATAATTCGCATTATAAATGCTATAGAGTCACGTCCACAATCTGCCCTCTACAGAACATGGTCATCTATTGTACACATGTACATCTTAAAAATATCTTAGTTGGCCTAAAAAAAAATTCTAGCCCCTCCCTTGCAACCTGTTTTCACTCGAGAGAATTAAAATCAGATGTGGTTATCTTTGGCAAGAAGAACCTGCTTATTCATGAATAGAACAAAAATTGCCTTGGGCTGATAGCTGGTTAGAGCCTTGACCTGCTATGCTGAGGTTGTGTGTTCAATCCCTGGTCAGGGCACAGACAAGAAGAAACCAATGAGTGCAAAAATAAGTGGCTCAACAAATTGATGCACACCCCTCCTACCCTTCCCACTCCCCAGTGCCTCTCTCAAATCAAGCAACAAAAAATTTTTAAAACATCATTGAGTTCCCGTTATGGAACTACTATGGGAGCTACTAAATTAATTATACACCAGAGATCACCATCTTGGAGAAATTATCAGGCACATAACAAAGTACCTAGAAAATGATTCGTGTTATTTAAAAGATGTTGCCCTGGGCAGGTAGCTCAGTTGGTTAGAGCATCATCCCCATACACCAGGATTGTAGGTTCAACCAGGGCACACATAAGAATCATCCAATGGTCCTGACCGGTTTGGCTCAGTGCATAGAGCGTCGGAATGTGGACTCGAAGGTCCTGGGTTTGATTCCAGTCAGGGACATGTGCCTTGGTTGTGGGCACATCCCCAATGGGGCGTGTGCAGGAGGCAGCTGATGGATCTTTCTCATTGATGTTTCTGGTTCTCTCTCCCTCTCCCTTCCTCTCTGTAAAAAATAATAATAATAATAATAATAATAATAACAATAAAAAAATCAACCAATGGCCCTAACTGGTTTGGCTCAGTGGATAGAGTGTTGGCCTGGAGACTGAAGGGTTCCGGGTTTAATTCAAGGGCACATGCCTGGGTTGTGGGCTTGATCCCCTGTGGGGGGCGTCTAAAAGGCAGCCAATCGATGATCCTCTCTCATCATTGATGTTTCTATTTCTCTCTTCCTCTCCCTCTCTGAAATCAATAAAAATATATTTTAAAAAGTATCAACTAATGAATTCATCAATAAGTAGAACAACAAATCTCTCTCTCTCTCTCTCCCTCCCTCTTTCTCAAATCAATAAAAAAAATTTTAAGATGCTGTCAAATTCTTGGATACTCTTCCCATAGAATAAGGAGGTTTTCTTCTCCTCTTGACTCAGGTATAAGACTACTCTGGGCAATAAAGCAGGGCTGAGGTGATGCTGTGCATAGTCCAGGCCTGCCTTTGAAAGGACCAGCAACTCCCCTTTTGGTGTTTTGTAGACCTGAGCTGCCATGGAAACATCCGCTACTCAGAGGCCTCCATTCTGCAGGAAACCTAGGCCAGACACAGAAAAAGCTCTGTAAAGACAGTGAGAAAAATCCTCTGGACAAATTTGCCAAGGCTCCAGGAGTCTCTGAACAAAGATGTTCCATCCCTGCTGGGCTCTGACCAAAGTTTTCTCCCAGAGAATCATGAAATATTACCTAATAAGAGATAGACATGTAAATTGACCATACCTCTGCTATGCCCACAGCCAATCAGAGTGAGTATGCAAATTAACCCAACAAATATGGTGGATTAATTTGCATATGCAGGCGCAGAGTGGCCGGGAAGGGTAGGATGCCTGCTATGAGGGGGAAGGGAGGTGGCAGAGGGAGCTACAGGAGCAGTGCTCTGGATAGAAGCGAGGACTTGCCAGCTCCTGGGCAGCTGGGAGTGAAGCCAGGGGAAGGAAGGCCTATTCTTGCACAAATATTGTGCAACGGGCCTCTAGTAGAATAATAAGTTGTAGCTTCAACTTATTTAGTGGAGTTTGTTCTGTAGCAACAGATAACTAGCACATGCTTAGTGTTAATGGAAAGGGATGTGTGAGAGCCATGAGAAATCAGAAAATTGATTTTTAGCCTTAATGATGGTGCAGGAAACCCACAATGTTAAGGAAGTGGTGACATTTGAGTTTGGAAAACTTTATAACTGGGAAATCTGAGATGAGAAGATAAGGACCATGCAGGCAGGAAAGCATGTGGGTACAGGTACAGAGGCGAGAAAGTATGGCATGCACACGGGAGACCGAGAGCCCATTTGGCAGAGAAAAGAGTTTGTGAGGGAGAACTGTGGCGACATGAACGAAAGAAAGCCAGGCACCACATTTCATGATGCAGAAGACCAGGAGCACTGGGCCAGGAGCTGGGATCCAGTGAGTGGACAGTTCCTCACTGTTCATTATTTTGACCAGAGAAACGATGTGGTTAACCCTGGGTTTGAAGCAAGTGGTCAGCGGGGCTGAAAGCGGGAGTGGATGTGAGGAAGAAGCCATGATGAGGGCCGAGCAGCTAGAGAACTGGCATTCACACTGACACCTCCGGGTAGGAGGGGCACTGGGCCAGCAGGCAGGGTCAGCTCCCTGCCATGTCCATGTCCCAGCCCCTGAATTGTGAACAGGCTGCTTTATGTGGCAAAAGGGACTTCTCGGATTCAATGAACCACAAGGATCATGACATGGAAGGCGATGCTGGACTATCCAGATGGTCCCAAAGTAATTGCGTGCTTCCTTGGAATGCAGACCCTTTCCCAGATGTGGAGGGAGAGATGTGTCCATGGAAAAGGTCAGAGCGATTCGGCAGGACATGGACTTGGCTGGCTAATTTTTTTGCAGACAGAGGACAGGGTGTGAGCCAAGCAAAGCTGGGGAGGAAACCCCGTGTATAGTCAGTGAAAAATCTGGAATCTCAGTCCTAAGACTGAGGAACTGAATTTTGCCAGCAGCCTGAACCATCAAAGAAACAAATCTTCCCCTAGAACTTGCAGGAAGAAACACAGCCCTGCCCTCACCAGGGTGCGGTCCAGTGAGCCTCCCTTCAGACTGCAGCTCTCCAGAACTATGGGGAATGCACTTGTTATTTAAGCTGTCACACGTGTGGCGATTGGTTATGGCAAAAATTGAAGGTGAGCACAGGTATCCATTGGGGCCTGGGGTTGACTGGGCAGTGCTCTCGGTGCCCTGGAAGCCAGGGCTGGACGGTCGCTCCTGAGCCTCCTCCCCCTGGGACCGTGCTTCTATTTTCATGCTTCATGGAAACATTGGCTTTTTGTCCTGCTATGGTTTCTACCCAGCTGGGTGACCTTGGTCAAGTTGCTTAACCTCTCTGAGCTGTAGTTTCTTCATTTGTTACCTAAGGGAATTGAGCAAGACCCGTGGCTCTGAGCTTGATTGTTTTTTCATCATGACATGCTTGATAGCGAATGTTCCCATATGCCAGGCATCGATGGGCATCATCTAGGTTTGGAGAAACTACCAAGGTTCTAGTAATAGCATTCTTTGCTCTCCTCATCAAGAAATAATTTCAGGATGTAAGTAATAGTTTGATAGAGTTAACCTTATCTTTACTCCAATTTATTGAGTGTAGATGCCGGTTTTGAAAATTCCTGTGTATATGTCCTAGTATTTTAAAAAGTGGCAAAGAATTTAATTAACATAGTTCATGACAAGAAATATAGCATATATTGTAAATATCCACAGTGAATTATTGCTATTAGTGTAGCAACACTTGTAGTGAAAATGCTAAACTAGATATTGGCAACCTTCTTCCTAGTACTGGATTTGAACAGTTTAGAATTGAAGAATGTATGAGTTAGTAAAGGTGAGTTGCTTGCAGCTGCAAGGTGGAAAGAAGGTGAAGGGAGAAAATGTTTTCTAAACCTTAAAAACACACAAAAACGTTCTCTCCCAAGATACCTCCCCACCCCGAACCCCAGACCAAATAAGCTGAACAAACCCTTAACATGATAATAGATTATAATACTTGTAATTTTTACATTAGAAAAACAACAATTACTCCCAACTTTTGGGTGGGAGTAAGGGCCAGGGGGTCTCCTAATAACTCCTAATAAGCTTGCTATTGAGCAAGAAAGAGCAGAAAAGGGTAACAAGAAAACCAGTCGATATTGACAAGAGGCCCACCTGAGTTGCAGTCTACTGATCCAGGAGATGTTTCCTGTTGAACAGCTGTGCCAGGAATAGCTCTAAATCAGAATATTTCAATATTTTCAAGGCAGTTTAATTTGAGCTGGAGTCCTGACACAAAGCACATGAATTCCTAGAACTTTCTTGTTGGGTGGGGGAAGTCCTTGCACAGGGGCAGTGAAGTAGCATGGTTAAGGTCGTGGGGTCAGACCCCAGTTCCACCATTTACTGTGGACCTGACTTTGAGCAAGTTTACCTCCCCTGACCTAAATTATCCAAGGGCCAGGTCCAGGACAACTAGGGACCATCACTAAAGCCCAGAACCCACTGGAATCTTTCAGACTATACAATCCTACATCTGTGCAGCTTACTACCCAGACTTCCCATTTCTTCTGGAGAAAAACAATAAAGGCTCAGGCCCATCTTTCCTCCAGACCCACCTTGGGGTCCCCATGTGATCCTGAATGGCATGGCATGCCCTGTGTCTTGGAAACTGTCAGCAACAAACTTTATTTGTAATGGCAATTGTCTCCTGACCTGTTGACCTCACCATAACAAAGTGAAATGCTTGGCCCCTCGGACTGCATCTCTTCAAGCCTCTGTTGACCCTGTGTCCTCCCCCCAGTGACCAACCAGGCCGATAGCTCCCACTTTATCTTGCATATAGGCACACTAATCATTAGAGGACTTCTGCTTCTGGTTTGAGTTTTACAAAACAACCCCTCCTATTTTCCCTTCCCTTGACATAAAAGAAGCCTGAATTCTGCACTTTCTTAAGATGGATTTGAGAATCAGCTCTCCCATATTTTGGGTTGGTGCCTTCTCTGTCAATAAATCTTTCCTTACTCCAAATTGATGTTTGGAGTTTGGACCTTTCAAACTGCCAGGCACACAGACTTTGGACAGTAACATCACTATAACTTGAGTAAAGACAACATCCCAGTACATTTTAAAACATGATAAAAGGATACTCTGACTATTGCTGAAGAACTTTTACCTCATCACTCTGAAGTCTGGCTCTTTCTCTGTCTTAAAAAAAATTGTCCTGTTAACAGAAAGTAGGTGAGTTGCCAGGAGCTAGGCGAGGGGAATGGGAGTAACTGCTAATTGGTACTGGGATTCTTTCTGGGGTGATGAATGTTGTGGAATTAGATAGTGGTGATGGTTGCACAACTTTATAAATATGCTAATAACAACCGCTGGACTGTACATTTTAAAATATATATATATTTTATTGAGGAAGGGAGAGGGATAGAGAGTCAGAAACATCAATGGAAGAGAAACATCGATCAGCTGCCTCCTGCACACCCCCTACTTGGGATGTGTCCACAACCAAGATACATGCCATTGACCAGAATTGAACCTGGGACCCTTTAGTTCGCAGGTCAATGCTCTATCCACTGAGCCACACCGGTTAGGGTTGGACTGTACATTTTTAGAGAGTTACTTTTATGGTATGTAACCTATAGCTCAATTTTAAAAATTGCCTTCCTGACCCCTTTTGCTCTCTTTCATAGTTATCTCATATTTGTCCTGCAAGATTCAGTTCAGATGCCTTCTCCTCACATATAGCCTTTGCATGCACTGCCTTTGCTATAGTTCCCCTCCCTGCCTATTAGATACTTGTTTTATGAGGGGGAGGGGTTAGAAAAATAAACCCTTTGAGAGACCCTGTTCTACTGCTTATAGGACTTGCCCTTGAACCCCTTCTCTGCCTCCCCTGTTCCCCTTGATAAGTCCCTGGGCAAGTCCTGGTTCGACTTCAGCAAAACAGAGTCCGGAATGTGTGATTCTCTGGTGTGACTTTTCCCACAGTTTCCCTGGGGCTTCCACATCATAAAATGAGAGAAGGAACTCTCTTTTTAGTCGGAGGCACCGCTTTTCAAAGATTTGGGGACAGATGAGTTTGGCAGCAGAGCAAGGTCCAAGTCTTCTCTTTCCTATTAATTTGTACTGGAAAGATCACCTTTTTTCATGAAGGGCCCCTGGCTTTGGAAAGAGCCCAATCCAAAAACACCCATCTGAAAGGCCTTGCTGCATGTTTTAGTGTAGTTTAAGCAGATGTTGGCTCTTTAAAAGATTAACTGAGAGCTTTGATAGCTGGTTCCCCTTGCCTGTTAATTGGTTCCCAGGGAGGGGAGAACCAGCTCTCCTATTTTTATTTATCTGTCCATATCTTGTCTATATTAATTGTTATCTTTTTTCTTGAAAGGGTACAACAAGCCCCCCTCATGACTAAGCCTCCTGGAAACACTGACTGGCTGTAATGGTACTTTTAAGATAAGACAGGACTCTCGCCAGCCTCTTTTATTCAGGAGAGAAAGCCACAGGCAAATAATGGTCTCCTGGAAGAGCCCCTGTTAAATTGTTTAGTTGTCAAATGGTGGTGGAGGTGAAATAGTAAGCTAGGGGGTTCACTGTCCCCTACAAGCCAGAAAGATTCTGGGGCTTTTTCAATTATAAGCACCCACATATTACCTGGACACCTTGTTAAAATGCAGATTCCATTTCAGCAGAACTGGGTGGAGCCTGGAACTTTGCATTTCTGACAAGCATTCAGGTGATGGTGATGGTCCAGGAATATCTCTGATTTCCCAAGGATCTTAAAAACCTAGATTTAGCTGATACCGATTTGGCTCAATGGGTAGAGCGTTGGCCTGTGGACTGAAGGGTCCCAGGTTTGATTCCGGTCAAGGGCATGTACCTTGGTTGCGGGCACAGCCCCAGTAGAGGGTGTGCAGGAGGTGGCTGGTCGATGTTTCTCTCTCATTGACGTTTCTAACTTTCTATTCCTCTCCCTTCCTCTCTGTAAAAAAACTCAATAAAATATATTAAAAATCCCGAAACATCTAGATTCAAAAAAAGTTTCTAAAAGTTAACATTTTGGGGTCCTAGTTAAATATTAATGATAGCAATCCTATATAATAAAAGGCTAATATGCAAATAGACTGAATGGAGAAACAACCGGTCGCTATGATGCACACTGACCACTAGGGGGCAGACTCTCAATGCAGGAGCTGCCTTCTGGTGGTCAGTGTACTCCCACAGCGGGAGCACTGCTCAGCCAGAAGCCAGGCTCATGACTGGCAAGTGCAGTGGCGGTGCCAGGAGCCTCTCCTGCCTCTGCGGCAGCACTAAGGATGTTGGACTGATGGCTTAGGCCCACTCCCCTGGGGGATGTCAGTCAACCCTTAAGGGCTCTTGGACTGCAAGAGGGTATAGGCTGGGTTGAGGGAGGAATTTCGTGCTTTGAGCCTCTAGTAATCTGCACTAATAAAAGAGAAATAATTTACCATACCTCCACTATGCCCACAAGCCACGCCCACCGGGCAGTCAGGAGCAAGTATGCAAATTAACCCAACCAAGATGGCTGCAGCCACAGAGTGAGGAGGAGGCTTGGGTTTCCCAGGCAATGGAGGAAGCCATGCTTCCCACCTGCTCTGGCCAGCTCTGGCCTTTGCTCAGGGCTACAAAGTTTCAATTATAGAAGATAAATAAATCCCAGATACTAGGGCCTCTGCTTGGGTCACTGGGGGGTATGGCCAGCCTGAAAATCACCACAGGCCCCTTGCTCAGGCCACCCCACATCCCAAGGGAACCCCCACCCTGATGTGGGACACTCTTCAGGGCAAACCAGCTGGCCCCCACCTGTGCACCAGGCCTCTATCCTATCTAATAAAAGAGTAATATGCAAATTGACCATTACTCCAACATACAATGGCTGCCCCCATGTGGTCAAAGATCCTGACCCCATGTGGACACAACATGGCCTCCACAAAGATGGCCAGCAGGGGAGGGCATTTGGGGGTGATCAAGTCTGCAGGAGGGGAGTTAGGGGTGACTAGGCCAGCAGAGGAGGGAAGTTGAGGGTGACCAGGTCTGTAGGGAAGGGCAGTTGGGGGTGACCAGGCCTGTAGGGGAGGGCAGTTAGGGGCAATCGGGCTGGCAGGGGAATAGTTAGGCATCAATCAGGCTGGCAGGAGAGTGGTTTAGGGGTGATCAGGCTGGCAGGCAGAAGCAGTTAGATGCAATCAGGAAGGCAGGCAAGTGAGCAGTTGGGAGCCAGCAGTCCTGGATTATGAGAGTGATGTCCGACTGTCCATTTAGGCCCAATTGGGCAGTCGGACATCCCTCAAGGGGTCCCAGATTGGAGAGGGTGCAGGCTGGGCTGAGGGACACACACCCCTGTGCACAAATTTCATGCACTAGGTCTCTAGTAGTTATAATAACAGTGGTTACTGACATTTATGGAAGGCTTAGAATGTGCAGGGCAAGCCTGGCCTGACTATGACAATTGTCATCTTATAAAGGAACCTGTGGTTTAGAGACACTACATAACTTGTCCAAGGTCCTATTGCTAGTAAGTGTCAGAGCAGTACCCCAACACTATCTGGCTTCATAGATGGGCTCTGAAACCTTACTGTCTCATTTTCCATTGTGTGATTTTAGGGTTAGTAGGACCAAGCATGCTTTTAAAAAGGAGCATTTCCCTTATGCTACAGAACTGAGCTCAAATGGAGGGTAAGGAAAGACAGTGAGGGATACATAGGCAAAACTCAAGCGATAATGACCAGTTAGCTTATGTTTCCGCTAGCGACTTATTTTTTAACCTGCACAGCAGACACTAGTTTAGAAGCGTTATCACCATAAGAGGCTTACTCAAAATTGGTGAGGATGTAAGGGGAAAAAAAGCACAATTTATAAAAGAAAAATTATTGATAAATTGGGCTTGAACAAATTAAAAACTTCATACATTTCAAATGGCACTGTTAAGAAAGTGAACAGCCCTGGCCAGTGTGGCTGGGTGTCGTCCTGTGCACTGCCTGGGTGTCGTCCTGTGCACTGGACGGTTTGATTCCTGGTCAGAGCATATGCACGGGATGTGGGGTCAGCTCCCCGTGAGGGGGCATGCAGGAAGCAGCCGATTGAAGATCTGCCCTCTCATCCATGTTTCTCTCTCTCTGTCCCCCACCCTTCATCTCTCTCTACAGATCAATAAAAATATGTTTTTAAAAAGAAAGGAAAAGTGAACAGATGAGCCACATACTAAAATAAAATATTAGTAAATCATCTGATAAAGAAGTTGTATCCTTACAACTCAAAAATAACTCAATTAAATAACGGATAAGAGATTTAAATAGACATTTAGCCAAAGAAGATGTACCGAGAACCAATAAACACAGGATAAGACCTTCATGTCATTAGACATTAGTAAAACCCCAGTGAGATGCCACTCACACTCAGGAGAGTGGCTGAGTAAAGTAGACAATAGTAAGTGTTGACAAGGGTGTGGAGAAACTCCCATACGTTGTCTGTGGGAAGGTAAAATAGTTCAATTACTTTTTTTTTCTTTTAAATATATTTTATTGATTTTTTACAGAGCAGAAGGGAGAGGGATAGAAAGTCAGAAACATCGATGAGACAGAGACATCGATCAGCTGCCTCTTGCACGCCCCCTATTGGGGATGTGCCCGCAGCCAAGGTACATGCCCTTGCCGGAATCGAACCCGGGACCCCGCAGTCCGCAGTCCGACGCTCTATCCACTGAGCCAAACCGGTCTCGGCAGTTCAATTACTTTTAAAAATGGTGTCTTTTAATGTCCTTTCTAAATAAAATGTATGCTTACTTTTATATATTTGCATTCGTTGATTTCCTTCTCTTTCTTTCCCATACCATTAAATGTAGGATGTATTATGGTGGTTTGCAATTGACTCCAAAGTTTCATAATATTGAGATGGGATCTAGAGAATTAGGAGAATGGGTATTGTGTACAAATCCTGGACTTGGAGCTTTGGATGCAGGAACTGAAGAAACTTTGTGTTGCCTTCTTCTGGGAAGTGAGTGAATATGTTTATACCTCTGTGGTTGCATAATCTTAGCTGGAAATACGTGTATATGTCTATATTTATATTAAATGTAAGTATGGAAAGGCATATTGTAGCAGACACTGTTACATGTTCAGCTCACTCCCTTTCTAATTTGGGGGATTGCCAATTACCTGTGCTGCACCTCCTACTCAGAAGCCAGAGAAAGATGACTGATGTCCCCCTTTGTTTCCTGTGGATGCTCTGGGAGCCTGGGAGCCAGGAACAGCCACTCAGCTACTTCTGCCCGTGGCTGTGAATCTTGATTGAGCGCCACACGAGGAATGTTAGTGTTCCTTCATGACGGCAGCCTGTTCACTTCTTAGGGCCATGAAACTGGCACTGCCCCCTTTCCTGCTCGTTTGCTCCGGCTCTCTCCACTGCTCCTTTACCTCTTTTAGGTCTCCGTTCAAACGTCACTTATAAAATAGCTACCTCGTCTATTTTTTTATACTTATATCTTTCTATATGGCACACGTTACTACCTAGAATTCTATGTCTATTTTTGAATTGTCTTTTTTTCCTTCCAATAAAATGTATTTTCCACGAGGATACAAACATTCCTTCTTTCCCCCACTTTATCTCCAGAGTCTAGAACAGTGCCCAGCCTAAGTAAGCGCTCAATGCTCTTTTGTTAAGTGAATAAGTAAGAGAACACTAGCCCAGTTTGGTAGGCCAATAAACATTTGTTAGGCTGGACTGAATTAGTGTTAGTTCTGTGTCTGGCTCATGAGTGACCGACACGAAGGTGAGTGCATGGTATGAATTCAGTTCCAGCAGTGACTTGGTTCCTATGTGAAGTGATAAGTTATTTTTGAGTGAAGTTATCATATTATTATCTTATAAAGCATTGAACATTTAGCCATGCAGACTCTAATTTAAAGTGGCATCTGCCTGCAGGTCCTGGCATTGTATCTGCCAACTTCCACTCAAATACTTATGAAAATTAAGAAAGATAGAAACCAGCCCTGCTAGGTGAGCAAGTGCAGCTTCTCAGAGAAATATCCCCAACTCTGAGTGACATAGTGCAGCACTACAAAGATCATTCCAATTTCACTCAAAACAGTGCAGCTCACTTCCAAAAAAAAAAAGTAAGTTACACTTTCTTCACAATTAATTAACAAAGGTTAAAAAACAAAATTGAAATATACACTTAAAAGGAATTAAAGAATGAAGGCTAGACATATAAGGATGAGTCAGATTTTTCTGATAAATGTAAACAAAGGATTATAGAGGTGGTACAATTATTTTCTGACAATTTAGAATCTGAGGCAAAAAGCCTAAAAGGCCAAGAGAGATGATTTTATTTGATAGAAGTTAGAATCTGCAGCAAAGACAGAAGAGGCAGTAACTCTAGCACTTCATTTATCTCAGCTCAGGAAAAATGAGAAATGGATAGAAGGAATTGTGGGAAATTGCAAAAACATTCTTCATAAGCTTTTACAAATCTGATAGTTGAAAAATATAAGTACCTAGAGGAGATAATTGGAACTACAAAGTTAATAAGATTTAACATGTATATTTGTATATATATACATTATGTTCTTCCCTTGGATATCTATTAATGTTTATGAAGATCAACTATATGTTAGCACATTAAGAAAGTAACTTCCCCAATTGAAAATCTACAGGTTAAATATCTTGAACATAGTGAAATAAAATCTACACTAATAAAAAAGTAAGATGTAAATTGACCATACCTATGCAACTCCCACTAGCCAATCAGGAGTATGTAAATTAACCCAACAAAGATGGTGGGTTAATTTGCATATGCAGGTGCTGAGTGGCTGAGGGCAGGGTGGGACGTAGGCATTCCCCACCGCCCCAGCCACTCCGGGCCTCTGGGCAGCATAGGAAGGCAGAAAGGAGGCTCTGGGCTGGATTGAAAAGGTGGCTCCAGCCAGAGCCAAGGTGGTGCTGGCAGCTAGGGGAGGGATCTTGCACAGATCTTCATGCATCGGGCCTCTAGTCTATAATAATAAAAACTGGGCTCTGAGGGAAGCCTGGGTCCTGGGTGCCAGATGGAAGCCAGTACCAGCAGCCGGGGAAAGGAAGGCCTACTCTTGCATGAATTCCATGCATCTGGCCTCTAGTTAGAAATAAATAACAGAGAGGAGATTCCAAAATGGTGGCAGTGTAAGTGGATGCTACACTGACATGCTCCCAGGACCAAACTGGAAATACAACTAAATTACAGAAAAACCACCCTGAATAATCAACTGAGGACTAGTTGGAGAAAACCCTGATAACTGAGGATGGAAAGCAGAGACTACATAGAGAGTGGTAGGAAGGGCAGAGCTAAAGGGATAGAGGGCTTCCACAGACAGCAGCTGAAGTCCCAGAAGGATATTTCAACTGTAGGGGGTTCCCATTGAGCACTCTGGGATCTAATCTCCAAGCTGAGATCCCCAGCCCAGAGCACCCGAACTGAGAAAGGTGCCCACAGAACATCTGGTTGTGGAAAGCATCAGGGCTGCTGTGTGCTGGTGAGATGGCTGGAAATGCAGGCATCCTCTTAAAGGGCCAACACAAAAGCTTTCATGTGCAGCCACTCAACTTGGGCTCTAACAATTTTGCAGTTTGCTCATTGCAGGTCTATCTGCCTGTCTGATGAGCCTGTATACCCGTTCCAGGCAGGAGACTGAGTCTTCCTAAGACTTGGAAGACTCAGGTCCTGAACAGCAGTTAGCTGAGCAATGGACCAGGCCCTGTGATGTCCTCCTGACAACACACTCTTCCCGAAAGCTACCAGGAACCAAGCCTTGGACCCACAACACACACTGATAAGGTGGGCGCCACCTGTGGAGTACAGATCTTGCTGTTGCTGGTGCAACGGCAAGGGAAACCTGGACCTGCACTCCTGAAAGAGATTTGGAATTTCTCTTTTGGAAAAGCATGGCACCCCTAAAGCTCAGAGACAATGTTACTTTTTGACAATCGCTATGCTTCATGCCCGTGCTTGGATTGATAATACCTTTGTTCGTGTTTCCCAGGCAGAGGCTTCCTCTGCGAAGTTCTCACACTGTTGGGTGTGCCACCCAAAGCCCTGCTCAGGATTGGGTCACGGGGATCCTTTAGTCTCTCCCGCCTCTGATTCCATTACAATCACCCCTTCACTACCTGGCATAGCCCTCACTAGTGCATAATAGTTCTCGCTATGGCAGCCTTCTGCAGCGCCACCTCTTGAATATGAAGCAATCTGCCAGCTTCGAGTGTGCAGCAGAGCCGGCCTCTAGACACCACGTCTGCTGCCTTCTGAGACAGCAAGCCTTCTCCACCACGTAAGGCTTCCCTTCATTCGTGACCCCCTTCTTCCTTTAGGGCAGTGGTGGGCAAACTCATTAGTCACCAGAGCCAAATATCAACGTACAATGATTGGAATTTCTTTTGAGAGCCAAATTTTTAAAACTTAAACTTCTTCTAACAACACTTCTTCAAAATAGATTTGCTCAGGCCGTGGTACTTTGTGGAAGAGCCACACTCAAGGGGCCAAAGAGCCGCATGTGGCTTGCGAGCCGCAGTTTGCGGACTGGGGCTTTAGTAGATAGCAAGAATCTCTGGCCCTGGGGATAGGAAAGACTATGGCCCTTGACAGCAGGAAAGAGCTACAGAAGACGACACCATCAGTTCACCCTGGTAAGATGACAAGAGTCCAGCCTGGTCTGTGTGGCTCAATGGGTGAGTGTCGGCCTCTGAACCAGGAGGTCACGGTTGGACTCCCAGTCAGGGCACATACCTGGTTGTGGGCTTGGTCCCTAGTAGAGGGCGTGCAGGAGGCAGCCAATCAAGGATTCTCTCTCATCATTGATGCTTTTCTATCCCTCTCTCACTCTCTCACTCTCCTTTCCTCTCTGAAATCAGGGGGCCGGGGGAAGGTTGGGCTACAAGGGTCCAGAGTTTTGAAGGGGGGAATTGTTACTGCAGACAGTCAGAGTGCTGATGAATTTTCCCCATTGGCCACTGTGGTGATAGGGAAGTTCTTATATTGAGTGTGCCAAAAGCTAGACGTATGAATGGACAGGGCCTGAGCATACTGAAAGCTAGCAAGATAATTGGATAGAGAAGGGGAGATGGTCTTTGAGATGGGAGTCCACCATTCTTTCAGGTCACTTGGCACCTGAATAAACCTATTTCTTTTTGCACCAGCACCTGTTTCACGAGTTTGGCTTTCTTTACAGTAAGCAGCTGACCCTGTGTCTTTCAGTTACAATCACCCACTACATTTATTTATTTAGGTAGTTATCTAGGAAAGTATTTCTTTTCTTTTCTGTTAATCCTCACCTGAGGATATTATTTCCATTGAATTTTAGAGAGAGTGGGAGGGAAGGAAGGGGTAAAAGGGAGAGAGAGAGAGAGAGAGAGAGAGAGAGAGAGAGAGAGAGAGAGAAACATTGATGAGAGAGGGATAGGGAGAGAAAGAGACATTGATGAGATAGAGAGAGAGAAACATTTATGAAAGGGAGGGAGGGAGAGGAAGAGAGAGAGAGAGAGAGAGAGAGAGAGAGAGAGACATTGATTGCTTGCCTTCTGCATTCACCCTGGCCAGGGCAGGGATTGAACCTGAAACCCAGGTATATGCCTTGACCAGGAATTTAACCCATGACACTTTAGGGTGTGCAGGCCAATACTTCTAATCACTGAGCAACACTGGCCAGGGCGCTAGGAAAGCATTTCTGTGAATAGAGACCTCAAATGTTTGGTCCACTGTTGTATCCCTGCATAGAGTAATACCTGGTGCATAGTAGGTGGTCAATAAATTATTACATGAAAGTGTGAGTTACCATGTGATCACCTCTATTAACCCATATTAATAGCTGATGTGTCAGTAACTTACACGGTCACAGAAAAGGGATTCCAATTTCTCATCTCACACTCTCTCTAGTGTCAGAAATCACACACTTTATGACTCAGGTTCTTTTTAAAAATATATTTTATTGATTTTTTTACAGAGAGGAAGGGAGAAGGATAGAGAGTTAGAGACATTGATGAGAGAGAAACATCAATTCAGCTGTCTCCTGCACACTTCCTACTGGGAATGTCCCTGTAACCAAGCAACTTGCCCTTGACCAGAATCAAACCTGGGACTCTTCAGTCCACAGGCCGATGCTCTACCCACTGAACCAAACTGGTTAGGGCTATGACTCAGGTTCTTGTCTCAGATTAGATAAATATGTTTGGAGGAGGTAAATGGCTTAAAGTATGGAATTCAATGGCTTTTAGTATATTCAGAGTTGAGCAATCATCACTGCAATCAATTTTAGAATAGTTTTATCACCCTGAAAATAAACTCTATATCTGTTAGGTCAGGGGTGGGGAACCTTTATTCTTCCCAGGGCCATTTGGTTATTTATAACATCATATGTGGGCCACACAAAACTATCATCTTAAAAATTAACCTGTTATATTTGGTCAAACATTTAATTAACTCACTCCTGATGCCTTGGCAGGGCCAGACCAAATGGTTTCTTGGGCCTTACATGGCCCCTGGATGGGATGTTCCCCACCCCTGCTTAGGTGATACATCTCCATTCCTGCATTGTGCCAGTCAGTCCCAAGCAATTATTAATCTGCTTGAAGTCCTAATAGATTTTCCAATTACTGTTTTTAAAAAATATGTAAGTTCTGAAATTACCTGTTGAAATTATATCTAGATAGTTTATTTTTTTCTGTTATTTCAAGTGGAATTTATTTTGCTAGAGCAACTCTGTCAATTGTAGTGGCCAATCATCACGCGTAGCTTGTGAGGACTTGATACACGGCTATCCTGTTTCTTCTAATTTTGTTTACATTGGCTACTGGAAAACTTAAAATGACACATATGATTCTTACACTATTTCTATTGAACAATGATGTTCTAGACAGGAAAAATTTATCAGAAGTTTAAAGTATGTTTTTTACTTTGTGTTTTGTAGTGAAAATATAAAAACCTCTAAGAGAGAATTGAGATGTGCTTTACAGGTAAAATACACAGATATTGAAAGGTTAATACAAAAATGAAAAATGTATGTAAATACCCATTGATAGTTCTAATATTGATTACATATTGAAATGATATTATATTGGGCTATATATCTAAGTAAGACTTAAGGATAGACTGTTATTAAAATGAATGTCACCCATGTCTTTTTATTTAAATTGGCTGCTAGAACATTTAAAATTACATATGTTCTTGCCTATCTGATGAGTTTGAAGTGTCTACTTCATTTTGTATTTATATTACAATTCATCAAAAAGAAAAATATTTTAAATGCAGTAGAGGAAATCCATGACACTCCAGGCTACAGAGTTTCAATTGTAGAACATAAATAAACCCCAGACACCAGGGCCTCTGCTTGGGTTGCTGGGGGGCATGGCCGACCTGCAAACCACAACAGGTCCCTTGCCCAGGTTGCCCCATGCCCCAAGGGAAACCCCACCCTGATCTGGGACACCCTTCAGGGCAAATCAGCTGACCCCCACCCATGCAACCAGGCCTCTATCCTATCTAATAAAAGAGTAATACGCAGATTGACCATTACTCCAACACACAAGAGGGCTGCCCTCATGTGGTCAAAGATCCTGCCCCCATGGACACAAGATGGCCAGCAGGGGAGGGCCGTTGGTAGGTTCCAGGCCTGCAAGGGAGGGCAGTTGTGGGTGATCAAGCCTGTAGGGGAGGGCAGTTATGGGTGACCAGGCCGGCAGAGAAGGGAAGTTGGGGACAAACAGGCTGGCAGGGGAGCAGTTAGACATCAATTAGGCTGGCAGGGTAATGGTTAAGGGGTGATCAGGCTGTCAGGCAGAAGCAGTTAGGGGCAATCAGGGAGGCAGGCAGGCAAGCAGTTTAGAGCCAGCAGTCCTGAATTGTGAGAAGAATGTCTGACTGCCCATTTAGGCCCGATCCTGAGATCAGGCCTAAACAAGCAGTCGGACATCTTTTGAGGGGTCCCAGGTTGGAAAGGCTTCAGGCTGGGCTGAGGGATATCCCCTGCCCCACATGCATGAATTTCATGCACTGGGCCTCTAGTTTTTAATAAGAATGAAAAATTTGAAATAGCCTACATACTAATCAAATAGCAATAACAGTGAATAGTATACAGCCATTACAAATGATCTAGTTTAGAAATTATTAACGTTTTCTTGTTCCAACTCCTTTAGCAGCTGGAACCTAACTGATCCCTTCTCATAATAATGTTTTTAACATTATTCACAGAATGCACAGGGTTATGAAACAGAATACATAGGATTACAAAGGAAACAGATTGCATGGAAATAAAGTTACCAAAATAAGTTTAAAATATAATGTATTAGTAAATGTAATTTTTCTTTTTAAAGTCTTAAAATAAAGAGATCCAACAGAAGGTTTTAATAGTTATAATTTTGAAGTAGTGGTAAACATAAATACATCAAGACATCTGTTACAGGCTCTCTCTCCCTCTCCCTCCTTCTATCTCTCCAGGAGCATGCCTTTGCTTCCCCCCTTCTTTCCCAAAGGCATGCATCTCCTAAACTCTAAGGGACCCCACAAGGCTTGCAACCAGGGCAGCAATGGACAGTGGCAGTTCACCCTGGGCAAACTCTTGAGCCTGTTCCCTAGGCCCTCTTTTCTCTGACTTCATAGTGAGCCAAAGCAGCCCAGTATAGGATCATTTCCCCACCTAGTCTCTCTCCTGTTGCTTCTTCTGCCCTAGGGCTTTTGTTATTTCACTGCCCCCAGCTTTAATAAATATCCTCTGAAATAAACTAACATGAAATAAGATAAAATAAAATAAAACAAAAAATAAAATAAGACACCTGTTACAGATGGAGACAAATTTTTTAGATACAACTAACATGAGTGTGATTTGTTGCCTGTAACTGGGAGAGATGTTAAATTTCAGTTAGAGTCAGTGAAAATAAAGATGCAATCTCTTTTTCAACCCAGATTTAAAACCAATGGTCACTCAAATTTTTCTGTTAAGAGCCAGGCCATAAATATTTTAGGCTCATGGGCCATATTTGCTCTGTCACAACTTCTTAGTTCATCCATTGTGGTGAGGAAGTAGCTATAGACAACATGTAAACAAATGGGTGTAGGTGTGTTCCAATAAAACTTTATTTACTCAAACAGGCAAAGGATCTGATTTAGCTTGTGGACCATAATTTGTGGTCCCTAATATATTTTCTTACAAAGAAAAGTATTCCTGAGCTGCTAAATGAAAAAATGCATGTTATAAATAATTGTGCAGAGTTCCCTTTTGATGTAAAATGTATCTCTTGGATGTCTCTTGTGCATATATACGTATGTATATAAAGACATGAGTGTGAAGGACCTACTAAAATGTCAACAGTGATTATTTCTGAGTGATGAGAATGGGAACAATATTTTTTTTCTTTATACTTTTTTATATTCTCTCATTATTTTTTTTTAAAGACTCTGGGTTTTGTTTGGCATAAACTGCGTTTCAAAAATCAAAGAATATCATAAGAAGCCCTAACCAGTTTGGCTTAGTGGATAGAGCATTGGCCTATGAATTGAAGGGTTCCAGGTTCGATTCTGGTCAAGGGCATGTACCTTGGTTGCAGGTACATCCCCATTAGGGAGTGTGCAGGAGGCAGCCAATCATGTTTAACTTTTATTCCTCTCCATTAAAAAAATCAAATATATATAGTATATATATATATATATATATATATATATATATATATTTTTTTTTTTTAAGAAGTCTATATTTCTGATTTCTGTTTGAAAATTAAACTCTAGCAACACTAGGTCCTCATTCCTACACGGCAGCATCTGATTGGAGCTGAGCCACAACTGTCCCAGTTAGAAGGGCAGGTGGTTTCCAGGCGCACAGGCCTCACCTGCCTTTCCTAGACTCTCTTGTATAGTCTCACATTTTACTGGGATGGAAAAGACTGGATCTTTACTTTCACTGATCTAACTGAAAATGAACATTTTGATCAGTGTATATTAGTTTTATAACCAGAAAAATAAAAATCAAAAGAAACCAACCCTGGCCAGGTAGCTTAGTTGGTTAGAACATCATCCCAATATACCACATTGTTGGTTCAATCCCTCGGCAGGGCCCATACAAAAAGCAACCAGTGAATGCATAAGTAAAGGGAACAACAAATTGATGTTTCTCTCTCTGCCTTCCTCTTTCTCTCTAAAAACCAATAAATAAAAATTAAAAACAAAGGAACCCACTGGAGGGGCTTTAAAAGTCCAAACTCATATGGAGCAGAAATTCCCCTGAAAGGCTCTCAACCACCGCTCCTTCCTAAGCCCTCAGCAAGAGGGACTCATCAGCATCCTGAAATAAGTACCTGTACCGACACCCCGTTTTATGCAGTTCAAACATTGTCCTGAGAAGGGATCCATTAGGGCCTCTCTCTTGTCCATCTCTCCCTCAGCCCCATTAACCTAGTCCTCCTCTTCACTTGGCCTGCACCCCTGCTCAGAATGCCAGCACTCCTCTTCACAGTCATTGGTTGAGGCTCAGCTGAGACCCCCACATCCTTGGGATAAACATGTCTGTGGCTACTTTATTCTAAAGTACTTTTCCCTCTGCTAATACCTTTAAAAATTCTTTGAACTTTATTATAAACATACTAGAGGCCTGATGTATAAAATTCATGCAAGAGTAGGTCTTCCTTCCCTCAGCTTCCCTCTGGCACCTGGAATCCGGGCCTCTAACCTGAGACCTGGGCTGGTTTCCCTTCAGCCCCTGCTTTGTTCGGTCTAATTAACATATTACTCTTTTATTATTATTGATTATTACCTACACAGTATCTTGATTTATTTAAGTTGCCACTGAACATATTTTTAAAAGCATACACTCAATTTTTAAATTTCAAAATAGCCCACTGGCTGCTAGGAAACAGAGGCTATCACTTGCTGGTACTGCAGCTTTGTTCACTCTTCTTTTCTCCTTCTAATTAATTTAACGCTTTTTCCAACTACTCTTGGAGCTTTGATTTCCTCTTCCCTCAAATGGGCTTGACCATATGGGTTCTTGTGAAGATTAATTAAAATCTTACATAGAAAATGTTTATTATAATTTTCTATATTAGTTACTGGGAGGCCAAATGCCGGGTCAGGCTGCTAATGTATCTGAGGGAAGGAGGCCAGAGTGAGACCACAGGAATTAGTGAGGACAGTGGTACCTGGAGACCACCTGTCCCATCTGAAGGGACAGCGATGGCTCAGCTCCAGCTCAATGTTGCCATGGAGAAATGAGGACCTAGTATTTCTGGAGCTGAATTTTCAAACAGAAATCAGAAATAGACTTCTTATGATATTTCTTGATTTTTGAAACACAGTTTATCTCAAACAAAACCCAGAGTCTTTCCAATAAGAAGCCAACTTGCAACTCTGTTTGTGTATATTGTTCCAGACTAGAGCAGGCATCTGGATTGGGTCGCTGAGTTATTGTCTCTACAGTGTTTGTGAGTCTGTTTTATTTTTTCCAATAAGGGCACATCTGTACTGAAGTATAATTCAAACCTGATCAATCATCTTGGTAAATGGTACTTGCTTGCGATACGGGTCTTAAACTTCAGCACCATCTGAGTTGCTTGTTAAAAATGCTGTCTTGCCCAGCAATTCTTCGCCTAGATATATACTCAATAGAACTGTGGGTACATGTACTAGACATGCACTAAAATATTCATAGCAGCACTCTTCAGAATGACTAAAAACTAAAATCTATCAAATTCCATTATCAATCTCAAAATAAAAAAATTTAATTGTTATATATTCATAATAAAAACTTATGCAATAATGAAAATGAATAAATTGCAACTATGTGCAACAATTTGGATGACTCTCACAAATAATTATGTTGAGCAAAAGAAGCCAAATACCAAAGAGTATGTAGCACATGTTTACATTTATATAAACTGGCAAAACTTAACTCAGGGGCTATAAGTCAGGATAACAGTTACTGTTAGAGATGGGTAGTGACAAAAGGGAATATGAAGTACTTCTGGGGTGCTATCAATATTAACAGTTGCATGGGTGTATGAAATTCATTAAGTGGGACACTTATTTGTACTTTGTTATACATTAACTAGAGGCCCGGTACACAAAAATTTGTGCACTGTTGGGGGTCCCTCAGCCCAGCCTGCCCCCTCTCACAGTTCAGGAGCCCTCTGGGGATGGACTACTGATGGTTTACGCTTATTAGGCTCATCCCCGCCTCCCCGCCCCCGTACAGGCCTAAGCCACAGGCTGGCCTCCCAGCAGGGAAAGGCACCACCCCCATTACCCCCTCACTGCTGCTATCTCTGGCCTTTCTCTGTGGGAGGCAACCTGATGATCAGGGGAAGGCAACGCCCCCATCATGCCTCTGCTGCTGCCACTGCTAGCCGTGCAAGCCTCGTCAGCCCTCATTGCCTAAACCTCGGGCGAGCTCTGGGCAATGGTAGCTACCATCGGCGGCTTGCCCGAGCCCTGGGCCAGATCTGGGCATCAGCAACTGCCATCTGCTGCTTGCCTGAGCCTCAGGGAGCTGCTGCAGCTTTGCCCGGAAGGACGTCTGGAAGACATCTAGTCTAATTAGCATACTAGCCTTTTTTTAGTATAGATATCTCAAAGAAGAATGAAAATGCTTGCTCCAGGCCCCAATCTAGATGGGCAGAGTCACTCTCTGGCATGGGACTGGGTTGGGTGATAGTGGATGAGGTCCCTAGGATTACCGATGCAAGTCTTGGAGGAATCCCCTTTTGAGAAAGACACTGCACTTGAATAAGCACACATTTCCTCCTCCGAGGGATTCTGCAAGTGCTCTTGGTTAAAACAGCAAGCATCTGCCTTTCCTAGATTCTCCTGTGTATTCCCACATCTTACTAGAAGCAAAGGGTGACATAAAATTAAAAGGCATTTAGGGGTCCATTCAAACAGTGGCACTTGAGGCAATGGAGTGAGATAGCTCTGATAATGTGCCAGCTTATAAAATATGGCTACATAAAATTAAATGTTTATGGGGTGACTAAGGCACCATGTCCCCAGGGAAAAAGTCAAGTGTTTACCGCGGCTGACTCCCAGCTGAATTCTGATTACCCTGGGGAAGGAGAGCTGGGTAAGGCTGAAAGGGCCCGGAAAGGAAAACGAGGGGATTCTGTGAGTGAGAAGGACAGGGAAAGACCAGCGCTGTAGACATTTTGGGAGCTGCAGGTCCAAGCTTTGTGTTTGTCATTGTGAGAAAGCTGAAGCTAAGAGTTTTATTCAGGTTACATTTATTTACATATTGTGCTCTTGCATTTGACAATCCAGAAATCAAATGTCAAAGAAAACCAGGAATGAATTCTTCAATAAGCTACAGGAAGGCAAAGACTGTATCTATGAACTTCATCTTTGACTCCTAGCACCTGGCACCTGCCTGACTTATAAGAATGCTCAATAAATTCATTCAAGCATTCAACATCGATTTATTGAGTATCTACTCTGCATCGATTTATTGAGCATCTACCATTCTAAATAGTTGAGACAAAACAGACAGAAGTCCCTGACCTCAAGGATTTCATGTTCTAAGTGGAGGGAGACCAACCAATCAATCACATATACAGTATCTTCAATAGTGATAAGTACTTTGGAGAAACAAACCAAAGAGAAAGAATAGCAGGTTGGAGGTCGATAAAGGTTGCAGTTTTACCATGAGGAGGTTAAGGAAGGCCTTGCTGAAAATTTGAGAAAAGACCCAAGATGAAGAAGAAGTAAACCATGTGGGTATGTGAGGGGAAAGCCTTCTAGGCAAAGGGATCAGCAAGTGCAAAGGCCTGAGGCAAGAGCATGCCTTGTGCTTTTGAGGAGCCTTGAGTAGTTGGTAAAAAAGAGAATGAGAGAAGAATAGTAACACATAAGATCCAACAGGTGGTGGGCAGTGGGCCACTCATTGTGAGGACTTTGGCTTTAATTCTGAGTAATACAGGAGCTAGTGAAAAGTTTTATGTAGGTAGGAGAATGACATGATTAGACTAAATTAAATGATTAAATATGGTACCATACACACTATAAACTACTTTAACATACATGATTGCCATTGATTTTTATAAACATGGTAAAAGAAGCAGGTGTTATTGGCCACATTTTGAAAGGGTTATATCATAGAAAATGACAGCATAGTCTTTGGAGAAAACCAGATCTGGGTTTGAATCCTGATTCAGCTACATGAGAACCAGGACTTTGTGTGCAAGAGTCAACCTTGGTTTCCCTGTCTCTGTAAAGGAGCAGATAACACTACTGGGAGAGAGGATTGGAAAAAATATGAATAGAAATGCCTAGTTCAATGTCCAGCACACATTGTGATCAATAAATAACTTTAGTTGCTACCTTTTCCACCAGCAAGGAGCTGTAGAGCTCACCCGGCTCTGAGGATTTCAGAGACAGTCTTTGGAAAGCGGCATAAACACATGTTGGGGTAAACATATGGATTCTTGGGCCAATGCCAAACCTACTGAATCCCAAATTCTGTTGCAGTGGAGCCTAGTTTCAAAGATTAACAACCTAAATGAATGTATTGACAGAACAGAACAGCATAGAGGTTAAGGTGGTTCCAATACGATAACTGAGTAAATTACTTAATCTCTCCAAGCCTCACTTTTCTCATCTGTAAGGTGAGAATAATAATATCACCTACCACTGAGGGTAGTGGAATGATGCCTGCTCAGCCCCACCTAGAATGCACTAAACACCCATCATGTTAACTACAAAAAGGGTTCTTAAAATTGCCTTGTTTGTACTTAAAATTAACTCACCCTAAATAATAAAATTCATTTGCATTACTTTGATTATTTTTTTCACTTAAAAAAATAAACATTTAGATGAAAAGGAACTTCATATAGAAATTATCTATGTGACCTCCAAATTCATCCTGCAGGTTCACTAGAAAGAGGAATACACAGGGGTGACAAGGAGTAATATTAGGATCATGTCCCTTGCTGATGCTTTTGTCTCAAGGCTGGGGCCAGTCTGTAACCTGTTGCCTGGGGCAGATGGAGAAAGGGGCGGATTCCTTCCAGGGAGGCTGAGAGCAGACATGTTGGTGCCAAGCTCTGGAACGTTTACACAAGACAGGAAACTTCACGGTACATAGGACTACTTTTACCCAGGGAGGCCTGGCAACCAATTAAAGTGGTTGTCAAGCTGTGGGACTTACAGTCCACAAAAAAGAGCAGGCCTGCAGAGGTTCAGATTTATGCTCTTGGACTTAGGAGCGCCACTCCGAATACACAACTCTCAGGAACTGTTGGCTGACTCCTCCAGGGTCTCCTTGCTTTTTGTCTGCCTTCTTGGGTTAAAACAGCACTCAAATATTTATGAAAAAGAAACATAAATTTGGTTGAGGTCCTACATAGTTCAGTGTGGTCAACCTGCCCCAAGCCCTCAATATGCTGGGATACTGATTTTGTTACTCAATAAGTAAACAGGGGTTGGAGAGAACCAAACAGAATTATCCCCAGCCCCAACCACTCATCAAGCACCTACCTTATGCCATGAGTCTTGCTAGAGATCTTTTCCTGTTAGTTTATGCACAGCGACTCTATAAAAGGGATCTCATTTATCCCATTTAATGAGGTGATGCGGCAACTTAGCTGCAGAGCTGTATTCAAATCCCAGAATTCCTCATGCCAAAACCCCATTCTGTAGATGTTCTGATGACAGACAGCCTTTTAAGGACAGAGAGACTCTAAGGCAGGCTACTTTACTGAGGGAATACGTAGAAACTGGGAATTCAATGGTAGCTGTCCTGGTATTGATAAACAGAAGAACTGTGCACAAAACTCAACCACTCATCTGAGTCCACATGCTGCAGAGCCATTAATATTGGAAGACAAGGAGGCAAGTCTCTTGGAATAAGCTCCTCTGACAGCCAGTGACATACCTACTAGCATCATGCCACTGTTGTTTTGGGAAGAGTTTGCCCAAGCCATCTGGCTGTGCCCCTGCACACAGGTGGAATTTGGTAAGGCTGGATAGAGTATTGTGAATCCATTTTCCTATCAGTAGCTCACACAAAATGCCCACCTGAATGTTAGTTTCAACTTTGAAGTGTGGTCATGTGGTCAGATATGATTGAGATATGAAAATCATTCAGCAGCCCCTTGGCATCTCAAATAGGACATACTATCTAATAAAAGAGTAATGTACAAATTGACCGTACCTTCGCTACACCCAATAAGCCATGCCCACAAGCCAATCAGGAGTGATATGCAAATTAACACCCAACCAAGATGGCTGCTGCCCATGGCAGGCCAGAGCTGGGGTTCCCTGGCCCAGGTCCCCTGCCCAAGGACGGAAAGCCTTGACTCCCCTGAGGGCTCCCAGTATGTGAGATGGGGCAGGTTGAGCTGAGGGACCACTCACCCCCCCGTGCACAGATTTTGTGCACCAGGCCCCTAGTTTGATAATAAGGACAATGATAACAATGATATGAACATAGTTCTTAGCATGTGCCAGATACTATTCTAAGCATTTTATCATGTAATAACTCATTTAACCTCTGAGGAGAGAACTAACTGTGTCTGGGATCACATATGTACTAGGCGACAGAGCTTGAATTTAAACTAGCCTTCCCAGTTTTCAGTCTTCACGCGTCACTCTGAAGATTCCTGGTTTAACATCATTTGTCATTCTTCAGGGGTGATGCATGAGTTCCCTTCACTTACCACGAGGGGCTTTGTGCAAGAAGCAAAGTGCTTAGCTAGTGACTGAGCCCAGCTCATTGAGCAATATCCGAATCCCAGAAAAGTTTTGCTGGTTTCTAGTTAACCTATTGTGGACCTTTTATGAGAAAATTATTTGCCACAGTAGATATGATCATTATGATGCTTTTGGACTACAAGTAACAAATATACCAACTAACAGTAGCTTTAAAAGTAAAGGCAGTTAAAACTTTTCTATGTCAACAAGACTGGAGACAAGTAGTTCAATGGCTCCAAGGTCCTTGGCGTGCTGGTGCCATCGCCCCTCACAATCCCAAGATGGTTGCAATAGTTCCAAGCATCACACTTTCACACCCCAGCATTCCAAAAGGATAGAAAGGAGGCAGGGGAGAAAATATTTCTACTTTTTAAGGAGGAGAATTATTTTCCAGAATTTTCCCTACCTTTTTCATTGTCTAGAACTGTGCGGTGTATCAATTCCTAAACCAGTGTTTCTCAACCTCCATTTTGTTGAAACTGCATGCTAGATAATTCTCTGTTGTGGGGGCTGTCCTGGACATTGCAGGAAGCTTAGTGCATCCCTGAGCTCAACCCACAACCCCAAATTGCTAATGGCCTGTGCATGTGTGCATTTGTGTGTGTGCATGTGTGCATGTAAAATTGCCTGGGCTGAGAATCCTGGCCCTGGTGAAGAGTAATGGGATCATCAACATTGGCTTAGACAAATCCTGGTTTATCCCCTGAGACTGTGCACACTGCTGCCTGGAAAGGGTTCTGTTTAAAGGAGAAGGTGTGATGGTTGTGCATTTCACAGTCATTCCCCATGTTGCTTTTTCGTTAAAGAAAAAGCTCTTGTTGGAAGGTGATAAAGGGGCTTACTCTCTTCTCACATCCAAGCATTCATGAGGCATGATTCAGGAAGAATCCTGCTCAGAAAAAATGACTTCCTATCTGCAGCTTTGGTGGCCACAGGAAAACAACAAGGAGTGAGGGTAAGCAGCCTTCTTCATTTAGAAAAATCTACACTCACCTGCCTTTCTTTGGAGGCAATCCTTTCTTTTCTTCCTGCCCTATCCGCCTTAAAAAAAGGGCAAACCTGTATTTCCAGGGATATTTTGGAAACAAGGACTTTGAGTGGAAATTCCTGTATCTGCTTCTCAATTACATGCATTGGGCATTTTAAAATAGATGCTGGTTAAAGTATAATTGGCGATTTCATTCCTGATATCATTGTAATATGATTATTGGAGGGTATAGTTTTTAGAACAGCCAATTTGTATTGAGCTCAGATAAACTTCAGGACATAGAGTAATGCCGTGAAGTAGGTGGCAGGGCTCCATGTTATAGAGGAGGAGACTTGGAAGTTCAGGGACTTGCCCAAGTGGCACAGCTGGTAAAAGAAGGGGCTGAGCTCCGGACTCAGAGAGCTTCTATTATGCCCTTTGTTATTTCAAAGCCACTTTCAAAATAAAGATTATGATTTTATCAGGTCAATGCAAAAAAATCTAGTTTATTATTTTATGATTACACACCCCCACACCAAGCAAAAACCACTCCACACTTTTCTTTCTTTTAAAAAAATTATATTTTTATTAATTTTTTTACAGAGAGGAAGGGAGAAAAGTAGAGAGTTAGAAACATCGATGAGAGGGAAACATCGATCAGCTGCCTCCTGCACACCCCCAACTGGGAATGTGCCCACAACCAAGGTACATGCCCTTGACCAGATTAGAACCTGGGACCTTCAGTGTGCAGGCCGACACTCTAGCCACTGAGCCAAACCAGATAGGGTCACAATTTTCAAATTGTTTGTTTAAAAACCATTGGTAAATTCCATCAGGTTGGGTGCCCAAGGTCATTTCCATTTTTCACTGCCTATTTCTGAGCTTTCAATCAGTCTCATGTGCAAGGCAGGATTTGGAACTTGCAGCTGGAGGACACTGCCTGGATTTAAAGGGCCACAGGCAGACTTCTCTGGGTTTCAAAGAGCAGCTCTTCAGATCATGGTTTTCATCAAAGTCATTTTCTACATTTTTGTAAACATGTTTAATAAGAAAAATTCAAATAGCAAAAACAATATGAAGGATTGTTCTAAATATGGAAACACTGGGATGGATGTTATGCTTTAAAGGCTCTCGATTATGAAAACACTAATTAAAAAGTCTACACTGTGTATCTTAGGCAAGGGAGACTTTTCTTTATTGCTTTAAAAATTTTTTTCATTATTCTTTAGCAGAAAGAACGAAAAAATATTGGGAATTCTCAACAGAACCCAAATTTCACTATAAAAGGGGAAACCCAGAATCAATATGCAACTACTTACTTTAAGGGCTACATACTTAAAGGACGGCTGAAAATTAATTGTAATAAAAGAAAAGTCTGTTAGTTAATCCTCCCAAAACCCTGGAAGCAGAAATGCTTTAGAATTGATTAATTTTCTTTTACTCAGATACTTTATAATGATTCAGCAAAATAAGGTTATAAATACTTCAGCCCTAAGTAACGTGGAGTTGGGAGCAGATTTGAACTTACCTCCGCCCCACAGCCGGCGCCTCAGGAATCGGCCGTGTCAGGACACGCTTCAGTGAGAAAGTTTATCCTGAGTTGATTGGAGCAGATACAACAAAACCCGATCCACATATTTGAAAGCTCCTATTCCTCATCATGTGCTCAGAGCATCTCAAACCTCATTGCAGTCTTGCAAATATTGGATTCAAAATATTTAAATGGAAAACAAAATTAATCAGATTTTGTAGAATTAAATCAAAAGGTTCTCTACTATGAGTGTGGATGTACATGCAGCCTGTTCTCACTTTTTGGCTGGAGTTCTGCTCTGCACAGTGACAGCAGACCCAGTCAGTGAACCCCCAGGAGACACACAGGCTTGAGTTCCTGTGAGCTTTTGGCCATAGCATTTGGTTAACTGATCAATACAACCTGTTTAATGTGTGTCCCTGTTTAAAGATACCTACTTTCATATATAGTGTTGTTCATTACATTGAACTTATGGCCAGCAGTGCTGTGAGTGATTGGGGGAATAATAATCTAATAGAGAGAGCACCTGTATTAACCTGAAAAGTAATCATATTATTTTAAATCTTATAATACATATACTCATGTGAAAAGGGGGTAAGTTTCTTATATAGGAACTAGATGCCCGGTGCATGGGGGGTGGGTGAGTATCCCTCAGCCCAGCCTGCACCCTCTCCAATCTGGGACACCTTGAGGGATGTCCAACTGCCCTCTCACAATCTCACAATCCAAGACTGGTGGCTCCCAACTGCTTACCTGCCTGCCCTCCTGATTTCCCCTAACCGCTTCTGCCTGCCGGCCTGACCACTCCCTAACCACTCCCCTGCCAGCCTATTTGCCCCTAACTGCCCTCCCCTGCGGGCCTGGTCACCCCCAACTGCTCTTCCCCGTTGGCCATCTTGTGGTGGCCAACTTGTGTCCACATGGGGGCAGGATCTTTGACTACATGAGGGCAGCTATCTTGTGTGTTGGAGTGATGGTCAATCTGCATATTACTCTTTTATTAGTTAGGATTAGAGGCCCAGTGCATGAAATTCATTCACAGGTATAGTTCCTTGACCTGGCTTGCAATCAGGACCATCTTCCCCAGCTGCCTGAAGCCAGCTCCACCCCCTGCTGTAACTCACCCCCAGTTCCCCATTTGCCATTGGGTGATCAGTGCCTGCTGAGTGGGAGAAGGAACCAAGAGGTGGTCAGTGTACCTTATAGTGACTGATCCAATGGTTGTTCTTGTCTTTCTGCCATTAGGGTCAATTTGCATATTACCCTTTTATTATATAGGATAGGGAATTATGTTTTTATTAAAGTTTTCTTTTCAAGGCCTGTACAAAGCGATTGGGGAGGTGACTCAGCTGGGAATACAGCAAGCAGAACTGATAAGTATGGTCAGGCTGACAGACCAGGAGTCAAAACATCATCTCGTCATCATCATCTCATCACCCGATGACTAATTACAATAGCTGACATCTGCGGACCCCCAGGCCTGCACGTAGCTGCATTCCTCACCCCAGCTCCTTCCCCTTTATAATTTTGTCCCCTGAACCTTGCTGGAAGACAGGATTTGTTGCTTGTAAGCACCCTTCTTGGCTGGCTGGCCTTCTCAATAAACGTCTTACATGACTCAACCCTGCCTTCATTATTAGACACAGCGACTGGCAGCCCGAGCCCAACCGGGGTTTCCTATGACATGAGCAAGTCCGCAGGAAGCCTGTGCAGTGCCCACTTCCTTGTGGGCACCTCCTGGGCCCCTCCGTGTGCGATGGCTCTTTGGCATGGCGGGGCCACCATGAACAGCAAAGTCACCAGCGAGAGCTCGACAATGTGGGGAAGGGGGTGCTGCGGAGACTGCGAAAAGGACCTGGTTTGGAATGCAAGAGCTGGAGGAGAAGGCAGAGTCGCCCTTGACCTCAGAGGGGCCTGTGCAAGGTGGTGACCCCACGCCTTCGCCGCTCTGCTCAGTCTGCAAGGGACCATCAAAGGGCTGCAAGGGGCTATGTGGGTGCAGGTGCACGTTAACCAGTGAGGTGACACAGGGATGTGTTAACCAGGGCTGGCCCTGAGTGCGCATGTGTGTAGATGCATACACACACACCACACCACACACACACCACACTACACACACACACACACACACACACACACACACACCACACACACACACACACACACACACATCACACACACATACACACACACATACACACACACCACACCACACACACACACACACACCACACACACACACACACACACACCACACACACATACACACACACACATACACACAAACCACACACACACATACACACACACACCACACACACATACACACACACATACACACACACCACACACACACATACACACACACACACCACACCACACACACCATACTACACACACACACACTCACACACCACACAACACATACACACACACACCACACACACACACACACCACACACAGACCACATACATCACACACACACATACACACACACACCACACACACACACACCACACACACACACTCACACACACTCACACGCACACATACACACACACCACACACACACATACACACACACACACACACCACACCACACACACACCATACTACACACACACACACTCACACACCACACAACACACACACACATACACACACACCACACACACACCACACACACACACACACACACACCACACACACCCACACCACACACACACACACCACACACACACACACCACACACACACACCACACACACACACACCACACACACACACACCACACACACACACACCACACACACACCACACACACACACACCACACACACACACACCACACACACACACCACACACACACACCACACACACACACTCACACACACTCACACACACACACACACACACACACACACACACACACACACCGTATTTGATGGGTGAAATGTACGCTCTCTGGTTGAAAGCAAGGCTGTAAAAGGTAAAGAAGCAGAGAGGTCAGGAAGGACCAACCACCTGAGGCACAGGGTTGTTGGAGAGTGGCCAAAAGAAACTGCCATCTTGTCCATTTTTAAGGTACCGGGGCTTCCCATTGGGGCGCCACCTCTAGATGTGAGCGCCGCTGCCCAGCTCAGTCTGCTGGGCTGTGACAGGACAGGATCCGTGGCAGCACACCTCTCTCTCAGAGTGCGGTGAGGATTAAGTGAGATAACCCATGTGACGATTCAGAGGCACAAATCTTCCCTGGGACAAGCAGACATGCGCTAACTCCCGATGCGATGCAGTCCATGAAACAGACAGCCTCTGGGGAACATATCATCGCCAAAAAAGGTGAAGGCTGGTGTAGGCCCCCGAGCCAGCCAGGGGAGGAGAGGAACAAGTCTGACAGCTCCAGGCTCAAAGCCAGGAAGCAGGACAGCCGACTTTTTCTACAATTAGTCAAGGGCATGGAAAAAGAAAGGGAAGGGGACTGACTGTTCTAGAATAGGACATGGAAGGATGCAACAGTCAAGGACAACAGGCAAGAGGAACCAACTATAAAAAGATACTTTTGAGACAACTGGGGACATTTGAATACCAACTGGCTGGTCAATGGTATTAAGTAATTACTGTGGCTTTATGATGTGTGGTCATGGTATTGCATTTCTGTGGGAAGATGTCCTTATGTTTTAGAGAAGAAGTGTTAAAGGGTGAGTGACATGTCACCGGGGATTTGTTTTAAAGTTTTACAGAAAGAAAAAGAAAAAGAGAGAGGACTGATAAAAACTGAAAATTAGTTGTTTGACTAAATTAGTAGTAAATTCTTTCAAAATGATTGCTCTCTAAAGTACTTTTGGAGCTAAAAAGGGAGTTCTGCTTAATTATGCTCCGCAGTTGAGAGAGAGAGAGAAAGAGAGAGAGAGGGAGAGAGACTCTTATAAGAAAGTTGCAGTCGCTAAATCAGCAGAGATCTGAAACCTCTGGGGTCCCTGAGAATTTTCAGGTGATTTGTGAGTCCAAAAGTCTTTTTGTAGCAATGCCAAGGGGCTGCCAACACTAAGAAAGAAGGAGTGTGCAGGGTGAGGGGTGCTGTGTGGATGGAGGTCTGACTGAAAGGGGTTTTGTGTGACAATGAACAGTTCTCTGCACATGGGAGACTGAGGCAGACATCTCCCCGCAACATTCCAGGCTGCGCTCTCACCATCAGATGTTTCAGGCTACCTGCTTTATTCCTTTTTAACCAGTATTTCATACAACTGCACCTGGGGTCAAAAAAGTACAGACCTATATTACCTCTGAGCTACCAACGGCTTCCTACTTTCTAAGTGGCAACAGGCCAAATCCAATCCTCAAGTGACATGCTCACTGCCACAGTATGGGGGCCCTCCCCCATGGTGGTCTTTTGTTGTGCTTTACCTTTGAATTAGTCACCAACATTTACAAATAGAGAAAGGAGCACATTGTGATCTGGACTTGGCTTCTCTTGAGCATGGGAAGATCTGGCAGTGTTAGCCCTGTGTTGTCCCATGGTAACAACTGGCTGCAGTGTTCACTGGCCTTTTTCAGTGACTCCAGCACACCCCTATTTTCCACAGTCCCCATCACTCTCTCTTGTCCCCGGGCCACTGTAATAATTCACATCACTGACTGGTCTTGGCATTTATGTACACAAACTTGGGCCTA
The DNA here is from genome assembly GCA_027563665.1 of Antrozous pallidus. Taxonomy (NCBI): domain Eukaryota; kingdom Metazoa; phylum Chordata; class Mammalia; order Chiroptera; family Vespertilionidae; genus Antrozous; species Antrozous pallidus. The sequence continues at coordinate 7,518,664 of CM050524.1, read as the reverse complement.
AAGGATCAACTCACTTCTGCCTCTTTCCCATTCTGAACTTCATACTCTGGCCATTAATTAGGTGATTGAAAATTCCCAGAATGCAGCATGCCACTGCTTCCTAGGAATGCCCTTCACCCTTTCCTGCAAAGCCACGTTAATCCTTCAAGTCCCAGTTCAGATGTCATCTCCTCCAGGAGGCCCTCCCTGCTTGAGGTTGGATAAAGTTCTATTTACGTTCCTCTAGTTTGTGCTCCTTTTAACCTATGATGCTGAGATGATTTGCTTGTGCAGCTGCCTCCCCGGGGAGGAGGTTCCCTGATCATATTCACTTTTGCATCCCTTAATCTAGTGCAGTTCCAGGCACCCTGAGGGGCAGTTGTCATAGACATCCATTGAAGACCCTGAGCTGAAATGCCTCCAATGGAGAAGGCCTGGGAATCTCAGACTGGGGGGCTCCTGGAGTTTAAACCCCTTTTGCAGCTTTGTTCTCATTTTCTCTGCAGGTCCATCCCAAGAGCCCCTGGCTGTCCAGATAAATATTAGGAGCTTGGCTTTACGGAGATCATTTTTAACATCAACTCTTTCTGGCTTTTTACCTTTGCACACCTGGATGATGTGGAGGCGGAAATGTAGATGAATCACAGCCTCACCTCTTGGCCTACCTCACCACAAGGATGAGGAGACCAGGGCCCAGGGAAGGTGCTCCAGGCAATTTGGGGAGGGAGCCAATTCAGAGATGCCAGCTCGAGGCTCAGATGGGTTAGTAACTATAAATGCTCATTGCAGTTATTTAGAGAGGAAGTCATTAATCTCCACTAATAAGTAGAGATACTTACTGTGGAATTAATACCTCCCTTAAGGCCATTCTGTGCACAGAGACAGGGAGCACGGTAGACTCACTCAGAGACTGCCTATTGCAGGCCAACTCCAGAGACTCACTGGACGGGACTGGTGGCTGCTGCTCTGTCTTACAAAGTCCGTCCAGGCTCCACGGCTAGGTTTCTGTGGGCCAGGAGACAGTATTTTTCCCGGACAATGTAGCAAATCCTACATCCCTTTTTGTGTGAATTGCTGGAGAGCCCCGAGCTGCCTTTGTAACTTGCCTGTTTTCATTTTTATAATCCTGATTTTTTGGAATAAGCTTCATTCTTAGATCCTTGTTCTTACTTTCCAGTCTTTTGGTCTACCTACTTATAAAAACACACACACAACGTTCCTACCCTGCCATTTTATAAAAGTAATAAAAATTTATTTTTAGAAAATGTTGGAAACATAAAAAAAGAGACATGAAATTAGTAAAAATCACTCACAGTCATACCTGGAAAGAACCATCATTAGAACATCATTTATGTTTTGGTGTATTATCTTCCGCTTCCCCCTCCCCTCACCCATGGTATGCACCCATCTATTCTAAAAAATGATGATTTAACATTGGTAGGTTCTTGGAAACTGACCTGAAGTGAAATGATGTATAGCAGAACCAAGTTTACCATAGGTTAATTGATATAAACAAGAGTAAGTTTCTATGGTGTATTTCTGCTCACAAAAACACTACAAACTTTCAAATAAAAATCTAAAACACTTCCAGTATTAAACACTGAAACAAATGTGAGCTGTACACGCATTTAAGAAAGATGAATGAAACCAAGTAAGGTAATTATTTTTCTACCAGGTACAGAAGGTGGGAAGCCCCAGGTGCCTGGCAATAGGACCGGGCCCCAGGCTGACTTTTCCTTCCCTAGTGTATCGCTGGTCACGCAGCTTGGACCCCCTGACCTTTCCTCCCTAGACATAACATTTAGGCCTCAGTTGTATTTCAGCTTCAGGCCCAGATAAACAACAAAATGAGCCACAGCTGAGGTCAGGACCAGCTGATTGAATAATGACTCCCTGCCCTGGTACGGACCAATCAATCAATGGAGACTACAACTCTGAATAACTGAGAAGCTGCTGAATATTCTATAAAGATCTTTCTCTGGGATCTGCCCTAAAATCACCACCTTTAAAACCCTTGGGAAGGAGGACCCAGTGTGCTCTTCCTCAGAGCATACCAGTGCTTTCCCCTTCCCTTTCTCCTCCCTCTCTACCTCTCTCCCCCTCCCAGCTGCAGGCATGTTACCATTAGTTTCCTTACTCCCATGCTCCAAGAGCCCTTCCTTTACTTCTAGATTCTAGATTTTAGATTCTAGATTCTAGACTCTAGAACATGCTTGCTAAGCCCATTTCTTTCTAGGAACTACTTTTTCTACCTCTGTAATTTATTTACCAAAGAAATGATCTCTTACAGTTTGGGTCTGGACTTTGAATTCTTTCCTAGGCAGAACCCAAATACCAAGGCTGCTGAACTCAGGTTTGGTCTGACCCCACTGGTTAGACATCTGGTGCCATTCCTGCCGCCTACAACAGAACCAGCCCTGGACAGGAGGGACCAACGCCCTTCCACACAGGGCCACGCACACTCATGCGCTCTGAGGGGACGGTTCAGACACACCCATGCCGCTCAGGTGCACAGCTGCAGGATGCGCAGGAAACAACTCCGGAGAAGAATCCCGGCAGACGTGGGAAGAATGTGCAGACAGTGGCCCCTCTGGGAATCAACATTATAACAAAACTGCCTTGAATGAAATGATGTTATTTGAGGAACTGCTGTAGTGTTTTATAACAGTCCTTCCCCTTTCCCCTACTTATTACATTAAGCACATCTTCAGTCCTATAGATGTCCCATAATTTATCTGACACGTAGGAAAGTTGAATTTTAGGCTATTTCTAGATTTTCCCTTTTATAAAAAGACACTTTTTGATAAAGTCTTGTAGCTGAATCTTAATGCATGTATTGATTTTTCAGTTAAAATTTGTGGAAGTTCTCATTGGCTTCTAAGTGTTATCTGCTTTATTTAATGTAACCTGTTGAGCACTCCTGCTTTCTGAAACACACTGAGATATAATTACAGAGAGCAACTCAGATCAGCCTAACCTCTGTCAGCTTTTCCTGGGCAACCCCTTTCCTCTCCTCTGCCGGCTCCAGATGCAAAGAACAGGAGATGTTCTCTGCCCTCACGGGATTTCACTTCTTCCAACAGCAACAGATAAGCTATAAAAATGTGCACACATTTACCAAATGCAAGGTGGTATCTGAAGGGTGCCAAAGGCAACACCCAAGAAGGCAGGTTGGGACATTCAACAAATATTTACTGTGCCAAGTGCCATATACCTCATTGGGGATACAACAGAAATTAAGACACAGACTTTGCCTGAGCTCCAGGTCTATCAGGTAAGGCTGAAGGGGTAGGGTCCCTGACAAATCATTGCCAAAACAACTTGTACTTGGAGACACCCATGTTAGGGTCACCGCAGGAGGAATGCTTGCAGCCAAAAGTGGTAAGAGATTATGCATTTATTAGGTCATCTGGAAACCCAGATGGGATAAACCCCCAAATGGCACCAGCCCCAGGGATTGTTAGAAATTTTAAGGACTCTAGGTAGGCTTTTTTGGTGGGGACTCTCTGGGGGTGTCCAGGTCCTGGGAAAATCCAGAGGGGAAAGATAATGATCCTAGCAAGTGAAATGTCAGTTGTGAAGTGGTCTAAAGGTCAGTTCACAGGGGAGGGATATCAGTTCAATTATTTGATTAGACCTAACATTCCAGCCTTTTTGTTTTATGGACTAGAGATGGAGAGCATGTCTTCTGTAGTTACTTCCTGCTGAGGGGAGGGACGTTGAGATCACAGAGGGATGGACTTTGATTGTATTTGGCTGGAACACTGAAGAGATTCCTCCTGGTTGGATTGAGGAGTCGCAGCTGTATGTTTTCCCGAGAGACTGATTGGTGAAGGCTCGAAAGCGGTCCTGAAGGAAAGATGGAACATGATGGGGAATACCTGGGCCAAAAACAAGGATGGGGACTAGGAATGTTAATGGTCCTATGAAGCAGCCAGATATACCAATTTATATTCTTTAGCCAGTAGTCTCATGAAAGGCCAGACTGATTGACATAAAAACAACCTCTTCCTCTGGAAAGAGGCATAGACCCCCTTTCACTGCAGTTACAAGGTCTAGTCCTCTCTAATTTTGGAGGCTGACTGCTGCTAGTGAGTCTATCTGATCCTGAATTCGAACTAAACTTTTGGCAATGCGTCTAGGCTTCCTTGTAGGTCCTGAGACAGGGTTTTAAAATATGACAGAACAGCGGTTAAGCCTCCTATGTTAGTTCCAAACCCTGTTGTGATGCCGAGGGTTATGAGGAGAGGATTATCTGGACTGCCCTTTGGTGTTGAATCTGATGGGTTACAGGGACAGGTAAAGGCTGATTATTGGGAGCTACACCTACATTGGGTGAGAGATATATGAAAGAACAAGTTCCTGTCCAGCTGGTTGGGAGGCAGATGTATGTATTTTTTCCACAGAGGAAGAATCCCTAATCATGGCAATTTGCCAGTCTTGTCAGGGATTTGGCCCCTTGCTTGATGAGTGGGGAAAGGAGGAGGTCTAACTTGTGCTTGGGGAGATACTGAGTAACAAGTAGAACAAGTTTTGGAGACATCTTGCAGTAGGGAGTCTACACTAGGACATGTGGTAAGGGGTTTTAGGAGTTGTATAAGCGGTTTGTATCTTATATGTAGGAATTGTGAATAGCTGTAAGATATTGCAGGCCTGTCCCTGGAGAAGGATATATTTTCCCTGAAATTTTAATCATGGATCTTCCTGAGTGGCTCCAAGAGCTAATAAGGACTGACTTCCTCTAAAGCTTATCAGGGTGTTATATAGGGTATAGCTAAGAGCTGGGGAGATGGGGGAGGGGGGGAGAGGGGGCTCCCTCCGAGCCGCTGCTTTGGTCTCCTGGTCTGCTTTGTTATCTCCCTGTGTTATGGGATCATTCTTGACTTGGTGTCCTTTGCAGTGAATGACTTTTAAGAAGGTGAGAAAAGGAGAGAGAAGTTCTTAAACACTAAGCAGGAAGACCTGTGAGGCTTCCAATGGCAGTGTCAAGGACTATGAAAAAGCGGTGGAAATTAAGTCTAGGCTCCAATCTAAAGACATAATCAAAAGGAGAGAGTTATTTTAGCTTGGACGGGATTGTTTTAGCTTGCTAGGAGAGAAGGGGTCCCTTTGGACCCTTTGGATTAGGTCCTGACTCACTGGACAAACGTTTCTACAACTTTCACAAACCTTCATACTAATTCAGAAACCTTAATTTCCAATGATAACCAAAAAGTAAACAACCAGCGTTTCTTAGAGTGACATTTATAAACACACTTTAAACACATTTTTCTTTCAAGAAAATATAACTTTAACAAAGTACAAAAAATCTTCTGTAATAAACACTAAGAGCAGTCGAATTTAAAACTTGTCTAGCAATCAATGCTTCAGTACTTTGTGTTATTTTAAAATATGTAGATGTTTGTCACTTAACCCAGCAATAATCCAAAAGCTTTTAAGTTACCAAAGACTTTGGGAAATTATACAAGGGCATAGAAGGCTGGAGAAATGGTGGAGGGGGCTGGGGAGCAGGCCCCGCAGCCTGTTCCAGGACTGCAGTCCCAGGCCTCCAGCCGCTTGGATTGAAAACTGCCAAGGTTTGGGTGACGAGTTCAGCTCTGATGGTAGCAGGACTGTTAAGTAATTGCAGTTCTGCAGTAAAGAAAGCTGTTCTTTGGGAGGGAGGGAGAGAGAAAGCACTGAGGTGAGAGCAGTTTTCAGAACATAAAAGGGGTGAGAAAGCTGGCCGTGGGACCTAAGAGATCAGTGAGGGGTTCCTTAGCAGAATCGTAGAGGGCTTTGTGCGAAGACTAAACTTGGGAACCCAGCAGTAAAATTACCCATTGAGCCTGAGAAAGGGGAGTATTTCTTGTCTAGAGGAGGAGTTGGGCATGGAGGAGAAAAGGCACTTATGGTCTAAGGCAGTGGTCGGCAAACTCATTAGTCAACATAGTGGCAAACCGTGGCTCACGAGCTACATGTGACTCGCGAGCTGCAGTTTGCTGACCAATGGTCTAAGGTAATGACTTTGTGGAGTGAGAGTGAAACTGAGGTAGGTAACTGTGTTTTGGGAAAACTGGGCGTTATGAGGGATGTGCAGTAGCCCTCAACTGGCACCGAGGTAGAATGATAAAAGAGTGGATAGAGGAGGTATCTAGTAAGATGCAGTGTAGAGGTGAGGCTGTGAGACTAATCTGTCAATCTCCATAAAGAGGCTGAGAAAGGAACAAGAATCCCAGTGAACTCAGGGAGGGCAGAATAACTGGCCCCAGTATCAATTAAAAGGGAGATCAGCTTACCTGCCACCAAAATCATTACCTGAAGCTCTGTCCTGGTGATTTAAGTCTGTGGGGCACTGCCAGGGCCTGGGCAGCTTTTAGTCCCAGGAGGTCTGGAAGCTCCAAACCGGATCCAGAGGGCGGCCTTGCTGGACTGGCTGAGGTCTGACTTGGAGGGGCAGTGGTCTTCCCTTCTGCACCTTGGGTGAGGCCCAGGTGGGGGTCTCGGGTTTGGGCAGGACTTGGCCCATGTCCTTCCTTGTTGCATGTGAAGCATGGGCCCAGGGGAGGCTTAGCCCCTGACTTACCATTGGTTGGAAGGCCAGTCCTTCGTTTGGGGTTCATAAGAGTGGTGGCTAGGAGCTGAAAGGCCTCCTTCTGGGCCTCAGCCTTGGTCTGATCTCACTTTTGTTTTTGCATTTGGGTCTCCTCATCTCTATTAAAGACCTTGAAGGCCAAGTTAACGAGATCTTTTTGAGGGATTTGTGAACCTGTGTCTACTTTTGAAGTTTGTGACATATGTTAGGGGCTGTTTGGATATAAAAAAGCTGTTTAGAAGAAGGGTTCCCTCTGGGGAGGTGAGGTCTAAGCTGGCAAATTTCTGTAAGGCCTCTGTGAGGCAGGAGAGGTAGAGAGCTGGGTTTTCATCAGGACAATGAGTGATTTTATTAAGTTTGTCATAGTTGACTACCATATGGGTAGCCTTTTTAAGCCTGGCAATGAGACAGGTGATTCTATGGCTATGGAGCCGGTGCCCTGGAGAATTAACCTGGTAGTCCCTTCTCAGGTCAGTTTTGGGGGATCATGTTAGGGCCAGTTGGGTTGGCCACTGTGTTCTGTCTATGGAGGGCATAGTCATGGTTCTAAGCTGCTAGTGTTCCTTCTCCTTTGGGGTGAGAGAGGAGAACAGGATGACATAGATGTGCCAGGTCAGGTCATAGGACTGGGTCAGGTACTGAAATTCCTTGACTTTGAACCACACTTAAAGGTGGCTGGGTCAATGGAAAAAGAACCTAGTCTTTTTTCAATCTGGGAAAAGTCAGACTTAGAGAATGGGATGTGGACTCAGACTATGCCCTCAGTTGCTGCTACCTCCTTCCAATGGGCACGGGAATACAAGCAGCTGTTGAGGAGGGTGGTCTTTGGTGGCCTGAGAGTGAGTGGGGAAAAGGCTGATTGGAGCTCACATTCTCCAGATTTGGGCTCTCAGGGGCCTGGGAGAAGGTGGTTGTCGGGTTTTGCAGGTGAGGGAGGAGGCACATAAGAGGATGAAGGTTGGTGGCCTACTGGGTCAAAAGTAGATTCAGAGTCAGAAGTGTTTGTGGTATGATGTTTTGTGTGGAGGAGAAAGATCTGATGGGTAGAACAGGACTGACAGAGAGAAGGGTGAGACTGAAGGGTGAAAAAGGCCTGGATGTAGGGAATCCCTAACCATTTTTCATTGCAGTGGCAGCAATTGTTTGAATCACAGAATGTGTTAAAATAAAAAATGCTATTTTCAGACTATTGAGACGTATTATCTAGTTTATATTGTGGAGGCACTTGGGCCTGAACTCCCCCATGAGTGTGCAAAGGGAGTGTAGTGTGGCCCATATGAGAGAAAAGGTGAGTGACAGACCACAATCCAAAGGTGACTGCTTAGGGCAGGTGACCCCACTGCTAAACAAATTACCATGAGAAACGAGAGGTGACCCTCTGGACCGGACATTCCCAGTCCAGAAGGACCTGAGGCCAAGGAGTCTCCTGGCCTAATGTAGGACTTTCTTGACGAGAGGACTTTTGCAAAGTCAGTGAGAGTGAGTGGGCAGAAGACTTGAGACAAGGGAATTTTGGACCATCACTCACCTAGAGTAGATTGGGGAAGTGGGATAGAGGGTCAGCAATGGAGAAGGAGAAGTCCCTGATCCAGTGTCCTCCTTGGCTGGTTCAGGAGGGCCCATAATGGAGGGAAGTCTAATTGTAGCCAGCGATTGAGTCACCCAAGTAGGATTTGGAGGTAAGTTCAGGACAAGCTGCCACTGCCTACTGCTCTCTGAGCAGCAAACTCAGGGTGACCGCATCTGGGGCAATGGCTTCCATTTCTGGTAAACCCTCCCAGATTTTGGCACCAAATGTTAGGGTCACTGAAGAAGGAATTCATGAAGCCAAAAGTGGTAAGGGATTATATATTTATTAGGTCATCTGGAAACCCAGATGGGCTGAGCCCCAAAATGGCACCAGACCCCAGGGATGGGGAGTAAGAGGTTTTAAGGAACTCTAGGTGGGCTTTTTCATGGGGAACTCCCTGGGCTTGTCTAGATCCTGGGAAAGTCAGGAGAGAAAAGGTAATGGTCTTAGCAAGTGGAATGTAGTCTTAGCAAGTGGAATGTTGGTTGTGAGTGGTCTAAAGAGCAGTTCCAAGGGGAAGGGGTATCGATGCAATTATTTGATCAGACCTAACAACTCACAGAAACATCTAGAAGCTTGGCAGCCAGGCTCTTAAAGTAGACTTCTAGGAATTTAGCCTAAAGAATGCAGAGAATGTGCTCTGTTTGGAGTACAGCCACACCTTTTCCTACCCTCTTTCTCCAGGTGCATTTTCCTTGCCTCTTTCTCCTAAACTCTAAGGGCCCTTCCTTTGCCTTTTAATTTGTTTCTTGAGCCCATTTCTTCTATGACTCACTTCTACCTCTGCCTTTCTAAATGACCCTTTCCTTGTAAAATCAATCAATCAATCAATCAATCAATCAATCAGAGAACACCCCCCCCCAAAAAGGAGGGCTGTTTCAGTAACAAAAAGACCTTTTGTTGAGAGCAGGGGATTCAAAGCTTCTGAGTTTGAACCACACTTAAATTCATTAAAGGTATGGACTGAGCCCCCAAATGGTACCAGTCCCCAGGGATGGGGCATCAGAGGCTTTAAAGAGCTAGGAGAGCTTTTCAGTGGGGAACTCTCTGGGCACCAGCCCCCAGAGGGGCACTCTCTAGTGCAAGTTGTCCTTTACAGGTTCAGACCGAAGCGGGTTTACTGTCCACAAATCAGGAGTGAAAGGTGGGGGTTGGCTCAAGCTCCAAGCCCCTGGAGCAGATCCACAGGGTCAGAAAAAGGCTCTTAAAAAGAAAATTAAAGCCTAATTGGGCTTTGATTGTCTTGGAAAAAGGAATAAAGAACACCTTTTTGTCCTTTTGAGCAGCTTACCAAAAGCCCCTCACCCTTTGTCAGGTAAAGCTGGCACCTGGGAAGACCTGCCCCGTGTGGGGAGTCCAGTCTCCTAGAGAGATCTGGACTGCTCAGAATAGCTTCTCCCAATGGGGGGACTGGGCAGCTGGGGCCCTAAATAGTTATGGAGAACCACATAAGTAATTTAAAATTTCTAGTAACCATGTTTAAAAAATTAACTTTGACATGTTTATCTGACCTAATATATCTAAAATAATATTTCAACATGTAATTTATATGGAAATTATTAATGGGCTACTTTACATTATTTTTTATAATATATATTTAAAATCTAGTGTATATAGTTATACTTATAGCACATCTCAAAAATTAAAACTTGCCAAGTTCTTCCCTGCCTCAGGCCCTTGGGACTGGCTCTCTTTGCCTGTCCTATCCTCAAAGTCGCCTTTCCTGCCCCAGCAGGTCTGGCTCAGTGGATAGAGCTTTGGCCTGTGGACTGAAGGTCCCTGTTTTGATTCTAGTCAAGGGCACATGCCTGGGTTGTGGGCTCAGTCCCCAGCAGAGAATGTGCAGGAGGCAGCTGATCAGTGAATCTCTCTCCTCACTGATGTTTCCATCTCTCTCTCCCTCTCCCCTCCTCTCTGGAAAAAAAAAAAAAAAAAGGCGCCTTTCCTGACCCTCCAGAGAAGCAGCTTCTGCCACTGTGTCTGCTCAGTCCTGGCCAGTTACCACTCATCATTCGTGGATGTGCTTGCTGCCTGTCTGTCTTCCCAGGAGAGGGAGGCTCTGTAAGGCAGAGACAATGTCTGTTTGGCTTTTTGTGAACCCCTCGTCCATGCTTAGCACAGTGCCTGGTCCTACACAGACTCACAGTAAATATTTCTTGCACAAACGAACAAATTAAGATGGAGATCCTTCAAGATTCATGCCCCTGGGTGAGCCTGGGTAAACGCCTTCCCTCTCTGGGTCTCAGTGGTCTCAGCTGTGAAAAGGCCTCCAGATGACCTGTGAGCTTCCTTTGGGCGCTGACACTCCACAGCTTTCTGATCTGACATCGGAGACTGCCCTGCCCCACCCCATTCAGTTATTCTGCCTTCATCAGGGGAATATTTCTTTAGAAAAGGGGGTGGGAATGTTCTAGTAGAACCTGAATTCCCTTTTTGAGCTTTTGGGCAATTTTCCAATTCTTGTAATTGTCTCAGAAACCGGCAAAGTTAGCTGAGGTATTGATTCTGGAGTTTCGAGTCTCTCCTGGCGACCAAAGCTGCAGCTTGGTCTTCTTTTTTTCTTTCTTTCTTTTTCTTTTGGTAATGTTTGAGATTACAGGCCAGTTCCTGAATCAACAATTCTTCCACTCTGTAATGAAGCTACATTTTTAAATTTTGCTTTTGACTTTAATTGCAGCCAGGCATGAAACAAGAGCGTGAGGGTGCCGTTCCAGCTGAGTGCACATTCAGAATCATTCAAACTCGACTTGGAAGAGGAGATGAAAATTAATAATGAGAACAAACAGGCCTTTGGAGCCAGGCTCGCCCTCCTCCCTTCTTGTAAAGGGAGATCCTTCTCCTAACAGAGTGAGTAGGAAAAACAGCAGAGCAACCCAGCTGACAGAGGTGCTAGTTCAACTGGCCCTTTCGGTCCAGGCTGACCCAAAGAAAGGGAAGACTGAACAACAGACATGATAAAACCAGACGATTCAATACTCATTTATTCTTTCATCCAGCACATGTTTATTTATCACCTATTCTGTGCCAGACTTTGGGCTGGGCATGGGAATAAAATAGTGAATAGGACATATAAAATTCCTATCCTAATAAAATAGTACTTACTATTCATGATAATAATACATACAGTGAAATCTCGGTTCTCAAACTTAATTCATTTCAGAAGGCTGTTTGAGAATGGATTTATTTGGAAACAGAATTTTTCCCCATTAGAAATAATGTAAATTGAATTAATCTATTTCAGACCCCCAAATGATTCCCTCTGTTAACCTTTCTCAACTGCCTGTGATCATTGTTTTGTGAGCGATTTCACACCCTTAGCAACTTCAGCACTCTTAATGGCCTCTTTGTTTAAAGTGTGCTAATCATCGGATTTCACCATGCCGTACTCCGTAGCCAGGTTAGACACATGCCGCCTCTACCATCCTTTGCAGTTATTTCTTTTTAAAGCTCTATCATTGGTCTCACAGCTTTCCTTTTGCTCTGTTGCTATCACTAACCTTCTTAGGACCCATGGTGACTTGTATACATATTTAATAATAACAAGCAGCAATAAAAGCAAAAGAAAAACAAACCTAATAATATTCACAGCACAGTTTTCTGAGATGTTAACAATTTGATGTTTAGTGGTAAACTGACTCATACTCACACATTCTCTCCTCTGTTTGTTGCCTGAGAGATGAGTGACTGATCATACAGGTATCAGCATGAAGGGTCTGTCAGGCTGAGAACTGAAGTTTTCTTTAACTACCAAGACACTTTTTCTGTGAACAACTTAGGTCAGGAATCAAATTGTTCAAAATGGGAGATGTTTGGGAACCGAGGTTTGACTATAATAATTGTTATTCATACTTACTATGTGCTTGACATAATATAAGTGCTTTTAGTGAATTTTCTCATATACTAGGAGTCCTTATAATACCTTTTTTGAAGCAGGCACCATTATGAGTTCAGTTTTATTTTATTTTCTGAAATATTTTTTTTATTGATTTCAGAGAGAAAGGCAGAGGAAGAGAGAGATAGAAACATCAATGATGAGAATCATTGATCAGCTGCCTCCTGCATGCCCCCTACTGGGGGTCGAGCCCACCTGGGCATGTGACCTTGATCGGAATTGAACCCAGGACCCTTCAGTCAGCGGGCCTCCACTGAGCCAAAGCAGCTAGAGCCTGAGTCCAATTTTAGAGAAGGGAAAACTGAGGCACAGGGAATGAAATGAGTTGTTCAGAATCACATGATTGGACAGTGGCTCCTGAGGCTGAGCTCTTGAGCAATGGAGTTTAGAGTATAGTAGAGCAAGTAGGTCACTAAAGTAGTTTGAGAAGTGAGAAAACAGAAGCAGAGAAAGGGCTGGCTGGAGAGGCTGAGGAAGGATTTGTGTTAGGTGAGAAGTCTAAGCTGAGATCTGAAGGGTGAGAAAAAATTGCCAGGCAAAGATTCGGAGGCATTCAGAAGTGCTAAAAATACTCGTATCTCAGATGAAGGAGGAATGGGAAAGAGAGGAATGGGAGGTGAGTATGTCAAGGTGATCAGGAGGCCAAATCGTGAAGGTCTGGGAGGCCAGGCTGGACCTGTGTGTCCGGGTGGTGATGAGAAGGCCCTGCAGTAGCAGGGCCAGATCATGCCTTGGAAATGCCACATCTCACTGCTCTGTGCACAGACTGGACTGGAGAGCTGGAGGCAGAGATGAATCAGGTCCAGGGGAGAGGTGATGGTGTCTGACTTGAGGCTGGGGGCAATGGTGAAAAAGACCAGTGATAGCAATGAGGATGGAGAAATCACAAGACTGGGTGATGATTCAGGTCTCCATTCTTCAAATCAGGCAGGAGGCCTAATAACTGTGGCTGCCTGTGATAGCTGTGCAGACAGGGTTACACATGAAAATGCTAGGGAACTTTCAGCCTTGTGACTCCCTCTTTCCCCAAAGGCCCAACCAACGTTGGTCTGAAGAACATAGCTACATCTGTGTCATAGACTTTGACATTGTGCTTTCTTCTGTTTTTAATGTCTCTCATGTGAATTCCTCTGCCAATTTATAACCAGGATCTACTGTTTTTTCCTTTTAACTGGTGTTTGTAAGTGATTTAATCCACCGTGTTTTACTTTTTCCTACGATACTGAGAAGTTCAGGGTGAATTTTTATACTCAAAATAAATACATTATCCTAGGGACTTGAGCTATATGCTTTCCCCTTTAAAATTTAATTTCTATCATTTTATACACATGTCTTTCTTAGAGTGATACGTGATCTCCAATACTATTAGGAAGAAGTGGTGTATAAGATAGTAAATAAAGTCTCAGTGGTTGAGCATAAACCTATGAACGTGGAGGTCACAGTTTGATTCCTGGTCAGGGCTCGATCCCCACTGGGGTGTGCAAGAGGCAGTAGATCAATGATTCTCTCCCATCATTGATGCTTCTCTCTCTCTCTCTCTCTCTCTCTCTCTCTCTCTCTCTCTCTCTCTCTCCCTCCCTCCCTCCCTCCCTCCCTTCCTCTCTGAAATCAATAAAAAAAGACATTAAATACAAATTTCTCATTTGAGAGTGAGGTCACAGGTGTAGCTTCTAAACCAACTCTTTCCTCACCTGTGACAGGTCATAAGATTTCTCCAATAGACCCACCCATTTGTGTTAGGGCACCATCTTCACAAAACCATTGAAAGGCACACATATACTGCTTTAGAGGGTGACTCTGCACTTACTCCTAAGTCAGAAGCAATTAGTTTATTGAGTGTAATGTCTGCCACTCAGCAGAGTGTAGGACTTGGGAGGGATGGGAAATTGAACAGGGAGGTTTTGGTGGTGACTTGGAGGCAAGGGTACTTTGGAGGCTAGGGCTTTGTGAAGTGGTCCCAGGACAAGCCTTAGTGGGAGGCCAGGGAAGGACTGGCCAAGTCACCCTGCAGGAGCACGAGTGTCATTGGCAGGTTTAGTGGCAAGCCAGAAGTCTAATCTGAGGAGAGTGGGCTTGAGTGGGCTGTTCAGCCTGTGTTTCTGCCATGGTGCTGAGGCAGGACAACCAAGTTCCACTTTTGACTGACGTGAATAACAAACTCAAAACAGCACACTTAGGTGCTTGCCCAAGTGGACTGATGTTAAAAAGGCTTGGAAAGAGATTGCCCCTTTCTCTTGTGCAAATATTTTTATTACATTTCCAACGTTGGTGGTTCATTCATTGTATCAAGGCATTGCCATTCCAGGACTCAAAATGTGAGTCCCCATGAGTTTGTCACACAACAGGGGGAGGGGGGAGATCACAGATACCTGGGCTTCTGAGTTGAAAGGGATCTTGAAGACAATTGAGGGCAACCCTCATGTGTGTGATATCTGGGGACCCTTAACCACAGGGAGGTTAACCTAATCAGATCATAGTCACCTGGATTCGAAGGCAGGGTAGGGGTCTGGCCCCCAGTAGAAGCTTTTTCCATATCCCATGTTTAGAGGTCAGTTTACATCCAATTCTTTTTTAAGGTAACTGCCAAATGAAAGAAAACTTGAGATCCAGAGTGAGCAGGTTTTGATACGAAAAGAGATGAGAGACCAATAGAATGTGGGCTGTCTATGGAGATCTGTACCATTTTTGTGAAGATGTGTTGTGTCTGTGGAGAATTACTTTTTATCCACCTGGAATGATTCTGGGTGGGACCTTCAGTCACTGAGCCTTGGTCTCCCCACCTTCCCAGCTTGTGAGTACAGGAGAGGCCGCTGGCCGAGCCTATTTTGTAGGTATTGGTATAAGCCAGGGGTGGGTTTCATTTCCAGTCAGAGTCCCTCCATGAAATTGAATCTATGGAAGTCTCACTCCATCTGTAAAGACTATTTGCCCTAGAACTAACTAGAAGAGGCCATCTTTCTCCTGACATTAGAGAGGGCTTACCTGAGCAGTAAGCCAACACATCTGAAAGCCAAACCCAAAACAAGACAGAACAGCAGAATGGGAAGTACGTACGTACGTAGGGAGAGAAGGAGGAATGAGAAGCAGATTGAAAAAGAGATTAAGAGACTGAGGAAGAGAATATAAGAGCAAGCAAACATCTGGAAAAAATAATTTGAGTAACTGGATCCAGCCGTGCCTGAAGCCAGATGGACTCCAAGACTTCTCAGTTTATGGAAGCTGGTAAGTACATTTTTTTTTTCTGCTTAAACTAGTTTAGGTTGAGGTTCTCCTACTTTTAGCTGTAAAGATCCTGTTTGTAATAAGCTTTTTATATAAATTATCCCACTTGATTTTCTCAAGTACACTGTGAGAGAGATATTATTAAGATCACCATTTATGGATGTGGAAATTGAGGCTCAGGGATGTTTAGTGATTGGCTCAAGGTTATAGAGCTTTATGAAAGCAGCCTGTGTTACTCATTATAAGATCCTTTCTTTTTCTTTTTCTTTTTGTTAATTCTCACCTGAGGACATTTTTCCATTGATTTTTAGGGAGAGTGGGAGAAGGAAAGACAGAGAGAAACATCGATGTGAGAGAAACATGTGCCTCCTGCACTTGTTTTGACCAGGGCCCAGGCCAAGGAGGAGCCCTTGATGGGAATCCAACCCAGGACCCTTTGGTCCACAGGCCAACACTCTACCGACCAAGCCAGACTGACTAGGGCAGACCCTTTCTTTTTCACCTGTGACACCCTTACTGTTCAAGGATTTGGGCTGAGACGCCTGGACACCAGTGTTTCCTTCTGTGGCCGGTGAGGGGCTGTGTTCCCCTTGCAGACTGCTCTTCCTAAGCCAGCATGTCCATTCCTTAGTGGCTAAGATGATGCTAGTGGGTGAGACAGCCACACTTGGCCACAGCCACATGTGGGTTATTTGAACTATTTGAACTGCTGATCTCTCTGGTCTGCACACTCAGCAGAGGCAGGTGGCCTTAAGCTCCGCTGGGTGCTCCCTGCCCAGCTGCCCCTCCAGCCTGTGGGCAGCAGAGCCCAGAGCTGCTCTCCTATGTGGTCAGCGTGTGGCCACTCCGACAAGACACTGGCCAGTGTGTGAAAGCCTCTGCCCTCCGTGGGGAAGCCCTGCGGCTGGGAATTGGACAACCCGTGGTTCCACTGGGTGTGCCAGGGAGGCTGGTAAAGGCAGGTGGCTGTGCAGAGGAGCTCCTGCAAACAAGCTTAGAGGCCTGACTCCCTTCTGGTTTGCCTCCCAGCATCCGGGCTGGACAAGGACACAGACACGTCCTTCTGGGGTGTCTGCTGTCCGTCCCCTCAGAGAGCATGCCGCGCCCTGCCCCTCCCCAATGAAGACACGGCCACGAGGGCCTGATGGCTTGTCTTTGACCAGTTCCTCGGATGACTTAGTGCTCCCACCTCTTTCCATCCACTCTCCTGCGCGCCACATGGCCCAGCAGTGCAGGAAGGGGAGCCTGGGAGTCGCCAAGCCCTGACTCGCTAGCCTCTGATGTCTTTTCTGAATGCGGTTCAGCTTCACTCTTCTGATTCTGTCTCTCCCATCTGGTTTCTATCTGACCCAAGCAGCTGTTTTTTCCATTTAAAGTAACACACTTACCTCTTTCTTCTTTACATGACTTCTTTTCGGTTTGGAAATGCTTTTTCATATGGACTGAAACTGATTAGTTTGTCCCCCTTCTTCGTCAGAAAAGAAGGCTCTGCAGTTGGGTTGAGTACGTGCAAGTCCTGTTCGCAGGCCCACAGAACAATCGCAAGAGTGTCTTTGCTCCTGGCCGGCATGCCATCCGCATATCCACACTCGCTATGCTCTATGCATGGGAAGATTTTAAGCTGTGACTAATATTAGCAAAGCGCAGTGTGTATTACATGACCAGTCATGTGTCCTAAATATTTATAAAGACCAAAGGAACCGCTCACACAATGCAGAGATGTGCCTAATAAGAGTTGAGCAGTATGGATTGAATGTTTTTGGAAAATGAAGAATGGATGACCTTTTATAAAATGTCTCCCTACCTCTGCCCTGGATTTTAAAGCTGCCGAGAGAGCAAGCCCCAGGATTCTCTCTGCTGACTGCAGAGTGGGGTGGAACACGTTACCATCAGCGATGAAATAATTTATTCCCATTTTAAGTAATGTATACACTGTCCAGCCACACCGCAGGGAACAGAGTATACAGGAAATCTGAGAAAGACTGGATTCGATATTCAAGACAGTGTCTGATTAAATGAAAGGGATCAGA
Source organism: Antrozous pallidus (assembly GCA_027563665.1). Lineage (NCBI taxonomy): Eukaryota > Metazoa > Chordata > Mammalia > Chiroptera > Vespertilionidae > Antrozous > Antrozous pallidus. Next base: position 7,501,397 of record CM050524.1, on the reverse strand, counting down.
AGAAGAGCTGAATCCTGAATCCACTTTGTCAGCTTTGCCATCTTTTTGTCCCCAGATGTCCCTTCCTTCCCAAGGCCTTTGCATATGCTGTTCCCATGCAACACTCTTCCTCCATTTTGCACAGTGGTTCCTCCAGGTCTCTGCTTTGATGTCAGCCTCCTCAGAGAGGCCGTGTGCCTTGTTTGTTCCCTCACTGCATGTAGCACCAGCTCTTGTTCTGTCTTTTTCTCCTATTTTCTATCTGTTTTGTCCTCTGTAAGTTTTCATGATGTCTGTGGTGCTCCTCTCCCATTTATTTACTCATTTTTTAATTAGTGGACTATATTTTGTAGCAGCTTTAAGTTTACAGAAAAATTGAGTGGCACTTTCCACCTGCCATATACACCATTATGTCTACTCCTCCCCAATCCCCCTAGTACTGACATTTTGCACTAAAGTGGTACATCTATATAGATAAAACCCTAATATGCAAATAGACTGAACAACCAAACAACTGGTTGCTTGACATGCGCTGACCAACCGGGGGTGGGGGTGGGGGAAGGGGAGGTGGAATGTGGAACATGGCAGGTGTCAGCAGCAGTGAAATGGTAGAGCAGGTGAGTGGGGGTGCCAAACCAAGCCAGGGTGCTGGTCATTGTCATCAGGATGAGCCTTTGATGGTTACTGAAAATTCTTTGCTCCCACATGCCATTGTCCCATCTGGTGCTTGCACCTGCTGCCAGCACCCACTGCTAGCACCTGGCACTGGTGCCATCAGTGGGTGCGAGTGGCAGCTGCCAGCCCTGATTGCCCCTCAGGGCTTTTCCACCTCCTCCTGCACCTGAGGGGCAATCGGGGCAATAACCGCTGCTTGCACCCACTAACAGTGCTGGCTGTGCTCACACCTGCTGCTGGAGCCAGCTCCAATGGCTCCGTGCTATCAGCAGGTGCGAGCAGGGCTGGCACTGTTAGCATGTGGGAGCAGTGGTGGTGGGAGTGAGGTTGCCGGCAGAGAGGAGACTGGGGGCATGGAGGATGGGCTAAGACCTACCCCTGTGCCCACCACAGCCTTGTGGCCTACAGTTCCTTTCTAGGTGCACAAATTTGTTCACTAGGCCCCTAGTCCTATCTAATAAAAAAGTAACATGCAAATGTGACCATACCTTGGCTCCTGATTGGCTATGCTACCAGCCAATCAGGAGCAGGGGGCATGACTGGGGACATGGCCATGGCTTGCCTGGATGCCAGTGAACACTTCCCTTCAAGAACGCTTCGCTTCACACAGGTGCCTCAAGTGCTTCATTCCTGTAGGGAACACTTCACTTCACACTGGCACAGGCAAGGAATGAAGCACTTCGTGCCAGAGCCAGCTTGGAACGCTTCACTTCATGCTGGTGGGGGCGGGGAACGGAGCAGGGACCATGCCTCTGCACAGGGTGTTTTCGAGGGCCTAGCGAGCCAGAGGGAGAAACTGGGTCCTTGAGGTGTCCATGGTGCAGGGAGGACTGGGCCAGGACAACACCATACTTTCAAAGAAAGTTGTTTCCCACTTAAATATCCTCTGATGAGTATCTTTAAAAAAGAAGTAAATATTCAGCCATTGTCACACCTTAAAAAGTTAAGGTAATTCCTTAATATCCTAATCCCTGTACGTTCAAATGTCTTTGTTTGAAAGATGCCTTTTACTGTTGGTTTGCCCCCTCCGGAGGCTACCCAAGGTCTTATTTCAGCCCTGATGTTGGGCTGCTTCCCCGACCATAAGTTCCCAATGCACTTTCAGCCAGAGTTTAAGGGGGTCTCCTGTTGTTAAGACATTGCCATATCCAGTGCCTGCCAGGCCTCTGTGAAAGCACTACTCCTTAGGTCCGGGGTGCTGGGAGCTGAAGCAGAGAGGCTGTGAGGCCCAGCTTACCCAGGATGCTGGCTCCCATCACCACCCCCGCCCCCCAATTATCCTGGCCCAGCCTTCTCTGCATACCTGCTCATGGAGAGCTTGAGGTGGTCATGGCAGATGGATGGGAGGCTGGCAGGAGGTGGGGCTGCAGCACGAGGGAAGGGAGGCCTACACCCTCCCCCAATCCAGAGGGGCTTGACAGGAGACTTGAGGCCTTGACCGCGGCCCCAGCACCAGGCCAGGGGACCTGATGCCATGTCCTTCACCCAGTGCAGTTTGACAAGGAACCTCAAAGTGTACTTCCCATCCTGGTGCTGGGCTAGGGGACCTCCAGCTGCTCCCCTTGCCTGGCAGAGCTTGACAGGGGACCACAGGCCATGCCACCCACCCGGTAGGGCTTGACAGGTTATCTCAAGGTGTGCTTCCTGCCCTGGTGCTGGGCTAGGGTAACTCAGGCTGCTCCCCCCACCCCAGCTCTAGGCTGGGGGACCTCAGGCTGTGCCTCTCACCTGGTGTGGCTTGACAGGGGACTACAGGCCACACTCCCAACCCGGCAGGGCTTGACAGGGGACCTCAAGGTGCGCTTCCCATCCTATTTCTGGGTTAGGGCACCTCAGACTGTTCTCTCCACCTGCCAGGGCTTGACAGGGCACCTCAGGCTGCACCCCCACCTGGCACCAGGCTAGGGGACCTCAGACCATACCCTCTGCCCCAGCATCAGGCCAGGGGTCCTGAGGGTGTGCCCATCCTGCCTGGCTGGGCTTGACAGGGGACCTCAGGCTCTTCACAGGGGACATGAGCCTGTGCCCCTGTGCCAGTGAGGATTGACGGGGGACCTGAGGCTATGCCTCCCTTTCAGTGTTGGGCTGGGGGACTTGAGGCTGTGCTCCTCTGCCTGGTGGGGCTTGACGGGGGACCTCAGGCAATGCCCCCTACCCAGTGGGGCTTGACAGGGGATCTCAGATCGTGTCTCCCACCTGGTGGGACTTGATGGGGGACCTCAGGCCACGAATCCCATCCTGGTGCTGGGCCAGTGGACCTGAGGACACACCCTGCCCTGGGTGGCTTGACAAGAGTGGGACTGGCAGGGTCTGGATCTACCCCAATGCAGGGGAGGGGGTGCAGCTGGGTCTGGGTCTCATGTGATTTTGAGGCACATGTGAGTGAGTGGGGATTTGACTCTGGGCCCCATGGAGCACCCCAGACTCTGACAGGAAGAAGGTTTTCATATACATTTTACTAATTTAGTCTCTGATACTTGTATTACAGAGAAAGAGCAAATAGCAATATTAAATTATTTCCTCTAATTAATACCCTTTTAATGTGCATGAATTTTGTGCACCGGGCCACTAGTTTGTTATAATTGACTAGTAGCCCTGCAAATGAATCCATGCACCAATAGCTCTCTGTGGAGCCTGGCTGCTCTGCACCTGCTGCCCAGAGGCTCTCTGCGACCCAGAGGCCCATCCGTGACTGGGTGTGGAACGCTTGCTTCATCACCATGGCAATGAAACAAGCATTCGGACAGGCTGCTCATACTGCCTACTCTCAGTGGCTGCCCCCCTGGGACTGGGAGACTCCGCAGGGCTGAAAGGACTGGGCATGCCATCTTGTGGCTATGGGTGCTGCCATCTTTGTGACAGAGTCATGATTAATTTACACATTTCTCTTTTATTAGATAGGATGAGCCAATGTTGATACATTTTAAACTCAAGTTCATAGTTACATGAGGGTTCACTCTTGAAGCTGCACATTCTATTACAGTATAATTCAGAGTAATTTCACTGCCTTAAAAATCTCCCATGGCTCCACCTCCTCATCCCTGCATCTCTTGAACACTTGGCAACTACTGGCCACCATGGGTTTGCCTTTTTTCAGAAGGTCATTTGGTGGAATCATAAAGAACGTAGCCTTTTCAGGCTGGCTTTTTCCACTTAGCAATTCTTTCCCCACCTGATTTTTAACCACTGAATTCCAGAGTCCCTGACATAAGAAGTACCCAGTAAGTATTTAGGTAATGAGCCGTAAGTTATCCTAATATGTCAAATGAATCTACTTTTTGAGTTATGAGAGTTCATGAAGGTAATATGTGGGAAGGACTTGCCAAGAGTAGGGCCTCTTATCCCTAAGCTCAAAAGTGGTGACCACTAATTTTCCTATTCTAGGGGGATAACCCAGATTTTGGTGATGCTGGTTTGAGGATGGGGAGAATTTAGGCACTTTGTCAAAGCTCTGGCAGGTAGAGCCACCATTTCTCCAGTAACCTCTGTATCTCAGAACAGCCATCCTCTAAAATTATGGGGCCTGGAGAAGTCTTGATAAACTGTTAATGCTATGTGTCTGTCTTTGTTTTCAGTGAGAAATATTTCTACTCTTTGCAAATATTCTGAGTGAGACTCCTTTTTGAATGGTTCTGGGCTCTGTCTTTGGAAGGTTCTTGCTTCTTTCCTCCTACATGCAGTTGAGTAACCCCAGATTTCTGCCAGGCAAATCTTCAGTCTTTTCAGCCCCACTGCCTTAGGCTGTGGGATGGGCATTCTGATGGCTTTCCCGTGGGGACATGGGGAGCCTGGCCTGGTGGTGAAAATGTGGGCTGCACATGTGAAGTCTGAAAGTCCCGGGTTGCTGAAACAACGTCTGCAATGTGAAATGTGCAAAGCATTCCATAAGAGCTCTTATCCCTGGCTATTTAAAAAGCTTTTGGGAAATGGAACATTTCTTTAGTCCTTTTAAGCCAAGATAGAAATTGTGTCTTTAATTACTGTGTTTTGTCTATCTAATGCCATACATCTGGATACTTGGGGTTGGCCAGGTGACGTTCCCATGAGTGCTCTGGCTTTTTCTGGAGTGTCCGAATCATCATTTTATAAAAATGAAGTGCAACTTCTTAAATTTTTTAAATGACTTGTGCCAGAATTGTCATTTTAGTTGGAGAAAAAAAAATCAATCTTTTTGCTCTGGAAAGTGCTATAACCAGATTAACAGGGAGGAACATTTTAAAACAAGTTTTCTTCATGGAATAATCTTATAATTTTTATAGTCTATTGGTTCTAATAACTTAACATCCTGGTTGTAGTCTTACAACTTTAGACATAAATGAGATTTCTTCTAGTGAATTGGTCTTTTTGAAGGTCAGATGAAACCCAACGGTGATACCTGCTGGCTGTGTGTTAGAGGAGGGGTTGTCAAATACTAGTGTGTAGAGGATCAACATCTAATAGAGTTTCCCACTTTTTGTGTGAATGAAAATTTGCATTTGTCTGTGCGACTAGTTCACCCTTGTTGAATAGAGCATTCCGTTGGTAATCAAGATGACTGGGCATATAGGTCAAGGGCCACTTAAAAATAAATGAACATACCCCACAGGATGGCAATAATCAGTGTTGGTGAGGATATGGAGAAACTGGAACCTTGGTGTGTTGCTGATGGGAATGTAAAATGGCATGGCCACCATGGAAAACAGCGTGGCAGTTCCTCAGAAAGTTAAACGTAGAATCGCCTTGTGATCCAGCAATTCCACTGCAGGTCTACATACAAAAGAACCAACAGCAGTGACAAGCACAGTCACAGCAGCTTTATTCACAACTAGAGGCCCAGTGCATGAAATTCATGCATGGGTAGGGTCCCTAGGCCTGGTTGGCAATCAGGGCAATCTGAGGGGCAACTGATGGAGTGATTGGGGAGGGGGTACCTGGCACTGCCTGCTCTCCGGCCCTGCTCCTGATTGCCTGGGTCATTGCCAGTCACCTCCCTCTGCTGGCACCCTCCCTGGCTGGCCTGAGGCCTGAAGGCAGCTCCTGCATTGAGCATCTGCCCCCTGGTGGCCAGTGTGCATCATAGTGACTGGTCATTCCACCAGTTCTACTGTTTGGTCAATTTGCATGTTAGACTTTTATTACATAGGATAGCTTATAGGCAGACACAACTCAAATGTCCATCAATGGATGAATAGATAAACTAAAGGTGGCATACCTAAACAATGAAATATTATTCAGTCACAAAATGAAAAAGCAAGTGCTGACACATGCAAAACATGAATAAACTTTGAAAACATGCTAAGTTAAATAATCAGGCACAAAAGGACTAATATTGTATGATCCCACTTACACGAGGTATTTAGAATAGGCAAATTCAGGGAGACAAAAAGGAGCTAGGGCACGGGGTGAGGATAATGGAAAATTATTGTTAAATAGGTGTATAGTTTCTGTAAGGGATAATGAAAAGTTCTGGAAATATAGACAGTGGTGATGGTTGCTCATGTTGTGAATATACTCAATATCACTGCACATTAAAGTGTACACTTAAAAATGGCTAAACTTTATATTATAGATACTTTACCACATAAAAAAAAAAGAAATGGAAAAGGGAGATCACTAGCCAAATGAGAAGAGATAGGGAAGCAAAGGGTCTTTGGATTTGATTCTGATTCACATCTCAGCTTTTGGCATTTTTATTCAGATAATTGTCTTCATCATTATCTATTTCAATGTGTGCATATACTCAGCTGGGGTAACTTCAGAGACACATTACTGAAATCCATCAAATGTCTATGTTCCCTCTAATTCTTGTACTGGATGGTTAGCTCAGTGTTGCTGTGACTTTGGTGGATATTATAATGGTTCATTATAAATATAGGCACCCCAGTTATTGGCTCAACCCAGGCATGTGCTATTAGAAACAGAACAGGCAACTTTGACCTCCAAAATGATGAGCCCTTGCCAACCCAACTGAAAGAGCCACTTGTAGGCTATAGCCACAAGTTGGTTTGAACAAAGACAAATGTTACATAAAATAATGTTCAATCCTATAGAAATTGAGTCAAGTTTTCAAGAGCTCAGTTCAACATATGTAACCAGATATGGACACCATATAATTAATTTGGATCATGCAACAGAATTTACTGTGCATGACAACCAAATCCATCATGAACCATGATGTTCAGAAGACAAACTTCATGCCTCTGGAATGAAGGCGTGGCCTCTGTTTGACAAAGGGAAGGATCCCACTCAAGGAGGATAAAAATTATGTCCTGGTGAGAGTCCTGGGAGGGAAAATAAAGCTTATGGTGAATTCTAGTAAGTACTATCTACTACATGGAAGATAAATGAACTCACAGGGACACTACCCTCTTACATGGGACACTTGTACAGTCTTCTTCAATGATTCAACAGAAGAAGAAATGTACTAGCCTTTGATTCAGTTTGTGACTTCTCAGTGCTGTGTCAACAGTGAGACAGCTACTGTCTGCTAATCATCATCACTGTAGAGATAAAAAGTAATGAGAACAGCTAATCAGTATAATTTAGGAAATCCTTCCCATACAAAAACTATATAAGTGCTAATAGTTTCCATCTTTTAGCTATTGTGACTAAGGCTGCTGTGAATGTGTTTGTCACTGCCTGTGGTCTCTGTTGAAGATATAGTGACAGGCTGACGGTGTTGCTCAGTGGTTGAGCATCAACCTAGGAACCAGGAGGTCATGGTTCAATTCCCAGTCAGGGCACATGCCGGGGTTGTGGGCTCGATCCCCAGTAGAGGTTGTGCAGGAGGCAGCCAATCAATGATTCTCTCATCATTGATGTTTCTATCTCTCTCTCCCCCGTCCTTTCTGAAATCAATAAAAATATATTTTTAAAAAGAAAATGTAGGTGGAACCATCTTATTTAAAAAAAAAACATGTGCATTTTTTTAGGATTTTGAGTTGGTTTTATTAGTATCCAGACACCTCATTAAATTCTAAAATCATGACAATGAGGGGAAATTGGATTAATCATTTTAACCTTCATTTATATTTAATATGACTTTCCCGAACAGATGGGGAATCATGCCAGCCTTGTAAATAGATTTATAAAATTTGCAGTCAAAACACAACAAAGGAGTGCTGTCATTTTCCCCTTTTCCTGCTTTTATCTTCTGCAACTCATTGTGACTAGGAATCAGCGCAGTATTGGGCAACAGGAGGTGTGGAAATGCAGTGAGGACATGAGCAAAGAGTGACATGAATCCCTGCAAACTCCCACCACATCCTGGCTCCCAGGTAAGTCAACCCAAGCCAGCAGCAGACAGAGGCTGATGGTCCTTCTAACCGTTGCTTCATTTTCTTAGACCCATCTTGAGCCAGGCAGCCAGAACTGCTCTAAAAAATGACCCACAGTTTCCACAGGGAGGAGGTTAAGGTTAAACCAGATAATCATGGAAAGGACTTAGCAAGTGCGTGTCACATAGGGCAAGTGTTCAGCCTGTAGGCAAGTATTCTTAGCATCAACGAGGCCCCCACAGCCCTTTCCAGTACTTGATGTTGGAAACTGTACTGATCAGCTTAGAATGCTGGTGACCAAATTTGTAAATCACATTTAACCCCCCCTCTCTCTATTATCCAATAGTCCTTTGTATCTCTTAATATTTCCTCTACTTTTCTTGAAAAACTGAACTTAGAAAGTAATATGTAACTATTTCATTATGACTGTCAAAGAGACTTGGGTAAATTGTCAAACCTAGCAATTAGCCAACTAGCTAAGCCTAGATTGCCCCTCCTTTCCATCCCAGCCTGGTTGGAGTAATTGCATCAATTCTATGCTTCCCAGAGTCTCAGCTGTGCAAAAGGGATGTCCTTTAATGGTTTCCTGTGAATAACTTTCCATCCGGGGAGGACTAGGGCCCCTCTTGTTCTAAAACAAAGGAACCGTCTGTCCATCCTCTAAGACCTTTCTTCCCCGAGAAGTATCTCTTGAATTTCAAAGGCGGACTTGGAATTTCTGTCCCAATCTTAACTGCAGCTCCAGAGCGTCAGCTGATTTCTTTTGTCCCTTTAAGACCAGAACACACTACAGGCGATGAAATAACTGCTCTGATTTTTCTTCGGTTCAAAAGAGGACCAGATTCCAATCTGCTAATGCTCGTCATTTCACAGTAAGCGAGCACTTTGTGATCATCAGCTCGAGCACACACTTTCCTTCCAAACAGGGTATGGCTACCAGAGGCAGCAAGCAGCTGTATTCTGCTCGTCAGTCCTCATGTTAAAGATTTACAGTTCTGAATTCTGTCACTTGGTTTGCCAACTGTTCCTTTTCCAGGAGCTGCCCAGTTGTTGCTCAGGGGCCTTGAAGTGGTTTCTTAACTATTTACACTCCCCCTGAATGACAATGCGCCCTTAGAGCCCCTGAAGAATGGAATTCCCTGTTTACATCCACCAGACTTCTCTCCTCTCCTTCTTTTAAACATATGCAGAATCACCGCAGAAACTGGAACCAGATGAAAAGAAGTGCTGGCTTTTAAGGCGAGTTTGAAAAACGCGAGGCTGGGAGCGGCTTCGCGCTCCCGGGCTCTCCGGGTGCCCTCCGCGTGGTGTGATTCATTTGCTCTAATCCATCACCGATTCCGCATGCCCTTCCGGCAGAGCCTTCAAAGCAAAGCCCACAGCTGCTTTCGCGTTTGTCAGGGGGAAACCAAAGAGAGGGGGAAGTAAGGAAAGCACATCACTGAGTCCCAGGCTGGGGTAGTGGGTGTGAACACAGGGTGGGGTGGGGGTGAGCTTGTCTAATGAAGCCCGGAGCCTGCCTAGGACAGAGCTCTTGACAAAGGATCACTAGTAAGCCTGAGAGCAAGGCCAGCACGGCCTGCAAGAAAGGCGGGATGGAGCCCGGCAAGGGGGAGTGGGAAAGTGCAGGAATGCGCACAAAATGCGGCCCGCACCAGAGGAGTGTAATGCCTGCAAATATGGCAGCTACGAGTTCTCTGGGCCAGTAGTCCCCGTGCTCTCAGCTGTGCAGGACCGCCTTGCGGGTGGTAAGCAAACATTTGAGCCCGTGCACTTGCTGGGCCTGGAAACCACGGGCTGGCAATCCACAGTCCACGTTCATGAGAGGCCTTTAAGTCGCCTGCCATTTATTCATTTTTGACTGTTATTTTCTTTTTATTGTTTCATCTGCTATTTATTTATTTATTTTTGACTGCATTATTTTTATTGTTTCATTATTTACTTATTTATTTAATGTATTCTTTTAAAAATGTTGACAACATTACAGATGTCTCCCATTTACTCCCCCTGTACACCGGTCTTCCCTTCCCCTACCTACCCCGCCAGGTCTTCACCACCCTATTGCCCATGTCCATGGGCTATGCATATCACCTGCCATTTAAACACACTGATGAGGGTCTCAGTGATGCACCAGTTTTGCTGAAAGATTTGAGGATCAAAAGGCAGTGACTTCACTTGAAGGAGTTCAGACTATCCTCCTATCTAATAAAAGAGTAACATGCAAATGTGACTGTACCTTGGCTCCTGATTGGCTATGCTACCAGCCAATCAGAAGCAGGGGGCATGGCCAGCAGGATGGGAGGTGAGTCTGGCAAGGCATGCAGGGGCTTGGCCGAGGTGCAGCATGCATGCGGAGGCAGGACTGGGCGGGTGCCACAGGGTATCGGGAGCAGCAGGAATTCTGGGAAATGTAGTTTTGAGCTCTGTGGTGAACATGTTGGGGCTGTGACCTGTGTTTAGGCAAAACTTCAATTAAAGCTGTGAACTCTCTGAAGGAGAGAGCTTGAAGTACTGAGCGTGGAACGCGGAAGGGGCCAGGGGAGCAGCGGTGGCGGCCCCCCCGCGGCCCCCCGAGCCGCTTGAGTGCAGAAGTGGGCGGGGGGGGGGGAGGGGTGGCAGCGGCTCTTTTTTTTTCTTAGTTCACAGCTTTAATTGACGTTTCGCCTAAACTCAGGTCACAGCCTCAACATGTTCACCACAGAGCTCAGATTATTGGTCAATTCAGTGGAAATGGGACAGAAAAAACTCACTAAGGAACAACAGCTTCCTGAATCTGTTCACTCATATCCTAGCTGACCCAGAAATGCAGAAAATTACCATCAGGCACATCATAGGATCAAAGCCTTTGCGTCCAGGAGAAGCTTAAAAGGACACAGACTTTCCCATTTGCTCTGCTCTTCCCTCCACAGGATTATCTTCTGACACAGCGAGTTCAGAGTTCTCTAGTGATTGCAAGGACCTAGGTCCTCATCGCCTCCTCCCCCACCCTCTGCTGCTCCTTGAAATAATCGACCATCCCTCTTTTGGGGGAAAGGAAGGGACACATTAAAGAAGTCTTCTCTAAAGGGATGCTTATGAAAAAAATGTAGAAAGGACTACAAGAGAAGAGTGTTTTCCTTAGTAGACAAAGCAGCTCTATTAGGCAACAGGTCTGGGAGCCCTGACAGCCTGAACCCACGCTGGCTACCTACAGGGGCGCTTGCACTTCCACCAAGCTTCTCCGCTTTAAAGTGCAACATGGTCTTCTTGGTGAACCCAATCCGTAATGAAAAACTCCTGAACTACACTGTGTTTTACTGATGGTTTTTTTTTAAATTGAGGCTTTAGGCCTTGGTCAGGCTGGGGGTGAGCCATCAGTTGGACATCCCATAAGGGCTCCCAGTATGTCAGAGGGGGCAGGTTGGGCTGAGGGACCACCCCTATCCTGTGCACGAATTTTGTGCACTGGGCCACTAGTGTATTTATAAGTGTGGGAAATGTCATGAGGAAGAGTGAAGCTCTTTATGACAGGAGAAGGTAGAAGCAGTCTAAATGTACAACGATATTGGCATAATGTGTAGTTATTAAGAAGAATGAGGAGGATACACAAACTGTGGGAATATCATGGGATATATGCCACATTGTGGGAATACTCAGCATCAAAATGGAAAAAAAACAACAACACACTGGTATTTGTACCACAATGAGTGGATCTCAAAACCAACAGTAATATGATATGATCCCATTTATAGGAAATTTCAGAACATGCAAGGCTACTCTGGGGCAGGAAAAGACCAGTAGTTGTTTCTGAGGGTGCAGGAGTCAGACTGACTGGCAAAGGGCAGAGGGGAGTTCTTAGGGTGATGTTAATATTTTGTATCTTGACAGAAGTTTGGGTTACACAATGTATTCATTTGTCAAAACTCAGTGAATGCATACCTACAATTTTTGCATTTGTTGAAACTCAGAATATGTACTTAAGATGCATGTATTTTATTATATGTTATAGAGGCCTGATGCATAAAATTTGTGTAGGGGTGGGTTCCCTCAGCCCCACCTGCCCTTCTCACAATCTGGGATCCCTTGCTCCTTACCGCTTGGCTCACAGCTCCTTAGTGCAGCTGTGGAAGTGGGAGAGACTCCCACCATTGCTGCTACACTCACCAGCTGTGAGCCCCACTTCTGGCTCAGCAATGCTTTTGCTGTGGGAGGACACTGACCACCAGGGGATTGCTCCTGCATTGATTGTCTACCCCCTTGTGATTAGCATGTGTCATAGTGACCAGTTGTTCTGGTTGTTTTGTCATAAGGGTCTCTGGGCTTTTATGTAAGTAGACCAGGGGCCCAGTGCACGAAATTGTGCACCTTGAAAGGAACTGTGGGCTACAACGTTGTGGTGGGCAGGGTCTGGTCTCGGTCCATCCTCCGTGCCCACCTGGCCCCTCTTGTTGTGGCCCCCAGTCTCCTGTCTGCTGGCAGCCCCACCCCTGCTGCCGCTGCTCCCATGCCCTGATGGTGCCAGACCTGCTTGCACCGCTGATGGCACAGAGTGAATGGGGCTGGCACCAGCACCAACTGTGAGCGGGGTTGGCACTGTCAGCAGGTGCTAGTGGTGGCTGCTGCCCTGATGGCACCCTCAGGAGTAGGGGAAGGTGGAGAAGCCCTCAAGGGTGACTGGGATCGGCAGTTGCCACTTGCACCCACTGTTGGAACTAAGCAATTGGAACTGGTGCTGGGTGCTAGCAGCAGGTATAAGTGGCTGCTCCCGTGCTGGCTGTGGGTGTGAGTGGGGCTGCAACAGCAGTAGGTGTGAGTGCCTGGCAGGACCGTGGTGCATGAAAGCAAAGAATTTTCACTAACACCAGAGGCTTGCCCCAATGACAGCGACTGGCACCCACTCTTGGTCTAGTGCCCCTGCTCACCTGCGCCACCATCCCACCATAGCTGAAGCCTGCCATGTTCCTCACATGCCCCTTTGTGGTTAGTGTATGTTGTTCTTCCATTCAGTCTATTTGCATATTAGGGATATCTATATATCTATATATCTATATATCTATATATCTATATATCTATATATCTATATATCTATATATCTATATATCTATATATCTATATATCTATATATCTATATATCTATATATCTATATATCTATATATCTATATATCTATATATCTATATATCTATATATCTATATCTATATCTATCTGTCTATCTATATATCTATATCTATCTATATATATATCTATATCTATCTATATCTATCTATCTATATCTATATCTATATCTATATCTATATCTATATCTATCTATATATCTATATATCTATATCTATATCTATATCTATATCTATATCTATATCTATATCTATATCTATCTATCTATCTATCTATCTATATATATATATATATATATATATATATATATATATATATTAAATGCCCGGTGCATGAAATTAATGCACCAGGGGCAAGGGGGTGTCCCTCAGCCCAGCCTGCAACCTCTCCAAACTAGGATCGCTCTCACATTCCAGGACTGCTGGCTCCCAACTGCTCACCTACCTGCCTTCTTGGTTGCCCCTAACCGCTTCTTCCTACCAGCCTGATCACCCCATAACCATTCCCCTGTCAGCCTGATTGATGCCTAACTGCTCCCTGGCCATCCTGGTTGCCCCTTACTGCCCTCCCCTGCAGGCCTGGGTCCCCGCCTGCCCCCCCCCCCCAATTGCCCTTCCCTGCAGGCCCGGTTGCCTCCAACTTCCCTCCTCTGCCTGCCTCATCACCCCCAACTGCTTTCCCCTGCAGTCTTGATCACCCCCAACTGCCCTCACCTGCTGGCCATCTTGTGTCCACATGGGATCAGTCATCTTTTACCACATGGGGGAAGCCATCTTGTGTGTTGGAGTGATGGTCAATCTGCATATTACTCTTTTATTAGATAGGATGTTACATAAAAAGAAAAACTGTAAACAATATTGAAGTCCAGCCTATGATACATTTGCTGAAGTGTGCACATAAATGTGTATTGATGTCTTCAATTTATCTTGAAATTTGCCAAAAGTAATAAGTTTGATGGATGGATAGAAGGGTGGGTATCTTTTAATAAAGCCAACACAGTATAATGTCAGTGGTGAGGCCTAGCTGGTAAGTGTTCATATTAAAACTATTTAAACTTTGCTTTATTTTAAAATGCTCATAAATTGCTGGGAGAAAAAGAATGAGGAAGATTTTCGTGTCCTGATATGGACTTATCTCCAGTTTTATTGTTAAGTGAAAAGGAAGAGTATTCATGGTATGCTACCAATTGCCGGAAAAAGAACGAATGCATGTGAGTATATGTTACTGTGCATTGCACTCTGGAGGGAGGCCCTAGAAGTGGATTCCATACAGGTAATAACTTGAGAAAAAATTACCTTAGAGGAAAGGCAGGTATGAGGCATATTTTAAATCATAAGGTAAATCATTGGATACCGTTGAATTTTGTATGTGTGAATGGATTACAAAATAAAAAATAAGAACAAGGATATATGTCTCAGTCCTCTCAAATATCTACAGCAGATTTCTTTTGCATGGCTGATACTTGAAATTTATTTTTTTAACATCCACTTAATCATCCTATATTCACTAATCTCTGTATACCAGGCACTGTGCCAGTCCCTAGGGATAGGGCAAGGAACAAAAGGCAGAGCTGGTCCTTGCCCTCATTGAACTTACTGACTGGTGGGCCTAATTGAAGGCCAGGTCCATGTGATCTGGGTGGGTGGTTTGGATTGTGGAGGGATCTGGGCAGGGAGGGAGCATGGCAGTTCCAAGTCTCTTGGAAGAAGGCCAAGAAGGAGGGTAGGTCACAGAGAGCACATAGAGCTGGCCTGAGGTAGGATGAGGGGATACCAGCAGGGGCCAAGTATTCAGAACATTGATCTTTAGCTGTTATTTAACACTAGTGGTCCGGTGCACGAAATTCGTGCACGGGATAGAGGTGGTCCCTCAGCCTAACCTGCCCCCTCTGACATACTGGGAGCCCTTATGGGATGTCCAACTGATGGCTCACCCCCAGCCTGCCCAAGGCCTAAAGCCTCAATTTAAAAAAAAACCATCAGTAAAACACAGTGTAGTTCAGGAGTTTTTCATTACGGATTGGGTTCACCAAGAAGACCATGTTGCAATGTAAAGCGGAGAAGCTTGGTGGAAGTACACGCGCCCCTGTAGGTAGCCAGCGTGGGCTCAGGCTGTCAGGGCTCCCAAACCTGTTGCCTAATAGAGCTGCTTTGTCTACTAAAGAAAACACTCTTCTCTTGTAGTCCTTTCTACATTTTTTTTTTCATAAGCATCCCTTTAGAGAAGACTTCTTTAATGTGTCCCTTCCTTTCCCCCAAAAGAGGGATGGTCGATTATTTCAAGGAGCAGCAGAGGGTGAGGGAGGAGGCAATGAGGACCTAGGTCCTTGCAATCACTAGAGAAATCTGAACTCGCTGTGTCAGAAGATAATCCGGTGGAGGGAAGAGCAGAGCAAATGGGAAAGTCTGTGTCCTTTTAAGCTTCTCCTGGACTCAAAGGCTTTGATCCTGGGATGTGTCTGATGGTAATTTTCTGCATTTCTGGGTCAGCTAGGATATGAGTGAACAGATTCAGGGAGCTGTTGTTCCTTAGTGAGTTTTTCTGTCCCATTTCCACTGAATTGACCAATAATCTGAGCTCTGTGGTGAACATGTTGGGGCTGTAACCTGAGTTTAGGCGAAACGTCAATTAAAGCTGTGAACTAAGAAAAAAAAAAAGAGCCACTGCCTCAGCCACCCCTCCCCATCCCCCCTGCCCGCTTCTGCGCTCAAGCGGCTTGGGGGGCCGCGGGGGGCCGCCACCGCTGCTCCCCTGGCCCCTTCCGCGTTCCACGCTCAGTACTTCAAGCTCTCTCCTTCAGAGAGTTCACAGCTTTAATTGAAGTTTTGCCTAAACACAGGTCACAGCCCCAACATGTTCATCACAGAGCTCAAAACTACATTTCCCAGAATTCCTGCTGCTCCCGATACCCTGTGGCACCCGCCCAGTCCTGCCTCCGCATGCATGCTGCACCTCGGCCAAGCCCCTGCATGCCTTGCCAGACTCACCTCCCATCCTGCTGGCCATGCCCCCTGCTTCTGATTGGCTGGTAGCATAGCCAATCAGGAGCCAAGATACAGTCACATTTGCATGTTACTCTTTTATTATATAGGATCATAACTTGCTTTCTGATCATCTTCTGTATGTCAAGGTACATGTTTTTTTCTTTCTGTATCTGAAAACTTCTTTAAATATAATGTTAATTGATTTCAGAGAAGAAAGGAGAAGGAGAAAGAGATAGAAACATCAATGATGAGAGAGAATCATTGATTGGCTGCTTCCTGTGCACCCCCACTGGGGATTGAGCCCTCAATCTAGACAAGTGCCCTGATCAGGAATCGGACTGTGACCTCCTGGCTCAACCACTGAGTCACACCAGTCAGGCTGTTTCTGCAAATTTTTTTTTCTTCACGAATTTAAGAGGACATCAGAGCAGAACTTGTTATAACTCTTCCCAGGAGAAATGAAATATCTCAGGAAATCTCACAACATTTCAGAGATGCTCACATCAACATGTCCTTTGCACCTCGGAGCACACTGGCCTGACCTTCCCTGGCCAGGGCTTGCCTTCCTTTGCCTGAGAGCTTCCTCCGGAGGCCAGAGTCCTTTTTGCCCAGGGAGGCAGGCAGATGGATGCCCCAAAGAGTTGATGTACCTGGAAAGCACCCTCAACCAACGACTGGTGAGAGTTGAGACATTCATACTCCAGCTGGTCCACTTTGGCTCTTCCAGGCCATCCTCCTTTTCCTCAGTGGGAACTTGGGAGAGTTGGCTTTGATGAATTTGGACTTTATTAAGATCTTTCGATCTCCAAGGCCAGGTCTCATCAGAGGAGCAAGTACTGATTGTCACATTTTCTTTTCAAGAACACAGCTAAGCCCTAACTTAGCTGGCTCAGTGGTTTGGCTCAGTGGATAGAGTGTTGTTCAGTCTGCAGACTGAAGGGTCCCAGGTTTGATTCTGGTCAAGGGCATGTACCTTGCTTGTGGGCACATCCTCAGTAGTGGGTGTGCAGGAGGCAGCTGATTGATATTTCTCTCTCATTGATGTGTCTAACTCTCTATCCCTCCCCCTTTCTATCTGTAAAAAAAAAAATCAATAAAATATATTTTAAAAAACAGCTACTATTTCTGTGATCTTTCATCTAACTAAATATAATCACAGAAACTCATTTAAAAATTGAATTGGTTTCCATTTTCTATCAAGATGACCAAGGAACCGCTACTTGTAGAAATGGTTGAGTTATAATCTTTTGAGGTTCTCCGAACTGCTCCACTACCAACATTTATGAATTCATCAAGACCAAATAACACATGCCAAAGAGTCTGGTTGGAACAAAATTATTACTTCATTTGACTATTTCTGAAGGACTTTATCTGTGAACTTTTAAATTAATAATTATTCTTGATACCACAAATCTCCCATCCCATCCTTCACATTCGTCTTGTTACTTTTGAAAACTTAGTGGAATATTTTGCAGATCAGATACAGATAAATATATGGCAAGGTGAAAGTTTCCAGGCTGGATGTTGCCTTTCTCTGAAGATGTCATTTCTCTTCTAGGAAGAATAAGGCTGTTTTAGGGTGTGTGACTGTGAATGACTCAAACCAAAATCTTTTTTGTTTGGGAAGTCCCAGTACCAAGATAATTTTCAAGCTGGGATTACCCATTTGAGAGCAGTTTCTTGGCAGCTTGTGAGAACACAGGGGTTTTCAGGGAACCAGAGAACACAGTTGGGAGAGGACTAGGTCGGGTAGCACAAGATGTGGCTGTGAGGTCAGAAAAAAAGTCTTGGATTCTCAAAATGGCAATGGCCAGCTGAAGTAGAACCAGTCCGGGTCACACTTGGCAATGGCACCCTGCTTTCTTCCCTAAAAACACAGACTCTCTCTCTTCACAGTGGGAATTACCTGGCTCTCGGACAGAGAACAAGGAGGAAAGAAACAGAGGAAAGCTCACAGTGCTGATGGAGACAGCAGCCGAGTGCAGCACAAACCTGGGCACCAGGAAGCCCAGAGAACTCCTTCAGGCCTGCATGGGCCTGAGCTCTGTGGGGAAGTAGGCTTATCAAAGGCGAGGCCTTTCAGAGAGCTGTGTTAGATCTGGAAACACAGCCTCAGCAGCCACTGTTTTTTTTTTTTAATCTTTATTGTTCAGTTTATTAATTACATTGTTCCCCCCTTTTTATCCCCGTTAGCTCCCCTCCACCCTGTACCCATCCCACCCTCCACCCTCACCTCCCCCTCCACACTGTCCTCTCTCATTGTTGCAAGGTTTTTGTCCAGTCTCTTGCTGTACTTCCCACACCCCTTTTCTCCCCAAGAATTGTCAGTCCATTCCCTCTCTATGCCCATGATTCTGTTATATTCACCAGTTTATCCTGTTCATCAGACTATCAATTCACTTGATTTTTATGTTCATTTGTTGATAGATGTGTATTTGTTGTTCATAATTTATATTTTTACCTTTTTCTTCTTCCTCTTCTTAAAGAATATCTTTCAGCATTTCATATAATATTGGTTTGGTGGTGATGAACTCCTTTAGCTTTTTCTTATCTGCGAAGCACTTTATCTGATCTTCAATTCTGAATGATAGCTTTGCTGGATAGAGTAATCTTGGTTGTAGATTCTTGCTATTCATTATTTTGAATATTTCTTGCCACTCCCGTCTGGCCTGCATTGTTTCTGTTGAGAAATCCACTGACAATCATATGGATGCTCCCTTATAGGTAACCAACTGTTTCTCTCTTGCTGCTTTTAATATTCTCTCTTTATCTTTTGCTCTTGGCATTTTAATTATGATGTGTTTTGGTGTGGTCCTCCTTATATTCCTATATTTTGGGGTTCTGTGTACTTCTTGGGCTTTTAAGTCAGTTTCTTTCACCAGGTGGGGGAAGTTTTCAGGCACTGTTTCTTCAAGTAGGTTTTCATTAACTTGCTCTCTCTCTTTTTCTGGCACCCCAATAATTCGGATGTTGGCATGCTTGAGGTTGTCCGAGAGGCCCTTTACACTATCTTCAATTATCTGGATTCTTTTTGTTTCTTGCTTTTCCAGCCGAGTGGATTTTGCTTCTTTGTATTTCAAATCTTTGACTTGGTCCTTGTGGCCCTCTGGACTGCTTTTAGGACTTTGTGTAATATTTTTTATTTCAGTCTGTGTATGCTTGATTTCTAGTTGGTCCTTTTTTATATCCGTGAGGGTCTTGTTCATATCCTCAGAGGTCTTATTCATTTCCTTGTAGGTCTCATTCATTTCCTTGTAAGTCTCATTCATTTCCTCATTGGTCTGGTTTATTTCCTCATAGTTCTCATTAAGTTCATCAGCCTTTTCTAGGAGCCTCTTGAAAAGCCTTATAAGTGTGGTTTTGAACTCTTTGTCTAGTCGTCTTTTTTCCTCCATTTCTTCCACACCTGATTTCTTTCCATGTCTCTGCATGGTGGCTGCTTTATGTGGTAGATGTCCTTTAAGGGTCAGTGGCTCAGCCTCCCCAGTTACCTGAGGTGGGTACTCTTACTGCAATCCTTTATGGGTTGTACAGTATTTTTGAATTTAAGCCCAGCTTGTTGTTGTTAGCCCTAAGAGGGTTTGACCTCCAGGCCAATTGGCTGTGAAGGGAGACTGTGTTCAGGTTGGATGGGCGGAGTCTCTGAGCTGAGCAGGCAGCCTCGGTGTCAGCTACGTCCTATGCAGCGCTCGCGAGTGGGTCTCTGTTGGATGTGAATGGTTGCAGGCACCTCCAAGAGAAAGCTGCTAGTCTCTACCCCTTGCCAGACAACTCTGCCTCTCCCCAAATGAGTCTGCATACCCAAAGTCTCACCCAGGGTTGTAAAACAAAGCTGTCCGGTGGTCTCCAGGACCAGGGGGCAAATTGCCAGGGAGCAAGTCACGCGTCTGTGCTGTCGCACAGTTTACATGCTCATACTACTTTTCCAAGCAACCCGGTTTCTCCTCAGACTAAGAGACCTCTGCTGCGCCCAGCTGCCAGGGTGCGTACCCCGGACCTCGGACCTCGCCTGGCACCAGGGAATTCATGCAGTGGGGCGTCTCCACCCTCCCCATTGGCGAAATCCAGCCAGGGTTGCTGCTCCAGCCCTTCAGCCCGAGCGCGGCCATGGCTCCTAACCTGTTTCCACTCATATCTTCAAGGCTGCACTCTCACCGCTCTTCTGAGTCTCAGTGTCTCACCTTTACTCCTATTTGTGGAGTTTTCACTCAGCCAGCTGTCTGGTGATTCTGGGTGATGTTTGTTTTGTTGTTATGTTGTAGTTTTTGAATTGTTGCATGGGGCAGGACAATAGGTGTTTACCTATGCCGCCATCTTGGTTCCTCCTTCAGTCACTATTTCTTCAAGTAGGTTTTCATTACCTTGCTTTCTCTCTTTTTCTGGCACCTCCATAATTCAGATGTTGGCATGCTTGAGGTTGTCCCAGAGGCCCCTTACACTATCTTCAATTATCTGGATTCTTTTTGTTTCTTGCTTTTCCAGCCAAGTGGATTTTGCTTCTTTGTATTTCAAATCTTTGACTTGGTCCTTGCGGCCCTCTGGACTGCTTTTAGGACTTTGTGTAATCTTTTTTATTTCAGTCAGTGTATGCTTGATTTCTAGTTCGTCCTTTTTAATATCCTTGAGGGTCTCATTCATATCCTCGTAGGTAGGTCTTGTTCATTTCCTTGTAGGTCTCATTCATTTCCTTGTAGGTCTCGTTCATTTCCTCATAGGTCTTGTTCATTTCCTCCCAGATCTTATTCATTTCCTTGTAGGTCTTGTTCATTTCCTCATAGGTCTTGTTTATTTCCTTGTAGTTCTTGGCCTTTTCTAGGAGCCTCTTGAAAAGCCTTGTAACCGTGGTTTTGAATTCTATGTCCAATCATTTTTTCCCCTCCATTTCTTTCACATCTGATTTCTTTCCATGTCTCTGCATATTGGCTGCTTTCATGAGTTGGTCCATTAGCTTTGTGTGGTAGATGTCCTTTAAGGGACAGTGGCTCAACCTCCCCAATTACCTGAGGTGGATACTCTTACTGCAATCCTTTATGGGTTGTACAGTATTGTTGGAGTTAAGCCCAGCTAATTGTTGTTAGCACTAGGCGGGTTTGACCTCCAGGCCAATTGGGTGTGGAGGTGAGCTGTGTTCAGGTTGGATGGGCGGAGTCTCTGAGCTGAGCAGGCAGCGTCAGCGTCAACGTCAGCTAAGTCCTATGCAGCACACGGGTCTCTGTGTTGGGTGGTAATGGCTGCAGGCACCTCCAAGAGAAGGCCGCCACTGGTCTCCACCCATTGCCAGACAACGCTGCCACTCCTCAAATGAGTCTGCATACCCAAAGTCTCACCCAGGGTTGTAAAACAAAGCTGTCTGTCGTGCACTTTAAGCGCGCAAACTGCTGTTCTAAGCTACGCGTACTCTCCTCAAAGTTCGAGACCTCTGCTGTGCCCGCCTTTTAGGGTGCGTACCCCGGACCTCGGACCTCGCTTGGCACTGGGGAATCTGTGCAGTGGAATGTCTCCACGTACCCCAGACCTCGGACCCCGCCTGGCACTGGGGAATCTGTGCAGTGGGATGTCTCCGCCCTCCCCGTTGGAGAAATCCAGCCTCGATTGCTGCTGCCAGCCCTACACCCTGCACTCGCTCAAGCCTCCTAACTTCTGATTCCGCGCGTATCTTCAAGACTGCACTCCGCCACTCTTCTGAGTCTCAGTGTCCCACCTTTAGTTTTATTTGTGGAATTTTCACTCATCCAGCTTTCCAGTGATTCTGGATGATGTTTGTTTTATTGTTATGTTGTAGTTTTGGAATTGTTGAGCGGGGCAGCACAATAGGTGTTTACCTATGCCGCCTTCTTGGTTCCTCTCCCAGCAGCCACTGCTTAACAACAGGACTAAGGTGTGGTAGGCAGAAATCTGAGATGATCCCCCAGAGTCCCCTGTGTAAACAATAGTCCCCCTTACCAGCAGGGGATACATTCCAAGACCCTTCCTTCCCACAATGGATGTCTGGAACCTGAAGTACCACTGAATCCTATATACACTGTGTTTTTTCCTGTACATACCTATGATAAAGTCTAATTTATAAATTAGGCATAGTGAGAGATGAACAACAATAATAAAGTAGAACAATTATAGCAATGGATGGTAATAAAGGTTCTGTGATGTGGTCTCTCTCTCTCTCTCTCTCTCTCTCTCTCTCTCTCTCTCTCTCTTTTTCTGACATCCCATTTGATTCCTGAGACAACTACTAAGTGACAGAAGGGCAGGTATGTATACACTGTGGATACTCTGGACGAAGGGGTGATT
Organism: Antrozous pallidus; assembly: GCA_027563665.1. Lineage (NCBI taxonomy): Eukaryota > Metazoa > Chordata > Mammalia > Chiroptera > Vespertilionidae > Antrozous > Antrozous pallidus. The sequence continues at coordinate 7,479,121 of CM050524.1, read as the reverse complement.
CATGTCCCAGGTGGGACACAGTGAGACAGCATAAGATTTCACCATGCTACTCAGATATCTGCAATATTATCAACAATAAAAAATATTTTAGCCCTAATCAATTTGGATCAGTGAATAGAGCATTGGCCTGCAGACTCAAGGGTTCCAGGTTTGATTCTGGTCAAGGTCATGTACCTTGGTTGCAGGCACATACCCAGTAGGGAGTGTGCAGGATACAGCTGATTGATGTTTCTTTCTTATCAATGTTTCTAACTCTCTATCTCTCTCCCTTTCTCTCTGTAAAAAATCAATAATATATATTAAAATGGATAATTTCTTATTAAAAATATTCTATATAATAAAGAGGTAATATGCAAATTGACCATCACTCCAATACACAAGATGGCCGCTCCCATGTGGTCAAAGATGGCCACCCCCATGTGGACACAAGATGGCCACCACAAGATGGCCAGTAGGGGAGGGCAGTTGGGAGTAACCAGGCCTGCAGGAGAGGGCAGTTGGTGGTGACCAGACTGACAAGGGAGGGAAATTACTAGTGAATGGACCAGCAGGGGAAGGCAGTTCGGGGTGACCAGGCCAGCAGGGGAGGGCAATTGGAAGCAATTAGGCCAGCAGGGAAGCAGTTAGGGGTCAATCAGGTTGGCAGGGGAGTGGTTAGGGGGTGATCAGGCTGGCAGGCAGAAACAGTTAGGAGCAGTTAGGTAGGCAGGCAGGCGAGCGGTTGGGAGCCAGCAGTCCTGTATTGTGAGAGGGATCCCAGATTGGAGAGGGTGCAGGCTGGGCTGAGAGACATACCTCTCCCCGTGCATGAATTTTGTGCACCACGCCTCTACTATTAAATAAATCAATAAATACATACATAAATAAAAAATACCAACTTTATAATAATTCAAAGTGCATATATATTTCTTTGGGACACCATGTATTTTTAAAGTAAAAATGAGATCACATCATACATGTAGCTTTTGTAAATTAAAAATCATTTCTTAGGGTTTATTTATTCTTCTACCTAACATTACTTGTTTCCTTTCAGTGTTCAGGGACACATAGGAGAGGCAAAATAATTTCATGCGCTCATATAGTTTTCCACAGCATTGTGTTTTAATGACTGCACATCGTTAACATCAAATGGCTGTGCTGTAATTTATCTAACCAAAACTCTATTTTTGGATATTTAGATGACTTCTTATCCCCCTTTTTCTTTTCTCTTTGCTATCATAAACAACACCATCCTGAACATATTTGGGGCCCAGCCTTTACACATGTCCCTGATTTCTTCAGAATCAGTTGGGCCTCCACTGCCTTGGAAATCACCTTGTGTCACTGACTTGAAGTGAGATCACATGACCAACCGCAAACCTTTCGAGTGTTGGCTCTCTCCTCATAACCCTGGTGGGTGAGCCTGGGAGTAAGGGAAGCGGGCAGGGCAGCTAGTTCCTGCGGGAGACCTGGTGCTCCTAGTGTCTGAACCTGCTGGGCAGGATAGCCTATGGCAGTGAGGGACTTCATGGTTTTTCAGCGGAGGATTCCAACAGTTCTCCACTGCTCCCTGGGTTCCCCAGGAAGGCACTTGACATAACCATCTTAAAGAAGAAAAAGACTTGCTCCCAGACAAAGTCAAACAGCAAATACCAATGGGCAGGAAGTCGTCCTTTCGGTGTGTGAAAAGGCTGGGGGTGGGGAGGAGCCAGAGCAAAGCCCTAAGTAAACAGCTCACAGAGACAAAGGAGGAGGCATTTTCTTCTAAGTGCTGAATATTCAGGAATAGCTTATGTCAGATTTTGCAACCTTCACGTGAGTTTGGGTATCACAGCATTTTACTCCCAGACAGTCTCAGAACCAATTATCAGGTTCTTTGGCCTGAAAGCCACAGATGGCCATGGAGTCAACCCACACCAGGTTAGAATCTGGGGACTGGGTGGGGGAGGGGGGGAGCCAGGGTGGGAGTGAAGGTGTTGGAAATAACATGGTGTATTTGTAAAGATACCCAAATCAGTCCCACTATAACAGCTGCTTGACTGTATGTCGTCACTTTGAACTTACAGCATTCTCCAGGCGAGGACATGGAAGTGAGGATGTGTTCTGGTCAGACAAGGAACATACCTTATAAATGTGGGAGGAACTCTGGGATCATGTTCTCAGGACGTGAGGTGCCAAGATGCAGGAAGAAGCCACCCAATCCCAAAGCATTTAAAGTCGCATGGTTTCCTTGGGCACAGGCGCAGGAAACAGTCCAGGGAGGGGCACAGTGCTTTGTTCATATGTTTTAATTCTGTGCAGGTTACGGATGGAAACAGGAGCAGCCTGGGAATAGTCCAGGCAGTGTCTCTGAGTTCTGGAATGAGTAAGGTGGTGTCCTGCCCTGAACCTGTCCTGTGATGCATGGTGATCTGTATGTTGGGCAGCAGGTAGAACAGCTCCCTGGGGTCAGAACTCTCCTGCAGATAATTCACCTGGCATCAGTGAGAGGTGACAGGATGTTCTTGTCTGGGACTTCTTTTGAGTTAAAAACCCTTGGATCCACTATTGTCCATCGATACTTTTGGTGTGGATATTTCATGGCCTGCAACCAGCAGGTGCTCATGGGTGCACTCTCTGATCTACAGTACATTCCTGGTCTCTTGTCACCTATTTTATGTCTTATTTTACTACTACTAGTTGAACTTACCTTATTAATAAAAAACATTTTTTTTTTACTTAAACCAGATAATCAGCTGAGAGCTTCATGAGAACCTCTGTTCTGCTCCATTTAGTATTCTCTATGCCGAATATAGCATTTGACACATAGTAGGTGCTCAGTAAACATTTGCTGAATAAGTCAACACGTTTCTATCTGACACACTTTCTAGGAGGAAAATCAGAGCTCTCTGAAGATTCAACACCAGCTGAGCTTTTTGAATGATGTTCCACCCCTCACCTCTTCTTTCTTTTTTTTTCCTTTAAAAAATTAAGGTATAAATTACAAACAGTAAAATGTATCTTTCTTAGGGTACAAGTGTGCAAGTTTTGACAAATGCCTATAGTCTTGTAACCACTTGACATAGTCAAAAAGTGGAATGGCTTTATCACCCCCCAAAATCCCCTTGCTTGCTGCTGAGTAGTTAGCCCTACCCTGCCCCACCCCTGCCTACCCCACCCCAGCCCCTGCCTCTGGCAGCCACTGATCTGATTGTGCCCTGTAGTAGCAGAGCCTTTGAACCTGGTCCTTGTTCACTCAGTACAATGCACTGGCTGTGTGTGGTGCTCTGTCATTCATTCGTTCCTCCCAGTTGGTTGCTGAGTTGTGCTCCACTGTGGCCGCACCTGTGGGTTTATCCACCTCCTGTCGGGACTCCAGATGTGCTCATCTCTCCTGACGTGGAAAAGCTGCTCTCACAGTGGCTGAGTAGAGGCTCCGGGGTCAGCTGGACACCAGATTGAATTATAGGCCTGACCCTTCCTGCTGGATAGCCTTTGGGCAACTCAGCGAAATACTGTGACTCTTTCCTTAGTGGTGGTGGTAGAGAACTTTTATACAAAGCATTTAGCACAAGGGCTGGCAAGTGAGAAGTGCACCCAAAAGGGCAGTGCGTCTCTTTTGGGAGCATGGGGAGAGGTCCTGCTCCAATGTCCTTTCCTTTGATCACCTAATCAAGGTTTAGTCATTCAGTCATTAAGTAACTGGTCTGACCTTTGTTTCTCTAACTGAAAAATGGGGCTAATAATACTAACCTCAGAGTTGTTTCTTGGAGGAAGTGGGCTGGTGTACGGAACCACCTGGATAGCATGGCAGTGCTAGCCCGGAGGAGGGACCCCCTTTGGAGTAGAGGTGCAGAGAGCACTGGGTGACGGCCATCTTCAGGCCCGAATGAGGAGGAAGCAGTTCTCTGTAGGTAGGAGGGAGAACAGGCTTTGGAGTCAGATTGCCAGGGTTTGAGCCACTGCTCTGCCCCGTCCTATCTGAGGGACCCTGGAAGCTATCTAACCACCCTGTGCTTCAGTGCCTCAACTTGGAACCCAGGGATTGCAATGCCCACCTGCAGCGCTGCTCTGGGAGTTACCTGAGATAGTGGCTATCAAGTGCTTGGAATGGTGGCTGGAGGAGCTGTGAGGATTTTGCTGCTGTGGGTTAGGTCCTCGCTGTTCTGGCTCAGGAACCACCTGCCCTGAGGTAGCACTGTGTCACCATGGACCAGCACAGCGCCCTCCCAGAGGGGTCAGAGCATGCTCATTGGACTGAGTGAATCCCAGTAATGAATTTCCCTCTGTGATCTCAAATTTTATTGCATATCTTGAAATGCAATGCAAAGCAATTGTTCAAAGGCTACATCCTACAAAAAACATTAGCAACGACACACGGAAAAGGAGGTGAAGACATCCATTCCCCTGGCCAGAGGCCTTTCATTAGGCAGTCATGCAATACCTTTACAGGCACCATTTACTTTCCAGGATTCACCCTGCTCTTCTGAAAGAGCTCCTGGGCAGCTCACCGCGTTTTCCTCCACAGAAGAACAAATTGAGGTTTTGCCACGGCCTAGTGGCCTTTGGGAAAACAGACTTATCTGACTCCTTATTCTAGGACTGGCTTGCTGTGTGACTTTCAGATAAAGTGATTGCTCTCTCTTGCCGAAACCAGTTTGGCTCAGTGGATAGAGCGTCAGCCTGCGGACTGAAAGGTCCCAGGTCTGATTTCGGTCAGGGGCATGTACCTTGGTTGTGCGCACATTCCCAGTGCGGGGTGTGCAGGAGGCAGCTGATCGATGTTTCTCTCTCATCGATGTTTCTAACTTTCTATCCCTCTCCCTTCCTCTCTGTAAAAAAAAAAAAAATCAATAAAATATATATTAAAAAAAATGACTGCTCTCTCTGTACCATGAGTGCTCCATCAGCCAGAGTTAAATCAACAATGCTTGTAAAGTTGCTCGATATGCATAAAGGCGGTAGGTATGTGCTGGGGTTGAGAGAGGCACTGTGGAAGTGACTATCATTCATCATAAAGATGTGAGAGGTTTGAGACTTTACTTAGTAAGAAGACAGGCTTGTGTAGACTGTACTACTCTTGCATGTCAAGTTTCTAAGCCCTCGCTGGGCTCTGCTTCTGGACTCATTTATTTTACATGGTTAGGCATCTACTAAGTTCCTACTTAGCAGTAAGACGGTCTGCCCCTGGGCGGGCACAAGCAGGTTTCGCATTTGTTTTCCGGCCACCAGGAATGGTCTGAGATGCACAGGATTAAAACTGGTCCAACTGGAGAGAACCTCTAAACTTTGGTGGAAGCTGCCAGAAAAGAGGCTCACTGTGTCCTTCTGGACTTAGCATCGGAAGCAGCTGCAGGTGGCCATCCTGCCATGCAGGGGAGGCTGCCCGGAGAGGAGCCCAGGCAGGGGAAGCTGGCTCCGGAACAGAGAGAGGAAAGAGGGCCTGGTGACAGGGTCCGGGCCTGACTCCAAGAGTCTATGAAAGCCACGCTTTCTGTCAACTTGTCTTTCTATTGATGTGTCCATTGATGAGCTTTTTAATTTTGTGAGCCTTTTCTTTTCTATGTTGATTTGGGTTGGGTTTTCTATGGCTGGTACTAGAAAGAGTCCTGTTACTGGTTATGAGATCTTGGGGTCCCTGAGCCGCTCTGAGCTTCGACTTCTCTCTCTGGAGCAGTCGTCTATAGTGTGCGGTGTTCACGGAGTCTGGGCTCCAGCACGGACTTGCTTTGGCCAATGAGATATTGGTCACTGTGATGTGAGCAGAATATGCATTTTCATCTGCCTCTTGGTGGGACTGGAAGGCTCACCTGGCCTGTCTGCCCGGCCCTGAGGACATAACTAGGCTCATCTGCTGGAGGGGTGTGAGACACCCCGGGCCAGAGGGCCTGCTGCTGGGTGACTGACTCCGCTGCTACCAAAGCTGTGAGCAAGCCTCTGGTCTCAGCTGAGACCAGAGGAACCACCTGCATCCACGCTGACCTGCAGACCAGGATCTAAGAAATGGTCCTTGTTCCACGCAGCTGAGATCCGGATTGGGTGGTGATGCGGTAAAAGCTACCGATGCCCTGACATCCATTCATTTACTTACTTGCTGGGTATGATATCTCTCCCCCAACACCCCCAACTCCCACCTAGACAGGAGTCCCAAAAGGGTAGGGATCTTTGTTTTGTTCAGAGTAATGTCCTGTGCCTAGAACATAGTTAGGCAGATGGCAAATGTTTGATAAATATGTTAAAAGGTTAACATATAAAGAACCCTATGAAGTTTAATTAATGGTAGCTATTATAATGATAATGTTAAATATTTTTATGCCAGAGTCAAGATTTTCCCCCTCAGCTCTTCTGTTATTTCTCCTGCTGATATTGTCCACAAAAAGAGAAAAAGGCAGTAACTTTCCTCTGGGCATATTATGGGGGCAGAGGTTTGGCAATAACATCAGGTAACAAGCCTAATTCCTTTCCTTTTCTTTAAAAAAATGTATTTTATTGATTTTTTACAGAACAGAAGGGAGAGGGATAGAAAGTCAGAAACATCAATGAGAGAGAGACATTGATCAGCTGCCTCTTGCACGCCCCCTACTAGGGATGTGCCCACAGCCAAGGTACATGCCCTTGCCGGAATCGAACCCGGGACCTTTCAGTCCGCAGTCCAATGCTCTATCCACTGAGCCAAACCGGTCTTGGCCCTAATTCCTTTTCTTACCATACTGACTTGGGATTGTGGTGCTGCGGAGACACAGCCCCAGGCTCTTCATTTGTTAACTCTGTGCCACCCTCGCAGCCTTGGGGGTGCAGCTGGACTGGCATTGAGGTCTTCAGGGGGAGCAAAGAGAGAGGCTTGCTGCCCAGAGTCCAGAGGTGATTTAGATCCCAGGACATTTTCTTGGAAACCTCTCATCTCGTGCCAAGTAGTAGGTGACTACTTCTGGAGTCTCGGTTTCATCTCTCTCTTCTCTGCTAGGCTGTGCAGTAGTGAAGGAAGGGACATCTCTACTCTATTCACCACTTACCCTTGCCCCCCACCCCCAAGGGGTCCTCACATCACTTTGGCGAGATTTTGGTAAGGGAGTGGACCCTGACCTTGGTCAATTTAAGAGTGTAAGCTTCTTGAATGGCAGGACTAGCTCTTTGCAGTGTGGTGTGAACTTCACCTGTGTGCACGCTCTTACATTTGGGGGCAAATAGAAACAGGTGTGCTTTATTGAGTCATCGTATGTGCCCGGCACTGCTCTGAGCACACACAGCGCCCCCTCACTGTGCAGTGGGGAGGCATGAGGAGTCCAATTGCAGACAAAACATCGGAAATACAGGAGCCTCCTTGCGACTCTGGGCAGGTCATACTCCCTCTGAACCCCTGTCCCTCGTTTGTAAAACCAAGGGGTCAGCTCAGAGAAAGCTTTCCTCCTCAGAGTTCTGAGATGTTCTAGAGCAAAATACAGCTGTGGTGAGCAGACCCTCTGCCAGCCACATCCTGCGGCCCACTCGGCTCCGGGGGACGCCACCCGCCTTGCCGAGTTCTTGTCAAGTGCTTCCCTCATGTCTCATGCTTTGCTGCCTCAGAGGTTGCTCCAAAGCTGGGGACTCTCTGCCAGAGTACAGGCGCGACTGATCAGGAAGTACAGGCACCTGCCCACCCCCCCCACACACACTGGGCCACCTCCGGCCCCTGGGGAAGGGAGCCCTGGCAGCTTCAGTCTTTCCTGGGACAGCTTCGAGGTGCACGTGGGAGGGTGGCTCAGATCCTCCACAATGCTGAGCTCCAATTCCTCACATTTGTAATGCAGCTCATTCATGCTTTTTGATTGATTGTCTCTCTTCTTCCTGGTCTCCCTGCTCACTCCATTTCTGATCCCTGGGATCAGCTCTCATAAGTACCTTACCTGAACCCAAGTCTTTGTCTCCGTTTTTGGGAAAATCTGAACCAAGACATATGGTCCCATAACTTGAGAAAACACCACACGATGTGTTTCTCCTCTCAGACATCCGGAACACACGTCACCCTACTCAAAGCTCCGAGAAGCCCTGCCGCAGAAGAAGCCTCTTCCCCCCCCCCCGCCCCCCATTCCCCTTCAACCCCAAGCCTCCCAAACTCATGGCCCAAGGTACGTTTTATGCTTCAGATCGTTTAAGTTTCCCTAGGACCAGTGTCTGTGGACTAAGCTCTGAGAAATGCTGGTCCATTAGTCTCCAGGACCGCCCTCCCGCCACCTCCTCTCCCCTCCCCCCGACCCATTCTCCTCGCTGTGCTGACAGGTGGATCCAGTGGCCTCAGCTGCCACTCCCTGGCAGGGAGCCAGCAGCCACATAGAGGGCTCTCTCAGTGCCGGGGCAAGGCCCCCGGAAGCCATCCTGCACCCTTTCCTTATAAATGGCCCGCCAGCCTGCTGGGGGCCAGGAATGTTTGGCTGACTGGCTGGGAATACAGCTGTGGCCACCCTGAGAAAAAGCTCTGTGATGACGCAGGAGCCTGGGCGAGATGGGCAGGAAATACATGCCAACCAGTCCGCCTCCCTACACTAGCAAGCAGCCCTGGGAAATGTAATTGGCACAGGTCCAGAGGGGCTAATTATTTCTAATCGTGTGGCCCAGAAGGGCACTCACTAGGCCCAGGACTGTGGGTCAGAAGGGTGGGCAAGGCAGCTGGGAGCCTGGCTTGGCAGCCCCCAGAGGAGCAGGCTGGTGGGAGGGGCTGGGGTGACCAGCAGTTGAGCCATTTTCCTCTCAAAGGCTGGCCTTTAAGCAACAGCACTTGGGTTCTGAGGTTTGGGGTTTCAGGTTACATAAATCTGAGCGAAATGCTTGAGAATTTTATTCTCTTGTTTAGTAAAAATGGGACTCATGAAAATAATAATAGAGTATCCATTTATGAGTTCTTCATTGAAGGGTGTGTACGTACAACCTTTCGTCAGATTTTTATATTCAATGATCTGTCCACATCAGGGTCGCTGGACTCAGCACATGGGCGCGGGGCTGCCAAACCTGTGGGGGTTCTGTCCTGTCCTTGGAGGGATGTTAGCAGTGTCCCTGGCCTCTACCCATTAGATGCCAGTAGCTCCTTTCTCCTCCCAGATGTGACAACCAACACTACTCCCAGACAGTGCCACTTGTCCCTGTGGTGAAATAGCCACAGATGCGCTACCAGCTGTGAGAAGGGGCAGTGGGAGGTACTGCGGGAAGCACAGGCGGCCAGCCGGGCAGGCTGGGTCCGGGTTCTGGCTCTACGGTTGATAAGCTTTGCAACTTCAGGCACATTGTCTGACCTCTCCGGGCCTCAGTTTTCTCTTCTGTACAGTGGAGATGATGCTAGCACCTACCGGATGGAGTTATTGTGAAGATGAAATAAGTTGCTGTCTGCATGTATGTGAGTATTTAGCATGCTCGGGTGCATAGCAATCTTCCAGTCACTGGAAGCATTTATTATCATCAGCACTCTTTGTTGTTCCTTTTTATCCTTGTAGACTGTAAACTCTTTGAGTGTAGAGTCCAGGCCGCTTTATGTTTCAGTCATGATGTTTAGCCCAGCAGATGACAGAGCCTGAATTCAGGAAAGAAGAAGGAAGATGGGGAAGAAGGAAAGATGTGCTCAGAGGGGAACTTCCAGGTGAAGGAGGAGGCAAGGATGATGAAGAGCCGCCCTGGGCAGCTGGGAGTGGGGGCTGGAGCCCTCAGTTTCCCACCAGAGCTTCAGGTGGAAGAGGGCGCAGGAGATTCCACACGGACACCAGCCACATGCAAAAGGATTTAACCAAAACTTCAAAGTGGGTCGCAGAGCCTTGTCTGCCCCAAATCTCTCAGGGCTGTGGCAGGTGGGCCCTCTGCTGAGAAGAGGGGCTGTGGCTGGAGGAAGCCACCAATCACCACAGGAAGCACTGAAGTGTGGCGTTACTTCCTCCTCCACTCTCAGGACTCACAGAGTTCGTTCATGGGCTGGGCTAGAACCCCACATGTCAGGGCCTGACAGCCCAGGGAGGGGACCAGGCCTGGCGTGGCCCAGTAGCATCCTCTCCGAGGACAGAGTAGAGGGGGAGCCCTGGAGCACTGCCCGGCTGAGCTTTTCGATGATGGGAATGTTTCGGACCCCCATGTCCAATGTGGCGATCCCCAGTCACAGGTTGCTCCAGAGAACTTGAATTGTGGCTCGTGTGACCAAAGAAATAAGATGCAAATGAAATTGAATAGCCACACATGGCCAGTGCCCACCCAATTGGAGGGCCAGGAGCCTCCTCAAGGACACGCTGGGCGATGCGGGCTCCCTGTGCACAATGGGGAGGAGAGGCACATACACGGCTATGACACCGCCTATATCCACTTGCCAGGCCGGCAGTACACGGCCCTGTGTGGCCTGTTTCATCCTTGGCCACGGGAGTCTGGAGTGAGGGGAGAGAGACAGAGGCAAAAACAACCGGGACGATGTTACCGTAGAGCTACCGCTGCTGGCAATCAGCGACATCATCGGGCCCTCAGTACCGTCCTAAGCATTTCACATGGACCATCGCTCGCCGGCGAGGTCTAGTCATCATCCCTGGCACTTACCCATGCAGAAACTGGGGGTCTGAGAAGTTATCCAAAGCCACCCAACCAGTGCACCTTGGAGCTGGGCTAAGTGGTTAGAAATGTAGGCTTAGGGGTTAGGCTACTTACTGTGAGACTGCGTCCTTCTGGGGAGGGATCTACAAGAAAGCGTAATGTTGGATCTTTTGCAAAGGCCTAGGGCTGAGGTTGGGTAGAGGAGCTTTATCCCTCTTTCTGTATTTATATCTGTATCATATAAAAATTACCAGTACATGCATAGTTTAAACATGTATATATATTTTTATTGACTTCAGAGAGGAAGGGAGAGGGAGAGAGAGATAGAAACATCAATGATGAAGAGAATCCTTGATTGGCTGCCTCCTGCAAGCCCCCATTGGGGATCAAGCCTGCAATCTGGGCATGTGCCCTTGATTGGAATCGAACCCGGGACTCCTTCAGTCCCAGGCCAACACTCTATCCACTGGACCAAACTGGCTAGGGCAGTGCATGCATAGTTTTTAGTTAAGGAAAAAAAAAACCAGGGCTTATTTTGCTGTTGGGTTGTGGTCCTTTTAATTAAAACAAAAAACAAACAAACAAAAAAATCCTTCTGTATTAAAGCCACCAAATTATTTTAAGTTGAAGAAAGGCCACTTTGTGTGTGAGGACACAGTGGGTTGCACAGCAGGTCCTGGGCTGGGACATGGTGGTGGGGGGATACACTGTGCCCGTCTGCCTAGGACTGGGGCTTTCCTGGGACATGGACTTTCTCTGTTGGTGGGGAAAGTCCTGGGCAAACCGAGTCAGTTAAACCCTCCCTGAAAGAGCCCTCTTTGGAGACCCACATAGCTAGGCGGGGGAGGGAGGGCAGCGAGGGAAAGAGTAGGAAGAGACAGAGTCCCAGCAGGCCACTCTTCAGGAGGGGCCGGGGGCTGCCAAACCCAGAGCATGCGTGTCTCTTGACAGTATCTATCTCCCAACACTGCTTGTTTTACACTTTGTTTCAGAGGCAGGGCACTGGGAAGCCTGGCTGTCCCAGGCAAGGCTGCAGCATGGCCTCCCTGGGCTTTAGGCACCTTTGCCTTGTGGGCCCCTTCCTCCTAAAACAAAACAAAACAAAAACACAACACCCTAAAATTATATTTAAGACTGCAGGCTGCAATTATTATCACTCGTTATTATTACATTATTTTTTTCTATTGATTTTAGGAGAAATTAAAACATTTTTATGAGCCCTTAAAAGTATCCATTGGACCGAGGCATTGTGCCCACTATGCCTAACTTGCAAGTGGCCCTGTTTGCAGGACTTGGCAGGCACAGGGAGAAGAGGGGGGCCTGGCAGCATCTAGGCCAGGGTTTCCTCACCTGGATCTACTGGGATGGGAAGACATGTGCCTTAATTTTCAACAGCCTCCATCTGCAGCTCAGCATGTCCTTCCGTTATGACTGGGCAGCACACCATCCCCACCTGGCAGTGCCAGCTCCTTTGATAGCTGTAGAAATTACAGGTGTTTTGAGATTACATTATATTTCCAACAAATGTCTTGAAATAGCATTTTCCCTCATCAATTCTTCAAAATTGTGGTGGTTATTAGACCAGCCACTAGATCATGCTACTTAACATGTTACTAAATAAGCTTACCTATTCTATCACAAATTTAAATTTTAAATAGTTTTAATACACACTCTTTCTTTTATAATCTTATGTATTTTGTTTTATGCATTTCAAAACCTCCTGAGAAGTGGTTCTCAGGCGTCAGCACATTAACAAAGGATTCACGTCAACACAAAGGCCAAGCACACTGTACTGCACATACAGGCTCACAAATCCGGTCCTCTTCTCAGCTTCATCCCTCCACAAAGTGAGGACCCTCCTCCTCCTCCTCAGCTGTGCCCACCTGAGAGGAGTCCAGGACAGGGTTAAAGAGGGACTGGAAGAAGTGATGTCACACTGCAGGTGTGCAGCCTAATGAGGTGTTAATTGGGAGCCAGCTGAGCTGGAGAGGAAGCCCAGGCAGGTTGCACTGGTGCTTTTCCTGTGGTTTGGTTGTTGACAGAACATCATTAACCCTTCCTCCTGGGTGCAAGCAGACTGAGTGCCTCCCTTTGCCAATCTTCTTCTGCAGAAAATTCCACGCTGTGGCCCCGGAGAACACCCTGACTTTTAGTTTAATGTGTCTCATTTCTTGCTTGTTTTAAACCTTCCTTGAGCACTTCTTGTGAGCCATGCAATTTGCTAAGTGCTCTACATACATCATCTCATTCGAGCCTCACAAGAACTCCATAGGGAAGGTACTCATCATATCTATTTTTACATCTGAGGCAATAGGGAGAGGCTCAAAAGAGCAAGTACCTTCCTTAAATTCATACAGGCAGCCAATGATGGGCTGGGACCTGAACTTGGTCAGACTCTTCAGAAAGTCTCTTCTCTTTAAACATTTGGGTAATTGTTTTTATTCAATATATATTTTTTGTTTTGTTAGTAAGCCACTTTATTTTCTATGTAATATAATATTAAATAAAAATCAGATATTGGCCATACTGGTTTCTCAGCTCTCTGCTGGTGAGGTTTCTGTCCCTGGGAAACCTGTCTTCTCAGGAGGGATGCTTACTAGTAGACCCGTAACATCCTGCCTTGTGGTTCCTGCTGCTCCAACATCAAAAGGGGCTGCCCCACTCCTTAGCCAATGAAATGATTAATAAAGATGAAATCTAGCTTAAACTTCCATTCTAAATTGTGGCTCTGAGAGTTGGGCTTTCTCCTTCTCCAGTTGGTGTTATAGAAGCACTAGGGGCCTGGTGCATGAAATTCATGCACTGAGAGTGGGTGGTCCCTCAACCCAACCTGCCCCCTGTCACATACTGGGAGCCCTCAGGGGATGTCCAACTGATGGCTCACCCCTGCCTGCCCAAGGCCTAAAGCCTCACCAGATGGCACCCAGCCATTGCCCTGCTCAGCTCAGCCCCAGCTGCCTGCGACCACCAGGCCCTGGGGCCTGGGTGTTCACTGCCACTGCCATTTCATCTCCACCCCTGGGCCCGGTGCTCACTCCACTTGGCCCTGCCCCAGCTCCTGATTGGCTGGTAGCATAGCCAATCAGGAGTAAAGGTATGGTCAAATTTGCATGTTTCTCTTATTATATAGGATGAGAATGTGTGGTTTTCCAAAATATGGGGCAAGGTTTAAAGTGATTATAGATCATTTCATGTGTTTGCTTCATATTCCTTTCTGCCCTGAATGTGTTAACCAGTATGTTTGACTTGCTATTTCAGCTCAAAGAACATCAATGATATTTTATCAGCTTATCTTTCCCTAGAAGGAAGAATTTTCTCAGGCAAATTTCTCAGGAAGAACACAGAAAAAACTAGGATCCCTTCTAAAGTTAGGCATGTTGACCACTAATATTTTATTTTATTTTCACAATATTTCTTTTACTTGATTATAGTTGATGTACAATATTATGTGAGTTTCAGGCATCCTATATAATAAAAGCCCAATTTGCTAAGTGTCCGGTTGGCTGTACAACCAATCAAAGCTTAATACATTAATGATATGCTAAGGCCACTCAACCACTGACTAAGATGTGCACTGACCACCAGGGAGCAGATGCTCTGACCAGTACGTTAGCTTGCTGCTGGGGTCCAGCTGATTGGGACAGAGTGAGATGGGCTGGACACACCCTGGAGCACTCCCATGGTCCCTCCTCGATGGCCAAACTCCCGTGTCTCTCCCTGGTCCAATTGTGCACTGGTGAGGTCCCTCAGCCTGGCCTGTGCCCTCTCGAAAAATGGGACCCCTCAGGGTATGTCAGAGAGCCAGTTTTGGCCTGATCCCACAGGCCAAGCCAAGGTGCACGAATTCTAGTATGACATAGGTAGTCAAGATTTACATACCTTACAAGGTGATTAATGCAATAAATCTAGTAATTATTTGTTGCTATACAATTGACAATTCTGTTAACTATATATGCTAGGCCAGTAGATGGCAAACTGTGGCTTGGGAGCCACATGTGGCTCTTTGGTCCATTGAGTGCGGCTCTTCCACAAAATACCATGGACTGGGCAAGTCTGTTTTGAAGAAGTGGCATTAGAAAAAGTTTAAGTTTAAAAATTTGTCTCTCAAAAGAAATTTTAATCATTGTACTGTTGATATTTGGCTCTGTTGACTAATGAGTTTGCTGACCACTGGGCAAATTTCTTTTGAGAGCCAAATTTTTTAAACTTAAACTATGTAGGTAGGTACATTGTTATTAACTTGATTAGGGTACTCCTTCAATCGCACTGTATGTACATGCCCGCACATGGTATTTTGTGGAAGAGCTACACTCAAGGGGCCAAAGAGCCACATGTGGCTCACGAGCCATGGTTTGCCGACCACTGTCCTAGGTTAAACATTACATCCCTGAGACTTATTATGTATTTTATAATTGGAAGTTTGTATCTCTTATTTCCCTTCACCTTTTTCATCCATCCTCTCACTTCCTTTCCCTCCCTCTGGCAACCATTAGCTTGTTTTCTAAATCTGAGTCTATTTCTATTTTGTTTGTTCATATTTTTCTTAGATTCCATATTAAGCAAACCCACATGGTATTTGTCCTTTTTTTGACTTATTTATTTACCACAATACTCTCTAGGTCCATCCATGCTGCCACAAAGATCAAGATTTCATTTTTTATGGCTGAGTAGTATTCCATCATGTATATAGCTCACAAACATCTTCTTTATTCAATCTCATCTGATGGACATGTAGTTGCTTCCATATCTTGGCTATTGTGAATAATGCAGCAGTGAATATAGGGATGCATGTATCTTTTTGAATTATTGTTTATTTGTGTGGTGTTTTTTTTGTTTTTGTTTTTTTCAGATAGATACCCAGAAGTGGAATTGCTGGGTCATAAGCTAGCTCTATTTTTAGTTCTGTGAGGAGTATCCATACTGCTTTCCATAGTGGATGTATCAGTTTACATTCCCACCAATAGTGCACAATGATTCTTTTTTCTCTACATCCTCCCTAACACTTGTTATTTGCTGTCTTTTTGATAATAGCTAATCTGACAGGTATGAGGTGATACCTCATTGTGGTGCTCTCTGATGATTAGTGATGTTGTCACTTTTTTATGTCTCTGTTGGCCACCTGCATGTTTTCTTTGGAAAGAGAAAGTATGTATTGTTGAAAGTATTACATATGTCCCCTTCCTCCTCCATTGACCTCTTCTAGCCTGCCCCTGCTCTCTACCCCAGGCCTTCACCACCCTATTGTCTATGTCCATGGGTTATGCATATATGCATATTCTGTCCATTTTTAAATTAAATAGTTTATTTTTTGATGTTGAGTAGTATGAGTTCTTTATATGTCAACCCTTTATTGGATATATTATTGAATATGAACTCTTTATTGGATACATCATTTGGAATATCTTTTCCCATTCAGTGGTTGCCTTTTCATTTTATTGATTTCCTTCACTATGCAAAAATTTTTAGTTTGATATCATCCCATTTGTTTATTTTTGCTTTTGTTTTCCTTGCCTGGAAAGATATATAAAAATATATTTCTTAGACTGATGTCAGAAAGCTTACTGCTTAGTTTTCTTCAAGAAGTTTTATGGTTTCAGGTTTTATATTTAAAAGGCTTTAGTCCATTTTGAGTTTATTCTTGTATATGGTATAAGAAAGTGATCCAGTTGCATTTTCTTTTGCATGTTATCTGTCCAGTTTTTCCAACACCATTTATTGAAGAGACTGTCTTTTCTCCACTGTATATTCTTGTCTCCTTTGTCATAGGTTAATTGACCATATAAGTGTGGGTTTATTTCTGGCTTCTCTGTTCTATTCCTTCAATAGAACTTTCTTAGTTTTTCAGGATATCTCAGAGACATTGGCCAATAGGCTGTAACTCAGACAGAAACAGCTTGTGAACTAGAGGCCCAAGATGAGGTAGAATGTGATCCTAAGCACAGTGTGGTCTACCTTTGTCTCCTAAGAACTCTGGAGTGGAGTACAGCTTGTGTCACACCCAAATTTTATTGCTCAATGATGTTACAGAGGCTGATACTAGATACACACGGGAGAGAGAGAGAGAGAGAGAGAGAGAGAGAGAGAGAGAGAGAGAGAGAGAGAGGGAGAGAGAGAGGGAGAGAGAGAATGCGTGTGTGTGTTTAGGGTGCTGAGGCTGGAAGAGAAAAATATTCTCTCATGTTTGGGTAAAGGTAACACAACTCCTGTACACATTTTCTTGAATGTTTAATTAAAAAGTCAGGGTGGAACAGTCACCCTTCTCTTCCTGTAACTGCCTAGCTAAGTTCAAGTCTCGTACTACTGGAACTCAGAGAGGAGTGGCTGGTTTTTCTCTGGGACACTGTAGGTTGGGAGGGTTTGCTAGGAGAGTCACACTCTCCTAGGTCTGGGTCAGCTTTCTCTGCCCTATCTTCAATCACCCAGACCCATCAATGGTCAGATGCAATTACTCAACAAGGCACCCACCCTTTGTCACCAGCTGTTTATAATTCAAAGATAGATTTGATGTTGCAAAACACTGAAACTTAGAGTAAGTGGAGAAAGGAACAATTCATTCCTTGTTTTAAATCAAGTTGTCATAATCCTAAAGCAAGCTCCAACTTTAATAACAAACACCCAATGTTATGACATTTTACCTTTTCCAACTATTTATGTCAGCACAAATATTGTGTTTAAATTTTAAACTATACAGTTAACATAAACCAGTCCACTTACTTAAATATAGTAAAAATCAAGCTAGGTATGCCAATTTTGTTTCTCTTGAAGACCTCATTCTTTAAATAGATCATTCATTCAACAAATGTCTGTTGAGTGCTCAGTGTCAGACCCCATGCTTGGTATGGTATTCCCTAAAAGGAATCAGAAACAGTCCTTGTGCTCTGGGCATCATAGGGAAGCAGGAGGAAAAGGTGGAACCACTTTTACACTGATCCATCCTTTTCCATCGCTAACATCTCAAAAAAGAGATATCAGAAATAGCTTGCATTCCTTTTCATTCTCTACTCTGTTCCTCCAAATCAAGCTGTAATGGCAGCTGGAAACTGTCCATTGGGAGTATGGTTTTTCAACAGTTTTATGAACTATGGCTGTGAAACACAGATTTGAGTAGTGGAGGAAGTTTCATGGTCACCCAAAGAAGACTCTCAAGACTGAGCCTCAGGACTTCATCCCACACTCAGGTGCCAATTGGATTTTAACAAGCAGTGGGTTTGTGGTTTGGGAAATACGGCATTTTTACTGCCTTGGACCATATTTGAAATATTTTCAGGCATTTAAAATAGCATAATGTTATTTTTTCCCTGGCTTTCAAAACAAACCCAGCAAGCTTTCAAAATTCAGAACAACAAGCATACATGTGGGACATTGGCAAACCCAGGGGCAGGGCTTTGGAAAATCCATTCTCCCTCAGGACAAATGAAAGGACCATGAGCTTCTTGGGAGTCCATGAGCTTCTAACCTTGAATGACTTTGGGATCCTGAGGGAAGGGGCACAATGGCTGGGAATTCCCACCCAACCACTCTTCAGTGCAATGACGGAAGTGTAGGCAAGGGCTTTGGGACTTTCCTTTCAACCAAGATGTCCTGTTTTCACTCTGGAAACTTCTTTGAAATAAAAATAAAAATAATCCAGAGACTCATATTTATTTAAGTGACCAATTCCCAAAACCCATTGCCTTGGGATTTGGTCCCTAGGCCATGCAGTATGGGCCTATTCTTGTTAAAGGGTCTAAGGTAGAGCAGACAATGAAATAAAGATGTGAACTGTCCTTGGAAGCAAGGCCACCCAGGTTTCTGTTTGTTAGGAAAATGAGGGGTGATCAGGCTTTGCCCAGAAGGAAATAAGTCAGACAATATACATATATTAATACTAGAGGCACAGTACATGATTCATGCACAGGTGGGGTCCCTCCTGCTGATTGAGGCCTTCTTGCCAAGTCCCAGTTGGGGCCAGCTAGGGCGAGGGACCACAGGAGGTGGGCTGTGGGAGCGCACTGACTACCAGAAGGCAGATCCTGCATTGAGTGTCTGCCTTCTGGTAATCAGTGCATGTCATAGCTACTGGCCGGTTGTCCGGTTGTCCGGTCATAAAGATCACTTAGGCTTTTATATACACTGAGTGGCCAGATTATTATGATCTCTGAACACATAATAATCTGGCCACTCAGTGTATATAGATATACTAAATGTATAGTTACATATTAAGAGCAAGTTTACTTATAGTACTTGAGTACCTAGGAGCACCACACTCCTATCAATTTTCATAACAATCCTATGAAATATGTGTGATTCTTATTCTAACTTTATTGATGGAAAAACTGATGCACAGAGAGGTTAAGTAACTTGCCCCAGGTCACAAAGGTAGGAGGCAGCAGAACTAAGATTTGGACCTCGAGGCCTGGCTGCAGGGCCGGAGTCTGAGCACTTCCCTGTTGCCATCACTCACCCTGGGCCTGTTAGTCAAGCCCAAATGTAAAGAAACCCGTACCTCAGTGTTTGAAATTCTGCAAACCTAACAGCAAGGGAAAATCACGGCGTTCTTTCTGACTATCCGTATTAACAAATAGATAGGCACAGCTCTTAGATTCTTTGGATGACATAAGAAGAGCAAACAAATTACGAGTGATTTAAGACATATCCTTTCCCAAAGAGCAAAAGAAGAAAGAAAGAGAAGGGGAACAGCTCTTTACTTGTCCCTACTTTTTGAGATGATCTTTTCAAACTTTTAAATTCCTGGTCTTGGGGCTGGAAGGAGGAGAAACCCAGGCAGAAGTGCTTTCGGAGCCCACAGGAGGGGCAGTGAGAGGTTGGGTGGCAGCTGCTGGGCTGGCTGGGGAGGCACCGCCCCCGGAAGCACTGGCCGGGCCTTCAGCGCGGGATGAAAGGCCCCTGCATGAGTGCTACTCCACATGGTCTGGAGCACAGGGGAAAGACACCCTCAGTGAAAAGGGGAAAGTGCCTTTTTGTTGATCCCCTCACTGTGAAGTGCTGTGCCCCCTTCCTCTCCAGCCCCTTCCCCAGCTCATCTCGCTGGGCGCAGAGAAAAGGCTTCTTGTTGCAACCCCATCTGCCTGCTGCTCATCCACATGCTTTTATCTGTGCCCAGGGCCTGGCAGTGCGGCTGGGGCTTCAGCTGCCAGAAAATTTGGGTTTCAATTGAATATTCCCAAGAAGGGCATCTGAGAAATGTCAGCTTACATCAAAACTGCCTTCTCTAAGGAACAGCCAGGACGTTTTTTTCTCCAGCAAGGTCGGGGAATAATACTCTTTTCAAGATCACGCCAATACAAACTCCAGTTCACTTTTGGGATGATCTGACTTAAAGTGACAGATACCACTTTGATTTTACACCAAAAAAAAAAAAAAAAAGGATTTAATTTTAAAATTAAATTAAAGAGAGAAAATGAGTATTGTTTCCTTCCTAACAGTGCTTAGCTTAGCAATGAAATCCATTGCACTGTAACAAATTCTGAAGAATTTGTGGTATGGTTATAGAGAGCAATTTGGGGGAAAGTTAAAAAATCACCAATAGATAATACATCGTATGGCTGTCAAGTACAAAGGATAACGGGGTGGGGTGGAGGTCAGAAGATAAAGGAAAAATGGGAGGATGTCTTAGAGAAAGCCCACTGATCTTTGGGAAGTTCTGGAGCAAACAGAGCAGCTAGTCTCTGAGGCAGCAGGTGGGTTCGAGCGCCCAGGAGAAACTGCAAGGAGGTCTGGTCTGTGGACCTGGAGGAAATCTCTGCTCAAAATGCCTGTGTCTGGCGAGGGAGATTCAGGCTCGGTGTGCAGAGCTGCCTGGACACAGGGGGTGTCTGTGCACTGCAGACTGTGTGTCACCAGTTCCAGGTCTGAGCACTGAGCCAGGCTTCCGAAGGCAAAGGAGCTGGCCTGCCCTGCAAGCTGTGAGCTGCCCGCCCCCCCCCCCCACGGCCCTCCTTCGTTCGCTGGGCTTTTAAAGGGAGGTGAACGTGGGAGGTGGGGAGGCCAGGAGAGGTGAGGAGAAGGGGGCTGGAGGGGCAGGGTGTGAAGTAACAAAGGACTGAGGTGGCTGGCGCAGCCACCTAGCCCCAAGCTTAGCGTGACGGCCTGGAATTGTGCACAAAGATGCTGGCAGGTTTTGAAGTCCTTGGCAGGGCTCTCCTCAAACCCACTCCCCCTCCCTTTGTGGAGAAGAAGCACGACCTTCAGGTCAGTCTTCCCCTTCCAGCAAGAGTTCTAATCCCTAAAGCTTGAGAGGTGCTTGTAAAATAAAAAACAAGAACCTAACATTCACTCAGATACTGCCAAGCACTGCCCACCGTCCTTGGAGAAGGTGCAGTCCTTAGCGTGGCTCACATGGCAGGATGTTCAGTTGCCACCAAAAGAAGGCCATCTCTGCAAGTGAAGGCGCATGCAGTGAAAATGGTACCGGCAATGGATGTGGGCAGATCTGCCCGTCACTCACCCACTGCGGCTGCTGCAGCCTCGCCTCCTCTCCCAGTGCCTGCTGTCCTCTCCATCCGCGCTGCTGCTGTGCCCTGTCCCACCTCAGGGCCTGGTCCATCCTGCCAACTGGCTCTTCCTTGTCCGTGGTGCCTGGCCACTGACTGTCTCCCTCGGAGGCTGCTCTGCCCAGGGAAGCTCCCCTGGTTCTCACCACCATGCTGGGCCACCTTGTTTCATGGTCCCAGGAGCAGGGGAGAGAGCCAACACGTGCAATCATTGCTGTGGACTCTGAATGAACGAACAAATGGACGAATGAATGAATAATCCTCTTCCTGTCTTAGTCAGTGGGTGCTGCCAGAACAAAATAGCACCCAGGGTGATGCAGGCCACACATGTATTTCCCCAGCTCTGGAGGCTGGGAGTCTGAGCTCAGGTGCCACATGCTGGGCTCTTGTGTGAACCTACTTACTGGCTTACAGAAGGCTGACTTCTTGCTGTGCCCTCAGGTGGTGGAGAAATTGGGAGCAAGCTCTCTGGTCTCTCTCTTGTCACAAGGGCACTAACCCATGACCATGGCTCCATCCCGGCCTCATTTAAACATGGTTGCCTCCTGAAGGCCCCACCTCTAAATACCATCACTTTGGGGGTTAGGACTTCAACATGTGAATTTTGAGGGGGTTATAGATGAGACCCTAAACCCCTTTAATTCTCTATATAAATTAATGTTCAATAAATCTGCTCAATGAGTGGTATATTGCAGGGTAAATTGTTCATCAAATCAGTATAATAATTTCCAAATGACTTTACAAAACCTATTTATTGTGAAATAATTATAGACTCACAGAAAGTTGCAAAAATAATACAGAGGCCCCATGGCCCCTTTACTAAGTTTCTTCCAATAATAATTTTTTATGTAATTATAGGCACTATCAAAACCAGGACCTTGGTATTGATACAACCCACAGATCTTATTTGGATTTTACCAGTTTTCCATGTACTTTACATTTGTGTACAGTGGTATGTGTGTATGTATTGTGTGTGTGTGTGTGTGGTGTGTGTATATGTGAGTGTGGTGTATGTTTGTGCTATATGTATGTGTGTGTGGTATGTGTTTATGTGAGTGTGGTGTATATGGTATGTGACATATATGTGTGTGGTGTATATGTGCATGTGGTATATGTATATTGTGTGTGGTGTGTGTAGATGTCAGTGTGGTATATATGAGTGTGGTGTATATGTGGGTGGTGTGGTGTATATGGTTTGTGTGTAGCTCTACAATTGTATCACAATTATATCACATGTGTAGATCCGTGTAACCACCATGGTCACACATAGGACTCTCATCACAAGATCTCTGTGCCTCCCTTTACAGTGAGACTCAGTCTACCTCCTGGCCATTCCTACCCACTCTACCCCACCCTTGTGAGTACTATTTTGTCCCTATCTTAGTAATGTCGTTTTGAAAGTGTAATGTCAGTGGAATCACATATATAGTATGTGACCTGTATTTAAACCATACAATATGTAACCTTAATTTTAGAAATAGTTGGTGCGGTGTTTTCTTTGATGTGGTGCCACGGGCTACATGTGTTCTTCTGGGTCATGTGTTATGCCCAAATTTCATGATCCCCAAACCAAGGAACCGAATCCGATGCAAAAGCAAAAGAGCCTTCATTCAAGCCTGGGCTTGGCCCTCTGCCCCACCAATGCAGTGGCAGGATGCAAAAGAGGAAAATATCCAAAAACTGACAATTTTATAGGGAGGTGGGGCCAGATACAAACCACTGAGTTGGCCAATTCCAATTGGTTGGGTGAGGGCTGGGGCTAGTGATGCAAATAATCCCTAACACACGTGACCTGTCCTGTCCTTTGCTCTTGATTAGAGCTCAAGCGCACAGTCTTTTGCAATTGGCTAATTCAAAGGGAGGGGTTGGTCTTTGTGATTTCAAGATGGCAGCCCCCAGATAAGTTTACATATCACGTGGTCTACATGGTGGCTGCCCAGTCACACAGTCCAAAATGGCAGCTGTCTTTGCAGTCCTGCTCTGCCCTTTCACATGCTTTGACATAGGAAACTGTATCAATATTTTTCAACAACTTTCCCAGCTCTGGAGGCTGTGAAATTGACAGTCACAAGGGCCCAGCAGTTTTGTTTCAGGAGGGGCTCTACTTGCACGTCTAGTGGAGCATCCCTGTGGGCGCCAGGCTCCCAGGTGGCCGGGTGAACCCCTCAGCGGCTGACGTGAGTTCAATGTCTGTCCTCTAATGTCCTTGAAGGCAGGTACCGACTTGTATGTGTCGCGTGGCTAGCACCTGGCTCCGTGTTAGCACACAGTAGGTACACAGGCATGTCTGCTGTGAGCAGGTGGAGTTTGTTTCTCAGGGACCTTGTCGACTCTAAACTGATTGCTGCTGAGAAGCGACTATTCTTTCCCCAAAGATGCTTTCCCCTCAAATTCCCCAGGTGTGTGTGTGTGTGTGTGTGTGTGTGTGTGTGTGTGTGTATGTGTGTGTGTATATATATATATATATATATATATATATATATATATATATATAATATTGATTTTTAGAGAGAGGAAGGGAGGGTAGAGAGTTAGAAACATCAGTCAGCTGCCTCCTGCACTTCTTCTCCCCCAACCTCCCACTCGAGATGGAGCCTGCAACTGGGCATGTGACTTGATGGGAAATCAAACTGTGACCTCCTGAGGTCAGCCACTGAGCTATGCCTGGAGTTTTTTTAATCAAGAAAGAGGGGGCCGTGGAAGCAGCTGCCCACCCGAGTGGCCTCCTTATGGTGTCCACAATGTCTCCTGTACTCCTGGTGATCTGGAAATGAGCACAGGAAATCACTTAATGGCAACATTAGTCCAGCAGTGGCCCTGGGAGGTCATGTGCTTGCTTTCCCAGTGTTCTGCTCCCTGACCAAGGAGCACAGGTGCACTGGCTTGTATGTGCTTCCAATGTCATTGGAGAGAACAAGTTGGAAGCAGCAGGTTCCATCTGAAGGCGAGACAGAGCCGCCTCCCCGGCCCCCACCTCCTCAGCCAGCCCTTTCCCCTGCAGCTGCCAGTCCTGGAAGTCCTGCCTCCAGCAGCCCCTGTTGACCTTCATGTTCTGTCATCCACAATGGCTTGTCAACCTGAAGGGGGCTACGCTGTATTTGTCTTTTTCCTTACATGTCCCCAGTGCCTGGCTTAGTCCCTGGCCCAGGGAGGGGCTCAGCACGTATTCATTAGATGAATGAATGAATGAGTGAATGAAAGAAGGATGAGAAGAGCATTAGACAGAGCTTATGGCAGTCAGACACCAGTATTTTGGCATCCGTAGGTTCTGCTTCTTACTGAAGACTCACTGGAGAGACTGATGGCCTTGTCATCAATTTGACAGTAAGAAGCAGTTTTTCAATGTGGAGGGCACACGGACTCACCTGGAGGAGAAGTGGTCAAACTCAGGCTGGTGGCCTGTGCTGTTCCTGGCTGTGTGTTAGGGGCGACCCGGAGAACTGCATTTGAGCACATTCCCAGGTGCTTGCTGTTCTGTGACCAGTCAGAACCCCTGTGATGATAGAGGAATTGTACTCTAAGTACATCTTCTAACAGGATTTTAAAGAATGGCAGCACCACTGCCTGTGCTGTAAAGTGGGCATTACTGATTCAAGCGTGATTCGAACTTAGGGATCTGTATCTACAACCCACAGTAGATGCACGGATGGGTTTTCATATTTGTGGTGAATTCCATATTTGAGCGGCATGTGGAAAAAAGGTCACAGCCTTTGGAGCCAAGATACCTGACTTTGAACTTCACTTTACCATTGAGTGGCAAGGACCTGTTAACATTGGGCAAGTTACACTCAGAATCCTCGTCTGAAAGATGGGGATAGAAAAAGACTCTTTTCTCAGTTTTGAGAAGAAACAGTAAACACCAAAAAGTATCCCGACTTAAGTCAAAGCTTAATTAATTAGATTATGAGACTTAAAATATTGATTTTGTATAGCCAGGAATGCAGTGTTTTCTAAAGCTTTTGAGCTCCTGAATTTTAGGTAGAGAGGATTTTACTGGAAAACATATCTCAGTTTATTTGGTTACTGAACTTGATAATTAGAGTTTGGATAGAGAAGGATATTTGTACACGTAAAGTGGCTTTTCATCGAGTAGATGCTCAATAAATATAACCGAAAAAATAAAAATCAGTGAAAAGAATTACCCTCCCTCCCACTCTCCCAGTCTTCCCTCCCACACTCCCAGTCCCTTGGCCCCCTGCACTTCTCTCCTTCTAACTTTGCATTTATATTTTTAAAAGTTGTTAGAGAAGTTGCAGGTGAACAAGGACCTCACTGTTAGATACATTTATTTATTTTTGTAAATATATTTTCCTGATTTTTTACAGAGAGGAAGGGAGAGGGATAGAGAGTTAGAAACACTGATGAGAGAAAAACATTGATCAGCTGCCTCCCACACACTCCCTACTGGGTATGTGCCCACAACTAAGGTACATGCCCTTGACTAAAATCGAACCTGAGACCCTTCATTCTGCAGGCTGACACTCTATCCACTGAGCCAAACCAGTTAGGGCATAAATTTATACCAAAGAAGAGATAATCCAGAAGACGATGTTATAACAGTTTCAAAAGGTAAGTATTTGGCTACCAAAGGGTTATGCAAGACTCAGGGGAAGGTGATGAAGCCCTCAAATATTTTGCACAATTGACTTTTAAAAAATATATAAAGCTGCTGACGTGGAACAGCAAGAGGTGATATTGTATTACATTAGCACACATTTTGTCAAAAACATTAAGTTAAAAACCACGATTCTTACTTTTTCTAAGAATGAGCATACATTACAATTATGATCCAAATCAAGGGTCAGCAAACTACAGCTTGAGGCCAAATCTGGGCACCACTGCCCGGCAAACAAGTCTCTGGCGGACACAGCTGTGCCGGCTCTTGCTCACTGTCCACGCTGCTCAGGCAGTGGGGGGCGATGGCGGTGGGCGCACTGCTTGGGGACTTTAGGGGAGGCCACAGTGGCAGTGGGAGGTCTGATTGCCCACAAAGCCAAAAATATTTGCTACTGGCCCTTTTGTGACTCTCACTTAACATTTGTGACTTCTCACTAAACATTTTTTTTGAAATAAAGTTTTCCTTTTTATTTTAAAAAATACATAGTTCTAATAAATTTCCACCTCCATTAGTTACATTGGCATTTTGATTTCCCTTTTAGGTTGATTTCTTCTAGGTGATGTGTGCCTCTCTCCTCCCCAATGTCCTTAGCTGGTGAGGCCTGCCTGCAGTTCGGGACAAAGCATGGCTAAAAAGAGAAATTCACTAGCGCTGGTTCCTGGTGTGAGTGAAGGCACCTAGGCTGAGTGCTGGGATCCTGGTACCGCTGCCTCCTGGCCACTTCCTCTCTCTGGCCTCAGGCTCCTCCTCTGTCAAATGGGACAGTAGCACTCACCTGGCCGAGTTCGTGAACTGAAACAAAGTAGTGAAGGTCAGGCTCGCACCCAAGGCGGTGGCCTGCAGTGCACACACAACCGTAGTGGTTGCCCCTCCTATTTGGTGTGGAATGGCCATGCGCGCAGCCTGGGTTCTGAGCTCTGGTCCTCCGGCCTTCCCAAGGCCTTGCTCTGATCTGAGATCCTCTTGTCACCCCCCCCCCCCCCCCCCCCACACACACACACACTGCACTGTGGTTTATAGAATCCGACTGGGAGGAAGGCAAGTCCTTCGCAAACTGTCAGCTGCTCCGCTCGGAGGGTGGGATGCATTAAGAATTCGTCCTCCCTTTGGAAAGTGTTTCCTTTGGTCAGCTGGGAGGGGACTCTCACAGCAGCCGGACCCCCAGGGAGAGTCGGCCAGTACAGTGTGCAGGGATATACTCCCAGGTGCTCGGCCGCCAGGGTGCGTTGTGCCATCCGGAGCAGTGGGCAGACGTGACAGTATATGGCAGTGCTCATGCAGATCACGGGCTGGCAACCAGCAGGCAAGGGAGAGCGAGACAGCTTCCTGGCTAGATCGTGGTGAGGAGCAATACTGGCCTTGTTCCTCCAGACCTGGTCCTGGTTTGCCATAGCTGCAAGGACAGCTCTCGGTGAGCCCCTCAAGGCAGCTTCTGAATTGACCCCCAAAGATGCCGCCTCCTTATATTCATGGCACTGTGTAATCCTCTACCCATTGAGTGTGGACTGGACCTAGTGACTTACTTCTTTTTTAAAAAAATATTCTTTTTTACTGATTTCAGAGAGGAAGGGAGAGGGAGAGAGAGATACAAACATCAGCTGCCTCCTTCAGTCTGCAGGCTGATGCTCTATCCACTGAGCCATGCCATCTAGGGCCCTACAGACTTACTTCTAACCATCAGAAAAGGGCAAAGGTGAGGGGACACCACTCCCATGATTAGGTTAGAGGTGTGTCTAGTGTCCATCTTACTAGCAGACTCTCTCTCGCCTTCTTAGCTTGTTCATTTTCTGGAAACAACCTGCCAGTGGGACAGACCCGCCTGTCAAGGAACTAAGGCCCAACAGCCCTCCATGTACCGAATCCTGCCAACAACAGTGGACATGAGTGTGGAATGCCTCCCCGACGAGCCTTCCCCTGAAACCCTGGTTCTAGTTCTGACTGGGTTTTGTACTAGCTTAGGGTGACCCTGAAGCAGTGGACCCACCAGGGCATCCCCAGACTCCCAGACCCACATCTGTGCTCTAATAAATGTGGGCTGTTTTAAGCCACCAAGCTTCAGAGTACTTGGTATGCAGCAATAAATTCTAATTCAGATTTCTTCTTAAAATTAAAAAGTAAGTGAAAGTAGATTTCTGGTGAATATTTTGTGATTAGACCATTACTTATTTGACTTCCTCTGTTTTCCTTTAATACTGTTGCCTTTAAGGACAGCACTGTTGGATAGAGTGACCCAACACACACCTCTGGTATTGGCCCTCCACTGTTTAAAACGTTTCTGTTGGCTCCTTCTGACTGAAGGAAAGAAGTTCGGCTTTTCCCTTTGGCTCTCAAGGTTCACCTGGACATTCACCTCCCACTGCTGCCAGAGCGATCACAGAAAACACCGCTGGGCTAGGTCATGTTTGTTAGAAGTCTTGGCGGCAATCGCATTGTGGTCCAGGTTAAATCTGTGTCCCGAGCCTGCCGGGCAGCCAGCCACCATCAGCCACCATCAGGCGCCCCTGCCTTTTGGCCTCACACTTAATGTTTCAGCAACGTAGAACGGCTCGCCCTCGGCCCCAGATGTGCTTTCTCATGGCCACCTTTCTCTTCCTTTCATTCTCCACACCCACATCTCTGAAAATTCGTACTTATATTCAGCTCAGATCACCTGTGAATAGGAGGATAAACACAGAATCCAGACATGCTTCATGTATGGGTCTGCGTAGACCATCTCCGGAGGGATCCAGAAGGAACAGTGACATTTGTGGATGTTGGAGGGGTATTCTGGGCCCAAGGGAGAGAGAGTTGTAAATCCCTTCTTACCTTTGTAATTTTCCAATATATGGCTAGTAAGTAAAACAATTACAATGAAGGAAAGAAAGTTAACTTCTCGCCTCGCCCTTTCTGGGAAGCCTTTCCTGGCTCACAGGCTGCATTGATTGTGTCCTGACTGTGTGCATCTGTCAACCCCTCTCCTCCATGAGATACTGGAAAACAGGGTTCACTCTTACTCACCCCGCATCCCTGTCCCCCCACTGTCTTGCACAATGCCTGCTACTTCAAAGGCCCCTCAAATACCCGAGGATAAAAACCCAAGGTCCTCTTCACTCCCCAGGCAGATTGCCCTAGTGACTGCCTCCTGGTGCTCCGGCCTTCCCTGCCTCTTGCCTTGGCCCCACTGTTTCCTACTTCATTTCCTCTCCCCCCATTATCTCAGGTTTGGTCTCCTTGTCTCCAGCTCAGATCTCATCTCAGGAGGCCATCTTCTCCTCTGCTATGTACAGCAATCTCCAGGGTTTTCATTTCTGCTCCCTTTACAGCACACCCATGTCTGTTTCTATAAACGAAGATGTCCGCTCATTCACATACTAGTAGCGCTTTAGACAGTTCTCCCTTGAAAAAGGCAGAGTTGAGTAGTCCCAGTGGAGACCTTAACAGCCCCAGGAGGCCAACATATTTACTTCCTGCCCTTGGAGAAAAAGCAGTTGACCTCTGATTTACATCAAAATTATAATTACAACTATTCTACTCATTAGGACACAAACTCTGTGCTGGATCCAACTAAACTCTTTACCCTGCAAAAAGGCTGCCTCCCCATCTTCAAGCATGCTGAGTGTCATTCGTGCACGCCTTCCCATTCCAGCGCCCTGCCCTGTCTGAGGCTGCAGTTGCTCTCCCTCTGCCTGGAGCTCAGCTCTTCCCTGGCTGGTGTGTTCTCCTCCTCACACCCCAAGTCTGGCTTGGAAAGGAGGTACCTGTTTGCTTACTGTAATCCCACGAGGCAGCTCGGTTTGTCCTGCGTGGCACACACCGCACACTGAGATCATTCTTATTTATTGTGGAACTGGCTCTCTCTCCTACTAGGCCAAGAGCTCCTTGAGGGCAGGGAGCTGTCTAGTTTCCCACTGTGCTTGCAGCGTCTTGAACAGTCTGTCACAGGGTACATACTGCAGGAAACACGACTGACTGGCTAAAGAGATGAATGAATGAATACATCTTTGTCTTCATCAGAGTGACTACCTGAGTGTCTAACAGGCACTTCAAACTATTTGTTGAATTAATAATGTAAGAGAAGACATTTAATCATGATAATACTGATAAATGAAATGGCATGGTTCTGCCCACACATTAATATCAGCTCATGGAAAAGAATAGCTTCCTTCAGCTACATTTAAATTATTCAGGATAAAGGAAAGGAAGTAGGCTCTCGAGGGACATGCTAGAATATGCTTCTCTCTTTCTGTGTATGTGTTGTGTGTGTGTGTGTGTGTGTGTGTGTGTGAGAGAGAGAGAGAGAGAGAGAGAGAGAGAGAGAGAGAGAGAGAGAGAGAAGACATCAGTCTAGACCTAACTCTAAATCAAGGTGCCGTCACAGAGTAGGGGAACAGAGATTGAACTAGTTCCATGCAAATCTGCTGCCAGTAGATTGTGAAATCTGTTTCCTCAAAGCCAGCAGTTCAGAAGTTGGAATACTTATTGAATATGATTTTTTAAAGCAATACTCTTTTAGACTATAAAATTACTGCATGCATTTCAAAGAATTTAAAAACTAGAGAAAATTTAAATAAGAAATTACCTGTCATCCCACTATCATGGTTATTTTTTTCTCTTCTATATGTTTTTTAGATTCTCTCTCTCTCCCTCCCTTTCTTTCTTCCTTTTATTTCTTTCTGTTTAACACATTTGGGACCTATTTAGCATTTTATCATAAACATTATCTCTTAACATTAAATGTGTTTTGAGAAGATTGTAAAGTACTGTTCTATATTGTTCCAATGAGGTTAGCCCAATTCCTTATATTAGTTGTTTCTCTTTATAGCTACTATCATTCTACAACTAACAAACAATTCTACAATTAATAAATTAGGTAACCAAATTATCTTTAAGTAGATTCATTAAGGTGGCATTATTGGTTAAAAGAGTATAGAATTTTAGATATTGTTTATAGGTGTGGCTATATTAACTGTGTAGAAGTATAGATCCAAGGTCCTATTTTTCCACACTCTCATCAGGGCTTTCACCAATATCACATAATACTTCTATATTTAATTACAAAGGATCAATCAAAATATGTTTATCAGATATTTATTTCACTAGAAATTTGTTTTTCCTAATTCATGTATTACTTTTGTAGCTTGAATATGCTAAAATCTGATTAAATTTAAGTAATTATTGATAGAATCTATGTGATGTTCTTGAATGTACTTCTAATTAAAAAGTAATTTTTTAAATATAATATACAGGGACATTTGATGTAAATAATCAGGCTGAAATAAATGATAAAAATTATTGTACATTAACAGCTCACTTTCTCTTGGCTGATTTACTAATCCATTCTAACTGAATATTGACTACCTAGAGAGATTCAAAAGAATGGAGTTGGGAAGCCTAAATTAGGATCAAAGACCAAGGCAGTGATCCTCCAGGGATAGTCCCAGGACAAAAACCAACAGAGACACCTGGGTGATGCTGTGCTTGGGGTATTGGGTCTTATCCCACAAAAACAATCAGGTTATCTTTTTTGGAGAGGCCTGGGAATCTGCATTTTAACTGGGATCCTGCAATGAGGGCATCACCATTGACTTTCTTCTTCCTGCTGACTCTGTGCTTTACCCACAGTCTAGTGGGCCTGACACGGTGTGCATGTCCCCACAAGATGGCCCTTATCCAATAAATCATAATGAGGGTAACTTGTCGAAAGGGCAAAGTTTTCCTCTTTGGATATGAGATCTTGACTCAGAGAGAAGCCCTATGTCCTAGGAACAAGGGTATAATAAATCCAATAACTGAAGGCTGATCTTTAATTTGAGAATCTATAAAGGTGACCTGGATGCCTTTGCTGCCAATGGACAGGCTGGTCTTTGACTTAGGGGTGCAGCCTCACTGGGGATTGAGGTAGGAGTGGGGTGTGATGGGTATGGGGGCTCATAAAGCAAGGTGGAGACAGACAAGAAAAGGGCATGCAATAGAAAACAGGAGGTGAAGCCACAGAGAAATACTGTGAGTAATACATTCAGAGGGTAAATGCCCTTGTTTGTAATGCTCTTCAAATACTGTTTTTCATGTGGTCCCTAAAGGATATTGAAAAATCACTTATCCCTCACATTTTAAAACTGAGGGCTAAAATATTTCATCATAAGGTTAAATAGTTATGAAATTCCTAGCACATGTGAAAAAGTTGATGCTGTAAAATATCACTCTTTTACTACTACTACTACTACTACTACTACTACTACTACTGGAGGCCTGGTGCATGAAATTCATGCATGGGGAGGGGGTTCCCTCAGCCTAGCCTGCACCGTCTCCAATCTGGACCCCTCAAGGGATGTCCAACTATCCATTTAGGCCTGATCCCAGTAGGATCGGGCCTAAACAGGCAGTTGGACATCCCTCTCACAATCCAAGACTGCTGGCTCCCAACTGCTCGCCTTCTTGCTTCCTGATTGTCCCTAATGCTTCTGCCTGCCACCTGATCACCTTCTAACCACTTCCCTGCCAGCCTGATTGATGTCTACCTGCTCCCCTGCCAGCCTGATTGTTCCTAACTGCCCTCCCTGCAGGTCTGGTCCTCCCAACTGCTCTCCCCTACAGGCCTGGTCTCCCCCAACTGCCCTTCCCTGTAGGCCCAGTCATTCCCAACTTCTCTCCTCTGCTGGCTTGGTCACCCCTAACTGCCCTCCCCTGCTGGCCTGGTCACCCACAACTGCCCTCCCCTGCTGGCCATCTTGTGGTGGCCGTCTTGTGTCCACATGGGGGCAGCCATCTTTGACCACATGGGGGCAGCCATCTTGTGTGTTGGACTGATGATCAATTTGCATATTACTCTTTTATTACATAGGATTATTTTTTTTGGGGGGGGGGGGGGCAAGCCAAAATCCTAGTTTATTTCAGCATCAGCAACATTTTAGCCATCACAAAAATAAACTCTACCTGGGGCAATGGGAGTCTCTACAGTGAGGATAAGGGCTCGGCCACAGCAGCAAACTTAGGGTGTGTGTGGGCACTGCCCAAGTGATACATTAGGAAGTGGCAGGGTGGTGGCAGTGGCAGGTGCTGGACAGCTTCACTTCTGGGCGGGAGTGAAGTCATCCATGCCTGACCCTGCTCCAGCCGCTGCTCCATGTCAATGAGCAGCTTTACGCCCGCCCTCCACCACTATCTGCACCAGCTCCACCTCCGAGAAGCCCAGGTGGTGTGCACTGAGATGTCAAAGACTGACCACCGTGGCCATGTCCACACCACTTGTGCCTCACTTCTGAAGCCGCAGATGCTTGAGCACTCCGAGAACTTCTCGTGCTTGCCCGGTGGGGCAGCTTGACGTGCACACCTGTCTGCAGCCCTGTGCCTAGGTTGGAGGGGCAGGTGAGGATGTAGCCCAGGTGAGGGTTCCACAGGAACTCGTAGTTCTCAGACTTAAAGAGTGCTTCAATCGCAGCCTGATCACCTCCTAACCATCCCCCTGCCAGCCATGGCAGAAGCGGGTGAACACCTCCTTCAAGTTGACCCCCTTCTACATGGAGATGACCTGCAGGTGGTCCTCCTCATCCATCCACAACAGGAAGGTCTTATTGTCATGGTGCCAGATGCCAGGGGCATCGGGCCAGTCCCAGGCCACGCCCGAGGCCAGCAGCGGCGGTGACATGGGCTTGTGGTCATCGATGAGCTGCTGCTGCTTGGCGTCTGTCATGCTCTCGAGAGAGTAATACTTGCCTGCCAGGTTGCTGTCCTGGCTCGTTGGCACTTCCAGCTTCCACCGCGCGCTTCTCAATGGTGTGGCGCTCCCCGCGGCTGCAGTGCAGGACGGGGAGCGGGGGGAGGAGAAGAAGTAGTGGGTAGGAGGGAAGTGGAGGGGAGGCAGAAGCTGAGGATGCTGCGCCCGTGTGAACCTGAGAGCTCAGCACGTAGTTGGGGTCCAGATCGCTGCCGCCCTGCAGGTTGTTGGGGTTGAGGTCGGTCTTGTGCTCATCACCCAGCTTGTAGCCCCAGCTCCGGTCCTCGACGATGAGGTTGAAGAGTTCCTTGAACACTTGGTGCGACTCCTCATTGGAGCCTACGGTCCTGATGAAGGGGTGGCCCAGATTGCCCACTCCAGTCTGATGACGTCATCCAACGTGAAGCCGCTCGACAGGCATACAGCTCCGGGGTCAGCACCTTGACCATGTGGCCGCTGAGGTCGGGGTACGCGTCCTCCAGCCACCGGGAAGCACAGCTTCAGTACCTTGTGGCTGTTGGAGAAGGACATGGTCCCTTGTGGGCTGGAGAAGCGCATGGCCGCAGGCGGCAGGCTGGCAGCAGGGAGCTGGGTGCTTCCACAGCTCCTGGAGCATCGCAGGCGAACAGCCGTCACTCTTTTAAATTCATCCCTTGGAAGCTAAATATTGCTCCTCGTTCTGTTTCCATACCACTCTCTGCACAGAATTGACCACGCTGGGATATAGTTTAATGTTTGAAAGGCTTTTTATTGATCACTCTGACACCCTTTTTTGCATCAAGATCCTACACAAAGTTAAACTTTAAAATCTTCTACATTTTCTGTGAATTTGATGTTAAATGTTAAATAATTTTTTTAACAAAGAAAGGCATGCCTCACTTTAAAAAAAATATACATTTTATTAATTTTTTACAGAGAGGAAGGGAGAGGGATAGAAAGTCAGAAACATCAATGGGAAAGAAACATCGATCAGCTCCCTCCTGCACACCTCCTACTGGGGATGTGCCCGCAACCAAGGTACATGCCCTTGACCTTAATCAAACCTGGGACCTTTCAGTCCGCAGGCCTTCGCTCTATCCACTGAGCCAAAGCGGTTTGGAAAATGTTAAATAATTTTTATGTGTTGTTATCAATTATTTTTATCTGTACTTAATTACTCTAAACAACAAATACATTATCAATTTTTGTAAATAATTATGAGACATGAGAAGTAAAATTGTATTGGATGAGATGGATGAGACCATCCCCCACTTACTCCTGAACATTTCTTGTTGTCCAAATGCTATTCCCCTCTTTTTCTTTCAGTGGTGTTTAAGAGCTGGAAAACTTTGTTCTCCTAAGTCGATGGGAATGGAATTTTGTTATAGCAACATCACTCAAGTCTTTATACTTTTTCAAGTTATTTACCAAAAATCATGGTTATCTATCATCAAAAATTATTTTTAATGATCTACCAACTCCATCAGATCATTCTTCAGTTTTGTTGAAAGCAGAGAATTGAAAAGGATTTGTAACCCAATCATTAGGACAATTCACTTTCTCAACACTAACTGCTCGGTTCTGAATCCCTCCTTTGTTCAGAGTCCTGGCTTTTTCACCTGGCAGAATGTGCCACAGTAAAACTCAGATGCGTGCGAGGTGGGTCTTTCTTTGGTAAAGGGGGAAAAGGCAGCCGTGAAAGAGGCCGTGGAGAGGGGCCCATGGTACAATCCCAGGGGCATCCTTCACTTTGGGGTATCTTGCAGGGGGTGTCGCCTGCAAGTCTTGGAGAGAGCCAGCATGCTCTGAAAACAGTTTTGGAAACATCTAGTGAGGACCTGACAATCTGGAAATTACTCCTTTAAAATCATTCATGCCAAAGTTGCCCTTGAAAATCTTTGTGGCAACTACCCTAATAACAACAGATGTAGGCAAGAATCGTCAGCGGAGGCTGGACCTGGTTGGGGAAAGTCTGACGAGGAAAAGGACAGTTCTGGAGCCTCAGAGTGTCTTCACACAAAGCATGAATTACTTATTCACTAGGGCTGGATTCTTCTAGGGTGTGTCTGATCTCATATGGGCTCTTGCATGCTGTAACATGCACTACTTGGTACCTGGTCCTTACAATGAAATAGTTGTTTTTGAAGCTTTATCAATTGATTTCTGCTATAGGCTGAGCTTCCTTCCATTGACTTGGTATATCATGGCCATGTTGTGGTGCTGTTACCAGCTAGAACCATCTATTTCTGTCCATATTCTAGGCTAAATGTTTTCCCCTCGGTAATTGTTTGGAATAGTTACTGTTTAAATAAGAGAAAACAAATTACCTTTATCCCACCAACTGATTGGTAACAGGCCTCCTGGAGCCCTCCATTAGCTGGGATTTTGAAGTTCTTTCTGGACTCAGTGGGACAGAGCACTAGGAGTGATTAGTGATGCTATGAAAAATGATGATATGCTTGGTATGTAGGGTAAGCAGCCTCTATGGTGACCCCAATGATCCCCCTCCTGGTATTCTTCCCCTTGAGTGTGGGTAGGACCCAGTGACTTAATTGGAATCACTAGAATAGAGCAAAGGTAACAGAATGCCACTTCTGTGAGTAAGCTACAGGAGACTGTGGCTTCCATCTTGCTAGCGATGCTCTCTTGCTGGTTTTGTTGGAGAGGCTTGTATAACAAGGAACTGAGGTGGCCTTCAGACAACAACCTGCAAAAAAATGGAAGCTGTCAGTCCACAGTCCTTGAGGAACGAGGTCCTGCCTTCAGATGTGACCCCATCCTGGCTGACCCCTTGATTGCATGCAGCCCTGTCAGAGACCCTGAGCTAGTGGACCCAGCAAAACATGCTAGATTCTTGACCCACAGAAACTGTACAATAATAGGTGTGTGTTCTTTTAAGCTGGTAGGCTTTGGAGTAATTGGTTATGCAGCAATAGATAACTAATACACCAGGTATTTTCCATCCTTAGTTTAATCACTTTATGCACATTATTATGTAACAAAAAATAGTGGGAGTAGCACCACACACTCAGGAAGGAGCAAGAAACTGGGCTGACTTTAAAGGAGAAGATAAGTGACCAAGATCAATCACAAGAACTCAAGACATGGCGAGCAGAGGACGTTCAGTGGAGAGGCAAGCAGTCTGGTGAACTCAGCAAGTTTGAATTCAACTGTTTGCTACTCAGTTTAGTGTAGCTCACAATCGTCTATGCTTCTCTTAGCTCTTCAATATGACCCATTGCTTATCTCTTCTCTCCACCAAAACAAGGTTTAATAAGGATCGGTCTCTGCCTCTCTTTCATTCATTGCTATATTGCCCACAGCAGCCCTAGTGCCTGATACATAATAGGCTTCAGTAAGTATTTATTCAATGAATAAAATGTTTGTTTATAAGTCAAAAAATATTGCCACACATTTTAGAAAAATAAGCATCAGAAATGGTTATAATAAATATTTTTGTGTGTGTAAATGAAGCAAGTTTCAGTATCTGGCAAATTCACTTATTTAGGGCATCTAATTCCCTGATAATGTCAGTTAAATGGGCATTACTGTACTAAGAACTATTAATTATTCATTTCTAACACAGTGTTCAAGGTCAAATGAAATCTGATGGAAAATCTCTTCGTTGTGGAAAAATCACTTGCTGATTGTTATCACGATTTTCGCTACTGCTGTACAGAGCTTTTCTCCTCTAGCATTTTCAGGAGGGACCACAGCCACTATGTCCATTTTATGGAAAACAAGGCTATTTCACTTGTATGATTGTACATTTTTCTGCTGTTAGGCATACCCTTCCTTTGAAATTATATGTGTGTGTGTGTGTGTGTGTGTGTGTGTGTGTGTGTGTAGTTTTGAACTATTATAAAGAAATAGCTATGGTAGGATAGAGACAGAATAAATAAAAATATATTATTTATGTGAAAAAGTAACATGGAAAATACCACCAAACTTCTGAGATGAACCCTGGACTGCCAAGTGTAAATTAACCATCATAAAATCCAGAATCTACACTAAGGAAGTGTGTTAAGCATCTGTACTGCTGGCACAATGGCCAATGGCAATGATGCCTTTGTTCCTGGAGAACTGGAAATAGCATTTAGGCTTCTTCTGCTGCTCTTGTTGAAAAGGACTCAGAGGCCCATTGAGGAGCTCTGTGATTGTTTGATGATGGCACAGAGTCTAGAACAGATGGAAAAATATGTGTACATATAAGCCTTAATTTTTTCTAACACAATACAATTAGCTAGATTCAAGGTAAACTGTACCTCAGTGAAATTTAGTTATGACTTATGTTCTATATTGCAATAGTATGACCAGACAGAATCTGTTTCCAGATTTAAGTTAATATCCAAAATTTACATAAAATTCACACAACTCAGCAGCAAAAATCCAAAACATTGAATTAAAAATGGGCAGAGGACCTTAATAGACCATTTTCCAAAGAGGACATACAGATGGTCAATAGACATATGAAAAGATACTCAATGCCACTAATCATAAGAGAAAAGCAAGTTAAAACTACAATGAGATCTCACCTCTGACCTGTCAGAATGGCTATTATCAATAAATCAATAAATAACACGTGTTGGTGAGGATGTGGAGGAAAGGGAACCTTTGTGCACTGTTGGTGGGAATGAAGATTGGTGCAGCCACTATGGAAAATAGTATGGAGGTTTCTCAAAAAATTAAAACTGGAATTGCCTTATGACCCAGCAATTTCACTTCTGGGAGTATATCAAAAGAAACCCACAACACTAACTCAGAAGAATATTTGCATCCCTATGTTCATTGCAGCATTATTTGTAGAAACAACCCAAGTGCCTATCAGTAGACGAGTGGATAGAAAAGTGATGGTACATATATACAATGGAATATTACTTGGCCATAAAAAAGAGTGAAATCTTACCATGTGTGACAGCATGGAGGGTATTATGCTAAATGAAATAAGTCATATAGAGAAAGATAAATACCATATGTTTCACTTATTTGTGGAATCTAAAGAGAAAACAAACATATAAAATAGAAACAGACTCATAGATATAGAGAACAGATGGAAAGGGGGCTTGGAGGTTGAATGACAAAGGGGAGGGGATTAAAAACTACAAATAGGTAGTCACAGCCTAGTCATGAGAATGTAGAGTGCAGTACAGGGGACAGAGTCAGCAGTGTTGTAAGAACTATGTGCCAGGTGTACTGGAAATATCTGGGTGAACACTGCCAAGAATATGATTGTCTAACCACTATGCTGTACACCTGAAACTGATAAAAGTAGTATTTAATGTAAACTTTAATTGAAAATAAAAATTTAAAAATTAAATCTCTGCTCTTTTAGTCTTCACTTGGTGTATATTTACTTCCAACAGGTTCTTTTAGCTTAGAGAAGGATAATAGGCTTTGAAATATTATCAGGTTTTCCATGAGTGAAAAACAAAGCCCATAAAAGAGTGAATAATTTTTCAAAGGTGACACTATCTAAGGATGCTGCTGGCTTATATGTTTGTATTCACCATAAAGCAATAACTTCATGCCCACTGGTGATTTGCTTTAAACTTAAGGTAAATAAAACCTGTTGGAGCAGAAACTGGGACTAGAGGTCAAAGGGTGAACAGTATTGCAAATACTTGCTTCACACATTGCACATGATTTCCTGGAGGCCTCTAGCCCTCCCCTCCCCTGAACCAGGGCACAAAGCCTTTCACAAATGTCAGTTAAGACAAAAGGAGCAGAAAACACTTTACAACATGGCCATCAAATTAGCGATTGTGGCTTGCTTAAAGGCAGTAAATCTTTTTAGACAATTTCAACCTCTAGAACCCATTCTCCTCACTCCATTGTGAAACCTGCAGTGGCCTGACACCTGAGAGTAGAGCCACAGGTTTCTTTTATGTAGGAATCTGCAGATTATCTGGGTTTAGTTTCTCCCACAGTTTCTGCTAACTGCATTAGCTGTGTAGCGTTCTATGCTTTCCCCTCAAGTACAAGGTGTGGAGCAAATACCCTCTCCAAGGACATGCCTTCTCTTGATCACTCCATACTAGCCCCCCAGCTTGCTGAACTTTCATTCATTCATTCACATATAAAATTAATAAAATGTGCTCGGAGCCCAGCACATTTACAATGTAGCAATGCTAGCTACATGATGAAGTTACAACGGTAAAGAAGATAACAGGCAACCACTCTCATAAGTGATGTACTCTAGTGAGGAAGACAGAAAATAGAAAAGTAAACAAATAATGATAAATTATGTGTTTCAAAGGGAATACATGAGGGACCAAAAAAGGGAAGAGTAGGCAGGGATTTCAGTTTTTGGCCTTATGGTAGACTGGATATTTGCAGAAATCCACTCAGTCAAGTGCAACAATAAAGACAAAACAAAACAAAAACCACACGGCTTGATGGGCAGCAGAGTAAGGGTGTTCTGTGGCGGCAGAAATTACCTGAAGCAAGGATCATCAAGGGAGAGGTAATGCTGGAGTTGTCATTCATCTTGAGGTAAATTTTACCTCTGGCAGCTTAAATACTAAATTTTAATTGGCCATGTGTAGGAGACAGGAGGTAGAGCATAGCATAAAACTGAGCAAAGGTTTGGATAGATGAACATCTATACAAGACCGGGAGACAAAAGGGCAACAGTCTTAGGGAATGTACTAAGAAAAAAAAAAAATCCTGGCCATGGGAGGATTCTGGGGGTACAGTGCTGCTTCTACCTTGGCTTTAGGTGAAGATGCAAGATAATGAATCTTTTGAGGATTTCTTTTTTTAAAAAAAATCTTTATTGTTCAGTTTATTAATTACATCATTCTTCCCCCCCTTAGAGCCCCCCTTCACCCTGTAGCCATCCCACCCTCTGCTCTTTCCTGTCCTCTTCCATAGGTGTATACTTTTTGTCTAGTCTCTTGCTGCACCTCCTACACCCCTTTTCTCCCCAAGAATTGTCAGTCCATTCCCTCTCTATGCCCATGATTCGGTTATATTCACCAGTTTATCCTGTTCATCAGATTTTTAATTCACTTGAATTTTAGATTCATTTGTTGATAGATGTGTATTTGTTGTTTATAATTTTTATTTTTACCTTTTTCTTCTTCCTCTTCTTAAAGAATATATATCTTTCAGCATTTCATATAATATTGGTTTGGTGGTGATGAACTCCTTTAGCTTTTTCTTATCTGTGAAGCACTTTATCTGACCTTCAATTCTGAGTGATAGCTTTGCTGGATAGAGTAATCTTGGTTGTAGATTCTTGCTGTTCATCACCTTGAATATTTCTTGCCATTACCGTCTGGCCTGCATCATTTCTGTTGAGAAATCCGCTGACAATTGTATGGCTGCTACCTTATAGATTACTAACTGTTTTTCTCTTGCTGCTTTTAATATTTTCTCTTTGTCTTTTGCTCTTGGTATTTTAACTATGATATGTCTTGTTGTGGTCCTCTTTGAATTCATATAGTTTGGAGTTCTGTGTGCTTCTTGGACTTTTAAGTCTATTTCTTTCACCAGGTGGGGGAAGTTTTTGGTCACTATTTCTTCAAATAGGTTTTTATTATCTTGCTCTCTCTTTTTCTGGCACCCCTATAATTCAGATGTTGGTATGCTTGAGGTTGTCCCAGAGGCTCCTTACACTATCTTCAACTTTTTGATTCTTTTTGCATCTTGCTTTTCTGGCTCAGTGGATTTTGCTTCTTTGTATTTCAAATCTTTGACTTGGTTCTTGTGGTTCTCTGGAGGTCTTTGTACAATATTCTTTATTTCAGTCAGTGTATGCTTAATTTTTAGTTGGTCCTTTTTCATATCCTTGAGGGTCTCATTCATATCCTTGAAGGTCTCATTCATGTCCTCGAAGGTCTCATTAAGTTCATCGGCCTTTTCTAGTAACCACTTGAAAAACCTTATAACCACGGTTTTGAACTCTATGTCCAGTTGTTTTTTCCCCCCTCCATTTCTTTCACATGTGATTTCTTTCCATGTCTCTGCATTTTGGCTGCTTCCTTGAGTTTGTTGATTAGCTTTGTGTAGTAGGTGTCCTCTAAGGGACAGTGGCTCAGCCTCCCCCGTTACCTGAGGTGGATATTCTTGGTGCAGCCCTTTATGGGTTCCACAGTCTTGTTGAAGTTAAGCCTAGATTATTGTTGTTAGCACTAGGAAAGTTTGACCTCCAGGCCAATTGGCTGTGAGAGCTGTTGTGCTCAGGTTGGATGGGTGGAGTCTCCGGGCTGAGCAGGCAGCCTTGATTTCCCATCAGCTCCACCTTATGCGGCACCTGAGTCTCTGTGCCTGGTGGTAATGGCTGCACACACCTCTGAGAGAAAGCCGCCACCAAGCTCTACCCGCTGCCAGGCAATTCAGCCTCTCCCCAAATGAGTCTGCACACCCAAAGTCTTACCCAGGGTTGTAAAACAACACAGTCTGGTGGTTTCCCTTCTTTCTTTCTTTCTTTTTTCCTGAACGGAAGAGCAAATCATGAGTTCTCTCTGCGTGCTTGCACACTTCTGCAGTTCCCAAGTTTACGCATCCTCTTCCCAAGCTCGCAGACCTCTGAGGCGCCCAAGTTTTAGCATGCTTCCTCCTTACTCTCCAGTTTCACCCCTTATGGGTGTGGGTTCCCTGGACCTCGCCCAGAACTGGGCAATCAGTGTAGTGGGACGCCTTTGTCTCCTTCCCCATTCGAGAAAACCAGCCGGGTATCCAGCTGCCTGCCCTATCTGCTTGTGCGCAGCTCCGAACCTCTGACTCCGCACATATCTTCAACTCTGCCCTCCTCCACTCCTCTGAGTCACAGTGTCCTATCTTTACTTTTATTTGTGGCATTTCCATTCAGCCAGCTTTCCGGTGATTCTGGATGATGTTCGTTCTGTTGTTAAGTTGTAGTTTTGAAATTGTTGCGAGGGGCAGCAAGATAGGTGTTTACCTATGCCACCATCTTGGTTCCTTCAGTAAGTTGTCTTGAGGATTTCTTATCATAAACC
The DNA here is from genome assembly GCA_027563665.1 of Antrozous pallidus. Classification (NCBI taxonomy): domain Eukaryota; kingdom Metazoa; phylum Chordata; class Mammalia; order Chiroptera; family Vespertilionidae; genus Antrozous; species Antrozous pallidus. Next base: position 7,436,887 of record CM050524.1, on the reverse strand, counting down.
CATGGTAAGGGCAAATAAACGATGTTATTGACAACTAAACCCCAACAGAAAATGTAATTTTAGGTGGTCCTAATTATGGCTGGAAGAAGAAAAATCTGAAATTCTCTGTATAGAAACATAACCAATTTCAAACCAGGTCTCAAAGAATATCTAAAAACTAACATTCACTAGCAATGGGGAAAATGGGATATATTCACAATACTCTCAATAATAAAGAATAAAAAAAACACACACTACAAACATGAGGAAATGAAATCATTTTACATGTAGGGAGAAGCCAGCTAAGAGAAAAATATGGAATTTGGAAGTCTTGCCCATTCTGAGATGGGATGCAGTCAATAGAAGGATTAAAATAAGATTGCAGAAATAAATCCAAATATATCAGTAGTCATAATCAAATAAGTAAAAATAAGAGGGTCACTATATTTTGATAAAAGTTTCAATTAATCAGAAAGATAGAATAATTCTAAACTTATATTTTCAAAAATATAACTCCAAAATGTCTAAAGCAAGAGTTTCAGGACCACAAAGAAAAACTGAACCCAACCCCCGCACCCTTCCCCACACACTATAGGAGTAAAAACTTCTTTATCAATAATTGATAAATATAGATAAAATAAATAAAAATTAATAGATAAAGAAAATATAAAGTAATAAGAATATAGAATATTTAAACAACATAATTAACAAAAATAATATAGTAGGTGCATATAATACTAATTCTAACAACTGGAATAAACTTTTTTTTGTATGTGCATATATGCAACATATAAAATTTGGCCATGTACTAGGACATAAAGCAATTTCAATATATTTCAAGCAATTGGTATCATACAGACAATGGTATGCTGGTATGCTACCTATGTAGGAAAAGAAAAAGCCCTGATTTGGAATGTTTTCAGATTTCTGTAGTATAAATATTTCTACCAGAGCTGACTTCAATCTATCAATAGTTTAACAATGGATTTGCAAAATCCCCAAATCATTAAAAAATTTAATCTTGTGAGCCACTACAAATTGGCTGCAGCACTCTCTAACCATAAAAAATAAAGTTAGCTATTAACAATGAAAGTACAACTACCCCATCATTCACTTAGATATTAAAAACATACTTCTCAATGGCACATATGTCAAAGACAAAATTATAATTCAAACTGAGAAATAATGAAAACACTATACTAGTAAGCTGAAAATTGTGAAATGCAACTGAAGTGTTCATCAAGGGACATTTGTAACCTTAATTATTATATTTAAAAATACAAAAGGTTAGGGCTACAATTCATTTGAAACAAAACAACTCAAGTAAAATTAAAAAAAAAAAACACAGGTGAAAAGCCAAAGAAAGTAGAATGAAGGGCATAATAATGAAAAAGTAGACATTACTGTAAAATAACACAATATACAATAAAGATCATTTCCTTGCTCCTTAGTGGTGGCAGGTTCTGAGAGAGTTAGCGGGAGGGTGAAAGGCCTCGCGAGGCCCCTGGTGGACACTAGTCCAGTGGAAGAGCTATGGTCTATTCGCTAAGAAATTCACAAAGCTGGCCAAGATTCAAAGGGTAAGGGAACAGATACTTTTTCTCTAGTGGATATAGAGAAGAGTGAAGGATTATGGGAATTTTATAATCTATCACATACTAAAAACCATTAAAGATGCTGACTCAGCAGTTAAAAATCTTCTCAACTAAGAAAACACTTGGCCTAGATGCATTTACTGGCAAGTTCTACCAAACATTCAAGGACCAGATACAACCAATCATCCATAATTTCTTCCAAATGAGAAAAAGAGGGACTACATCATAATTCATTTTTTTTATGAGGCTAGGAAAACCCAGACACTAAAATTAGACAAAATATTATGAGAGAAGAAAATAGCCCAAATGCAATGAGGATCATCAACACAAAATGCTAAGCAAAATTTAAGGAAATTAAATTGCAACTGGGCACTGGGTTCCTGGCTGTCCTGTGGCAGGGGATATGTTCCCTTGTGCCCATGTAGCTTATCGCCATATGGGACTCCACACATTGGCAAGTAGACTTTAATTAGCTGGGATGCTGAACTATATCTGGCTACAACATGGAACAGGAGCTCTGGACACTGGCCTGCTTTATGTTTTACACACACACACACACACACACACACACACACACACACACACACACACTAGAGGCCTGGTGCATGAAATTCATGCACTGGGGCGGGGGGTTGTCCCTCAAACCAACCTGTACCCTCTCCAAATCTAGAAACCCCTTGATCCCTGTGCGATCAGGCCTAAACAGGCAGTCGGACATACCTTTCACAATTAGGGACTGCTGGCTCCCAACTGCTTGCCTGCCAGCCTGATCAAAGCCTAACTATTCCCTTGCCAGCCCAGTAGTCCCCAACTGCCCTCCCCTGACAGGTCGGTCACCCCCAAATGCCCTCCCCTGCATATTCCCTCTTTTTTACACAGGTTTTTTTTTCTTTAACACATTGGACAGTGTACCTGCCATAGTCTTAACAAACCAATAAAAACACATAAATGCAAACTAAAAGTATCATAAAATAAACTCCTTAAACAGGAATTTCATGAGACCTTGGAAAAGTGGTATCATGTAGTTGTTTCTTCTTTTCTTCTTTTTCTTTCTTGTTTAAAATAAATCTTTATTGTTCAGATTATTACAGGTGTTCCTCTCCCCCCATAGCTCCCCTCTACCTGATCTCCTACCCCCCGTATGCCCTTACCCCCTACCACTGTCTTCATCCACAGGTGTAAGATTTTTGTCCAATCTCTTCCTGCACCCCTCACACTCTATTCACCCTGAGAATTGTCAGTCCACGCCCCTTCTATGTCCCTGATTCTATTATATTCATCAGTCCATTCTGTTCATCAGATTTTTCATTCACTTGATTTTTGGATTCACTTGTTGGTAGGTATGTATTTGTTGACATTTTGTTGTGCATAGTTTTTATCTTTACCTCTTCCTTCTTCCCCTCCTCCTCCTCCTCCTTCTTCTCCCCTCTCCTCCTCCTCCTCCTCCTCCTCCTCCTCCTCCTCCTCCTCCTCCTCCTCCTCCTCCTTCTTCTTCTTCAAGAATACCCTTCAGCATTTCATATAATCCTGGTTTGGTGGTGATGAACTCCTTTAGCTTTTTCTTGTCTGTGAAGCTCTTTACCTGACCTTCAATTCTGAATGATAGCCTTGCTGGGTAGAATAATCTTGGTTGTAGGTTCTTGCTGTTCATCACTCTGAAAATTTTTTGCCACTCCCATCTGGCCTGCATAGTTTCTGTTGAGAAATCATATGACACTCATGTGGGTACTCCCCTGTAGTTAACCAACTGCTTTTCTCTTGCTGCTTTTAATATTCTCTCGTTGTCTTTTGCTCTTGGCATTTTAATTATGATATGTCTTGGTATGACTCTCTTTGGATTTCTCTTATTTGAGGTTGTCTGCACTTCTTGGACTTGTAAGTCTATTTCTCTCATCAGATAGGGAAAGTTTTCTGTCATTATTTCTTCTAATAGGTTTTCAATATTTTTCTCTCTTCTTCTGGCACCCCAATAATTCTGATGTTGGTATGCTTAAAGTTGTCCCAGAAGCTCCTTACACTATCTGCATATTTTTGGATTCTTTCTTCTTTTTGTTTTTCTAGTTGGGTGTTTTTTGTCTCCTTATATTTCAGATCTTTGATTTTTGGAGTCCTTTGATCTACCATTGAATTTATGTATATTCTTTATTTCAATGTATGCTTAATTTCTTTCTGGTCCTTTTCCATTTTCTTGGCATTCTCATTAAGGTCCTTGAATGTCTCACTAAGCTCCTCGAAGGTCTCATTAAGTTTCTCGGCAGTTTTTAGAAGATTCTTGAGTAACCTTATAAATGTGGTCCTAAACTCTACGTCCAATTGTCTGCTTTCCTCCATTTCTTTCATTTGTGACATGTTTCTTTGTCTCTGCATTTTGCTGCTTCCCTTGTTGATGGAGTGGAAGAACTGCTGGGCTGGAGACATGCCTATGGGGCCAGACTTGCTTCAGTGGGGCTTTGGTGCCCACTGAGTCTGCCTCTTGAATGTGTCACTTATGGATGTAAGTAGTTGAATTCTGGTGTCGTCTCACACTGAATTCTAGATAAACTAGTTTCTGGATCTCCAATGGGGTGCAGGTTAGCTACTGTCTGAAGCGATCCAGCAGGAGCTACAGGGAGGTCTACAGATTTTTACTGGTCTGATCAGAGCTGCAGTTTAGGTTAAGTTGTGAAAGCACAGACCATTTATATGCAAATGCTGCTGCTCACAGCTGGGGTGGGTTTGCAGATTGGATGGGGCGGGGTCTCAGGGAGTCAGTAGTCTAGGGCGTGGCAAACAGCAATAGCTGCTAAGCTGTTTCTGTGTCTCTGCATTTCCAAGTCCCTGCGTTCTGCGCCCCTGCGCAGTGAACAATGATTGCTGCAGGCACCTCTACAAGGGAGCCATCCTCACTTCCTGACCTAATAGCACACCGTTCCACTTCTCTCCATGGGAGTCTGGGTCACTAGCACCTCCCCAGAAATGAGTTCAGAGTAAACAAGTTCAGATTATTATACCCAGCAAGGCTATCCCAAAGTCGCCCTGCTAGCCCTGCTCGCGTGCCTCTGCACCTCAGATTTTCAGGGCTTGTGCACATCACAGTGCTCCTCTTTCTTTCTGTCTAGTTGCAGAACTTCCACTCAGCCAGCTTTCCCATGGTTCTGGGTGATAGATGTTTTGTCTTTTAGTTGCAGTTTTGAAATTGTTGTGAGAGGCAGCAGTTTAGGTGTTTACCTATGCCGCCATCTTGTTGAGATGTGCTTTTCTCTTTCTTTTTCTTGATGTTTCATCTTTTGTCCTTTCTTTTTTTCTTTTATTTCTTTTCTGACCTCCCTTTCTCTTAACTTTTCCATTGGTAGAATCATCAATACTTGAATCTGTCTCACTTCCAGATAATGAAGAAGAGGGAAACACACTGTCTTCTGAAGAAAAAGATGATCTATGTTGGGATCGGTGGTGTTTCTGGTTTTGCTCTTTTCCCAGTTTGTTTGTCATGTCTGCTGGCCCCAGCATCTTCAGGACTTGTGCATGGGCACTTATCTATGTCTACAAAACCTCCCTGCCTTGGAGAAAACTAGGGGAAAAGGCCTTCCTGGGTGGGTCAAGCCTTGCCCGAGGTGCTGAGGAGCCAGGGTGGGGAGCACCCACCATCACCCTTGCAGAGCCAACCTGTGGACCCCGGGGTACTCTCCAGTAATGTAACTGCAATGTCGCCATTTGCCTTCAGAAATTAGTTGTAAGTTACTTCCTATGTGAAACCCTACCTCAGACATTTCCTTTGCAGTTTGTAAAGATTTTAAACAAAACTCATTTACCTCCCTAACTTTCTCAGAAGTTTCTACCCAATGGGAGAGGTTTGCTGAGTGGCATCGCCCAGATACCCCACTCCCCCATCTCCAATTACTTGGCTGGGGGCAAGGGAAGTTCCTAGGCTATAGGTGTGTGTGTGGATCACTCCACAGGGGTTCAGGTCCTTTGGAGGCTAACACCTCAAGCTACCATTGGGAGGGGATCGTTCTGGGGGTGGTGCGGCCGCCTCTCAGGCCTATACAACTTGGCTGCAGCTGGGAGCTGATCGCTGAGAGGGGAGTGGGGGAACAGCACAGGTGCCTCCCAAACCTACAGCTCTGGCCATGGCTGGGAGCTTATGGCACCAGGGGTGGGGGCGGGAGGTGAGGGCGCCTCTCAGGCTGATGGCCTAGGCCGCATGCTGCCGGCTCTCATTGGCAGCCCTCCCTGGAACTGGAGGACTCAGACTGGCCTGAGAGAACTGGGTGCTGCCCTAATGTGTCTATGGGTGCTGCCATTTTTGTTGAGGAGTGACAGTTAATTTGAATATTACTTTTTTGTTAGATAGAATTTTATTATTGATTTCAGAGAGGAAGGAAGAGGGAGGAAGAGATAGAAACATCAATGATGAGATAAAATAATTGATCGGCTGTCTCCTGCAACCTTCCTCCTACCCCCACTGGGGATTGAGCCCACAACCTAGGCATGTGTCCTTGACTGGAATCCAACCTGGGACCTTTCAGTTCACAGGTGGATGCTCTAGCCACTGAGCTGGCTTGATTTAAAAAATTGTAACTGTACAAAAAAATAGAACACATATAACTAAGAGGGAATTTATTCAGGAAAGCAAGGTTAATTCAACTTTGGAAAATCTACTAATTCACCACATAAACAAAACATAGGCAACACATTAAATTAAATTCATTAGATAAAGAATAAACATTAAATAAAATTCAATAAACATTGATGATAAAAACTCATGGTAAATATTAAGAATAGCAACAACACATTATCTACAAAAACTTTTAACCAAACAGCAGACTCAGTATTAAAATGATAAAAAAGAAGGGAGTTAGAGGAGGTAGAAGAAGATAAAGGTAGATAAATGGTGATGGAAGGAGACTTGACTTAGAGTAGTGAACACATAATAGAATGCAGAAATTATGCTAGAGAATTGTACACGTGAAACCTATATAATTTTATTAACCAATGTCACATCAATAAATTCAATAAAAACCAAAACAAAATCAGAATTAAAAAAGGAATGATTGTTACTCCGAATTGTTTTGGAGGTTCTAATTCATGGAATAAAATAAAAAACTAAATAAATGTATAAATATTAAAAAGGAAGAAATCAAAGGCTCATTATCTGCAGATGATATATATATCTATGTAGAAAGCACAAACCCATAAAGTAACCTATAATTAATTAAATACTAGAGGCCCAATGCACAGAATTCATGCAAGAGCAGCCTTCCTTCTCCAGGCTGCTGGCACCAGCTTCCCCAGGCCCCCGGGACCTGGGCTTCCCTCATAGCCCCAGTTTCATCCAGAAGGTCACCGGAAGGATGTCCAGTCTAATTAGCACAGTATGCTTTCATTATTATACATAACTAGAGGCCCAGTGCACAAAATTCATGCACGGGGGGGGGGTGTCCCTTAGCCCAGTCTGCACCCTCTCCAATCTGGGATGCCTCGAGGGATGTCTGACTGCCTGTTTAGGCCCGATCTCCTGCTGATATTATTATCCTTGGGAGACCCCAGGGATGGGGCCTAAATGGGCAGTCGGACATCCTTCTCACAATCCAGGACTGCTGGCTCCAAACTGCTCACCTGCCTGCTTCCCTGATTGCCCCTAACTGCTTATGCCTGCCAGCCTGATCACCCGCTAACCACTACCCTGCCAGTCTAATTGATGTCTAACTGCTCCCCTGCCAGCCTGTTTGCTCCCAACTTCCCTCCTCTGCCGGCCTGGTCATCCCTAACTGCCCTCTCCTGCAGGCTTGATTGCCCCCAACTGCCCTCTCTTGCAGGCCTGGTCCCTCCCAACGGCCCTCCCCTGCTGGCCATCTTGTGGTGGCCATCTTATGTCCACATGGGGCAGGATCTTTGACCACACGGGGGCAGCCATCTTGTGTGTTGGAGTGATGGTCAATTTGCAAATTACTCTTTTATTAGATAGGATAGAGGCCTGGTGCATGGGTGGGGGCCAGCTGGTTTGCCCTGAAGAGTGTCCCAGATCAGCGTGTGGGTTCCCTTGGGGTGAGGGGCGGCACCTGGGTGAGGGGCCTGTGGAGGTTTGCAGGCTGGCCATGCCCCCCAGTGTCCCAAGTGGAGGCCCTGGTATCTGGGATTAATCTATGCCTACAACTGAAACTTTGTAGCCTGGAGCGGAGCCAAGCCTTCTGCTCACTCCGTGGCAACAGCCTTTTCTGTTTGAAATATTGTAGCCTAAAGTGGAGGCTTAGGCGGGTAGAGGCAGGCTGAAAGCTTGGCTTCTTCCGTTGCCAGGGAAATCCAAGCATCTGTTCTCTCTAGCTCAGTGGCTGCTGCCATTTCTGTATCTTTTATAATTGAAACGTTGTAACATTGAGTGGCGGCCTACTCCCACAATGGCAGGGGGAAAGCTTGGCTTCCTCTGTTGCCGAGGGAATCCAAGCCTTCCTCCTGCTCTCAGTGGTGGCAGCCATCTTGGTTGGGGTTTATTTGCATAATCTGCTTCTGATTGGCTGGTGGGCATGGCTGGTGGGTGTGGCTGGTAGGTGTGGCAAAGGTATGGTTAAATTTGCATATTACTCTTTTATTAGATAGGATATGACAACAAGTTTGTGGGCTATACCTATATACAATTAATTACATTTCTCTGTACTAGCAAGGCATTGAAAATTTAAGTAAGATTCTGTTTATAATAGCAAGATTTTTTGTTTACCTTAGAAACAAATATAATGAAATATGTATAAGATAAAATAAAAAATGAACTAACAGCACCTAAATAAATAGAGTTAATCCTTATTTATGAATAGAAAGACTCAATAGTTTAAATATGTCAATTTTCCCCAAATTAATGTGTAAATATAAGAAATTCCAATGAAAATCTCAGAACTGGATTTTTGTTGTTGTTGTTTTTAGTGGAACTTGACAGGGTGTTTCAGAAATTTACATAGAAATGCAAGAATTAGTAAGGCACTCCTTAAGAAAAAAGTTAATACAGATGATTTGTCCTAACCTATTGACAATGTAGTACTATACCAGGGTCTGCCTAACATACTACAGAAAAAAAGTTCTATGTCAGATCAGTGGGGGAAATGGACTACTCAATAATTGATTTTAGGACAGTTAGTTATCCATGTGGAAAAAGAAAGGAACTAGAATCTCTACCTCATGACTTTTACCAAAGTAATTCCAGATGCATCAAGGGCTTAAGTATAAAAGGCATAACTTAAAACTTTTAGGAAAAAACACAAAAGTCTATCTCTATGACCAAAAGGAAGGATATGATTTCTTTAACAAGAAACAAAAAGCACAAACTATCAAGGAAAAGATTGATCAATTGACTAGTTAAATAAAAAATTTTGCTCAATGAATGATTCTATAAAGGTGAAAAGATAAGCCCCAAACTGTGAGAAGATATTTGTGATTAATATGTAAAATATGTAAATATATAAAGTATGTAAAATATATAAATCTATAAAATATATAGAAGATATTTGTGATACCCACAACCAAGAAAGGATTAATATATAAAATATATAAAAAATAAAATATAGAAAAATATAGAAAAAATAAAAATATAGAAGATATTTGTGATACCCACAACCAGGAAAAGATTAATATATAAAATATATAAGACAGAACTTACTTTGATGAATTAATAATGGAAGCCCTCAGTGGGTGGTGACAGGAAAATGGAAATCACAGGATGGGAAGAGTATAGGGAGGAAGAATGCTCCAGCCACAAGAAAGACCAAATTCATAGGCTTTGAGGTGGAAAAAGGAGACCAGTGTGGCTGGAGAAGATGGAAGAGAGAAGGGGACGGGCTCTGAGGTAGAGGTAAAGGCCAGAACAAGATAATGCAGGGTTTGACTGAGCAGGTCAGGCTGCTATGTGACAGGGGAGGACTGGGTGGCAGTAGTCTCAGGGAGACAGACATGGGCCTGCGTTAAGGGCATGAACTCTGGAGCCGGATTGCCTGGTTTTCGATGCTCACTTGGTCTCCCAGTCTGTGAAGCTATGGATCCCTTCTCAGGAAGAACACTTTAAAATGCATAAACTTAAACAACACAGGATTCCCAAGGACACCAGCTACACCAAAACACAGTCATCAAGATACATAAACAGACATAGTCACATATGTATGCTTCTGACTAAATAATGAGTGACTTAGGGTGTCATAGCTACCATAATTTTAAAGTTGTGGTTAGTAAAAATATTTCAAGACAACTACAACAGCTATATGTCTTCTAATGTGATCCCACCCCTCCCCCAGCTATTTTATAAGTTATAAAGTTCACAGGTACTTCTACTTTCACTGTGTGGTCTGTTGCCTTCATTCATAATGGAAGGAAATGTTAATTCAATGTTAGAGACTTAATATTAAATTGAATATTTCCCTCCTTTTTAAAGTTGAAGGACTCTATAAATTCTAACTACCATACCCATCCTTGGCTGAGATTGGATCCTTGGATAAAAATCCATTGTCTTAGCTCAGGTTGCTGTAACAGCACAGGCTGGGTGTCTTACAAAGGGCAGAAATGAACTTCTCACAGTTCTGGAGACCGGGAAGCACACGGTCAAGGTATCAGCCAACTTGGGGTCTGGTTCACAGCTGCCTTCTCCCAGTCCCCACAGGGAGGGAGAGGTGAGGGATCTCCAGGGTCTGTTATGTAAATAGATTAATTTCATTCACAAAGGCTCCACCCTCATGACCCAATCACATGCGGGAGGCCTCACCTCCTAACACCATCATGCTGTGGATTAGGTTTCAATTTATGAATTTAAGAGAGATACAACAGTTGGCCAATCACATTCGGCACAAAGCAGCGTTAGTTATTGTTGCTGTGGCTTTTGCCGGCTTTTAGAGGGGCGGTGTGGGGAAGAGTGGAGGTTTTATTTTCTATTATAGCAGGCACACAGCTTTGCCATCTGCCTGGCCTGGAAGCTGATAGAAAGTTAGGGAAGGCAGGGAACAGTAGGAAACAGCTCCGATGGTCCTGCTGGCTACCACTGCCACCTACCCAGATCATCAGTCATCAGCTCTAACTGCTCAGTCTCTAGGTTTTATTGCTCGTTAGAAGCTGAGTGTAGAAGGTCCTTAATTGAAGTCAGGAATTGGATGCATTAGAGAGACATGGAGAACATCTGAAATTCTGAACCCAAAATAACTTTTAAGCAGGTTATTTTTGTAAGAAAGAGGAAAGTTTTGTATACTCACGGGGAAAAATATTCGTTTAAAAAATTTGGGGCCTGGAAATCCTATATAATAAAAGAGAAACATACAAATGTGATCATACCATCGCTCCTGATTGGCAATGCTACCAGCCAATCAGGAGTGGGGGCGGGGCCAAGTGGCGTGAGTGCTGGGCCGGGGAGTGGAGATGAAAGGGCAGCGGTGGCGAGTGCCCAGCCCCCAGGGGTGGTCTCAGGCAGCCGGGGCTGAGCTGAGCAGGGCGATGGCTGGGGTGAGCTACCAGTTGGATATCCCCTGAGGGATTCCAGTATGTGAGAGGAGGCAGGTTGGGTTGAGGAACCACCCACTCCCAGTGCATGAATTTTGTGCACCGGGCCCCTAGTAAACATATAAGAAAAAAAAATGTTTGAGTCTCAGTTTCAATGTCCAATAGTTCTGAGTCCCAGTTTCAGTGTCAAATAGTTCCTTGTGTGTACATGTCAGCAATGATATCTAGATAGTGGAGAAATGGTGGCAATGCAGGTTCCACCCTCTCTGGTTTGGTCCTGGGTTGCCTGCAGCGATGCACAGCTGTTGACTGCTAGCATGGCAAGGTGTCATCAGTGTTTTCCATCTCTGGACTGTTTTTGTGGTTGGAGCAGACTTGTCAACTCCTCTCTGTTGCAGGAATCCATATGGTTTTGGAGTTGTTTTCTGAAAATATACAAACATATTCTCGACCAAAAGTTAATAAAGAATCTTTTCTGTAAATTAGACTTGGGATTCTTTTTATTTTTGCCCAAGTGATTTTCCTTTGGCTTATTTTGACACTATGTGTGTTTTTCATGGGTGTCCTGCTTTTAGCATTACAAATGGATATAAGACACTGGGGGAGGGGCAGGTGAGGGCATCTGCTGGAGGGTAGGGGAGGCCGGGGGGAGGTCCATGGGTCGGGGAAAGGAAACGTATGTACTACTATTTGCAATACTTTAGACAATAAAAAAAATTTGGGCCTGTGAAGTTTGTTCTGAACCTAGTGATTCCATATTTCAGGGTTTTCTTGCTTCTTGCCAAAAGCAACATTTGTGGATTCTACCAGGTGTTAGTACCTCCACATTGAAGAGTACTTTCAGATCTGCTATCGATTCTCTTTCCTAGCAGGCTTGTAGGATAGGCATAATCACTTTAGCGGGAGCTACCAGAGCATCTTTCTCTTGCTTGCAATCTCCTTTTCTTCGCTGCACGGCTGCTCAGAGCCCCAAGTGCTATGTGCACTGGGGACCAGATGGGGAGAAAGTCAGCATTTCTCACATGCGTGACTCACTTTTCATCTATAGGTTTTTCAGAGAGCTGGTGGGGAAAGGCTGCTTTGCATACACACTTACACACAAGTATTCTTCTCCTTGGGGAAGTTTATAGTCGTCATAGTTAAAAGGCAATCAGAGAAAAAAAAAGGGGCGAGTTAGGTTGTGATAGGGTTGACTCACCGGTGGGACAGAGCTGTTTCAGGAAGATTCCATGAATGTTAAAAGATCATCTTATTTGCCCTGGCCCGTTAGGCTCAGTGGATAGAGTGTCAGCCTGTGGACTGAAGGGTCCTGGGGTCGATTCTGGTCTTGCCTGGGTTGTGGTTTTGATCCCCAGTGGGGGGCGTGCAGGAGGCAGCTGATCCATGATCCTCTTTCATCATTGATGTTTCTATCTCTCTCTCCCTCTGCTTCCTCTCTGAAATCAATACAAATCTTTTAAAAAATAAAATAAAAGATCATCTTATTTGCCTATTCATCTCATGACTGAAATATAACTCGTGGGCTGCTGGTTCTGCTTTTGGAGCCATTTACTAGGTTCTGGGCCCTGGCAAACAGCTCAGAATAGCTTGGGGCCTCTCTGGTTGTGCCGAATGGCCAGACATTAGCTGTTTCTTCTTCCCTCCCACCTCTCTGCCACCCGCTCGCGTCTCCCCCTCCCACCCCCACCCCGAGGTGCTGCTTCTACACTGCCATCTGAACCAGGTTGTCTTGAGGCAAAGCTGCAGCTGGCAAGGGTGGTGTGCACCTGGGCCCCCAGACTCTGTTTCTGCCCAACATGGAAGGAAGTGGCTGGAACATTTCCCAGATGGGGATGTGGCCTGTGGGTGACACGGGTGAGTGAAAGGATGAACTCTTGCTTTCCCAGAAGAGGAGGTGAACACGTGCCTCTCTCTTGTGGAAAGAAAGCAAGTGTTTTGAGAAGCATCTCTTCATCCCTCTGACCAACGTTAACTGGCCTCCTGGAGCCAAGTTTCAGGGAGAGCTTTGCCCCTCCCCTACACCAGGGACATTGGGCGATGTCTGGGGACAGTTATGGTGTCACCATAAATAGGGCGGGTGGTGGGTGGGAAACAACTGGCATCTAGAAGGCAGAAGCTGGGATTCTGCTAAACAGCTTACAATGCACAGGGTTGTCCCCACAGCAGAGACTGGTCCCAGAGGTGGCTGAGGCCGCTCCCCAGACTCCGTGACCAGTCCCAGGGCTCTGCTGGCAAAAAGGCCCGGGATCAGGCCTGGCGGCCTAGCAGTCACTGAGTTCCGTCATCTGAGAAAGAGCTCCACTCCTACCACCTGGAAGGTGCACCGCGGGCCCCAAGGCACCGGACAGTAGGATTTTACTGTCTTTGTTCTGAAAAGGTGCCGAGTGGCCCAGGAGAGACCAGGAGGTACAGGTGTGGACGGAACCTCAGGTGCCAGGCCTGCAGAACGCGAGTGGATGCGGGCGGAGTTGGCATCTCTCCTGGAGCCCAGACGGCAGGCCATGGAGCTTCCCCAGGTGGAAACGCTCACATCTGTGCTGCCCCAGGGGAAAGTCAGAGCCACATGTGGTCGCTAAGCACCTGAACTGGTGCTACTCAACCAAGGTGAGGAGTTTTAAACCTGAGTTAATTTTAAATGCTTGCAATTAAGATGCTTCACACCACTACTGGCTTCATATTGGACAGAGCAGATTTAGGAGAGGAGATTGATGGAGACCAAATATTGACAATGGGTGTGTGTGTGTGTGTGTGTGTATACCTGTGAGTATGTGTGTATGTCTGTATACATGTGTGTATGTGTGCACATGCACATGAATGAATGGGTTTGCATATGTATATTATTAGTGTGCATGTGTGTACATGCATGTGTGCATATGAGCACATCTGTGTATTTGTGTGTGTAAGTATATGCACACATGTGCATGTGCGCTTGTGTGCGTGTGTGTGTTTGAGTGTGTGGAGGGCTCAGCTGTGGCACAAGAGAACTTCATGAAGAGACTCTGGGAGAGGTGGACCTGCAGGGCGCACAGACTTCTGAGAGTAGGACCCGCCCAGTGGTGGAGGAGTACCTTTCGGGAGAGGAAGCTTGAGGACACAGGTGTGGGCAGAGGCACAGGAGCTCAGCATGTTCAGCATGCACAGCTGTGCCAGTCGAGGTACAGCACTCCTGATAAGCAGCATCATGGGAACTGTGTGGCAGCATATTTTGCCTAAAGCCCAGGAAGTGGAAGTGCCATGTTTTATGGGACACATTTTTAGTGAATGCAAAAGTGGTCAATATAATCTTAGAACGCAGGTCTCAGCTCAAATACAGTGTCTTCCATTCTAGCTCATGAGGGCACAAGCTGTAGATGAGTATGAGAAACTGGAAGACTGTCAGAGACAAAGTTTGACGGTTTGACAATTTACTTCCCGCTGTGCTGGTTTCTGGAACCCAGATAAGGAAAGATGACCTGGGTGGGCAGCAGATACTTGGCACTACGAAACTCGCTGTCTCAATCCAGTTTTACTGTAGACACCCAGACCTTCCCGTAAACTTTTCCTGGAAATCTATAAAGAATCGTGATTCTGCTAAGCAGTATGTGTTTAGTAGCTGATGGGGCAGGACTAAGATGGGCAATTGTTTTTGGGATTTCATCACCAGGGAAGGGGGAAGTGGCTTCCTTCACAGGTGAAACCTGAGGTTTGCAATGGAGCTTCCTGCGGGAGAAAAGAAAACTGATCTCCCAGCATAAGGAATATTTGCCAAACATGCCAAACTGTAATGTCCACTGAAGACAAATAAAGGACTGACTGTAAGGCACACATTTCGCATAACAAGAGGAAAACATCCTGTGCAAACCAAAACTTTGTCAGTTCTGGTGTCTGGCTAGAACCAAGGATTCATCGATGCCTGGAAAGCAGCTATGGCTCCCCCGAAGATGGGTAGAATTTTAAGGCTATGTCTTAAAGCACCTGGCTCATCAACACCCCACCATTTGGTGAGTAAAATGAAAACAAAAACTTCAGAGCCTGTGGACTGTCTACTCATTTTGGAAAGAAAAGCTAACATGAGGTAAATCATATTCATCTCAAAATAAATGTTTGGATGCTACTAATAGAGAAAGAAGAATACACCTTGAAACCATCTCTGAAGACTTAGCGGTTGCTCCTGGGGCTCCCCCCTGGGGAGAGTTACAATAACGTGAGGAAATGGAAGCTCAAGGACATTATCAATCTGTAGGTAGCTTCGCTCATGGTTCTAGTCATCTGGTATTAATACAACATTCCATAACTTAAAAATAAATTTCAAAATAACTTTTAGGTCACCAGGAAGGTTTGTCGCTTTCCTTCGTCTAAAACCCTGAGAACTCCAGGTAACCAGGCTGCTGTCCTCCACCGCCCTGGCTCACAGACATGTAGTCCTTTCTGCGCTCAGACACTTTGGATGAAGTCAGATGTGTTTTCAAACTACTTTGCCTCTTCATTCTTAAACCGTTATTTATTTTAAGTCAATTTAATCCATATGTTTCTGATTCATTTACACTTAACTCATCAAAATGCTGTTTCATAAAAAGCTCTTTGATGTTCAAATTGCCTTTGGAGCTATTTTTAATAAGATTTTTAAAATGCCTCCCTACTTAGAAACAGAAAGTTTCATTTTATTGCTATTTAACAACTAGGGGTCCAAAGGGTTGGGTTCAGTTCATTATTTAAATGAAATAATGTATGTAAAATGCTTCATAAATTCTGAAGCCATCGGCGCCTGTTAGTTATTAGAGTGGCTATTATTGTTACGACCACGCAGAGGACAGAAGGTTTGAGGTTTCTGCTTCCCACAGTGGGCTGTATGCAACATTTTGTGGCTTCTCCAATTAATGGTATTTATAACACTAGAGGCCCAGTGCACGAAATTTGTGTACTAGGTGGGAGGGTAGGGGGGAAATTTCCTCCACCCAGATTGCACCCTCTCACAGTCCAGGAGCCCCATGATCAATTGCTCCTGCAGAGGACCCTCCTCCCCCACCACCTGCTGCAGTTTGTTGGTAGGTGGCATGGTCCTCCCTCTTTGGGGCAATTGTGGAGCCCCCCCTGATTGATTGATCACCCTGCAGGCTGCTGGCCTGGCCTCCCTCTGTGGGACGATCATGGGGCAACCAGTCGATTGTACCCACCTTGGCTGGCCTGGTGCCATTGGGTGTCACAGCATGGTCGTCCGGATGGTCATTTTGCTGTTTGGTTGTTTGGTCAAGTTGCATATCATGCTTTTATTATTATAGATTTTTTTTATTCTATGACTTTTTCATTCTGAGCAACATATTCATCAAATGACTTGTAAAATATTAAGGAATATGTCAGAGAGTGAGCCACTACTTAAACATAACCCCTTTTACAGTTGAAGTCCACTTGGACCCATTACGTGTAGCACATTGATTTTCAGTGGGGGTACAGAGTATGGATGGCTGCTACTGATTTAGGAGTAAGGGTCTTCTTGCATGCATGAATGAACTTGAGTAGAAAAATGATTGACTAAGAAGGGAGTTTTATGAGCAGGAGAAGAATGGCCAGCACCAGGTAGGTCTGTTCTCTAGTGACATGGGGAGGTTGTGGGCATTTCTGAGGCAGGTTCTGGGAACATGGCATGCTCACTGTGTCAGGTGGCACCATGTGAGGCAGAACCTTCTCCCGTTTCTGGTTGGAACCAAGCTATGCCTTGGCTACGTGGGAGTCCTTATATGTTGGTGGTAGTGCCTAGAGGAACTGTGGGCTGAGATTCTGTTGTCTTGGTAGGCAAGATGTCTTGGTAGGAGATGGTGTAACTGGACAGGGTCTGAGCCCCCTGTCACTATTTGAGCCAATTAAGCAGAGACAGGGTTGAATCATATATGAATGTTATACTGCCGGCACTATGGGAGAGCAGCAGGTCATCCACAAAAATCTGCTCGGCACCCACCATACAGTGGCTGCTTATATTGGTAGAAGTACAGAGGATTACATGGGGAAGTAGGCAAAAGACAAATGGGCAGTGAACAGGTAAGCAAAGGGCTGGGGATCTTCAAAGGACTTAGTGATATGCAGAAAGGGCCAAGGATCTTCAAAGGGTTGGCGATTCTGGTTTCTGCAGCCAAGTTGTTAATCTTTCCATGATAGTAGGCAGCTCAAATGGGGAGGGCCGACTGCATTTCCAGGTGAGCTCCCACGTCCCACATGCAGCTGCCAGCCAGGTTAGAATGTGCCTTCTTTAATCAGAATAAAACAATTGCAGTTAACAGAGCATGATTGATATTTCTTACAATTCTGGCTGGTTCTCCCAACATTCTATTTCTGCTCCTATCAATGACAGAAGAGTTTTGGCAAAACACTGCACTTGCTGGAGCAGCAGTATCCAGGTAAGTTAACTTATGCACAGGTGAACTGCCCCTGGGTCTTTACCAGTAGAAACACTTTGGGGAGTTTGTTTGTGTGTGTCCCAAAGGTCTCTCTGACCTTATTCCCAGCCAGAATCTGATGAGGACTGGGACCATTCAGGTTGCATGTGAAAATAACAAAGTGGTCATTTTGTTGCCCCTGTCTTGGTAATTGCACAAAGGTCTGGACCACCCTAACAAAAGCGAACAGGAAACCTTTGTCTCCCGGAAGCTGACCCCGGTCTTGTGTGAAGCTCACACTTGCAGCTTTCGCATGCTCTCCCGATGGCTCAGTCCCGCACACCAGGCCGCCCGCAGGAATGTGGAGGCAGACATGAAACTCTACCACACAATGAAAGGAACATTGCTCTGCCCTTTCCACATCAGTCTTTCCTGGTGAATGGCTCTCTGGCCTTCTGATTCTGCCGTATGGAACAATCAGTCCCTTCAGTGAACTTGCCAGCAGCAATCAGTTATTTCTCCTAGCCATAAATTTTAACCATTCTTTTTTGAGGGGGAAGAAATTAAAGAAACAAAGGGAGGTGGCTATAAAGAACAGAACTGTCAGAATAGCAAATGTTTGAGTCATTTGTTGGGTCTTTGGATTAGGGTTGACTGGTTTTAGCACTAATTTGGGGTTGGAGTATTTCTTGGGACAAAGAGGCCCTATTTTAATCTCTAGTGAAGATTGTGATTTTAAGTGTGGAAAAGTTTCTAAGAGAGATTTTATTAAATTTTATTTGATTTTTCTTCTTTTTGGAGAATTCTGGTATCTCTTGGCTATCTCCTGTTTTCTGAAACAAATCAAATTTTGGATAACACCCACTGATGTTGGCCCATTAAAGGAATTGCCTGAGAAACCACCTGGTCCAGATAAATGGTAACGATCACTCTGAGCATTTAATCCCAGGTCTCATTTGAAAAAGAGGAGAAAATTCCCTAAATTACTAATGCTTTTAGGTCTAGCGGCAGCTTTTTCCTTGTCCTCACAGCACCTGGTATAACCTGCTTGCTTTCAATTCTCCCGAGAGCCTGTGGATTTGAAATGAAAGAGAAACCGGGCTAAGTCCACAGGGCAAGGCAATCTGCTTCCACGTCAAAAACACCAAACATTTCAGAACATGTGCTCCCTAAGCCTCGGTTAGGGTCAGTTTCATGTATTTGCTCTGGAACCACGATTTTTGTACACCAAGCATAAGGCCTTGGAGAATTACAGTGCAAGCTGTTTTCCCAAAGCAAACAGCTGGTCCACCAAGCTCAGCAAGCCGGTCCCGACATGGGGGCCAGAACCTGCTCTGGGGCAGATGGGCTGTAAGCAGGAGGAGCCCTGCCTTGGGCCTGACTCCCAGGATGTCGGAACATTTCCTCTTTCCAGAGATACAATTGGATGACTTCTGAGAGCTTTTGAAGAGGCACATGTTTTCTTACTTTCCCCTCGATAAGAAACATTTAAAAAGGGTCCAGTTATTACAATCGAAAGGGAAGGGTTGGTGGCCATCAGAGGAAGCTGCAGATAAAGTCTGAGCTGTTACGAAGGCACTTTATCTTCATTTTTTCTTTTTTAAAAACTCATTTTATTTTAACCGCCCCCCCCCCCCCTTTTCTGGCTGGTAGGGTGGAGGCTTTGGGCAGGAGCTGGAATTCGTAAGGAAAACAAGAGGCAGAGCATGGGGCCACTTTCCTGCCTGGAATCGCCTGGTTGCGTTTGCTTGTGAGAAGCGCCCAGCTGGTTCCTTAGTGCAGGGTGAGTTCACCACCATTCCTCCGGAGAGGCTTTGGACTCCGGGGGAGGTGCATGGGGGCCTGAGGTGGCTCGTTGACTCACACCTTCCCTAAATGCTTGTTAAGGACCTACTTGGTGTTGGGGGCTAAGGTAACTGTCAGTGAAGTTGGACATAATCTCAGCAGGAGAGCAAAGATATCTCCTTTATTAGCTGACCTCAAACCTTTATAATTCCAATGGGGCCGAGGTCTGCACTAGTGGAGTGCGAGCTGGCTTGGGCAAAGGTCCAGGCTGGGGTGGGGGGCCTGGGATAGAGCCAGCCATCAGCCCCATTGCAGGGTGATGGTTGGGTGCCCAAGGCCTAAAGCCTTGGCCAGAGGCTTTAGGCCTTGGGCAGGCTGGGTGACTGGTCAGTAGGACATCCCCTGAGGGCTCCCAGTATGTGTGAGGGGGCAGGTTGGGCTGAAGGCTCACTCACTCCCAGTGCACAGATTTCGTGCACCAGGCCCCTAGTATAAATATAATATTCTATCCTATTTACAAATCTTACTTTGAATCAGGGGACCCAGCACGCCTGGGAGAGCACAAGACCACAGCTGGAGAGGTGAGCTGTTGCTATGGCTCTGCTCATAACCAGCTGTGCTTCCTGACCATGTGCACTCCTTTCCTCCTCTGGACCTCAGTTTCCCCACAGGTACAATGAAGGGGAAAGGCTTTTAACTGCCTCTCAGCTTTATGATTCTACAGTTTGTTAATGGTTTAAAAGAAGATATCCAGAAAAAATGTGGTGGGTGGGCTGAAGTGCTTGACATGTGGTCTAATGTGAAAGAGAGAAAGGCAGAAAGAAGAGTCTTATATTAAACTAGAGGCCTGGTGCACGAAATTCATGCATGGGGAGTGGGGGGTGGGGATGTCCCTTAGCCCAGCCTGCACCCTCTCCAATCTGGGATGCCTCGAGGGATGTCTGACTGACTGTTTTGGCCCAATCCCAGGGATCGGGCCTAAACGGGCAGTCAGACATCCTTCTCACAATCCAGGACTGCTGGCTCCAAACTGCTCACCTGTCTGCCTCTCTTATTGCCCCTAATTGCTTCTGCCTGCCAGCCTGATCACCCCCTAACCACTACCCTGCCAGCCTAATTGATGTCTAACTGCTTCCTTGCCAGCCTGTTTGCCCCCAACTTCCCTCCTCTGCCGACCTGGTCACCCACAACTGTCCTCCCTTGCAGGGCCTGGAACCCCTGCTGGCCTTCTTGTGGTGGGCATCTTGTGTCCACATGAGCGCAGGATCTTTGACCACATGGGGGCAACCCTCTTGTGTGTTGGAGTGATGGTCAATCTGCAGATTACTCTTTTATTAGATAGAATAGAGGCCTGGTGCATGGGTGGGGGCCAGGTGGTTTGCCCTGAAGAGTGTCCCAGATCAGGGGGTTCCCTTGGGGTGAGGGGCGGCCTGGGCAAGGGGCCTGTGGAGGTTTGCAGGCTGGCCACGCCCCCCAGTGACCCAAGTGGAGGCCCTGGTATCTGGGATTAATCTATGCCTACAACTGAAACTTTGTAGCCTGGAGTGGAGCCAAGCCTTCTGCTCACTCAGGGGTGTCAGACATTTCTGTTTGAAACTTTGTAGCCTAGAGTGGAGACCTAGGCCAGCAATGGCAGGCAGAAAGCTTGGCTTCCTCCATTGCAAGGGAAACCCAAGCCTCTGTTCTCTCCAGCTCAGTGACTGCTGCCCTTTCTGTATCTTTTATAATTGAAATTTTGTAGCATTGAGTGGAGGCCTAGCCCAGCAAGGGCAGGCAGAAAGCTTAGCTTCCTCTGTTGTCGGGGAAACCCAAGTCTTCCACCTGCTCTCAGTGGCAGCAGCCATCATGGTTGGGGTTTATTTGCATAATATGCTCCTGATTGGTTTGTGGGTGTGGCTGGTGGGCATGGTGAAGGTATGGTCAAATTTGCATATTACTCTTTTATTAGATAGGATGTGGTTTAAGGCTGTCCTTGGCACTATCCCCAGATGACTGGGGACAGTGGAGGGCAGGAAACAGCACAGCATATGGAGCCTACCACTGTGTAGCCCAAGATAAGTTCCTTACCTTTTCTAGC
The DNA here is from genome assembly GCA_027563665.1 of Antrozous pallidus. NCBI lineage: Eukaryota > Metazoa > Chordata > Mammalia > Chiroptera > Vespertilionidae > Antrozous > Antrozous pallidus. Next base: position 7,415,666 of record CM050524.1, on the reverse strand, counting down.
CCTCAGAGTCCTCATTAATAATGGGTTTAAGCTTCGTCTCTCCATCTAGCATTGCAGTGAGGAGCAGGGCGGACTCCCTGTCCAGCACAGAGTGCCCGGACACACTCATTGTGTTTTGGGATCTATGTGGGGTGGCCTGGAGACCCCTGAGGAGTCTGTCATGGGGGGTCTGCAAGGTCAAAACTGTTTCCATGATAATTCTAAGACAGTGGCCGGCAAACCGCGGCTCATGAGCCACATGCGGCTCGTGAGCCATGGTTTGCCGCTCTGTAGACTAACGAGTTTGCCGACCACTGGACTAGACTAAATGTTGTTGTGTAGTTGAAAGCTGTGAGTATTAGGCAATTGTGGCATATTGTGTGCAAAGAGGTAAAGGGCAGTATATGGCAGTGGTCAGCAAACTCATTAGTCAACAGAGCGGCAAACCGCGGCTCTCAAGCCTCATGTGGTCCATGAGCTGCGGTTTGCTGACCACTGCTCTAAGCTATTACTTACTCTTTCACTCTTATTCTCTCATGAGCACCCAGGGAGTTTTCCAGAGGCTACATGACATGTGACACTGTCACAGACTGACGCAGCAGCAGCGATGAGAATCCAGCTGCCTGGGATTAAGCCCGCCATTAAAAATTTTTGCATCAGTGTAAAATAATGCTAGTCTTCTCTCTCATTTTTGTCTGTTTTAGAAAATATATTTATTTTTCATAAAATATGCATGTTTTTGTTAACATGGAAGGAGTTTATTGCTCTTTGAAGTACATGAATGGTTGATTACTTGACACATTCTCAGTCTGAATTTAAAGTATGGCAAATACCAGAGGCTCTAACTCACATTTCTAAAACGATGTGGCGTCGATGATTTTTAAGTGTGATTTTAAAATGTAGAAAAAAGATCAGTTCTTGCATTAGTTCCCTATTGCTACACAAGCGCCATTGCAAAACAGCACAACCTTACAGCGCCTTAAAAATGTTCTCTTCATGTTCTGGAGACCCAACGTCTAAAGCAGGTCCCCAGCTGTGCTGCCTCCGGCGCCTCTGGCGGGGGCTGGGGGTGGGGAGGTGGAGGGAAGAAGGTGGGGGTGTGGGCGGCTGCTTCCTATCCTGTCAGCAGCTGAGGCTGCCTGCCTCTCAGCCGGGCCTCTCCCTCTGTCCTCCAAAGCATCAGCGGAGCCTTTTGGAACTTCCCTGCCTTTGTGGCCACGTTGTCCTTTGACTCTCAGATCTCTCGCCTCCCTCTTACAAGGATCCTTTAGTCACACGGGTCCGCCTGGGTAACTCAGGAAACAGGCTCCCCACCAGGTCCTTAGTTTAATCACAACTGGAAAGTCCCTTTTGCCATAGGAGATAATCCACTCACAGTTTCTGGGGAACAGGAAATGGATATCTTCGGGCCGCTCGTTAGCCTACAATTCTATTTTGAGTATTTCACAAATTGGATCCTTAGCCTATAAAAAAGATAAAACAATGAAAATTCCTTACAGTATATATCAAATTGAATGCAGATACATACATTTTTCATTTAAAAATATTGTTATTGATTTCAGAGAGGAAGGCAGAGGGAGAGAGATATAGAAGCATCAATAATGAGAGAGAATTATTGATCGGCTGCCTCCGGCATACCCCACACTGAAGACTGAGTCTGCAAACCAGGCATGCGCCCTGACCAGGAATTGAACAGTGATCTCCTGGTTCCTAGGTTGATGTTCAAGCACTGAGCCATGCCAGCTGGGCCAGACACATATTATTTTATTAACTTTGTGAACAACTGTTCTTAAGGATCTATGTCCGTCTCTGCCCAACTTTCAGTTGTTAGCGTAAGAGCCTCCTCTTGGTGTCTTCTCTACTTCTCCCGGGTCAGTTTTCTTTCCTGGGCACCCACCCAGCGCCTGGCACAGGATAGGAACTCCATAAATGCTAGCTGACATTGTTTTAATTACCTTTCCATGCTTTTTTCTTCTACTAGCCCCTAAACCACCATTCTCAAAATCAGGTTTCACAAAACACATCTTCCGTGAGATTATACCACACAACACAGTTACATGGTCAAAACATTTCAGGAAACACTACATACATTACCCTCCTTTGTTGGACACTCATGGTGCACAATAGCTTATTAGAGGCTCTGAGAAGTACTGAGGTGTCAAGGGACGGGGGGTGATGTGGGGTTAATTTAACACAAATTTTCAAGTTTATTTGCCCAAGGACTCTCCCTTGCCTATAAAATCGGGTAACATCCCACTGTTAGAAACACTGCTCTAAACTCTTTGGGGGTAAGAACCACATTGTGTTCTTCCTTATGTCTTTTTGGCTGGCCTGTTCCTGGGATATTGAAGGTATTTGATAAATATATGTTGAAGAACTACATTGAAGAAGAGGAAACAAAATTGCTAAGATTCCCCCCTCACACAAGTTGCTAAAAAGGAATAAGGTAGATGCTTAAATAATTATTTACATAGTAGCAGATAAATGAAAAAGTGACCCAACCCAGGATTATTAACAAGAAGGAGAAAATCAAATCCAAATGCTGAAAACCCACCTAAATGTTAACTAGAACTGAAGTAGGTAATTCAAGCAGCCCTTTGCCCCTGGTGGACTGCCCTCTCTCAAAAAGGGAACAAGAAAATTCAATCTGTATCGCACAGAGCAGAATAGAAGGAAATACATGTCTTCAGATAAAGAATGAAAATTGTTATAGAAAAGATTAAGTTAGGATTAAAACTCCAAGTCAGGTCTCTATTGTGCCCCAGGGGCGGCTGAGAACCCAGTGCTCACATCCAATTATGCCTGTGCACCTGTAGCGATCAGTTTGAGGGCGTGAACCTGTAGCCGTTGCCAAAGGCTGGGCATGATTTTTCCAATCCTGGCCACCATCATTTATCAGGGAGAAAGGTTCTCTTGACACGAGAAGCATCAGTGGCCCCGCTCTGAGATGGAACCGAAGGCCAGGGCAATCGCTGGTTGAACCCGCCATCTCAACAGCTGCCTCCCGCCATTCGGGGTCCCTTTGCTGGGTGACTCTGAGAGCTGAGGTCACGAGGTCTTTACCACATGCTCTGCTAAACTCACTGGGAGGGGAGTGAACAAAACTAGTTCAAACAAGAAGAGAAAGAAGTTGGCATGGCTCACTGGAAGGGGCAGAGGATTTGAGGGCCACCAAAAAAGATCTGGTTTTTAATCATGGCAGCCAGCCCCAACCATGTTCCAATTATTTAACCTTCAGTTGATAAGTGTGAATATAACTTCTGTGTAGGGTTCAGTCCTGAAAATAAGTTCTATAAAGAACATATGGTAGGCATTCAATAAATACCAGTAGGATAGCATTTTAATGTTTAATAATGTTTAGTAACCCTATCTAATAAACAAGTAATATGTAAATTGACTGTGCCTCTGCTACACCCACAGCCACGCCCGCCAGCCACAACCACCAGCCAATCAGGAGTGAATATGCAAATAAGCCCAACCAAGATGGCTGCAGGCCACAGAGTGCAGGAGGAAGGTTTGGGTTTCCCTGGCAATGAAGAAAGCCAAGCTTTCCACCTGCCCTGGCTAGCACAGGCCTCTGCTTAAGGCTACAAAGTTTCAATTACAGAAGGTAAATAAATCCAACAGAAATGGCTGCCACTGCGGAGTGAGTAGAAGGCTTGGTTCTGCTCCAGGCTACAAAGTTTCAATTGTGGAAGATAAATAAATTCCAGATACCAGGGCCTCTTCTTGGGTCATCAGGGGGTGTGGCCAGCCTGCAAACCACCACAGGCCCCTTACCCAGGCCACTCCCATGCCCCAAGGGAATGCTCACTCTGATCCGGGACACCCTTCAGGGCAAAGCAGATGGCCCTCACCCATGCACCAGACCTCTATCCTATCTAATAAAAGAATAATATGCAAATTGACCATCACTCCAACACACAAGATGGCTGCCCACATGTGGTCAAAGATCCTGTCTCCATGTGGACACAAAATGGCCACCAGAAGATGGCCAGCAGGGGAGGGTGGTTGGGAGGGACCAGGCCTGCAGGGAAGGTCAGTTGTGGGGGACCGAGGCCTGCAGGGGAGGACAGTTAGGGGCAAACAGACTGTCAGGGAAGCAATTAGGTATCAATCAGGCTGGCAGGAGAGTGGTTAGGGAGTGATCAGGTTGGCAGGTAGAAGCAGTTAGGGGCAATCAGGAAGGCAGGCAGGTGTGCAGTTGGGAGCCAGCAGTCCAGGATTGTGAGAAGGATGGATGAGGGTATAGGCTGGGCTGAGGGACACTCTCCCCCTCCCTCACCCCATGCACAAATTTTGTGCACCGGGCCTTTAGTTTATATATAATAATATGTTATCCTATTAAATAAAAGAGTAATATGCAAATTGACCATACCTGAGATCAAGCCATGCCCACAGCCATGCCCACCAGCCAATCAGGAGCAAATTATGCAAATAAACCCTAACCAAGATGGCTGCCACCACTGAAAGCAGGAGGGAGGCTTGGGTTTCCCTGGCAATGGAGGAAGCCAAACTTTCCTCTTGCTGTTGCCCGCCTAGGCCTCCACTCAATGCTACAAAGTTTCAATTATAGAAGATACATAATCCCAACAGAAATGACAGTAGCCACTGAATTGCTGGAGAGAGAAGAAACCATGGTTGCCATGGAGGAAACCAAACTTCTATAGCCCTAGCCTAGGCCTCCACTCTAGGCTACAAAGTTTCAAACAGAAATGGCTGTTGCCACAGAGTGAGCAGAAGGCTTGGCTCTGCTCCAGGCTTCAAAGTTTCAATTGTAGAACATAAATTAATCCCAGATCCCAGGGCCTCTGCTTGGGTCCCTGGGGGGCATGGCCAGACTGCAAACCACTATAAGTCCCTCGCCCAGGCCACCTCACACTCCAAGGGAACCCCCACCCTGATCTAGGACACCCTTCAGGGCAAATCAGCCAGTCCCCACTCATGCACCAGGCCTCTATCCTATCTAATAGAGTAATATGCAAATTGGCCATCACTCCAACACACAAGATGGCTGCCCCCATGTGGTCAAAGATCCTGCCCTCATATGGGCACAAGATGCCCACCACAAGATGGTCAGCAGGGGAGGGCCGTTGGGAGGAACCAGGCCTGCAAGGGAGGGCAGTTGGGGGCAATCAAGCCTGCAGGGGAGGGCAGTTAGGGGTGATCAGGCCGGCAGAGGAGGGAAGTTGGGAGCAAACAGGCTGGCAGGGGAGCAGTTAGACATCATTTAGGCTGGCAGGGTAGTGGTTAGGGGGTGATCAGGGAGGCAGGCAGAAGCAGTTAGGGGCAATCAGGGAGGCAGGCAGGTGAGCAGTTTGGAGCTAGCAGTCCTGGATTGTGAGAAGGATGTCTGACTGCAGTCAGACATCTTTGGAGGGGTCTCAGATTGGAGAAGGTGCAGGCTGGGTTAAGGAACATCCCTCCCTGCTCCTCACCCCATGCACAAATTTTGTGCACTGGGCCTTTAGTATTTTATATTAATGTAATAAAAAATAACATAGTAAAATAAAAAATGATAAATTTACTATAAGTAAATACAAAATAATTGATAAAAAATGACACAAAAATAGCTGTGAGTTACTACTCTTTGCTACCCTCTCCCAGGCATTCTTTTCACCCAATAACCATGGTCCTCATTGGGGAAGCTGTCCGTTCTGAGCTCACTGTGTCAGAGAGCAGATGTACTAGCAGAGAAGCAGAGAAGAAGAATGATTTTCTGAATTTTGTGTTTCAAAGACAAAGGAATGAAAGGAGGACTACAGCATAGACTTGTGTCACCCATTTGGTGCCCACAAGGCCTCCACGCCCGGAACCACTCCTCTCAGAGAAGCCCAGTGGGCCCCGGGGCACCCACAGCACCTGCTGTGGACGGGTATCAGCAGGCGCAGTGGAGCTCCTGTCAGGGCCTCACACAGCACAGTGCTCATCCTCAGAGTTCAGCAGCCCCGGGGGAGGGGAGGCCACCAATGGACAGGAAATAAGTTTCCTCTGTCTTTCTTGAGAGGGGACATGAAATGGTAAATAAAGCAAGGCATTGAAAAGTGAAATTATATTCCTGAATATCTGAATCATGGATTGAGGTTCACTCATTGTTTTAGTGATTACTAAGGTACAGCAAGTTTATATACAGTTGGGGCCAAAGTGTATGTAAGGGGGAAAAGGGACATTTGGTGACAAATATATATGACTTCCTTATGAAGTAACAAAAAGAATTATATGGTGTTGGTCCAGTACCAGCCTTTTGTAATGCTGGTGAAAAGCACTTACACATCCCAGTGGCCACAGGTTGTGGTGACCAGGGGGATGCTGAATGCCTTGTGGCAAATCTGGGATGGTGGACTCCCACCGTGAACATTTTGCTCACAGAGTGCCACCACCTGTAAAAAGAAAGCTGTTACTGACAGTATTCATGTGGTGAGGGATTCGGGTTTCTCAAGAATTTTACAAACATTTATATTTGTTGAACTTAAGAGGAAAACAGTCTGGGCCAGAGGAAGCTGCCAATATCTCGAGGGGCTTTTAATTCTTCATGTGTGTCACTTAAGAATCCATGCAGCAGGTTTTTGTTTTTTATTTTGGTTTGTTTTTGTTTGACCAATTCATCACATCAATGCCAGTTTATATTTTATCCTTCCCTAATTTATGAAGTATCAAATGAAAACTTTAAAATCCCAAATTCAAATTGTAATTTAAAAATAAAATAAAATCAACCCTAAAATTTGAAATAGAACAAGGTCAAGCCCCAAGATTGTATAAAAAATAATCACTATTTTTCCAAATATTTATCAGAGCCAAATGTACTAGTGAGCTCTTCCTCCCACAGTTTTCCCCTCAAACCTCCTGCTCCTTTCACTAGTCTCCCCTTAATTTGAGTTGAACCTCTCTGTGCAGTCTTCCCTCTGAGGCCCTTAAACATTTTCTGCTCCATTGATCTGGTCCCTTTGGGTAATTCACCCATTTAATTCCAGGCATGTTTCCTGTGTACCTGCCATGTGCCTCGTGCGGTGCTAGGCACCAGGACTCAGTGGTGAACCAAACAGGTCCTGCTCCTGCCTTCATGAAGTGAACAACAGCAAACTGATCAGCAGACTAACAGAAGCAACCTCAGCCCTATATTTTGAACCTGGCTTCTTTCCGGTGGCTTTTGTGCAACTTAACATTTGTAGCTAGTTATAGCAGCAATGAATAATGTCTACTACCCATCAAGGCAGGGCTTTAAAATAGACTCATTATTTTTTCCTCCCAATAACACAATTTCCCCCATTTTACAGAGGAGGAAACTGACCATAGGCTGCACAGCAGACCAGAATTGGTCCTAGCATCTGTCTTATTGCCCTGCCCCTTGCCTGAAACCATTGATGGGTTGCATGTGTAGGACATTTTATTTCTTCTGGTTTTAGAAACCCCCATCCCTCAGTGGTAATCTTCCCTCCTACCCCGACATCCCTGGATCTTGATGTCACTTTGGAAGGGAACTGAAAACGAATGCCTGCTGAGGACTCATGCTGTTCCCTAATGAAGAGTGTTGGCTCTGTCACTGAAAGCCTCTGAGCGTGAAAGGTCTGCAGCCTGACACAGGGCTTCCAGGTGCTATAGCAAAGGTTGATCGTGTTCCTACAGGTGAATGTGCCCTCACTGCCGACTGACAAAATTCCCGTTTTGTAGCTGAGACCATGAGTGTCCCAAAGAAAAACTGCACCCGCCAGTCTCCCTCATAGCTAAGGTGACCATGGCATTGAGTTTTGGCTAATGGTATACAAAGAGAGTGGTCCATGCAACTTCCAGGAAGTGTCTTTCATGAAAGGTGTTATGATCTTTATGTCTGCTCCTATTGGCTGGAACTCAGAAGCTCAAGCAGTCAGTTTGGATCATGAGGTTAAAGTTGTGTTGACGACGATGGAGCAGGCAGCTGGGAGAAGCCTGTGTCTGGTGATCAGGGAGCACCCACCAGCCTTGAGCATTTTACCTTTGGACTTCCTTTATGTGAGAGAGAATTCAACTTCCATCTGGGCTTCTGTAGCTGTGATTGTTTTTTTTTTTAATTTTTATTATTTATTTATTTATTTTGTGTATGTGTGTATTTCAAAGAAAAGAATGAAAGGAAAGCTATGGCATAGACTTGTGCCACAAGGCCTGTTTCATTAGGATTAGTTTAAACTAATCCTAACCAAACAGGCACCATGACAAGTTGGTGGGGAAATAAAAATAAGGACCAGTGACTTCCCTGGTACCCCTGAGTCAAATGGTTACTGATTCTCCCTACTTTGTCCATAAACTGTGCTTAAGTCAGAATGAACTTGACAAGGAAGAGTTTGTCAATGATCAGAATGCATTTTGACAACCATATGTCAAATGGCCAAACCCCTGCTCCTGGGAGATCCTGGGAGAGTGGCCATCATCTAGTCTGGCCTCTGCACAGCTTCCTCCCAGAAAGCAGGCCTGTTTGTGACCACAGCCATCAGCTGTTCCTCAGCTCCTGGAGTCACTTCCTCTGAGGAGCTACGCTTACCTTCGTTACCTCATACTCAAGATGACTTTGTTCAAAGGAGCCCAGAGGGCAGAGAGCAAAGAACAACAAGGTCAAATATGCAACTTGGAAATATTGGTACAGGATGGATTGAAAAAAAATATGTCAAATTAGGAGTAAGGAGAAAAATGAGGAAGGCATCAAAATAATCGAGAAGGCCACTGACAAGAGCTGGAATGAAGGCCCTGCCATAATACTGTAAAGGAAGCAATAGCTTAGTTATAATTATTGTGGGCATAAGCTTTCATAGGATAATTCACGGAGGGAAGAAGGGATGCTTACAAATGAAGCCATTTCAAGAGGGTCGAAGAACGAGAGCTGGAGGTGTACCCAAAAGGAGGAGGAAGAGGAAGGGTGAGTGCATCACAGAACAGCCTGTGTTTTTAAAGAGGGGGTGGAAAACAGAGTAAAGGTCACCAAAGGAGTCAAGAAGGACAAGGAGAAAATGTATCTATTGGCTTGGCAACATGGTGCTCCTTGGAAACTACCCTGGGCAGATCTGGTGGGCACAGACCAGACTAAAGCTGCCTAAGAACCAAGCCTCTGCTTCAGTGGAAGGCAGGGGGCAGAGGGTTGTTTCTATGGGAATGCAGAAACTGCTGGACACAGAATCAGATGAAGGCAATTTTTAGAAAAATATATTTTATTGATTTTTTACAGAGAGAAAGGGAAAAGGATAGAAAGTCAGAAACATCGATGAGAGAGAAACACCGATCAGCTGCCTCTTGCACATCTCCTACTGGGGATGTGCCCACAACCACGGTACATGCCCTTGACCGGAATCGAACCCAGGCCAAATCGAAATCAGTCCACAGGCCAAAGCTCTATCCACTTGCCAAACCAGTTTCGGCAAGATGAAGGCAATTTTTATAAGAAGCTTAGTTTGATAACATAGAGCACTTCCAATTCATATTTACATTGTCTTTGGCTCATCGGAAGTGATATGAACAGAAAAAACATCAACATTATACCTGCCAACTGTTTTGGACATCTTCACTGCTACCCAATTAATTGGGCCAAAAGCGTCTGAGAAATTATGTACCCGGGTGTAATAGCAATATACCAAATGTTTATTATCCACACCAAGAGATAGTAATGGAAAATCCTCCTAATTAGGTGCTGTTTATATTTCCATTATTATGGCTAATTACCTGTTTTGTTCGATAATATGTTTTATTAATGATCAGTGCTCTTGTTTCTCAGAACACTTTGAACATCTTACAATGTTTTCTCTACCTGCCCAGTATCCTTACAGCCAACAAGTTGTCTGGATTAGAAAAAGCAATAAATAAATGGAACATCACATGCAAATTGTTCTTTCACTGAGAAACATGGGCATAAGCTGGTATATCAGAAAGAATGAAATTATAATTTTATATTTTTTTCACCCCCTACATTGGCAGATTTCTTGAAAGAATGTGGGAATTTTATTCTAGTTAGAAGACAAAATCGATGTCACCATAGAATGCATCTGTAAAATGACTGTGATTTCCTCCCTTAAAACTCTTCCTTTGTGGACCCTCAGACAACAGGATGCCCATAAAATTGTATTTCTCAGAAAAAAGGTAGACTTTTGGTTTTTATCATAGTAAGTTCCAGGTGTTTGAAGGAGTGATTCGTGGCTTGTAGGATGATTAGGGCCACATCTGCATTTTTTAAAATATATTTTTATTTTTGCAGTATAACTTAGATTTAATAATAGTACATATGTTTTCCTTTTTCCCCTCATTGTCCTCTCCCCAGCCTCCCCTACCCCCCAGCACATGTCCCCACCTGCCCCCCTCACTCCCCCCACCCCCCGCCCCAGTGTCTTGCATCCATTGGTTATGCTCACATGCATGCATACAAGTCCTTCGGTTGATCTCCCACAACACCCACCCACCACCCTCTCCAGCCTTCCCCCTGTAGCTTGACAGGCTGTTCAATGCCTCTCTGCCTCTATATCAATCACTCTCCCCTGTTTCTTTTCTTCAAAAATATCTTGCATCTGCATACTAGAAATAAATGTATAAGAACAAAAAATGTTTGAGTCACAGTTTCAATTTCCAACTGTTCTGAGTCCCAGTTTAAATGTCAAATAGTTCTTTATGTGTACATGTCAGCAATGGTATCCAGGTGGTGGACACATGGTGGCAATGCAAGTTCCATCCTCTCTGGTTTGGTCCTGGGCTGCCTGCAGCAACACACAGCTGCCGACTGCTAGCATAGCAAGGTGTCATCAGTGTCCCCCATCTCTGGACCATCCTCATGGGTGGATCAGACCAGTCAGTTCCTCAATGTCGCAGGAGCCCACATGGTCTTGGAGTTGTTCTCTGAAAACACACAAACACATTCTCACCCAAAAGTCAGCAAAGGGATCCTCTCTGCAAATTAGACTTGGGATTCTTTTTATTATTGCCCAAATGATTTTCCTTTGGCTTATTTTGACACCATTTGTGTTTTTCATGGGTGTCCTGCTGTTGGCATTACAAATGGAAGTTACTTTTCTGGAGTAAGAATTTTCTAGATGTATTTTACTTACAGGATATTTTTCCTTACATGATATTACCCCACTATCCCCCCTCCCTTTTTTGATTAATTGGGGCTTTTAGAAATTTTATATTGCAGTCTTGGTAATTTTAAATTTTAATTTTTGCACACAAATATGACTGCTTTAGGTTCTTTGGATGTTAGGCAATTTTACAGTGAGATGAACTACTAGTAGATATTTTAGTTAATGTTTTAGGAACAGCTTTTTGTCCAGTACACTTAAATTTTTCTTGAGTATTCACTTATTTCACTTGGCCAATTTAAATTAACCTGAAAACTTAATTACTATTTTACTGTCAATTTTAATACTCAAGCTAAAATCTTAGTTTACCCTGTAATATTAGTGGAAATGATTATTTGCATTCTTGAGTAGGTCCTGAGTATTCCTGGTACTAGACTGAATTTAGATATAGAGCAGCTGTTGCTGGCCGAGTCTCATTCTGCAACCTGGGTCCCGATCTGAGCTGTGCGTGGGAGGCGAAGCATCCATGGGGGCAGGAGACCTACCTAGAAGGGGTGAGAGTTCAGGCCCCTGCAAGGTTTGTGGATGAGGGTCTGTGCCCCACCTCTGTTGACCTTTTAGTTCTCCCCTGTTGGCCCCTCTGCGACTGTGCCTGTCTTAGGTTGTTCCTTCCCTCAGGAATCTTACCCATCTTTGGCTAACCAGCCATCCTCTGGGGCCAAGCAGGGTGATGTGAGGTTCAGTTCTGTCTCCTTTGTAGTCTATGCCCCCGTGGCCTCCATGCCCAGCATCTGCCTTGGGGTCCCCTCGCCTGCTGGTGGGGTCTTGGTACTGCCTTGGGGTCCCCTCGCCTGCTGGTGGGGTCCTGGTACTGCCTTGGGGTCCCCTTGCCTGCTGGTGGGGGCCCTGGTATCTCAGGGAACCCAGGTTTATTCTCCAGAGAGGGCACATCTACATTTGATGAATGGGAGAGGCTGAAATCCAGATAGATCACTGGGACTGTCACAGAACAGCCGAGTGTGGGAATGACAATGTTTTGAATGGAATTCCCATCACCTGCTTCTTCCCACAGACTGTCCTATGCTGGAAAGGCAGAGGGTGATGGTTGCTTTTATAGATCAACTTGAATGGGACTAAAGGACGTCTGGATTGCTGGAAAAATATTACTTCTGGGTGTACCTGTGAGGGTGTGTTAGTGCTTGAATCTGTAGATGGAGTAAAGCTCTCCCTCATCGATGCAGCGGGCATCATCCAATCTGCTGAGGGTCTGGAGAGAACAAAAAGGCAGAGGAAGGAGGAACTTGCTCTCCTTGCTTGAGCTGGGATATCCATCTGCTGCCCTTGGGCATTGGCACTCCTGGGGCTCAGCCTTTGGACTCAGACAGGAATTTACACCATTGGCTTCCCTGGTTCTAGTCTTTGAACTTGGGTGGGCTTATACCACCACTTTCCTGGGTTCTAGCTTGCAGATGGCAGAGCAGGGGACTTCTCAGTCTCCACAATTGCGTGAGCCAAATTCTATAATGAATCTCCTTTTATATCTATCTACATATGTCCTACTGGTTCTGTTTCTCTGGAGAACCCTAACACCACAGAGTAGCTCAGATTCTGGGGTCATGCAGGCCTTACTGGAAGCATGGATCCACTCTATATACCTCATTTGCCTCATCTGGAAAATGGGATCACAGTAGTTACTACCACTATCCTGGAGTGGTTTTGATGGATAAATGGAAAAGTTACCAGTGCTTCAAACGTGGTGATTACCCAACAAATGTCAGCTGCTGTAACAACACAAACCTTGAGCTGACTGTGACCTTGCTGCCAATTCCAGAAAAAAAAGCATAGGATCCTTTAAACTGAAACATGATTGATCCACACAAAACTATGGTCTGTTTGCTCTTCAGACACTGGCTGCGGGTCAGGTTCAACTCAGACCCAGTCATAGCTGTATTCAAATGTCAAAACTATGTGGGTGAAAATGTACTCCCTTTTTGCTTGTTTTCTTTGTGTATCTGACTGGATATTAATCGGTTGGCTATGACCTTATGAGATCCTGTGTTTAACTGAGGCCAAACCTGTGGAGGCTCTAGAATAATGAGGAATTTTGTGCTTCCATCCCACTGTCTAATTTCCCTGAGGGAAATTAACCTCTCTGTGCCTCTGTTTCCCCATCTACAAAATTGGGAGTGGGGGAGAGAAAGATAAAAAAGGAATTACCTCTTGGGTTTAAGTACACAATGAGATGCTGCACATAAATCATTTAGCCAGAGAGCCCATCCTGAGCTCTCAGCCATTAGTTCTACATCCCCTGCCATTTCCACCATCTCATTGTGAAGCCTGGTTCTAATCTGGAGCAGGATATGCAAATCTTACAGATATTACAGATCTGTGAGGCTGATAACAGCACCGGGCAGGCTGGAAGTGGGCCCGGCTTCTCCTCTACTGCAGCCTATGCACCTGGTATCTTCACAGTGGCATGGGTTTTGCGGGGGTGGAAGGTTGAGGAAATAGGAGGGGAAGGGAGGGGAGCAAAGCCTGCGTCTGAGTTATTTGGGCCTGTGAGATTATGGGTTTGGATTTCTCACATAAGGCAGATTTAGGGGATTAGAGCATGAGGGAGATGTGGTCTCCTGACTGTAATTCCTTATTCTCTCTGTTCTCAGTATTTCCTTGGCTGGTGGTAAAAGTTTTCCTGTTGCCTGATCGCTATGTGTAAAGATCTCCATTTGATTCTGGGTGCTTGTTCTGAACATGATAAGGATGAGGAAAAGTTGTATCTGTAAAGCAACAGTTCCAACCTGTACTGTGCATGCAGATCTCAAGGTGAGCTTGTTACCACGCAGGTGGCTGGCTCTTCCCTCAACTCTCTGGACTCAGTCCAGCCCCACAATCTGCCCCAGCCCAGGTGATTCCACGTAGGAACATCCCTGAACTTCATTGTGAGAAACATGGTTTTAACCCAGCTTTAAAGCTTGTTTCTAACCTCAGAGTACACTGGCTCAGGTGTGTAGGAGCTGCGTTCAAGCCGTGTAAGACTATCCCTCAGCCAGGTCAGGACAGGAATTTCCGGGACAGGAATCAATATCAAGAAACACTTTTAGCCCTAACTGGTTTGGCTCAGTTGATAGAGCATAGGCCTGTGGACTGAAGGGTTCTGGGTTTGATTTTGGTCAAGAGCACATGCCCCAGTAGGAGGTGTGCAGGAGGCAGCCAATCAATGATTCTCTCTCATCATTGATGTTTCTAACTCTCTCTTCCTCTCTGAAATCAATAAAAATATATTTAAAAAGAAACACTTTTAAGGTCCATTTAAAAAATCACCAACTTTTTAACTGAATGAAGAAATAAAAAATTATAACATTTGAGAAAAAGGATACCATTTAAGTAAAAACTTTTAGAAAATCATTATTTTAAGATGTCAAACTTACTGATTTGAAGAAAACAAGGTATGCAGAGTCCACTGGCCAATTCATTGAAAATGTAATTCAGAACTGACTTCTATCATACAGACCAAACTCCTGAAAGATGGCGGTAGCCCAGTGGAACAGAGAGAGCACAGTCATTCCCATCAGAAGACTTTGGTTTGGATCCCAGCTCCATCAATCCAGCCATGGGACTTAAATGTCTTTAAGAAGTTGTTTCCCAGTGATAATACGAGTGTGGTAAACATTAGTGATAAAGTATATAACTTGCTTAACCCAGTATTGGTATTAGTCATGAGCAATTAGTCATTGCTATTGTCATTTATCTTCTCTTACCTTCAATCAGTAAGATGGTGAACATTATGGTATTATAACTTTGTTCTGAGGATTATTAAATTAGATATTGGTAGGCTATGCCTTAAGTACTTTTTTTTATGCCTTAAGTACTTATGATGTGGCAGGTATTTTTATAAGCACTTTGCATACATTAACTTTCAGAACTCTATAAGGTTCTCCCCATTTTACAGATGAGGAAACAGAGGCTCAGAGATACTAAGTACATTCCCCAAGATTATAGCGACAAGGGTAAAGCTGGACCATTGTATATGAAAAACTCAGCTCAGTACCTGGCACACAGGAACGTCCAAGTGGTTAGCACTCATTGTGTTGTGTAGAGAGTATTTTTCTTAAGGTACTTCCCTGGGGCTGAGGGTGGGGTCAGAGTTACGGCCACCATGTTAATACTGATGGAAATTCATTCACTCTTGGAAGATGGGTTCAGTCTTGTCCTGCCTGACAAAAAGAAATATCTCTGATGTACGAGCTGCAAGCAAGAGTGCACATATATTTAAATAGGGGTTTAATTCACCTCATATGATCCCCAAATTAATGATCTCTGTATACAAAGAAACTGAGTAATTGTCACACTTATAAGTTTTCCCTTTTAGTCCTGAGAGAATGATTATGCCACAAAAAAAGGAGTTCTTAAAATGGGCTAGGAAAACAAAACAAAAGACCAAATCTCTCTTGTAAGTTACATTTTGATGGGCAGCCGTTAAACACAATAAAAGCAGTGATATTTAAGTTGATCCCAGGGACAGATGTTTAACATATTTTATATAAGAATTGTAGACCCCGGTTAACTGCCAAACTGGCTGTTTCATGAAACACTGGACACATGGAAGCAAGGAGATGAACTCCTGAGGAGTCTGAGCTCCTCAGTGTGACCCTTACTAAAAAAAAATAATTAATTTGATCAAAGCCCTTCATTGATTTTTCAATTCTTTTGTTTCTGTACTTTGCTCATTCTGTCATGTGAACAAAAGTGTTTGGGAAGTAAAATTTCTCTTTCTCTGTCTCTGTGTAAGTGTGTGTTACACATGTGTGAATATTCCTGGTTTCAAAAGCATGCTTTGTTTTATTTTCTTTCTGTCATTCACTGTGGGAAATTGAGTGTGTTCTGCACATGGTTGGCTGTCTCCCCAGCATCTGCTCCCCTCTCTGCTTCCCAACAGGTCCTGATTCCCTTTTAGGGATCTGGGGTTCCAGGGGTGTTGATTGCAAACCCAGCTCCAGGTCTTGTCTCTACTCTGCAGGAAAGCCTCCCATGGCTCCCTTTCTTATTCAGAGTAAAACCCAATGTCTTCCCACTGGCCTGCAAGGCTTAATGCAGTCTGGCCCTGTTACCCTAATTTCATCTCCGACAACTTCCCATCCCCACTTTGCTCCTTTCCCCTGGCCCCTTTCCCTTCCGTAAATAAGCCAGGCATGAGCCTACCTCTAGGCCTCCTTAACGGATCTGTTAGGAAACATCTCATGGAGTAAAACAAGTGGAAGACCTTGACTGAGTTGAACAACTTTCCCCAAATCCCTCATTTTTTGAACAAATAAAAACAGTAATAAAATCAGATTAATTTTAAGTATTCACTGTTAAACGTCTCAAGAGGAGTTTGCACCAGCATTCTGCCCTGGTAAGAATTTCAGGGGATGTGTATGAAGTCTTTCTTCTTGTGTTCATAAAGAACAATGTGCAATTCAGTGTGGAGGGGAGGATTTCTGGAAAGCAACTGAGAGAGTTATTTACAGGGTGGGGTTTCAGTGGTGCTGCCTTCACATAGCATTGGCTATTCTGCTGATATTCATATAATAAAACTTAAAAATAAAAACATCTGGAAAGTGTGCCAACTTATGCCTGTTTTACCAGCCCAGCTTTCTGGCTTGCCTCAAGTAATTTTAATAAAGTATGTTAACTCAACCAGGGTCTTGAAAGAATTCATGTTCTATAATCTGGCCTTCTTCTCTGTATCAGGAGTTTTGGAAATAGGCCCATGAATTTAATGAAATACTTAAAATAATACTCCATGAGACTTAAATCTTGATAATTATGCGAGGAGTTGTAGTTCAGGTATATTATATGTTTCTAAAATGATGCATTTTGCCTAGAATTCTGATTGTTGCACTTTAAAGGAGCTATGGTTACCAGGATCAAATTTAATTAGAGTTTTCAAATCACAGATTACCCAAAATAAAATTCATGCAACTAGCAGTGGGGCGGGATGGTGCTACCAGTCTCTTGAGCTTGCCTTATAACGACTCTGTTTAATTTCCTGTTTTAAAGAAAGAACCTGAATGGAATTTCTTCTTGAGGGATTGTTTGGTTTAAACCTGATCCTCTCAAATGCTTTCCTAAATCCCTCCTTTGAGGATTTGGACTCTGGACTCACCTGAAGGTATCGTTTCAGTTCTTGGATGAGAGACACACTCTTCATCATTCCGAAGCAATCCGAGAAAGGCCTTCCCTGCAGCCGACGGCACCGGCCAGGGCACAAAGCCCACTTTGTTCTTCAGGAGGACAAGGTACGTGAACAGGGCATCCTCAGACTGCAATGGGAAGAGCCTCCACCTGGACACTAATGGAGTCAGAAGTATGCACGTTCGTAACCACAGTCACCACTGCCTTTATGCACTCAGTGTGCAGCGTATCTGGGTCTTGTTTCTTTCAATAACACAACAACCGCACTGCTGAGCAACTCCAACCTGAACTTTTCGCTGTTAACTCAGCTAGGAAAATTAGTAGTCAAACCGGAGAGTCTAAGGCCAAGGCCTCCATTCTCCTTTTTCCATTGGCAGTTAGTGGAGCCCAAAACCATCCACCCAACCTCCTCCCACTTTCCAGTGGAAAGATCATTAATGGAGTGATAACAATGAAGATCGGTGTTCAAGCAAATCCTTTTGGGATTCTTCATATATAGGCTTTATCATTTGGAACCACAATGCAGAGGATACATGCAAGTTGAGTTACTGGAAAGTTTTAGGGTAGACATACTGCTCACCCAAATAGGAATTTCTACATATTATCAAGTTAAGCACACAACTCTGACAAAATTCAGTGAGTCATTGTGAAGCTAAATCAAGAGTAATTTAAGGTTAACAATAACAAAACAAACACCAGAAGGAGGAATTGGATTACCGTCAAGTACGACAGCAGTGCAATGTGTTCTACTCCTATAGATCAGTGATTCCAGGATCCCATGATGCGTCCATGCACAGAAGGAGCATCACTGGGAAGCTCTGCCCTGGGAACAGCTTTCTTGTTAGAATCTGGAATTAAAAGTTACAAAACCTTCTAGTTCTAATGAATCAATATCAAGTTTTTTAGGAACACTTATTACGGTACTATCAAGTAGACCTCGATTATACACAAAAATCAATGACCATAGAATTACAAACCATTCACCCAGAAGCCCCCAAAGAAAAACACAGATTTAAAAAATTTAACTATTTATTTGGAGGTGATTGTAGATTCACATGCAGTGATCAAAAATAATACAGAGGTCCAGCTTACCCTTTACCCAGATTTTCCCAGTGGTAGTATCTTGCAAAACTATAAATATCACAGCCACATTATTAACACTGATACACTAAAGACAGACAATTTCCATCAAAACAGGAATTTCTTATGTTGTCCTTAGCCATATCCACTGTCTCCCAGACCATTTCTCCTTAATCCTGGGCAATCAGTACCCTGACCTTGATTTGTATAATTTCCTCATCTCCAGAATATTAGATCCATGAAATGGTACTGTATGTAACCTTTTTGGAAATGCCAATCGTTTTCCTGAGTGACTGTATCATTTTACACTCTCATCAGAAATGCGCGAGTGACTCCGTCTCCTCACATCGTCGCTGGCACTTAGTTCTGTCTCTCTTTTTAATTAGCTGTTCTAATGGGTGTGTAGTGATATCTTATTGTGGTTTTAATCTGCATTTCTCTAATGGCTGATGATGCTGAACATTTTGCATGTGCTTATTGTCATCAATATAACATCTTCAGGAAAATGTGTTTTGCTTATTTTCTAATTGGATTTTTTTAACTGTTGCATCTAAGAGTTCCTTTATAGTCTAGATACTAGTCGTTTGTTGCCTATGTGTTTTGCAAATATTCTTTTCTCACTCTGTGTTTGTCTTATCATTCTCATACAGGTATTTTGAAGAGCAAAAGTTTTAATTTTGATGAAGCCCTATTTATATTTTTTCTTTTATTAATCACACTTTTGGTGTCAAGTCTAAGCTAAGAATTCTTTTTTTTATTTGTTTATTTTTTTAATCTTTAATGTTCAGTTTATTAATTACATTGTTTCCCCTTTTTATCCCCCTATAGCTCCCCTCCACCCTGTACCTATCCCACCCTCCACCCTTCCCTCCCGCTCCCCACAGTCCTCTCCCATTGTTGCAAGATTTTTGTCCAGTCTCTTGCTGCACTTCCCACAACCCTTTTCTCCCTGAGAATTGTCAGTCCATTCCCTCTCTATGTCCATGTCTCTGTTATATTCACCAGTTTATCCTGTTCATCAGCCTATCAATTCACTTGATTTTTATGTTCATTTGTTGATAGATGTGTATTTGTTGTTCATAATTTATATTTTTACCTTTTTCTTCTTCCTCTTCTTAAAGAATATCCTTCAGCATTTCATATAATGTTGGTTTGATGGTGATGGACTCCTTTAGCTTTTTCTTATCTGCGAAGCACTTCATCTGACCTTCCATTCTGAATGATAGCTTTGCTGGATAGAGTAATCTTGGTTGTAGATTCTTGCTGTTCATCACTTTGAATATTTCTTGCCACTCCCGTCTGGCCTGCATCGTTTCTGTTGAGAAATCCGCTGATAATCGTATGGGTGCTCCCTTATAGGTAACCAACTGTTTCTCTCTTGCTGCTTTTATTATTCTCTCTTTGTCTTTTGCTCTTGGCATTTTAATTATGATGTGCCTCGGTGTGGTCCTCTTAGGGTTCCTATATATTGGGGTTCGGTGCGCTTATTGGACTCCTAAGTCAATTTCTTTCACCAGGTGTGGGAAGTTTTCAGTCACTATTTCTTCAAATAGGTTTTCATTGTCTTGGTCTCTCTCTTTTTCTGGCACCCCTATAATTCAGATGTTGGTATGCTTGAGGTTGTCCCAGAGGCCCCTTACACTATCTTCAATTTTTTGGGTTCTTTTAGATTCTTGCTTTTTCAGCCGAGTAGATTTTCCGTCTTTGTATTTCAAATCTTTAACTTGGTTCTTGGGGTGCTCCAGAGCACTTTTAGGTCTTTGTATACTATTTTTTATTTCAGTCAGTGTATGCTTAATTTCTGGTTGGTCCTTTTTCATATCCTTGAGAGTCTCCTTTATATCCTTGAGGGTCTCCTTCATTTCCTTGTAGGACTCATTCATTTCCACGTTGGTCTTGATCATTTCCTTGCAGGTCTCGTTTATATCCTTCAGGGTCTTGTTCATTTCCTTGTAGGACTCATTCGTTTCCACGATGGTCTTGATCATTTCCTTTGTGGTCTTGCTTATTTCCTTATAGGCCTCGACCTTTTGTTGGAGCCTCTTGAAAAACGCTATAATCGTGGTTTTGAATTCCATGTCCAGTCGTTTTTTTCCCTCCATTTCTTTCACATCTGATTTCTTTCCATGTTACTGCATGGTGGCTGCTTCCCTGAGTTGGTCAATTAGCTTTGTGTGGTAGACGTCCTACTAGGGACAGTGGCTCAGCCTCCCCAGTTACCTGAGGTGGATATGGGTTGCACAGTCTTGTTGAAGTTAAGCTCAGGTTAATCGTTGTTAGCACTTGGAGGGGTTGACCTCCAGGCCAATTGTCTGTGACATTCAGCTGTGCTCAGGTTGGATGGGCGGAGTCTCCGGGCCAAGCAGACAGCATTAGCTCTGCCCTCTGCGTCCCCGGGGACTCTGTGCCAGGGGCAATGGCCGCCAGCACCTCTGAGAGAGAGCCGCTGCCGAGCTCCACCGGCTGCCGGGGAATTCAGACTCTCCCAAAATGAGTCTGCATGCACAATGTCTCACCCAGGGACGTAAAACAAAGCAGACTGACGGTTTTCTGAATGAGAGAGCGAGTTGCAGAGCGCTCTCTGCGCCATCACGCAGCCGAGCTGTTCACGCGCAAGCTGCCTTTTCCACAAGCCGGCAGACCCTGCAGCACCCGAGCTTCGGTGTGCCCTCCCACTGTCCAGTTCACCCCGTATGATAGTGGGTTCTCTGGACTTCGCCCAGAGCTGGAGAATCAGTCCAGTGGGATGTCTTTGTCTCCCCATTCGAGAAAACTGACCAGTTTTCAGCCGCCCGCCCTCTCCGCTGGCACCCGCTCCAAACCTCTCTCTGCAGGAATCTTTCAACGCTGTCCTCAGTCGCTCCTCCGAGTCACAGTGTCCTATCTTCACTTTTATTTGTGGAATCCTCACTCGGCGAGCTTTCTGGTGATTCTGGAAGGTGTTTGTTCCTTTGTTAAGCTGTAGTATTAAAATTGCTGAGTATGACGGCAAGATAGGTGTTCCACCTATGCCGCCATCTTGGTTCTCCTAAGCTAAGAATTCTTTGTCTAGCATTATAACCCAAACAGTTCTCCTATTTTTATATTGTTTTATAGTTTTACATTTTCCCTTTAATTCTGGGATTTGTTTTGAGTTTTCTTTTGTATAAGGTGTGAAGTTTGGGGTGAGGATTAGTTTTTGCTTATGGATACCCACTTACTCCAGAATCATTTGTTGAAAAGGTTATCTTTACTCCATTAAATAGTTTTTATACGCAAAATTGATTGAGCATATTTGTGTGCATCTATGTCTGGGTTCTATTTTTAGTTTTGTTCGCCTATGTGTCTGTCCCTCCATAAAAGTACCACAGAATCTTGATTACTGTAGCTATATAATAGGTTTCAGAACTGGGGAGACTAATTCTTCCCATCTAGTCTTTTCTAAAATTACTTCAGCTATTCTAGTTCCTTCACCTTTTTAATATAAATTTTAGAATAATATTTTCTTTATATCCAAAAAAATTGCTGAGATTTTGATAAGAATAACATTAAGCCTGTGTTAAATTTGGGAAGAATTGACATTTTTATTGTGTTGAGTTTTCCAATCCATGAACACAGTATATCTCTATTTATTAAAATTTTCTTTGATTTTTTAATAAGCTTTTTGTACTTGTCAGAATATAAGTCCTGCACATATTTTATACATCTTAAATAAGTATACTTATACATCTTAAATGCTATTATATGTTTAATTTTAGTGTTAACATGTTCATTGTTAATATATAGAAATAAAATTAATTTTAAAATGTTTATTTCATATCCTATGACCTTGCTAAACTCATTTATTATATATATTTTGGTAGAGTTCTTGAGGTTTTTATAAAGTAGAAAATTGTGTTGCCTACAGATAGAGAGACTATATATTTTTCTTCCTTTTAGATCTTTATTCCTTTTCTTTCTTTATTGCACTGCCTAGAACTTCCAGCCCCATGCTGAATAAAAATGGTGAGTGTGAGCATCCTTACCTTGTTCCTCATTTTAGGGAGAAAGTTTTAGTCATTCACTATTAAGTATAATGTCAGATGTCCCCCCCCGCCCCGCCCTTTTTTTGGTAGATTCTATCCATTCCTGTATCTCTGGGAGTATTTCCCATGATAGGTGTTGAATTTTATTTGTACTTTTTTTTTGTATCAATTGATATAATCATGTTTTTTTTTCTTCTATTTTTATATCTTTACTAGAGGCCTAGTGCATGGATATGTGGGGTCCCTCAGCCTGGCCTGTGGGATCGGGCTGAAACTGGCTCTCCAACATCCCCTGAGGGGTCCCAGATTGCAAGATGCAGGAGGTTGGCCAGCTGGAGAGAGACCACAGGAAGGCTCCGGCTGTCTAGGCTGTCTAGCTCAGTCCCAACCGGCTGAACCCCAGCAGCAAGCTAACCTACTGGTTGGAGTATCTGCCCCCTGGTGGTTAGTGCATGTCATAGCGAGTGGCTGGGTGGCCTTAGCATATCATTAGCATATTACACTTTGATTCATTGAATGGCTGACTCGATGACCAGACACTTAGCATATTAGGTTTTTATTATATAGGATTATTGAGAGTATTAGAGATGTTTCCACCCCCCTCCCCTCATTGCTCTTCTCCACCAGATCCTGCTCCACACCAGGTCTTCACCATCCTGTGGTCTGTGTCCATGGGTAATACATCTCTCTCTCTATATATAAAAGTCTAAGCAACTGTTATGACCACACAACCACAACGATCTGAACAACTAGTTGCTATGACACACACTGACCACTGAGGGGCAGATGCCCAATGCAGGACCTGCCCACTGGTGGTCAGTGCACTCGCACAGCCAAACTCCTGTGGTCTCTTCCCCTGGCTAAGGCTCTGGGCACCAGAGAATTTGAGTCCAGGAAGCCTGTAGGAGGAGAACAACCTCAATAATGATTGAGACAGTAGCAGCTCAGAGGGGCAGAAGGGGTAAAGCAGCAGCCTAACTGAAAAAATGTAAAGTAAGCACCACCACCATCTTACTTCTGCCACTGCACCGTGTGTGCTGCTCACCCTTCTGCCCTCATCAGCCACTTCTAGCTCGGGTCTGTGCTTTTCCAGGCTCACAACCACAGATTGACTAGTGCTTCTATGACGGTGTGCCACCATTGGCCAAAGTCAGTATTATGCTTAGGGGTAGAGCACTGAGAAAATGTGCAGCATAGGTAGGAGAAGTGACTTGTCTGTCTGACTGTCAGCAGTTCCATCCTGGAGAGAGTGAGGCTGCCTGAGCACAACCAGTGAAGTAGAGCTGTATTTCCACCTCAGAGTGTAGCTGGTGTTCAGGACATTTTGGGGTGCTCTGTCTGTGGTCTTTGATGCTGCTATCTCAGCACATCTACACAACTAGATCAGAGTCTGCCAGCCAACCTCCTATGGGCCCTCCATGCATGAATTTGTGCATTGGTCCTCTAATCCTATCTAATAAAAGGGTAATATGCAAATTGACCATCACTCCAACACACAAGATGACTTCCCCCATGTGGTCAAAGATGGCTGCCCCCATGTGGACAAAAGATGGCCACCACAAGATGGCCAGCAGGGGAGGGTCATTGGGAAGTTCCAGGCCTGCAAGCGGGTAGTTGTGGGAGATCAGGCCTGCAGGGTAGGGCAGTAGGGAGGAACCCAGACCTGCACAGGAGGGCAGTTAGGGGGACAAGGCCTGCAGGGGTGGGTAGTTGGCGGGGGGACCAGGTCTGAAGGGGAGGCCAGTTGGGAGAGACTAGGTCTGAAGGAAAGAGCAGTAGAGGAGACCAGGCCTGCAGAGGAGGGCAGTTAGAGGGGACAAGGCTTGCAGAAAAGGGTAGCTGGGGAGGACCAGGGCTACAGGGGAGGACAGTTGGGGAGGGGGACCAGGCCTAAAGGGAGGTCATTTGGGAGGGACCAGGCCTGAAGGGGAGGGTAGTTGGGGGGACCAGGCATGCAGGGGAGGGCAGTTAGGGGGGACCAGGCCTGTAGGAGAAGGCAGTTGGGGGAAACCAGGTCAGCAGGGGAGGGCAATTGGGAGTGACCAGACCACAGGGGAGGGCAGTTATGGTTGACCAGGCCTGCAGGGGAGGGCAGTTGGGCATGGCTAGGCCTGCAGGGGAGGGCAGTTGGGGGGGGTACAGGTCTGAAGAAGAGGGCATTTGGGAAGGGGGGACAAGGCCAGCAGGGAGGGAAGTTGGGAGGAACCAGGCCAGCAGAGGAGAGCAGTTAGGAGTGACTAGGCCTGCAGGGGAGGGCAGTTGGGAGGGACCAAGCCTGAAGGAGAGGGCAGTTGGGGGGGGGGCGACTAGGCCTGGAAGGTAGGGCCATTGGAGGAGACCAGGCCTATAGTGGAGGGCAGTTGTGAGGGCACCAGGTCTGCAGGGGAAGGCCGTTTGAGGTGACCAAGGCCAGCAGGGGAGGGCAGGTAGGGGCAATCAAGCTGGCAGAGGAGCAGTTAGGCATTGATCAGGCTGGCAAGGGAGTGATTATGGGACAATCAGGCAGGCAGGCAAGCAGTTGGGAGCCAGCAGCCCTGGACTGTGAGAGGTGTCTCAAACTGGAGAGGTTGCAGGCTGGGCTGAGGGACACATACTCTCCCATGCACAAATTTTGTGCAATGGGCCTCTAGCATTCACATAAGCTCTTTGGCTAATCTATTCCCACCTTCTTCCTCCCTTTCTTCTGAGATTTGTTAGTCTTTTCCATGCCTCTGATTCTATTTTATTCATCAGTTTATTTTGTTTATTAGATTATTCATTTATTTTGATTTTTATATTCAATTGCTGATAGGTATGTATTTATTGCCATTTTCTTGTTCATAATTTTAATCATTTTTTAGTTGTGATGAACTCCTTTAGTTTTTTCTTATCTGGGAAGCTCTTTATCTGACCTTCAATTCTAAATGATAGCTTTTCTGGGTAGAGTAATCTTGATGGTAAGTCCTTGTTTTTCATTATTTTGAATATTTCTTGCCACTCCCTTCTGGCCTGCAAAGTTTCTGTTGAGAAATCAACTGACAGTTGTATAGCAACTTTCTTAAAGGTAACTAACTGCTTTTCTCTTGCTATTTTTAGAGTCTCTCTTTGTCTTTAACTTTTGGCATTTTAATTATGATATGTCTTGGTGTGGACCTCTTTGGGTTGACCTTGGCACTCTGCACTTCCTGGGCTTGTATGACTATTTCTTTCACTAGGTAAAGGAAGTTTTCTGTCGTTATGTCTTCAAATAGGTTTTCAATCTCTTGGTCTCTTTTCTCCTTCCTGCATCCCCATGATGTGAATGTTGGCATGCTCGAAGTTGTCCCAGAGGCTCCTTACACTATTTTCATATTTTTGAATTCTTTTTGCTCTTCTAATTGGGTGTTTTTTGATTTCTCATATTCCAAATCTTATTGATTTGATTCTCAGCATCCTCTCCTTGACTGCTGATTTTCTGTCAATTATTATTCATTTCAGTAGTGTATACTTCATTTCTACTTGTCCCTTTGCATGACTTTGATGTTTTCACCAATTTCCTTGAAATTCTCACTAATTTCCTTGGTGTTCTCACTAAGATCCTTGATGTCCTTGAGCATCCTTATAACTCTTGTTTTGAACTCTGTATCTAGTAGTTTGCTTGCTTCCATTTCATTTAGTTGTGTTTTTTTTTTCTTCTTCTTCTTCTTCTTCTTCTTCTTCTTCTTCTTCTTCTTCTTCTTCTTCTTCTTCTTCTTCTTCTTCTTCTTCTTCACATTTTGGTTGCTTCCCTATGTTTGTTTCTATGTATTAGGTAGAGCTGCTATATCTCCTGGAATGGATAGAGTGGCCTTGTGTTCTGTAGGGCCTGGTGGATCAGCCTCCCCAGTCATCTGAGCTGGGCATTCTAGGTGCTCCCCTGTGTGGTCTGTGTGCACTGTCTTGTAGTTTGGCCTTAATTGTTGTTGGTATCCCTGGGAGGAATTGAAACCCTGGCCATTTGGTTGTGAGAACCAACTGCAAATACAGTGGAAGAGCTGCTGTGCAGGAGACACCCCTATGGAGCAGGACTCGATTCAGTGGGGCTTTGGTATACATTGAGTCTGCTCCTTGAGTGTGTCACTTGTGGATGTGTAGAATTGTAATAAGGTATGATCTGCAACTGTCCAGTAACCCTTTGGTATACTGGACAACACTCAACCAACTAAGCCACATGGCCAGAGCCAGAATTATTATTTTTTATTACATTAAAAAACAACAACACAGCTTTTGGTTTTGTTAATTTTCAGTATTATTTTTATATTCTCAATTCCATTGATGTCTGCTCTTTATCATATTTTCCCCTTGTTTTATATATTTTTGCCCTTCTTTTTAAAGTTCTTTTTTAAATGGTAAAAACTTTGATAATTGATTTGAGACCTTTCTTTTTTCTTAATATAAGTATTTAATGCTACAGATTTCCTTCTAAGGACTATTTTAACTGCATCCAACAACATTTTTTTTTAATGTTTTCTTTTTTTTTTGTCAGTTTGGAATATTATCTAATATCCCTTGAGACTTCTTTTGAGCTATGAGTTATTTAGAAGTGAGTTGTTTACTATTCAAATGTTTGGAGAAAATTTTTTTTGCTACCTTTCTTTATTGATTTCTTGTTCAATTTCATAATTGTCTGACAACATACTTTACATTTCAGATCTTTTAAATGTTAAGGTTTGATTTATGACTATCAGTCAGAGTTTGGGACTTTGGCCATGTTTTATCTGTTGCTTCAATTTTCACAATCTGGCTTGCTGATTAGAATCAGACTCCTACAAATATAGATCAGGGTGAGCCCACATGTTTATAGATAACTTTGTGAAATTGCTTTCTTAAACGCCTCCTTCGCATTTTCCCTGGGGCTCCTCATTTTGGCTTCTGGCCTGAGGGCTGGGGTTATATTAACCCTTTTGTCATATATCTCTGCAACAGCACCCATGTCTGGGCCCAGCAGTAAGAGGATAGAGAAAGAATGAAATGCAATAGAAGGCTGCCCCACTCTCCTGGGATCTCATCTTTACCAGCCAGAGAGGAAGGTGCCTTCCCCTCACTTTTGGTCTCTGATAGATCAGGTGCAGTTTTAGTCCTTTCCACCATGGCATTGCTTGGGGAAAAGGGCGGGGAGGGGATATAACCAAGAGAAGAGCTAAAAGGCAAACAAGAGGTCTTTCCACGCTGCCTCCAAGTGTTAGGGAGTTCCCTTCTACCTCTTGTGAAGCCGGAACTAGAACTTTCATGGAGCCCTGTCTGCAGCCCAGTGTTCCCTTTGGGGCACTGTAGTGTGCTCAGGCCAGGGGATGCTAGAAAGAAAAAAAAATGATAAAGTGATAACCATTTTGGTGGTACTTGAAATTCCAGGCTTCCCCAATCCACCTGCTACTGATTACTTTTCCAAGTCCTCAGACAATGGCTGTATGCATTTTGTCCAGTTTTCCTTCAACGGGAGATACAGAGTGGAGTGTGCTTATCCCATCTTGCCTGGAACAAGAACCTTAAAATGTGCATTGTTACAAATAATTTATACTTTTTAAACATATGTTTTTATTGATTTTAGAGAAAGAGAAAGGGAGAGGGAGAGAGAGAGAAAAAAACCACATCAATATGAAAGAGAAACTTCTATCAGCTGCATCCTATACTCCCCCTACTGAGGATCGAGCCCACAACCTGGGCATGTGCCCTGGCCAGGAATTAAAGTGATGACCTTTCGGTGCATGGGACAATGCTCAACCAACTGAGTCACACCAGCCAGGGCAAACATGCATTTTAAAATTAATTTAATGCCTATCATCAAAGCCTTACACCATACTTTGAGAATCACTAGTCAAAAAAAAATTGGTAGTTCAATCTCCTAATTTTTGGGAAGAGAACAATGACATGTTTATTTGTCTTTTAGTCATGACACAGTTAACATTAGTTAAAGATGTTTTACTTAAGTTCTTAGATTCTGTAAGCATCTTTAACAAAACTTTATACCTGGATGATATTACTTTAGCTCTTGGTTGAAATATACTCGAGACAGTGATTAAAAACAGACTTTGGTTTATATCCAAAGTTAAAAAAAGCAAAAGTAATCTATATTATCTTTTGCAGTTCTACTTTGGAAGACATTGTCCATTTTGTTCACTGTTGTTTAAATATAACATTCCTCGCTGAATGTCCAGTAAAGAAAAGGTTCATCACTCCTCATGAACACACATGCTACTTATGCAACTTAGATTTTCTTTCGTCTTGCCTTCCAGGAATATCAGAGCCTCATCTATTTTCTGTTCAATTACCCTAGCTCTTCTTAGCTAGGTTTTCTGGAACAACTATTTTTTCTTCTTTCATGTTATTTTTAAAATAACATTATTATTATTATTTCATACTTATTTTATTGATAGAGACTAACTCATAAATTAATAAGTGGAAGGATTACTAATTTCTTCTCTCCCTTTTCTATGCCACTTCTTTTGTGTTTTTTAAAAAAAATAGTGTGAACTTAGGTGATGAGTTCATAGGATTTTATAATGTTATTACTTTTATTTTATATATTCTTGAAATTCTCCATAATAAAAACAATGAAAGTTAAATAAAATACAGATATAAATTATTTTCAAGTTTGCATAGGTTGTTTACCAAGATAAAATACATTTGAGGACATAAAATGAATCAAGTAAATTAAAATAATTAAAATTATGTAAGCAACATTATCTGATTGAAACTGAATTAAAAAGTAAAACTCAAAGGATAGCTGGTAAAGACTGAAGATACACTTGCACATGTGTAGGGTCTAGCAACATAGCAAATAATTCACACATCATGAGCAAGTTGAGTTTATTCTTGGCATGCAAGATTTGCTTAACTTTAGAAAATCAATGAGCATAACAACGCAGGCAAAAAATCATTTGATAAAAAGAAATGGTAATTATTAACAATAAGTATCTTCAAAAAAGTAAGTCAAACAATATTGAACAGTGAACTATTGAAAATACTCCTCTTATAATCTGAAGCAAGCACTAGTATCTTCTTTCACCCCATCTACCCACCATTTCTAGCTAGCAAACAAAAAATAGTGTAGCCCTACCTGGTTTGGCTCAGTGAATACAGCATCAGCCTGCAGAATGAGAGGTCCCAGGTTTGATTCCGGCCATGGGCATGTGCCCGGGTTGCGGGCTTGATCTCCAGTGTGTGGCATGCAGGAGGCAGCCAATCAATGATCCTCTCTCATCATTTTTCTCCCTCTCCCTTCCTTTCTGAAAGCAATAAAAATATACACTGAGTGGCCAGATTATTATGATCTCTGAACACATAATAATCTGGCCACTCAGTGTATAGCCTATATAATAAAAGGCTAATATGCAAATTGTCACCTCGACCAGGAGTTTGACCAGCAGGCAGGCTGGCCAACTGCCCATATCCCCTCCCCCTGGCCAGGTTGGCCGGACCCCAGCCATACACGAATTCATGCACTGGGCCTCTAATATATATATACCGAGTGGCCAGATTATTATGCATTCAGAGATCATAATAATCTGGCCACTAGTGTATTAAAAAAATAGTGTAAAAATTAGAAAGGACTAAATAAAACTATTATTCTTGATGATATCATTATGTATGTTAAATATCAAAATAAATCTGCAGTTAAACTACTAAAATTGAAAAATATAATAAGGCTGCTAAGAATAAACATTATTATAAATTCACTAATTGCAGTCTTAAAAATGTTTTTATCAAGTTTTATTGAGCTATGGTGATATATATATATATATATATATATATATATAATTATATGGGTCTGGAGTGTACAGTATAATTACTTGACATACATATATTGTGACATTCATTGTATCCTAAATATCAGTGTAAAACAGAAAAAAATTGAAAAATATTAAGCAATCATTTAAAATTGCATCAAAATTGCACCAACTATTGAATAATAAATCTAACAAATGGTATTCAAGAGTCCTGTGGCAAAATTAATAAATATATAAAAAGTGAAAAAATAAATGAAAAGATTATAACATATGCTACTGTACAAGAATAAAAAAGTAATCATTGCAATAGAATAGGTAGCCTTGAAGCAGACCTAGCACATAGAATTCTGACATATATGTTGAAGATGCCATCATAAATTAGTGGGAAAGATTTTTAACAGACAGATACTGCAATGGGTTAGCTATTTGTGGAAAAATGTTTAATTTTCACTGGATATAAAACCTCAAAATAAATTCTAGATACAACTAAGAGTTAAATGAGCAAAATAAACTAAACCATAAACATCTAAAAAACAAGTAATAATTGACACTTTGGGAATGAATTTCTAAAAGTAAAAAGAAAAGACAGCAATTCTAAAGACTGAAGATTTTATTGAATAAATGTTTCACACTAAGTATTTCTAAAATAAAAACACAACAATTCAAAAACAAACTTGATATAATATTTGCAACAAATATTACTAGAAAAAGATAAATGTTCTATGTTAATATAAACTAAATAAATGAGGTAATACTGGAGGCAGAACCAAGATGGCGGCATAGGTAAACACCTATCTTGCTGCCATACACAGCAGTTTCAAAACTACAACTTAATGAAAGAGCAAACACCACCCAGAATCACCGGAAAGGTGGCTGAGTGAAAATTCCACAAATAAAAGTGAAGCTAGGACACTGTGACTCAGAGGAACGGTGGTGGACAGCATTGAAGATATGCATGGAGAGAGGTTCGGAGCAGTGCGTGTGCCAGCGGATAGGGTGGCAGCTGAAAACCCGGCCAGTTTTCTCGAATGGGGGAGATAAAGACATCCCACTGCACTGACTCTCCAGCTCCGGGTGAGGTCCAGGGAACCCACAATCATACAGAGTAAAAACTGGACAGTGGGAGGGCATGCTGAAGCTCAGGTGCTGCAGGGGTCTGCAGACTTGTGGAGAAGGCGAGCTTGTGCAGAGTGCACGTGAACTTGGAAACAGCGCAGCTGCGTGACCATGCAGAGAGCACTTGTGACTTGCTCTCTCTGTGAAACTGTCAGACTGCATTGTTTTCAAACCCTGGGTGAGGCATTGGGTGTGCAGACTCATTTGGGGAGAGGCTGAATTCTCTGGCAGCTGGTGGAACTCGGCAGTGGCTCTCTCTCAGAGGTGCTGGCAGCTGTTGCCACCTGGCAAAGAGACCCTGGGACCGCATGGGGCAGAGCTGACGCTGCCTGCTTGGCCTGGAGACTCCACCTGTCCAACCTGAGCACAGGTGAACTTCACAGACAATTGGCCTGGAGGTCAACCCCTCCAAGTGCTAACAACAATTTATCTAGGCTTAACTTCAACAAGACTGTGCAACCCATATCCACATCAGGTAACTGGGGAGGCTGAGCC
Source organism: Antrozous pallidus (assembly GCA_027563665.1). NCBI lineage: Eukaryota > Metazoa > Chordata > Mammalia > Chiroptera > Vespertilionidae > Antrozous > Antrozous pallidus. The sequence continues at coordinate 7,384,073 of CM050524.1, read as the reverse complement.
ACTGTCCCTTAGAGGACATCTACCACACAAAGCTAATTGACCAACTCAGGAAAGCAGCCACCATGCAGAGGCATGGAAAGAAATCAGATGTGAGAGAAATGGAGGAAAAAAAACGACTGGACATAGAATTCAAAACCACTGTTATAAGGCTTTTCAAGAGGCTCCTAGAAAAGGCTGAGACCTACAAGGAAATAAACAAGATCTGAGAGGAAATGAACAAGACCTACAAGGAAATGAATGAGACCTATAAGGAAATGAATGAGACCTACAAGGATATGAACGAGACTCTCAAGGATATGAAAAAGGACCAACCAGAAATTAAGCATACACTGACTGAAATAAAAAATATTATACAAAGACCTAAAAGTTCTCTAGAGGACTGCAAGAACCAAGTCAGAGATTTGAAATACAAAGAGGTAAAATCCACTCAGCTGGAAAAGCAAGAAACAAAAGAATCCAAAAAATTGAAGATAGTGTAAGGGGCCTCTGGGACAACCTCAAGCATACCAACATCCGAATTATAAGGGTGCCAGAAAAAGAGAGAGAGCATGACAATGAAAACATATTTGAAGAAATAATGACCGAAAACTTCCCACACCTGGTGAAAGAAATTGACTTAGGAGTCCAATAAGCGCACCGAACCCCAATATATAGGAACCCTAAGAGGACCAGACCAAGGCACATCATAATTAAAATGCCAAAAGCAAAAGATAAAGAGAGAATATTAAAAGCAGCAAGAGAAAAAAGTTAGTTACCTATAAGGGAGCACCCATACGATTGTCAGCGGATTTCTCAACAGAATGGTTTTGTAGAAAACTATATGAGTGAAAATAATGGGATTCATTGAGCTCAAGAAAAGAACCCAGAGTGTGCTACTGGGAGCTGCAGCAGCAGTGAACACCGCTCAGTATCCAAGTCAATGCCAATAAAATTAAGTACATATCTGTACTGAGATTTATCTAGACTGTTTCATCTTCAAAAAAGTTATTGACTTCATATTAAAGCTCATGTTTATTTTTAAAATCTCAAACAAGAACACCTCTTTTCTCAAAAAACAGGTGTGTTTCTGTGGTGGCTTTAGAGCCGTTGACATGTGATGGACAAGTGGCAGGGTTTCTATGGGCCTCTCCCTTGGTTTGCACATGTACTGGAGCCATGCCGACTAATTTCGTGCACCGGGCGGGCTTCTACTGCTGTAATAACAGCTCACATTCATGGGCTGTTTACCGCCTGCTGGGCACTTGACTTGTGTTACCTCATTTGATCCTCACACCCACTCTGTGAATAGACATTGTCATTTTCTTGACTGAAAAAAACAAGGTGCAGGAGTTTAAATGACTTGTCCAAGGTCACACTGCTATAGAGACTCAGCTGGGATCTGAATCACCTCCACCTCTAGAGTTTTAAAAGCCCTCTAACACAGTAGTCACCAATCACAGGTTGAAATAGGGCTGGTCCAAGTTGAGCTGTGCTGTGGGTGTAAAACACACTGGATTTTGGAAATTCAATATATATTTTATTCAGACCGTCAAACCTCAGAGGGGAGGTAGGGGAGGGTGGGGGTAAGGAGGAGAGATCAGCCAAAGGACTTGTATGCATCCATATAAGCCTAACCAATGGGCACAGGCACCAGGTGGGTGAAGCCAAGAGTGAGGGGGTGTGGGGGGCAATGGGAGGGGGGAATAAGGACACATATGTAATACCTTAATCAATAAAAATATATAACTGTAAAAAGTCTCATTAATTAATTAACACTGGTTGCATATTTTGGATATGTTGGTTTAAAAATACATTATTAAAGTGAATTTCAACTATTTCTTTTTACTCCCAAAATACCAGTACTAAACATTTAAAATTGCATATATGGTGATCACCTGCCCACTGGGCAGCGCTGGAGCCTTGCGGTCTCCCGAGCCTTGGTTGTGCAGATTCCTGAAAGGGCAGCCCCCACAGCGGGAACAAAGAATAGCAGACCTCCAGGCCTCTGGCCGGGAGCAGGGAGCAGGGAGCGCCCGAGCCCTGTGTGTGTGGCTAAAGGAAGCCACAGTGCCACAGTCCCTTCGCCAGTGGGGCCTGCTCTGCGGCTGCAGTGTGTGCTTCTCTAAACACTGGATGGCTGGCTGCAGCTCGAGAGCAAACATTTTGGAGCCTTTGACAGAAGCAGTTTAGAGAGAAGCTTCCAAGCCACCAGGCCAGCAGACGATGTTTACTTCTTGTGACATAATTGTCAAGTCAAATTTCATTTTATGGCAGTTACTTTCATGACCTGAGAAAGAAAAATCCCTTCAGATGGCCAAAAATACCCCAAATCCCATTAAATAAATCTGTGGCTTTGCCTCTTTTGAGGAAAGCACTGGTTCTTTCTTCCTGGGGGTCCTTGAACTTCCGGAGATGCTTCTAGCATTAGCATTAACAGAAATGTGTGTGTGTGTGTGTGTGTGTGTGTGTGTGTGTGTGTGTGTGTGTGTTCCTTTAAGCAGATTGATTCTGGCAAGGTTCAAAGGTATAGCACCAAGTCCAGCAGGATGATTTGGAGAGCTCAGTCCCTTGTAGCGGACAAATCCTGGCGGAAACAATAAGCCGTCATGATCTCATAGCGCCACCCTCCCCCATTCCAGTGAGGAAAAGGAGAGCGCTGAGGCCAGGCAGGATTGCAGCCCAGTCCTGGGGAGAAAGGAGAAGGTTTGGAATCAGCAGGCTTACATTTCCATTGTCTGCTTTGCTCCTCTAGCTGTATGACCCTTGGTAACTTCTTGAACTTCTATAGCTTGCTTTGACTTATTCGTAAAATGTGGCTAATACAGACCCCATAGGCTATACTCTGCATGATTTCATTTATGAATGAAATATCAGACAAGACAAACTGTAAGGACAGAGAAACAGTGGCTCCAGGGGTTAGGGCTGGGTGGGGAGAGTTTGACTACAAAGGGGAAGTTTAAGGGAGACAAAACTCTTCTGCATCTTCATTATGGTGGTTGCACAACTTGGCGCATTTATGAAAACTAACGACCAACTGCACAGAAAAAAGATAAATTTTACTGAATGTAAATTTGAAAATATTTACATGGTTCAAAAAACACCGGCTGGTAAAAAGGGCCTCTCTCCCAGGATGGCTGTGGCATTTGAGTTTATACAGTGAACAAAGGAGTAGCAGCTGAAACCTATTCCCAACTAGATATTCTAGGTATTTCCAGAGGTATAAGAAATGGAACCAACTAAGTTTCATATCAACTCTTAAAACTGGTGAAAAGGAAGTAGGATCAAATCCAGGGCTCCTATTGGAACGCCCATGTGGTGACAGTGAGACCAGGCGGGGTGGGACTCAGAGCTAATCGTTCATGCTCTGTGCTGTGGGCATATCAGCAAGAGAACTCTAAAGTATGTGCCTCCTGTGCATTCACTTGCTCTTCCGTTGGAGCCTCTCCTTGACCCACCAACACTGACTGTCCTCAATGGAGCCTCACAGACCTGGCTGTTTCTTGGTCATTGGTAGCAGGCGCAGTGCCAGCTGGATTAACCTGCCTACGGCTGCAGAAAACAAATCTCCCCTCCATTTCTCATGCGTTACCAGCTAACAAACTTCTGTTTAAGTTTTACATTGATTCCTGCAAAAGAGCGTCCCTTCCACGACCGTGCTTTCTGCAGGCCGGATTAAAAAAAATATGACTGGCCGCAGTGTGGTCCTCGGAACTGGCAAAGGGTACTTTTACTGCGGGCTCATCGTGAATTATCCTAGCTGCTCCTGCTTTCTTCCGTCTTGCTGAGGGGAGCATGCGGCTTTGGAATAGAATGAAATGTGCCTGCAGGGGCCCAGCAACGGTTCTCAGGGATGTCATAGTCTCATCCTCATTTTTAGGGTGCTCTGAACTTCAGATGCGTTGTGGTGGGATTCAGGAGAAAAGTGGGTGCCCTTCCCTCCCCACAGCTTCCATTCTTTCTGCCTTTGCCTGGAAGATAGGTTCAAGGTTTGTAGCTTCTGCCCTCAACCCCACTTCCTTTTAAGGAGGTGGTTGTCCACAGACAAAATGTAGAATTCCTCCTTGTGAATGGGAGTTGAGGAGTTAGACTTATTCTGGGAACATCTGAGGACAAAACTGGGAGCTTTAAGGGACCCGAGTAGTGAAGGCTTCCAATTAGAAGTACTCTGACATGTAGTGATCTCCCTGTCAGCAGAGGCATTCAAGAGGAGGCTGAACAGCCCCTTGCTGAGGATACCTGAGAGAATTTTTATGCAACCAGAGGGTTTGGTGCTTTCAAAGTCCCCCGAAGCTCAAGAGTCTGCTTAACTTGAAAAGTATGATGCTGGCTCAGAGAAAGGGTGCAACCCTTCTTAGAAGTTACTCACACAGCACTTGGCTGGATAACTTCTGTTTGTCTCTCCAGCCCTACTACACTCCCTTCTAGAGTCTTCTGTGTTATAGGAGGTTGACAGATATGAGCTATGACCCACAGGCTTCTGTGCCCTGTGGATTCCAGGCCAGTCGAGCCCCTAGCCCCAGGAAGGGGCTCAGAGGGAGGGAGGAGAGCATAGGCAAGTTCTATTCCATCTCTCACACTGTGGAGTTGACATGGTGGATGTATTCCTTGGACAAAGGTAGCTGTCTGTCTGTCTGTCTCTCCAGCCCCCTTTGTCCTCAAGTCCCTTCAGGCCTAGGGGTAATTCTCATGCCCCGCCCAGTCACCTCCATTTCTTGCACCTTCGTAAACTGCCCCTCTGCTTGATTTGCCTCAAGGGACTCCATTGGGTGCTATTTCTTTGCTGGCAAGATCCTGACTGGCACGACTATCACATGCTCACTGTGAGCAGTGGAGAAGGGGGCATCGCTCTTGCCCTCGGGGCTTTCCAGGGTAGTCATGGAGATAAGATGAAGATGGGGGAAGTCAGACACATTTTTGCTGTGGTGGCTGTTGACGGCGTTCTCAAAACCTAAGAGATGAGAAGTGTGCTTAGATACATGGACCAGCGAGGCAATCACAGCTACAAAGAAAGCACACCCACCCTCACATAGACGCAGCAGACACAGGCCTTGTGCCTTGGCCGGTGATGGACCAGAATGACCAAATGTTCCTCTGGGCTGTGCTTTGGCAGGGTGCTCAGACATGGCCTCTGACAGTGTCTGGATAGTGATGAGGCTGACTTTGGAGGAACCACGCGCACCTGGGATGTGTTTTCTGGCAGCTGCAGGGTGACCCGGGGGGGGGGGGGGGTCAGGATCACAGCACACATGTTGGATTTGGGTCCCAAGAAAAGATAAAGATACTGTCCCGAGAGACCCCCCCCCCCCCCCGATGCCTGATCATGAAGTGGAATGAGGCCAAGTCCCCTTAAAGGCAGAACCTGCAGGCTCATTCCTAGGGGAGAACATCAGTCCCTCCAGGGAGGAGCATGGCAGGGACAATGTGTCCCCATGTATTGTGAAGAGACCAGACAAGCAGCACAAGGGGCTTCACACACATACATACATACACACACACACACATACACACACACACATACACACACACACACACACACACACACCCCTCCAATTACAGGATCGAGCAAAGTGTGCCTTGTCCTTAGAGTGCAGAGCCTTATGTGTGGCTAGCTTTGATTTTTCTGCAAGCTTGCTCAGTGTTTCTCTGGGCTAACACCTAGTGAGTCAGGGTTATACCACATTTGCTCTCTTACTTCCTAGTCTTAACACACTGTTTGACCAACAATTCTACAAAATGGTTGTAGAATAAGGGTGGGATTTATATGCCTTTCTTGACCGGTGAGGCCACGTTCCTCTTCTTAGTCACACTGCACAGTACGAACGCCCCATCCTTCATCAGAGTATTCCTGAGCGGTTCTACTTCCTGGGGCAAGTCTCAGAATCCTGGAGGGCTTGCTGCCATAAGGGTCATTCTTATTGGTGTCCACTACAAGGAGAGCCGGGAAAGTGGCATCTGTCTGCACATGAAGCTCCTGCTGTGCTCTGTTTTTGTCCTTGTTGCCACATAGGCTCTTGGAAGTAAGAGGTCCAGAAATGCGGAGTCATCTTGAATCACTGGAGAAAGTTTTTGGTTTTCAAGGCACAGGCCATAGATGGATCAGTAGCAGTCTTGCTGAGTCTTGGAAATGGGGACAGGAAGACCCTCTCTTTCCTGTTACAGTTATCATGTCCTGTTATAGTAGGTAGTTACACCAATGAATACAGTTCCTGCACACATGTGTCCTGCACAAATGCTCTGAGCTTTGCAGACCAGAAGACTGGGCGAGTGCTGGCCAGATCTCAAACCACAGCCACCAGGCCTTCCTCACCCCGCAGGTGCTAACGCCCAGGGGCTGTGCTGGGTTCTCCCAGGAAAAGAGAGTATGACAAAAAGTTTCCTCCTACAAAACTTCTGGCAATGGCTACATGAGATTGTTTTTAAGTTTCATAAAACTGGAACCTCACTCCAAATGAATAAATGTACACGCTCTTAGTGATGGAAGCACTTGATATGGGCAATCATGTATAATAGAGGGAAAAGCTTTTTGTAGACCAAGAGGCTTACAATTTGGTTCTGCCCTAACCAGCCATGAGACGTTTCAGCCCCTATCTCGACTTCTCTGGTCTTCATGGGATTATTGAAAGGATAAAAGAAGACAATGTATTTTAAAATAAGTCCAGGTTCTGCAGACTGTAATGGGACAGGCAATTTGGTTCAATAAACCTTGATTGGGATTCATTGAAGGGAGTTGATATATATGAGATTAGTCATAATCCCCAACTACCTGTATCTTCCAGTCTACTGAAAAAACAAACTACAACTCTATTAGGACCAAATGACAGCTGACCATCAGCAATGGATCTGGGTGTGTAAGAGAAGTAATTAAGTTTGACCTTGAAAATCACAAAGGCTTTCTAATGTTCCTAATGTTCTGAAAAAGAAGGGCAGGTTTTCTTAATATGACTGACAAGGTCATGTTTGATTTACCATAGCCCCAAGACTGCTGTGAACTTATCTCCTTCCACGTCATAAAAAATAACCTAAGCTTCAGCCATAGCCCTCAATTTTAGTTTTTAAACTTGTTACATTTGCTCCCTCAAGTCTTTGGGCCCTCCTTTATCTTCTTTCCTTCTACATAACATGTACATATATTTCATGCTTTAGCTCAGGAGGCACTTTCTCCAGGAAGCCTTCTTTGATCCCCTCAGACCAGGTTAGATACCCTTTGTACCACTTAACATTCTATTGACTATAAGTAGCAGATACTGAAGTACAATGGTATTATCACATAGGAAACTGGGAGTTATACAGATACTAGAAGCCCAGTACATGAAATTTGTGCAATGGGGGGAGGGGCTGTGTCTTTCAGCCCAGCCTGCACCCTCTCCAATTTGGAACACCTCGGGGGATGTCCCGGCAGTTGGACATCCTTCTCACAATCTGGGACTGTTGGCTCCTAACCACTTGCCTGTCTGCCTGCCTGATTGCCCCTAACTGCTTCTGTCTGCCAGCCTGATCGAAGCTGAACTGCTCCTGTGTGTGCCTGTATGCTCACAACTACCCTCCCCTCCTGGCCATCTTGTGGCTGTGGGTGTTGCCATCTTTGAGGGTGGGGCAGTCACTTAGCATATTCCCTCCTTATTGGCTATAGGGGCCACCTTATTTGAGGGTGGGGAAGTAAATTAGGATGTTCCCTCCTTATTGGCTGTGGGTGTCACCATCTTTGCCATGGCATGAGGGTCAATTAGCATATTCCCTCTTTATTAGATAGGATAGGATTAGTTCTCTGCTATAATAATGTCAAGACTTGGATTCAACTTTTCTGCAATTCTCTTGCCTTTTGCCTCATGGTCATAAGACAGCTTCTGCAGTTCCAAACCATACCCTCTCATGGGACAACCAAGAGCAGAAAGGAAAGAGGCCCCCTCTGGGTGATCTTACTCCTGAAGGAAAACCCTTCCCTGAAGGTTTTTGAAGGTTTTCCTTCTACTTCCCTGGCCAGAAGGGGCATATATATATATATATATATATATATATATATATATATATAGCTGCAGAGGAGGCTGAGAAGTGAGGGTCTGGTGTTCACAGGGAAGCATGGAAGGGTGTGTTTGTTGGGTAAACCAACAACAGAGCCTCCCTCTGGACTTCCCCTGCTCCCGTTTCCCTCTATGGCCCAATATTACATAGTATGTAATTGTGTACTTGGCTGCATCCACTAGCTTTCCATCTTTATTAGGGAAGGACAATTGTGTTGAGTGAATGAAAAAGCACCAAATTTGTACATGAGGGCATGTGTTCCTAAGCCCAGCCTGATTCCTCTCCAATCTGGGACTCCTCAAGGGATGTCTGACTGGGATCGGGCCTAAATGGGCAGTCCCTCATCACAATGTGACATCCCTCTCACAATCCAGAACTGCTAGCTCCAAATTGCTTGCCTGCCTGCCTCCCTGATTGCCCCTAACCACTTCTGCCTGCCAGCCTGATCACCTCCTAACCACTCCCCGGACAGCTAGATTGATGCCTAATTGCTCCCCTGCCAGCTTGATTGCCTCTAACTGCCCTCCCCTGCAGGCCTGTCACCCCTAACAGCCCTCCCCTGCAGACTTTATCACTCCCAACTGCCCTCTCTTGCAGGCCTGGTCCCTCCTAATGGCCCTCCCCTGCTGGCCATCCTCTGGCGGCCATCTTGTGTCTACATGGGAGCAGGATCTTTAACCACATGGGAGCAGCTATCTTGTGTGTTGTAGTGATGTTCAATTTGCATATAACTCTTTTATTAGATAGAATATTTCTAATAAAAAAGCAAATTGACCAGTGACTCCCTAGTGAAATCCTAAAAGGTAAGAGTTCAACCTCAAAGGCTACCAATTGTGAAAAAAACAAAACAAAATAAAACAAAGTACAATTCCTAAGTCTCTCCCAGCTGGTAAGATGGTGGGGAGAGGTAGTGGGAGCAGAGGGACCTGAACTGGCCTAGGAGACCAAACAAGAATGCACATCATTTGGAATTCTTTTGGTTGCAAGAAACAGAAAATTTAAGTTAGTTAATACAATAAGAAATGCTCATTCTCTCAATAATGAGCCTCAAGCTAAGGCAGCTCTGAGTTTATTCTGCTTTGTTAGTCATAGCTTAGCTTCCTTCAGGGCTGCAAGATGGCCACCATAGTTCTAAGCTCTAGATCTACGATGTCCACAGAAGAACACGGTTTCCCCTCTTCCTCTTTTTAAGGAACATAATACCTTTTCCAGAAGCTTTCTAGTAGATTTTTCTTTATTTTCCCTTAGGTGACGATGGGTTAAATGCTCATGTATAAACCAATCACTGACTGGTATGGTGATCCTGATGGACTTAAACCAAGTAAGATTTGTCTTTCTTCCATATGGACACCTCAACAAAACTAGGGACTCTTCTTCAAGGAAAAAGAGCAGGAATTGGCATGGCTGCTTGATAAGTACCCAATGACACCTGTTATAATTGGCTATATTGGGAGAAATCCAGTTCCAATCTGGGATGAGAAGTCTGACAAGGCTGAATCCAAAGCCCACCTGGCAGTGCAGAGCCCAGCAGAAGAGAGGTGGCCTGTGCCCACTGTGGTTGCTGGTTTCCTCTGTGGCAGACCCACATCAAGGCTCACATCATTGCTCTAGAGTTCCTAGGACATGGATGCAGAATAATCAATTACACGCACATCATCTGGGCCACTTCTTTGCAGAGGGACCAGCTTCGTCCTTTCTGAACACCAGGAGGTATGTGCCTGGACCATTTTGGAAAGCATCTTACTGTTTTGGTTGGAATCCGGGCCCTGGCCCCCACTTCATTGATGTCTGAGTGGCATCTCCATTTCCATCCTGTCACTTAGAGCAAGGCTTCCTTTTTCAAACTTGGAACTTGCTTTCCTTGGTCCCAAACTGTGAGACAACATCTTCATTAAAAGTTTTCATACCAAGAAAAGGTGTTTTCCTGCCAGTGGGTTTAGAATGGGTCTTGGCCCATCTGTCTACAGGGACAGTCAATGTTGCTCGTCTTCCATCACCCAAGATAAGGAGCTCAGGCCAGGGTCTAATTCTGAGGCAGAATTTACCCGGAGAAACTGAATTATTCTTCTGCCTGGTCATCTGGGTCCATTTTATTCAATGTTTGGAGAGGCAAAGTCAGAGGTCAGCAAAATTTTTGTAAATAAAGTTTTATTGGGACACAGCCATACTCATTTGATTCTACATTATCTGTGGCTGCTTTTGAGTTACAATGGCAGAGCTGAGCTATAACAGAGACCCCATGCCCAGCAAAGCCTGCAGTACTTACTCTCTGGTTCTTAACAGAAATGTTTGCTGACGTTTTTTCCAGGAAGAAAAGAGTAAGTGAGAAGCAAGAAGTCTACAAGCCAGATGGAGGCCTAAACTCATTAAACACATGCTTACCAAAAGCTGCACAGAGAGACGACCCCTATGTTCAAAGCAGCACAATTCACCACAGCTAAGATTTGGAAACAGCCTAAGTGCCCATCAGCAGATTAGAAAACTGTGGTACATCTACACAATGGAATTACTATGCTGCAGTAAAAAAGAAGGAGTTTTTTACCATTTGCATCAGCATGGATGGAACTAGAGAGCATTCTGCTAAGTGAAATAAGTCAGACAGTGAAGAAAAAATACCACATGATCTCACTCATTTATGAATAATAAAAAACATTATAAACTGATGAACAAAAAAAGATACAGAGGCAGAGAAGCATTGAACAGACTGTCAAACTACAGTGGAAAGACTGGGGAGGGTTGGGGTGGGTAGGGAGGAGATAAGAGATCAACCAAAAGACTTGTATTCATGCACATAAGCACAACCAATGGACACAGACACTGGGAGGGGGGTGAGGGCATGTGCCAGGGGGTAGGGGAGGCTGGGGGAAGGTCAATTGGGGAAAAGTAAAAGACATATGTACTACTATTTGTAATTCTTTAAACAATAAAAAAGATCAATTCTTTAATATTATTAAATGTCTTAAAAACAAAAAAAAAAGTTGCACAGAGGTTATACTGGATTTTGTGGTTTGAATGGTGACTGGGGATAAGCTGGGCCTCACCAGGACTCGGCTCAGTCCCCAGTGTGTAAGGGCCCTTCTTAGGGAGCTGCAGCAGGGCCACGTCTGGCTGGTGAGACTCAGTTCACTTCACAAGTGCTGTGTCCCCAAATAGGAAACCCGGGGCTGGTTTCCTGTGGCTCCAGTCAGGATGTGTGTGATCTGACACCCCCCCATCAGAGTTGTTCTATGGAGCCTCCAGGCTGCCGGTAAACTCTCAGCCTCAGAACCTCCTTGTTTTTCAAACAGGTGCCCCAGAAAGACCAGGGAGAAACCTATTTATAGAGTTCAGGGTTTCTTAGCAACATTAAATGGATGTCAAATAAGTCTTTTAAAAAAAATCTTCATTATTGAAAAGTATTACATATGTTCCCTCCCCGACCCTCTCATTGACTTCTTAAAGCTCACCACTCCCCTTCCCCAGGCCTTCACCACATTATTGTCTTGTACATGGATTATGCATACAAGTTCTTTGGTTGATCTCTTCCCACACACCCAATCTCTCTCACCTTCCCTCTGAGATTCCAGACTGTTCCATGTTTCTTTGTCTCTGGATCTCTTTTGCTCAGCAGTTTATTTTGTTCACTAGATTCTACATATGAATGAGGCCATGTGATACTTGTCTTTCTCTGACTGGCTTAGTTAGCTCAGCATAATATTTTCTAGATCCCACCATGTTGTCTCAAAGGGTAGGAGATCCTTCTTTTTTACTGCTGCACAGTATTCCATGGTATAAATGTACCACAGCTTTTTTATCCACTCATCTACTGATGAGCACTTGAGCTGTTTCCAGATCTTAGCTTTTGTAAATTGTGCTGCTATGATCACAGGGCTGAGTACATTCTTTCTAATTAGTGTTCCATATTTAATTTTTTAGGGAAACTTGGTATTGTTTCCCATAATGGCTGCACCAGTCTGCACTTCCACCAGCAGTGTACTAGGGTTCCCTTTTTCCCACATCCTCTCTAGCGCTTGTCATTTGTTGATTTGTTGATGGTAGCCATTCTGACAGGTGTGAGATGACGTTTGGTTCCAAATAAGTTTTTGGAATATTTGTTCTAGCTCATTGAGGTTTCAGTTTGCATCTCTCTGATAATCAGTGACAGCATTTTTTTCACGTGTCTCTTGGCCATCTGCAGGTTCATTTTGGAGTACTATCTATTTAGGTCCCTTACCCATTTTTAAATTGGATGGTTTGTCTTTCTTTTGTTAAGTTGTTTAAGTTCCTTATATATTTTGAATATTAAATCTTTCTCAGAGTATAAATATGTTGCACACACAGTGGCTCTCTTTGTATTTTGTTGACAGTTTTTTTTTTTGTTTTTTTTTGTTTTTGCTGTGCAGAAGCTTTTTATTTTAATGTAATCCAATTTATTTATTTTCTCCTTAGTTTCCTTTTCCATAGGAGATGTATCCACAAACATATTGCTATGAGACATGTCTGAGATTTTTCTGCCTATGGTTTCTTCCAGGATTTTAATGGTTTCACTACTTACATTTAGGTGTTTTATCCATTATGAGTTTATTTGCCTGTGTGGTGGTCAATTGGTGGTCTAGTTTCATTTTTTTTTGCCTGTATCTGTCCAATGTTTCCCAACACTGTTTATTGAAGAGACTGTCTTGACTCCATTGTATGCTCTTGCCTCCTCTGTCAAATATTAATAGAGTATAATAGCTTGAGTCGATTTCTGGGGTCTCTATTCTGTTTCATTGACCTATATGCCTGTTCTTGTGCAGTACCAGGCTATTCTGATTATAGTAACTTTGTGGTATAACTTTATATGTGGTATTGTGATCCCTCCAACTTTGTTCTTCTTTCTCAAGATTGCTGTGGCTATTTGGGGTCATTTTTGGCTCCATATAAGTTTTTAGAGTATTTTTTCTAGTTCTGTGAAATATGTCACTGATATTTTAATAGGGATTGCATTGAATCTGTAGATTGCTTTGGATAGTATGGACATTTTAATTCCACCAAATCCAATGACATGGTTTATTCTTCCCTGTGTTTATATCTTCCTCTATCTCTTTTTTCAACATCCTGCAGTTTTCCAAGTATAAGTCTTTTACTTCCCTGGTTAAGTTTATTGCTAAGTATCTTAATTTTTTTTGTTACAATAGTAAGTGGGATTGTTTGTTTAGTTTCTCTTTCTGAAAATTTTGTATAAAAATGTCATTGATTACTGGGTGTTAATTATGTATCCTGCTACATTGTTGAATTCATGTATTAAATACTAGGGGCCCAGTGCACAAAATTTATGCAATGGTCCCTCAGACCAACCTGCCCCTCTCACATACTGGGAGCCCTCAGGAGATGTCCTACTGACGGCTCACCCCCGCCCCACCTGCCCAAGGCCAAAAGCCTCTGGCCAAGGCTTTCGTCCTTGGGCAGGGGACCTCAGCCAGGTCAGGGGACCCTCAACAAGTGATCACCCTGCCATGGGGCCCATCGCTGGCTGGCTCCACCCCAGCCCCGGCCTGCCCCAGGTCGGTCCTTGGGCAGGGGACCTCGGCCAGGGGACTCCAGCTAGCAATTGTCCTGTGATCCAGCTGATAGCTGGGACCCCAGCCAGCAATCGCCCTGCAATCCAGCTGATCGCTGGCTGACTCCACTGCTGTAAAGTCTAAGACCATGGGAAAACACATATTTATATTCATTAACAGTAGCAAAATTGCAGTTATGAAGTAGCAACGAAAATAATTTTATGTTTGGGGGTCACCACAACATGAGGAACTATATTAAGGGGTCATGTCATTAAAAAGGTTGAGAACCACTATTCTAGGAGATGCCGGTCCTGCTGGCCTAAGGATCACACTTCGAGCAGCAAGCAGGTGTTGGAGGGTGGGCTACTTAACCAATGGCTGCATAGACCAACCAGCCTGGGCACAACAATGGGGTGCATGCACTGTTCTAAAAGGGATAAAACAAGAACTTTCTGGAAATAAATACCAGAGAAGGAATTCATAGATTTAACAACAAGCATCCTACCCAGCATCAGAGAGGTCAGGTTCATTAGCCTAAAGAAAATGTTTTCCTTTCTAATCTGCAAAGGTGCTAGCTGCAAGAATGGAGAATGAGGAGGTTACAGGTGGTTTCGGGCTCTGGAGTCAGATAGAACCTGTCTGACTCCCAGCACTGCCTCTCACTCTTTAGCCATGACCTTGGGAAAGTCACATTCTCTTGCTAAGTCTCTGGCAAGTAGGGATAACATCTATAGGGCTATTGTGAGGTCAAAGAAAAAAACATATGAAAAGTGCTTTATTCTATGTATGACACATACTAGCCAATAAATTGTAATTTTAAAATTTTAATTAGGAAATTGATCAGTTGAGAGTGATTTCGTATTTACTTGGTGAACACTATGGAGGATCCTGGAGAAAAGAGAGTGAGAAAGAGAGAAGGAGGAGGTGGAGGACAAGGAGACTCAACCACCAGTTCTCAAGTACCTTCCAAAATATACCTGGAGAGGCCAACACATACACATGTGGAATGATTTAATATTTCCATAGTACCATGCCAAGAAGCAGCGCAAGTAGAGTTCTATAGAGCACTGTCATTTGGAGAAAGCAAATGTCTACAATGATATCACTGGAGGCAGGGAAACAGAAGGAGCCCTGGACCAAGTCAGTGTTATATACACGTTTAAAACATGTTTTATTCTTTGGCAGAATCTCGACAAGTGCTGCTATCATATGGAAACTATTTTTTTAGAAACACCTGACAGGGCCAATTTGGGGGATTGATTTTTTTTTTCACATGAATTTAACACAACAAAACATAAGTGAATCTGAGATGCAAGTCTGGTCAGAGATGAAATCACTAAAGGTTAATTACTCTAACTCCCACATTATTTCTGATTATGGTTTAAATGGACTTTTATGGTCACAAGCCACCATTTTCAAAGGACCCAAAGAAATTTTTGTAAAATTCACAATAGTCTGAAGACTCTCTGATTTGATATTTTTCTCATAAATGCAATTCTGCAAAAAAAAAGTTTTAAAAAATCATAGTAAAAGTTTATTACTTTCCTAAACTTCTTTGGTGAGTTGAGGTTATAGTTAATTGTGACTACTTCCCTGGCCCCCAGACCAGCTTACCTGCAGCACTGGGGTGTCTCTTGGCTCCTGCAGGGGTGGAGGGAGGTGAGCTGGGGAGCGAGCCTGTGGGCATGGTTATTTGGTTGCTGAGCCTGAGCCTGTGCACCCATGTGATTATTCTCCCAGGGAGGAAAGAGCTGGGAAGAGTCACATTTATAGTTGGTTCTCAGTTTGAGTCCATCTATTGGGTGGGACTATTCATAGCTATTTCAAATAGTGTTTCAGGTTAGTGATTTAGAGTCACTGTTTTAGTTTTATTAAGGAAAAGGTTAAATTTCCTTTTAAAAACAAAGCAGGTGTTTTCACTGCCTCTTCATTCTCTTTCTGCTTAAGGCCTCATGTCCAGCTTCTCCCCTCCCCCTTCCTTCTCTACTTGGCTGTTGCCTGCGGTTCACCAGGGTATTCAGCAGGCACCACAGGCTGCCTTAAGCTGGATCCGCTGAGAGGCTGATGGCGCTGAACTGGCTCAGATGACTGAGACATGCTCGCTGCCCTCAAAGAGCTGAGTTCTAAGGAGGCAGACACAAAAGTAAGTCATTCCAAAACAATGTTAACTACCGAGCTGGAGCTATGGGAAGAACGGAGGAGGCCGTCTTTGGAAGGATGAAGCTTAGAGGAGGAGATAGGTTCTGGCTTCATCCTGAACAAGGAACAGCTGTAATTGCAGACACCTTCATGGCTCTTACTTTATAAGCCATAGTTTCCTCCTTTGCACAATGGTGATAATAATAATCTACTTTTAGGTCGTTGTGTGGATATATAAGTTATGCACAAATAAATGATTTGACCAATGCCCAGTGTATGGGATTTCAATCGTTGGCGGAGTTGCACACTGAGTGGTGGAGCTGGGTCTGAATCCCATGGTGGAGTCTCTAGGCTGTGCTCTTGATCACAACACTGTTCCGTGGGGAGAGACAAAGAAGAGGTGACAGACCAAGGGGAGAGTGCAGCAAAGGCCTGGACGGGTGACGCTGCACAATGGTGCTGAGTCCCGCTTACCAGAGTGGACAGTCCACGGCAAGAGGGTGTGTATGTGTGGAGCGGGGGTTGGGGGCAGCTGGAGCATGAGGAGGGACTCACACCCCTGCTAAGGAGCTGGGCCTCATCACCTGGGCAGCGGGATTCAAGTAGGGGAAGGGGAGAGGTGTGTGTGTAGAGACAGGCAGATCCCAGCTTTGAGAGATCACTCTTGCAGTGAGAGGATGAGGCTGTTGTTAGAGATGCTGGAAATAGAAGGGCCTATTAGAGTGAAGCAGCAGCAGATTATAGGACGCAAACGTTGCCTTGGAGCAGTGGAGGGGCCGCACCTTAACTGTTGGGGGGAAGCTTCGGAGCTACGGTGCAGCCTTGGAGACGCCCGGTGGTCCCTGCTTCTGACAGCCGTGTTCTTGTTTCCTCTCTCACTGGGCCAGTGCAGTCAGTGTGACCAACTGCATGTGATGCAAGTGGTGACAGGTCCTCCCGAGATTAGGCTGCAGCAGCCTGTGCCTTCCACCCTGAGCTCCTTCTCTGAGATCCCTTGCTGTGGAGAAACCAGCTGTGTGGTGTGAGCTGCTTTGGGGAGACCCCCGGGGTAGGGGGTTGTAACCTCCAGCCAACAGCTGGTTCGGGAGTGAGGCCCGCAGCAACCCAGTGACCCCGGGGGTGGATTGCCGGGTGCCCTCTGAGCCTTGAGATACCTGGACCCCACTGACAGCTTGGCTGTTGCCTCCTGAGACACCCTGAGCCAGAACCACTCCCTGAAGTCAGGAATGCCTGCCTGACCCTGAGAAATTGTGCGAGAATAAATGGTTGTTTGTTTATGCTGCTTGAGGTTTGGGACGATTTGTTGCAGCCATGCTAACTGACACGGTGTCCTAAGGGATGGTAGAAAGTAGACCCATCTATGATGGCACCAGGCGGGGTGGCTGAGTTGGCAGCACCTGCACAGGCCCTGTGAGCTCACAGTCCTCCTCTGCCCACTCCTCCTCCTGATTTCCCATCCTACCCGGGGTACCACTGCCTTCCCGTGCCCCAGGCTCACAGCCTCACAGCACCATGCCTGTCGGAGAACTGAGGCCCAGTCTGTTGATTCTACCTTCAAGTGGTTTTTACTCCGGCCTCCATGGGCTTCACTTGAAATTTCACCACAACTTCGCTGGGAAATTTCAAAAGCTTCTTTACTTAATGTCATTGCCCATAGTTTCTCTCCTTGCTTTACATGGACAAAGCTTCATCTTCCTAAACTGCCATTGACCGCTGCCCACCAAGTAAGGTCCAGACCCCTATGCTGTGTCAGATCTCCCTGTTGGGCTCCCTAACCTATGGGTGCAGCCCTGCCCCCGCCCTTCTCAGCATTGGCCTTGTATCCCTTCCAAACTGTGAGGCTAGCCCACTGCACTCCCCTTGCTTCTGCCTCTCGGCTGCTTTCCTCCCTTTGGGTCAAGCCCGCAGTTCTGGTCAGAGCCCACTTTGAAATGTCCCTGCTTCACGAAGACGTGTTTGAACCTAAATGACTGGCTGTGACTTGGCTGTCCTTTGAGGTCCTCACAGGCCTTTCAGACCTTCGGTGGCACTTGAGCTGCTTGTCCATGTGCCTGTGCCATTTCTCTCTTGCTGATGTCAACCTCTTCTGGGCGGGGCTGCATCTTACTCACCTTCCCCGCACCTGGAAGAGAGTTCAATAGCTGTTTGCTGAGCCAGTATGTTTGCTCTCATGCCTGAGCCTCCCTTAACCCAGTCAACTTCCCTGAGTTCCTCTGCTGTCTTTATCTTCTCTTTGGTCAGAATTGTATTATCCAACTACAAAATAAACTGCAGCCATACCTCATTTCACCGACTTCGCAGATGTTGCTTTTATTTTTTACAAATTGGAGGCAAGACCCTCTACCAGCAAAAAGATTACCACTTGCTTTATTGTTGCAGTCTTGAACCAAACCTGCAATATCTCTGAGGTCTGCCTATATAGGAATGAAATAATCAAAAGAACTCAATCCACTGCATTTTTTTTTATTAAACTCAGTCCCACAGTGATCAATGTCAAATAGAAAGAAAAGTAAAACCACATTAGTATTGATAGTTCCAGAAAAAAAAATCACATTTGTTGATGCATATGGGTAAAGTAGGCTTTAGCAACCGAAGCTCCCATTTGCAGGCAGCTTCCCAAGTTTCTGGCATATGTGGGTGCTGCACAGCAGTAATAAATTCCATATTCATTCTCACAGGAACTGCAGATACAGAAGCTATTATTGTTTCCATTTTATGGGCAGAAAACTTGAAGCTCAGAGAAGTTCAATAACTTGCCTACTGTTGCACAGCTAGGAAGAGGTGTACCTGGAATTTGAACTAAGGATCTGTGCTCTACAAATGCTACCCTCTGTACTACCATTTCTGTAGGGCAACCATCAATTTTGTAAATGTGTTTTGCAGGGGAGGGTTTGTGCTCTTTATTTATTTATTTTTTAGAGTACTTGCCCCCATCAGATACAGAGGCAACAAAGGAAGAGGGAGGTTTATATCTTCTTGGGCTTATTGGATGTGCAAGACAGTGCCTCCCAGCAGCTCTGGGGCTACCCCTCCCAGCAGCTCTGGGGCTACCCCTCCCAGCAGCTCTGGGGCTACCCCACCCAGCAGCTATGGGGCTACCCCTCCCAGCAGCTATGGGGCTACTCCTCCCAGAAGCTATGGGGCGACCCCTACGTGTCCACCCGGGTGTGCTTTTGCCCACACAAACCACTCTTCATGTTTGCTTCTGCCTCACACACAAACTTCCTGAGAAGATCCCAGGTGAACACAGCCTGGTGCAGGAGCACATCTAGGAAGACCAGTGTCAGGACACTTGGAGTCATCTCTCTCTCTCTCTCTCTCTCTCTCTCTCTCTCTCTCTCTCTCTCAGCAGAGCGGCTGAGAAGGCAGAGGTGAGCAGGGTGCTGCCCTGTCTGTGCCTACAGAAGTCCTTTAATCTATTGCAGCAGCCTCCACACTTTGTCACCTTCTGCAGGAAATGACAATGGCACTTCCATGGTGGTACTTTCCAGCAGTGCTGGCAGAGAGCCCTGAAATGGCTGAGCTGTCCCAGAGTTCCAGGTGCTATTCCAGAACCTTCTGCAGAGATGGAGTTGTTTGCTATTTATGCTGTCACAGGTGGCTATGAGACACTTGACAGTTGGCTAGTGTGACAAAGGAGCTGATTTTAAAATCTCATTTAGCTTTAATTAATTTATATTCAAGTAGCCACATGTGGCTAGTGACTATACATTGGACAGAACATTTCTTGACTATAAAATCAGGAAAGCAATTCTCAATCTGTTTATCTTACAGGGTTGTGGTGAAGGATAAATGAGGAAAGACGAAAATAGAGGGCAGTATTGCAGGATGAAGTCAGATGACCTGGCTTAAATACCAGCTCCATTTCTTTCTTTCTCTGTAACATTCAGTAACTTTACTTAACCTTCTGGAGCCTCGGTTTTCTCATCTGAAAAATGGGTTTTATGATAACTGTCCCTTACAGACAGTTGGGTGGAATAAGAGAATAGATATAAACTATTTAGCAATCAGTAAGCACTCAACAAATGATACCTTTTTCTTAAAACAACACAGCTGTGATTGCTCCCCTGAATGGTGTCTTCTCTCCACAGGGCGTGGCTGTGTGGCCTCTTCTCCCTTCCCACCGGATTTTGGGGCCACATATCTCAAGCTCTTGATTGTCTGATGCATCAGCGGCTTCCCTGAAGTGCTGGGCTCCGGGGCGAGGAGCATGCTGCCTCGGCCCCAGGCAGGGGACTGGAATAAGGTCTCACTTTTGCAGCCAAAGCGGGCTCTAGACCATGGGCAGCTGGTCTGGCTATTTCTTCCAGTGTGAGGGTGGGACTGCTTTTCTGTCCATCCATCAGGAGGGGAGGCTCAAGGCCTGTAGCTCGGAGCTTCCAGAGCGAAAAAGCAGATGCAGGGGGGAAACAGAGGCAGAGAGGGATGGCTCACAGACTTGGATGGGTTCTTTTGCAAACATTGCTGAGGGTGAAGCAGTGCTAACTGCTGAGAGTTGTTATAAGAGTTGGAAGCCCTTTACTTGGCATCTAATCATATATTGACTTGTTTATTGTCTATTATCTGCCTCCAACAGTAGAATGCAAGCTCCATGAGTGCAGGTATTTTATCTCATTTGTTTACCACATCCCTGAATAATGATTCAAAGACACTCTTTAATAAATATGTGTTAGTAAAGGAATAAAGAACTCCCTCCTTATTGTGGAATCTTTTAAATACATTTATTTAGAAAGCCCTTGGCTACAAATCTGCCTCCAAAAGAGCCAGATGCATCGATCTGACAGACATGTTAGCTCATTAACTCAATGATGCTCAATAACGTTCCTCTTTTCCTCCCCTCCCTCTTTTCTTACCTCCCTCCCTCCCTCTCTCCTTCCTTCTCTTTTTCGCTGCTCACCGAATATTCACTGAACTCCTAAGAAACAAGGCACTTTGAAGTGTACAGTGCTAAGACATAGTCTTAAACACATTTGTCTTTGCTCATTTAGTGTGCTTGAAAAAACAAATAAACGGGAGTTTCTACTGTGTGAAGGAAGGGGGTTTATTGGTGCTTGGAGAATCTGTTGAAAGATGGGATTAAAACTAGAGGTAAAAATTGAACTAGGCAGTTTACAGCACTATCCTGAAAAATCACCCAAGGGAAAAAATGTAAGAAGAGAAGATATAATCCTGCTATGATGTTTTTATGGTAGGAACATATCTTGGACTAAGTCACTGATTGAAAATACACAACCCAGCTCCATTCTATTGAAAAATCCAACTAACTTCTTGAACATGAAAGATAGGTGTCAGCTGGTAATGGAGTTGTTTGGGATCTGGGGTGACTAAAATAGAGTATATTGGTGTAAAGCAGGGGCCAGCGAACTATGGTCCACAGACCAAGTATGGTTCATGACTGTTTACATAAATAAGTTGTATTGTTTTTAAAAATCTCATCCAAGGATATTTTTCCATTGGTTTTTTAGAGAAAGTGGAAGAGAGAGGGAAAGATGGAGAGAAACACCAATGTGAGTTGCCTCTTGCACGAGCCCTGACCAGGGCCCTGATTGGGGACTAGCTTGCAAACAAGGTAAGTGCCCTTGACCAGAATTGAACCCAGGACTCTTTGGTCCCCAGGCCGATGTTATATCCACTGAGCAAGACCAGCGAGGGCCATATAAATACATTTTATTGGAGGGAAGTCATACTCATTTGTGTATGGACTGTCTTTTGTTGCGTCCATACTACAGCAGCAGAAGTGAGTCGTTTCAACAGGTTCCAGATGGCCTGAGAAACCCAAAACATTTCCTCCTGGCTTTTTACAGAGAAAGTTTGCTGACCCCTGATCTAACGGAAAGATGTTCTGATGCCAAATAAGATCCTTTAAAAGAAAACCTGGCCCACGTTGAGTGTGGTACACTAGTGTTTACACACCTGCCTTTCCTACCAGTGAGAGGCAGTCAGCAGTTTATTTATTACGTCACCAACCCCCAATGTATTATTGTTCTCTGGAACTCTTTCTGCAACATGGCCACTAAATTAATGACCTGAGATAGTTTACCATAAGCAAAATTGCTGAACAGTCAAGTATTTTCAGCCTCGGTTTCCCAAGGCACTGCCCTTCGACTCTCCTCTGCCAGAGCTGAATAAAGCCCCTCCTCTCCTGTCTATCCTGAGGCCAACTTGGCCTACAGCAGCCTTATAACCAAAGACTTCTTCACCTGGGCTTGTTTTGTGGATGCAGGTCTCAAAATGCTCAGAACTTGACTAAACTTGTTCCTGTACGCCTTCTTGTTTTGTAGGCGGATTGTTTATGATTTTGAGTTACATAATTCTTGGTTTCCCAACAAAGAAATCAGCAGGTGGTATGCCTCTTTATTTGTAAAGTTGACTCCCTGTGTGAAAATCTGGAGCCAGGTGTCTCAGTGAGTTCATCAGTCCCAAGCATTCAGACCTCCAAAGCATTCTTAAAACCCCACCCTGAACTTTAAAACATTTTTAAATAAATATTTTTAAAGAAGGGCTGAAGGTTTGACCGTGTGCTCTTCTCTCACTGCAATGCAGAAATGAGAAATGGGATGCTCCTTCACTGCTTTGGGATAACGCCTTGCTGGGAAGATGCCTGAAACAGAAGTTTCCAGATACACATTTAGTGCAGCTGCTCACCCCAGTAGAAATGTTTTCAGCCTTCCATCAATGAGATGCAGAGGCAGGGTTTAAACCCTTTCTACTCTGTGGTTCCCAACAAAAGCTTGGACGAGGGCTGACATAGAGTCCTCTGTGCTCAATCCCTAATTGATATCCTATAGTCAGAAGTTTAGAGAATTTTATAATAAATGAAAGTTGGTTTATATAATATTTTTAAAATTTATTTTTAATTCTCAGTTGAAAATACATTTTGTGGGTGTTTTTTTTTTTTGAGAAAGGCAGGAAGAGAGAGAGAGAGAGAGAGAGAGAGAGAGAGAGAGAGAGAGAGAGAGAGAGAGACATTGATGTGAGAGAGAAATATTGATCCGTTGTCTCCTTTCCGTGCCCAGACTGGGGGTCTAATCTGCAACCTGGGTGTGTGGCCTGACTGAGAAGCGAAGCCGCCACCTTTGGTGTACGGAACAATGCTCCAACCAACCAAGCCACACGGCCAGGGCGGTTTACATAAGCTTAACCAGTGTGCATTGAACAATTATTTTGATTATCATTTCAAATGAAAATGAAGATGGTGGGCATCTGGAAGGTGATGGTGGAATAGAGATGAAAGAACAAATTAAATTCCATTTTTATTGGAGTACCATTGTAAACGAGGAAGCCCAAAGCTGTATGACAAGGTGAAGTGTGGTCAAAGTCAGCTTTAAGAACAGAAGTATTCTTTAAGTGATGCAGAGCCCGTTAAAATGTAATGGGGCTCAACAAAAGGTCAGTGATAATTGCTCTACAATAAAAAGTCTCTCCTGTCCTTTGACCCCTCTTGCCTTTCACCTTTTCTTCTCCTTCCTCTCTCACTCATTCCCACATTTATTGAGTGCTGACTAAAGGCCAGGCTTTATGTGAGACCGTGGAGCTATAAAGACAAAAAGATATGTATCTTGGTCTCCAGGATCTTAAGATTAGGGCTTTCATGTTGAAATCTCTCTCCCTTTCTCTCTCTCTCTCTCTCTCTCTCAAATAAATCTTTATTGCTGAAAGTATTTTCCCATTGATCTCCTCCAGACAGCCCCCACCCTAAAACCACTCTTTCCATTTCCCACTTGTGGGAATGGAGAATGCAGGAGCTATTATTTTATTAATTTTAATTTTATTGACTTCAGAGAGGAAGGGAGTGGGATAGAAACGTTATGATGAGAGAGAATCATTGATCGGCTACTCCTGCATGCCCACCAAGGTGAATCTAGCCTGCACCTGAGCATGTGCCCCTATGGGGAATTGAACTGTGACCTCCTGGTTCATAGGTCTATGGGTGTGCAGGGGTATTATTGAAATGAGATCCAAAATGTTTCTAGGGTCCCAAATGGCATATGACAGGAACTTTGCCCCCACAGTTTGAAGTTTTGTCCTAGGAATTGCCTTACTGGGCATTTCTTCTGTCTCACCACTCCTCTTTCATCCCCTAAACCACCACTCCAAGTTTAGTTTCTTTTGATCCATGGGGATATAGGATAATGGAGGTGTGGGGAGTAGCTGTTTTTGTGTGTGTGTGTGTGTGTGTTTGTATGTGTGTGTGTGTCTGTGTGTGTGTGTTTTAGCTTCCCAAACAACCCCAAGGTAGGGAGAAGAGATACAAAAAATATTTCTATAGTGAGTTAAACCTACACTCTCCCTTCTAATGATTCATTCTCATTTAGGGATCCCTAGGAGATTAGGGTAGGTACAGATGAGATAATAGCATAAAATTCTGATTTCCATTAATAACTCAAATTATTTCATTAATCCATTCTTCAAAACCTTTAAAATACTTTTACTGCTTTAAAAAATCATACAAGCCCATAGGATGTACAACAGCAAGAGTGAACTCTAAAGTAAACTGACATGTAATAGTCATGTGTCAGTGTTGGCTCCCCAGCTATACCATGTGCCACCCTGGCTCAGTATGCTGATAGTGGGGAGGCTGTGCATGCAGTGTGTGTGTCTGCATGAGTGTGTGTGTGTGGAGGGGGTGGGGGATACGGGAACTCACAGATAAATTTTGCTGTGAATCTAAAACTGCAATAAATTGTATTAAGAAGTCGTACACATTCATTGGAAAAACTTGCCAAAATCGTAGAAAAGTACAGAGGAAGGTAAAAAAAACCCTTAGTATCCTTCTGTTCCTCATGTGAAATGAGTTAATGCTTAAGTGAACATTCCTTAAGGCATTTTTCTGCCCAAACCAGTATGTGTATAAATTTCCATAAATAGAATTGATGTGTGTGTATTTTCTGTTTCATGCAACATGTTTTCATATCAATTAATATAGACTTATATAATTTTTAATAGCTGCATGGTATTGCAAATATGAATATTCCATCATTTACCCAGCCAATCTCTTATTTGACAGTTATTAAATATTTTTTGCTCATACAAATAATGCTGCAGTAAGCAATTCTTAATATATAACTTTTGCCTATTGTAATATTTCTTATTACTTTCCCCCCTTTTTATTGAGGCATAATTGACATATAACATTATCTTACTTTCAGGTATAAGACATAATGATTCCATATTTGTATTGCAAAATGATCACCACAATAAGTTTGGTTAACTTCTGCCAGCATACCATACAAATGCAGATTTTTTCTTATGATGAGAATTTTAAAAATCTCTCTTAGCAACTTTCAAACATACAGAGCCTAGTGCGCAAAATTCATGCATGGGGGGGGAGGGGCACAGCTCCTCAGCCTAGCCTGCACTCTCTCTAATCTGGGACCCCTCAGGGGATGTACGACTACTGGCAGTCAGACATCTCTCTCACAATCCTGGACCTCTAGCTCCTAATCGCTCACATGCCTCTGGCCTAGTTGCTCCTAACTGCCCCCTCTGCTGACCTGGTCGCTTCTAACTGCCCCCATTCCTCGCCAGCCTGGTTCCTCCTTATTTCCCGTCTCCCCCTCCCCCCCAGCTGGACTGGTTGCCCCCAACTGTCCCCCTGCCAGCCTAATCACCCTCAACTGCTCCCACTGCCGGCCTGGTTGCCCCATGCAGCCTGCTGTTCAGTCATTTGGTCGTCCCTCACTAACCTCCCTGCTGGACTGGTCGTAGGCAGCCATCTTGTGAGGGTGTGTTGGTCAATTTGCATATTACCTCTTTATTATATATGATAGTCACCACATTGTACATTATATCCCCAGGCTTATTTCTTTCATAAGTTGAAGTTTATACTTTTGACCCCCTTCACCCATTTTGTCTACCGCCCACTACCTGCTTCTGGCTACCACCAATCTGTTCTCAATGAGTTTGGTGTTTTGCACTTTTTGTTTGTTTGTTTTAAATCCCATATGTAAGTGAGATCATACAGTATTTGTCTTTTTACCACATTTTAAAAAAATCTGTGTGTCTTTCCTTTCCATGCCATACCTTGGGAGAGATATGTGTACCTAATACACACTGTACTAGGTAGTTCTCTACTCAAAGTACACTTCTAGAGAGAACCTTGAATAATTTTAGGTCCAACACTTGTATTAGAGAATAGGAGAAGAAGGTTTGGGGGGGGGGCAATTAGGGGCAACTAAGCTGACAGGCATGTGAGTGATTAGGAGCCAGAGGTCCAGGATTGTGAGAGGGATGTCTGAGGTCACATATGTAATGGCTGCAGCTCAGAGCCTTGCAAAGAGTATGTGCTCTGTAGATAATAGCTGCTGACATATCATTATTATTGTTTCTTTTGTTCTGGTCCATGTCTCTTTGCTGAAAAAGATCTGTGCATGGCACACGGTGGCTTGCAAAGATAACCAGGTTTCCATCCCTTAAAGGTTTCTGGCTTTGGCTGTAACTCACTGTGAGTTTTAGAAATAAATAATCAACTTGATAATGCAGTTCAGTCAACCATCCTCTTTAATACACAGTGTAAAAGCCATAAAACAGAGACATGTGGGCCACACATTCATGAGCAGCGATAATAATGCTACTGTCTGCTTTATCTTGTTAATTACAAGACAGTTGTAAATAAAAACACCAAACACCAATTCACCAACCAAACCAAACACACACACACATATACACCCCAAACAACGAATAATACCAAACCTCTTTTGCTAAAACCTACTGTGTTTTTTGTGAGAACACATGTGACTCCTATGTGCGCTGTGATTTGGAACACAGACTTTGGGGGTGGGGGAAGAGTGAATTCGCTCTCCGTCTAGGCTCTGATTTATGGCTCTATTCTTTGTCCCAAAGGAAGATGGAAGCAAAATCAATGAGGTTAGTTTAGGCTGCTAGAAGTAAGTAACGTGAGTCAATTCTAAGTGATCTAAGATTAGCAGAGCAGGAAAATGGGAAGCTAGATCAGTGTTGGGAAACCTTTTGAGCTTGGTGAGTCAAAATTTGCCAAAAAACCGAAAATAACTCAGGCGATGTGTCACTTCGAGAAAAAAAAACATAATTTCTTGATATTTATAATTTAAATAAAAATGTATAATTGTAATATATAACTGTATTTAATAAACCAAAAACTAATTATTTAACTTACCTGCTTAGTGACTTCTTTCTTCATCTGTCAGTCAGTTTCTTTTGTTGGTCTTGATATTATTTCACTTGTGTGGGGTGCCCTGAACTAAGATAAGTGAGGGGGAGGGGAAATTCTTTAACTAACCTGCCTATTAGTGACTTTTTTGTTGCTGAATTTCATTGGCTAAACCTTCAATTGAAGGTTGGTATTTTGTACACTTCAAGCCCAAGCAAGCGCTACTAACTTCATCTGTCAATCTGTTTCTTTTGTTGGTATTGATACTATTTAACACTGAGAATAAGGTCTCACAAAAGTACGTAGAGGGAAAAATTGTGACTAAAGCCATTGCTATATTTTTCAGGGTGCTAAAAGTGTGGTAATCGGTTCCAGGCACTCCAAATTTCCTGTTGGTAGTGGCACTCCTCTTGATTCTCCAAGTGGCACCTTTCCAGATTCTCAAGCTTTGGTCTCAAGTCAACAAACACCTGAGCCCAGATGCTGTCTTGAAATTCTTCAAGTTGTATCTCTAAATCATCAATTTGCATCCATTGGAAACCATTTAATTCCAAACTACTGTAGACTACTACATCAGGATACTTAATTATTTTTATGGTCTGTTCTAGGCTTCTAAATTGATTAAATGTATCACTGAACTGGTTAAGTAACGAATCTAAAACATGCTGGTACTTTATATGCAAGGATTCCATTTCATTTTGTACAGCTGCACTGGCCTTCTCAAAATACTTTGTTACTCGAGGAAAATATGTATAAGTTTTACTTTCTACATCTCCCTTGAAAATTTTAAGTTTACTTTCAAAAGTTTTTATGTATTCAAACATAATGTCAATACTTTTGCCTATGCTTGTAACTTTAAGTTCAGTTCATTAATATGAACAGAGAGATCTGTAAAAAGTATAGGGTGTTGACCCACTTATCATCATTGAGCTGAGCAAAGTTACCAAGATCCTTATCCTCAAGAAATATCTTAATTTCTTCAAAGCACTCCACAAAGCGCTCAAGAACTTTGCCTCGGCCCAGCCATCTTACATTATTGTACATCAGCAGTCCACTGTAGGTGGAATCAACCTCCAGTAAAAGTGCAGAAAATTCTCACTTGTGAAGAGGGTGAACAGCTATTAAATTAACTATTTTTATAACAACTTACATTAAGTCATTTAAGTCTGTAAATCCTGCCTTGGCACATGAAACCTCCTGATGGATAATACAATGAAAAGGCACAATCGGATGCCCAATAGCTTCTGCCAACAATTTGACAAATCTGACTTTTCCCTCCACCATGTTTGGTGCCCCATCTGTCGTCACTGACACAACTTTAGAGATATCAATGCTTAGGTCACGGAATGTTTGTATAACAACCTTATATATTTTGCTTCCTGATGTACTTGTTGGCACTGATACTAACTTTATCAACTCTTCTCTCATTGTGAGACCATCAGAATATCAACCAATAATGGCCAACTGAGCATGTGATGTGACATCAGTAGTTTCATCAAGAGAGATATAAAATATTTACAATTACTTATGTCTCTCTTTAATTGATGTTGTATGTTTGTGTTCAGTCTCGTTATTTTGTCTTTTATGATATTTCTACTGAGTGGTAACTCAGATATTCTCTTAATAATTGCATCTTTATTCTGCATATCATGAAATAGAACTAGTGCACATCTTAGGAGAGTTTCTTTAATAAATTCTTCCTCACTGAGTGCTTTTCCATGCTAAGCTATGTAGTGAGAAATGCTCAAACTTGCAGATGTTAAATTTGTAGAGCCTTTTATAAATTTAAGGATGGAATTAGATTGGCTCTTATTAAGGTGTAGCTGCTTGGAAATGTATTCCTTCCTTTCATCTTCACTTTTTCAAGAGCTGGGAATGATTAGTTTCAAAATGTCTATTTATATTCCAATTTCTGTTTACTACTGTTTCAGTACATAGAATGCAAAATGATCTCCCATTTTTTTTCTATAATGCCATACATCTCAGTCTATATCTCTTGAAAGGGTCAGCCACTTACTTTACTTAACCTTGGTTTTTTACTTTTTGAGTCTTCCATTGGGGGGCAGTGACAGAAGATAGAATTATAGATAGCCTGTTAGTCCTGCAGGCAATTAGGGGTTAACTAGCCTAACTGACCACAAGATGGCATATGTAACTGTCTTTTGGGAAAGGGCAGGTTTAATAAGCAGAAATAGGGGTTAATAAGGATGCACAACAGTAATAGTGGTGAAATGGAGTCTGCACTATATTACAGAATAACATTCCTTATATAAATTAAGATGGCTGCTGCTATTTCTAATGGCGGGAAAGGGCACCCATAGCACAGACCCTCGCCTCTCTCAGCCTCCCCCTCACTTATCTCAGTAATGATGGTCAATTAGAAATCCACGACACCCCAGAACAGTAGATTGGATGATGGCTGCTGTGGTTATGTGGTTGCTGGTAATGATGATCACAGGGCCCCCAGAAATGAGTCGCCTGCGGCATTCTGCTCCTCCCTGCTCTGCTGGTTGGAAGTGAGGTCAAAGATCCCCTAAATGCCTAATCAGAAGTCCCAGAACTAGACGCTCTGTGCTGGAGTTCTGTTGTTTTGGCCTACAGACCTCAGGCACAGAGTGTCTACACTACACTACACTACAGCAGATGTTTCATCCTTGGCTACTGCACCTGGCCTGCAGTATCTGAAGAAGATGAAACGTCCTTCTCGGCATGTGGCCCCATACTTCTCTGCATGCGGCCGCATGGCATCAAAAATGGCTACGCGTGTCAGTAAAGAGAAAGAACTTCTATCTCTCGTCTGTGTCTGTGATAGAATTCACTTAAAACTTGGAAGTGATCGTGTTTTATTAACATTAAAGAAAACAGAGTAGGTAGCATTAAATTTGATACTAGAAATATTAGAAATAATAACAAAAATGTTTTGTCTGGTACCTTTGTGACCTCCCACCGATAACCAGTCTTACCAATCATGGTACCTCCCCCACAAAGTCTCTAGCACCTTCTTCATGAACATAGTGAGACTTTCTGAATCAAAATCTTTGTCATCTCAATGCAACTACTTATAAATAACAATTATGAATACCATTTATGGAGCACCTATTGAGTGTCTGGCACTGTATTAGGTCCTTTGCACATACAGATTCATCAGTGCTTTTTGAGAGCTTAACAATATGTGCCAGGCATTATTCTAGGTGCTAAATATAGAGCAGTGAGCAAGATACCTGCTTTTTAAGGCTTCCATTCTAGTCACAGGAGACAGATGGCAAATTCATAAACAAACAAAAAGAGAGTCAGTGCTGTGCAGAGAATGAAAATACTAGGAAAAAATGTGCTAGAGAGCAGTTGGCTAGTCAAGAAAGGGTCCTGTTAGGGCTATAGTGAAGCTGAAATCTTAATGAAAGTAGTTCCATCTCATTGAGAGTGAAGGGCCACAATTTAATGCTCATGATCACTCTATCAACCCTGTTTCAAAGAGGAGAAAAATGAAGCTCAGAGGGCTAGTAACTTCTCCATGGTAGGCCTGGGGTGCAGATACTGTCTCCATGTCCACTGAGTCCTACTGTGTCGGGAATAATGACAGTCTGTTCACAAATGCCTCTCTCAAGAGATCCCAAGGAGCCTGGTTGCTTCAGAGTGTGGGGGTGGGAAATGGAATTTCCAAGTTTATTACTGCAGGTGTGACCAGCCTGGGCGAAATACATTTGAAAAGGAAAAGTGAGCTGACTCTTTGATGACCATCCAAAGGGCTTGCCCAGCTGCAGAACATGGATTCCAGAGTCCAAGCAGGCAGGGCCAGGCCAGCCCGCAGGTGGCCAGTGTTTGCACCTGGCTCTTGGCGGGTATGGCACCTCTCATTGTGTCACTGGAGGTAGCTACTTTGGGTTTTTGAGCCTCATATTTAATATCAATCTCTTTAAGAGGAACAATTCCTAAGAAGACTGGCTGCCTTTTGGGAGTTTTCATGATTTGCTTTCTTTAGTTCATTAACTTACTGTCTCAAAGAGCAAAATATGAAAAAAAAATCTCAATTGTTTTGAAGTGTCCCGTATTCTGTGCTTACTGGCCATGTCCTCTTTCATGGAACTGTTTCCATTGTCTGCAAGTTTGTGGCCAGGGATTTACGATAAACTTGGACAGCCTCCTTAGAGAAGGGGCTGATTTTATTAATCTTTGTGTCATCCGTGTGTTTGTATTTAAGTTTGAGAATCTCTGGTTTAGAACTTTTGATTCTCAACCTTAGAAAAATATTAGTTACCCAATTAGATTTAAAAAAGTTAATGACCAGGCCATATTTCTCAGTTCAGTCTATTTGAGTCGGTGTGTGTGTGTGTGTGTGTGTGTGTGTGTGTGTTTTGCCTTCATGGAACATTTGGCAATGTCTGGAGACATTTTTGATGGTTACAATTGCTGTGAGCACAGCAGCTATCTAGTGAGTAGAGGCCAAGGATGCTACTGAATATCTTACAGGGCACAGGTCAGCCCCATAACAAAGAATTATCTGGCCCAATATGTGGAGGTCGAGAAACTCTGCCCTAGAATAACATCTCTTCTGAATCAGCTTCATTGTCTGCTAGCCTCAAAGAAAGGCATCCCCCTTTTTAGAACTTTCATAGCTGTTCCTCATGTTAAAAATAATCTTTATGTGTGGGGTTGTCTCCCTAAGGGAATAAAACTTTCTGTAGGCCAGAATCCTTGCTTCAGTCATTTCTGAGTACGGCCTTACCCCTTCTCCAGCATACAATCATTGCTCCATGAATCTTCATTTAAAATACTTTCTGGGAGTGACCACAAAATGGTTTTGTGACTACTAACACCAACTAGTATCTACAGAGAAAAGAAAAACCTAGGGGCTTGATTTTCAGTCTAAAAGTTTAATACCAATCTTCCAGTCTTCCTCTTAAAAACTGGCTCTCTCTCTCTGTATTTTCCAACATTCATTCAATATTACAGTTGCTTCTGGACCTGCTGGGGCAGCTATGTGAGCATATGGGCCACCCAGGGAGCTCCATGCTCACATCAGGAACCTTGCTGGCTGTGTGTGCTGTAGTGTCTGGCTCCCAGTTGGCACCTTTGAGCAAACTAACTCAATGGTGAGCCAACCCTGAATTCCAGGAAATCAAAATCCAGCTAATAACTCTACAAAGATCTGTGAAGGAATTGGGCAAGAAACAGGGCCCTCAGTGGCTCTAAAAATAGGTCATAATTGCCTTTGAAGATCATTTAAGAAGATACACTTAACTCTAGAGTGGAAAGCAATTTGTTTGTTGATAGGGGCTGTCTCTATGTAGTCAACAGACTTCAAAGTGTTGGGAACCCAATCAATATTTGGGAACTATGGTGTTACTATGCTACTGACTGACCATAGTTACAAATAATAAGTTACCCTCAGTGAAGCTGACCTGACCTGTTTTTCACTAAATCGACCATGTTAATTGTCCTGACTTCACTTTTTATTTTAGTTTTAACCCTTGGCATGAACACTGTGAAGAAATGCACTCACTCCCTTTGCGTTTGATGGTGCAGACTAGCAGCACCATCGATTCTCTAAATGCTTTAAAGATATTTCACCTGCAGCAAGATTGTTGAATATAGAAATGAAGCATATCAAGATTGGTTGTGAAATTCAACTAGTTTAGTAATATTTCTCCTGTGGTTAATCACCTAAGGAATATTTTGCTCTTTTTCTCTTTCATGTTTTAATTTTTGATCTTGGCAATGTGTGCTAAAATGACTTGGAGTTATGAAAAGTATGAAACTGTGTTTATTTCAAATAGTTGGCTGAGTTCTTCATCAGCCGGAGGCCCAGCACAGGTGTGAATATTTGTTTATAATCCAAACACAGCAAAGTAAACAGTTTTATTTTGCACCCCTTTTTTCCATACAATTCTTTGAATCTTTTCTTTGTGATGGTCAGTGACTTTGTTTAACTTTTAAAAAGGAGACTCGTAACTGTTTGTACAAGGGCCTGTTGTGACTGACAGCTAAACTAAGCTGGGCATAGAGCCTTGACATTTTGTCAGCTCCCACAGGAGTCAGATGTGATATCTATGACTCACCTGTCAAGTGCTGATAGAAAAACAACTTTGTCATACATAGGTCTTTAAGGCTACACATGTGACCTCTAACCCTGGAACCCCTTCTGGAGGTTTCCAATGGGTATCAAAATCCTCTCAGATATTTCCAGCTGGACATATCCCTGAGCTTTAAGAGCAGCTCATTATTTTAGCACTTGGTGGTCATTGTTGAGAGAAACCCTACCACTTCTCATAGTCTTCCCCTTGGCAAGGACCAGTTCTGTAATGTAGAGGGAGGGGGCTGCTCTCATTGTCCAAAACTCAGTCAGCCGTTGCTTCCCAGGTGAATCCAAGTGTCTTCCTAAAAACAGTAATTTCTTTCCTCATCTCAAAGTCTGGAAACCTACTAAGGATCTTGCAAGACAATGAACATTTCTATGCTATGAGGTTTAGTGTTTCCCAAGGGCTTACCTTGGTTTACCTTTTTGCATAAGAGGCAACAACAAAGAGGAAGAAATTTAGATGCGCTTGATTCCAAGGTTTGGGTTTAAAAAGCCTAGTACTAAATTTAAGACAATTTGCAAGTCTTATGATCTTCATTTTTCTATTAATGTGATCAATACTACAAAAGACTATTAGAAATAAAATAAATAAGTAAATAAGTAGGAAAACAACAATCATAGGATATATACTATGTAAAGAATTAATGTTTAAAGCAATAAGTACCTACAAATGGAAAGTTGCCTCTTCAGTGAACATAATAAGAAAATCAGTTAGCTGGCTGAGTCCATTTAGATTGATAAATGAATTTAATGGAAGAAAACAAAACCACCTTAAAACTATGTCCATTGAACTCCAACAGCATTCTAGGTAGGAGTACTAGGGTTGGTTATTATGCTTATAAAGATAAACTAAAATGGCCTTGGACAGAGTATCCACAAACCAAAAGAACTACAACATTCTAGTTTAAGCCAGAATATTTCCACTGCTCCAGCCAGAGATGGTTTCTTATTTCTATGGTTCTACAGATTGTCAGACTGTATGACCCAGGCATTTGCTGAGCACATGGGAGCTCAAACTCATCCTTCCTCTTCAGAAGTTTCCATTGAAATAAGCTAAAAATACCCAGATGAAAGGGAAACCCTGGGCTGTTTCTTTAGACAGTATTAATATATGTTTCTCATTTTATGGATGAAAACACTGAGATCTACAGAAGTGAAGTGTCTTTGCCCCAGATTATAGCTAGTTAATGACAAATTCAATGAGGACTTGATTTCCTCCATTTCTTCAAAGCCTGAAGTCACTCCTTATTTCCTAATCTAAATTAACTCATTAGTACACCCCATGGATATCAACTAGTTCATAGCCAGTGATTACTTAAAAACAAACCAGTGAATCATGATAATTATGTCACTGGAAAGGGACTGGCAGGAAGTGGATCTGCCTTAGGCCCAGCCAGGAGTATGTGGGTTCTTGATTTCATGCAGGAAAAATTTCACAACATGGGTCCAGGTGATTTGGAGGTATGTTTATGAAAGATGGGGCAGTGAACCAAAGGAAGGGCTTAGGGTAGCAGAAGCAACAGGAGAGACTAGGAAAGAAGTGGGCCACATTGTGCTGCATGGGCTCACTGAGAAGAAAAAGTCAGCCAAGGCCGAGCTGCTGTCAGCTCACTGGAAGTGAGAGGACAGGGGGTTTTGGAGACAGATTCAGGGGGCAAGCCCTGGACAAGCTGCTGCCCCCTATTGCTCTTGGGGTTGCAAGTCTCATGTGGTCCTTCAGAGTTTAGTAGAAAAAAGTAAAGATGAATAACTAAGAGGGAGGAAAGGCATGGATGTTGTTAGAGAGTGGGAATTTTTGAGCACTATTCCCATTCCAGAAAGGCCGTGGACTATGCCCCAGATAGAGTTGTCAGTGTTGACACCAGGCCAGGCCTTAAGATATGGTCTCATGGTCCCTTCCCAGCAGGTAGGCCTTCTTTCATAGAACACTGTCAACTTTCTGAAGAACAGGATGATCCTGTGAATAACATGCTTGTCAATGGCATGCTCCTGACATAGCCGAGGAAAAACTGTTTTACTTGGGTTGCTTGTTCTGCAAAAACAGGATGTGGTTAATGTGCTTAAAAGTGGTCGTGCACAAAGGGTTGGGGCTGCTCTTTGGTCTTCCTGTGTGGAGAATGGCAGAGCAGTCGCCAGGCCAGCTAATAAAGGCTCCCTAAATCTTAATTTGGTCTGGGCTCCAGTGGTCTTTCACTCCACAACTGTGTGCTCCAGAGAGAGCTCTTGCTGGGCCTGTGCTTTGAGAGTTCTTAAATGTTCCAAAAAGCTGCAATTTTAGGGGTGGATTTAGGGGAGGATCTCAATAGAATATTCATCAGTTTTATGTGGATGCCCAATATGAGATTTATTCCCCTCATTTTATCTGTGGTTGGTACAGACGGCACTAATTGGATTTCTGTTATCTGTCTCCCTGAGTAGGGTGATTTAAGTTAATCACTCTCTGGTTGGGGAGAAGAAATGCAAACCATTTACTCTTTAATTGTCCTTGGTTAGAAAGACAGGATTTTGAAATTTACTCATGGCTATTAACTGCTTGGCCATTTAAATGTTGTCTCGGTTTCCCTATTCCACCTGTCCTGGCTTACTGTCTCAATTACACTTTAAAGGGGGAAAAATCTGAAAATTATTATTGTTCTCATGATTTTTTAAAATATCTCTTGAGGATGACAATCCCAATTCAGTTAGTCCCAGTGCTTGAACGAGTTGATACCTGTTCAAGTCACCATTCGGTTTGATACCTGCAGTGTCACATGTGTCTGCTTATCTGCTCTGAACAACTCTGCATCCTGCTCAGCTTCTCTGGCAAGTCAGATCAGCTCTTCTCCCCACCCTGATGGAGCCTCATCTTGTTTTTTACACAGCTTTCTTACGTTTTCTTTTAAGATACTTGTGCCTGAGGTCACACAGCTTCCTTAGCCAACCAGACCCTAGACCAGTGATGGGCAACCTTTTGAGCTTGGTGTGTCAAAATTTGCCAAAACACTGAGCATAACTCAAGTGGTGTGTCACTTCGAGAACAAAACCATAATTTTGCGATATTTATTGTTTAAATAACAAAAATGTATAATATATAACTGTACTATATAACTGAATTTAATAAGCCAAAAACTAATTATTTAACTTACCTGCTTAGTGACTTCTTTGTTCATCTGTCAGTCAGTTTCTTTTGTTGGTCTTTATATTATTTAACTTGTGTGGGGTGCTGTAAACTAAGATAAGTGAGGGGGAGGAGGAATTCTTTAACTAACCTGCCTATTAGTGATTTTTTGTTACTGAATTTCATTGGCTAAACCTTCAATTGAAGGTTGGTATTTTGTACACTTCAAGCCCAAGCAAGCGCTACTAACTTCATCTGTCAATCTGTTTCTTTTGTTGGTATTGATACTATTTAACACTGAGAATAAGGTCTCACAAAAGTACGTAGAGGGAAAAATTGTGAGTAAAGCCATTGCTATATTTTTCAGGGTGCTAAAAGTGTGTGGTAATCGGTTCCAGGCACTCCAAATTTCCTGTTGGTAGTGGCACTCCTCTTGATTCTCCAAGTGGCACCTTTCCAGATTCTCAAGCTTTGGCCTCAAGTCGACAAATACCTGAGCCCAGATGCTGTCTTGAAATTATGCAAGTTGCATCCAAATCATCAATTTGCATCCATTGGAAACTATTTAATTCCAAACTACTGTAGACTACTACATAGGATACTTGATTATTTTTATGGTCTATTCTAGGCTTCTAAATTGATTAAATGTATCACTGAACTGGTCAAGTAACGAGTCTAAAACATGCTGGTACTTTATATGCAAGGGTTCCATTTCATTTTGTACAGCTGCAGTGGCCTTCTCAAAATACTTTGTTACTCGAGGAAAATATGTATACGTTTTAGTTTCTA
This sequence comes from Antrozous pallidus, assembly GCA_027563665.1. Lineage (NCBI taxonomy): Eukaryota > Metazoa > Chordata > Mammalia > Chiroptera > Vespertilionidae > Antrozous > Antrozous pallidus. The sequence continues at coordinate 7,347,327 of CM050524.1, read as the reverse complement.
CATCTCTCTTGAAAATTTTAAGTTTATTTTCAAAAGCTTTTATGTATCCAAACATAGCGTCAATACTTTTGCCCAAATCTTGTAACTTTAAGTTCAGTTCATTAATATGAACAGAGAGATCTATAAAAATATCAGGATGTTGACCCACTTATCATCATTGAGCTGAGCAGTTTCCCAGATCCTTATCCTCAAGAAATACCTTAATTTCTTCAAAGCACTCCACAAAGAACTTTGCCTCGGCTCAGCCATCTTACATTATTGTACATTAGCAGTCCACTGTAGGTGGAATCAACCTCCAGTAAAAGTGCAGAAAATTCTCACTTGTGAAGGGGGTGAGCAGCTATTAAATTAACTATTTTTTTAACAACTGACATTAAGTCGTTTAAGTCGGTGAGTCCTGCCTTGGCCCATGAAACCTCCTGATGGATAATACAATGAAAAGGCACACTCGGATGTCTAATAGCTTCTGTAAACAATTTGACAAATCCGACTCTTTTCCCCACCATGTTTGGTGCCCCATCTGTCGTCACTGACACAACTTTAGAGATAGCAATTGCAGTAGCCAAGGATGAAGTGTCCTTCTCGGCATGCGGCTGCTTGTCATCGAAAATGGCTACAGGTGTCAGTGCTGACACAGGTATCATAGGTTTGCCATCACTGCCCTAGACAGACCAGCCTAATTCTCATCATGTGTCCCAGGCAGGTGTTTGGACTGGGAAGTTAACCCACCTCTCTCATATCAGAGCAATTACCCAAGTGCTTTAGTCTCATGATCTGGGGCCTGTAGGAAGGAAGAACCAGTCTCTGAAAGGAACAATAGGAATGTTCTGGGTCAAAAAAATTCTTTCAAGATCTCTTGGTTTGTGAATACTCTTTCTTAGACTATTTACTTTATCTTGAAAAACACTGAGAAGCATGGTGTGCTATTTTGAGGCTCCATAATCCTGCAGCGTCAATATCACCTAGGATCGCTTTAGGAATTCAGTATGCTGGGCCCTGGACCCACATAATCAGAATGTGAATTTTAACAAGATCCCAGGTGACTACATGTGCACATTAAAGTTTTAGAGAGGAGTCCTGGGGCTGGAAGATGCCCATGGGCCCCTCTTTAATCCTGCCTCACCTATTCCCAGGATCCATGGTCACAGGGTCAGAGGCAACCCCTTTCCAACCATGTCTTTTTCTTTTCCACCTCCAACTGGCTCATCCCTTTCTTTCTCTTTCAGTTTTCTTGTCTTACCTGTTCACTACCAACCCCCTTCCATTTAATTCATTAGAATTCTATGTGTTTGACATTAAATACTATTATATATTGAGTGGCCAGATTATTATGATCTCTGAACGCATAATAATCTAGCCAATCAGTGTAAATCCTATATAATAAAAGACTAATATGCAAATTGTTTCCTCAACCAGGAGTTTGACCAGCAGGCAGGCTGACCGACTGCCCATGTCCCTTCCCCCTGGCCAGGCTGGCCAGACTCCACCCATGCATGAATTCATGCACCAGACTTCTAATACACACCCCCTCCCCCCCCCCCCCACACACACACACTGAGTGGCCAGATTATTATGCATTTAGAGTTCATAATAATCTGGCCACTCAGTGTATAATGTAGTCTTTTTCCTAGAAACTTCTCATTTCTTAGTAATAGAAGTCTCTTTTCTGTGTAGTGGCCAGTCAATCTTCTTTACTTTGTGTAGTTCAGGACAAAATGTAAGGAGCAGGTTTATCCTCACTTATTATGGATGTTTCCAGTTCACATTTGTTGTAATACTTTTCCTTGCAGGATTTCTTAAGTATGCCATGGAGATGTTTGATAAACTTGTCAGCATTAATTAAGAACTTAGATTCAACAATTGACAGCAAAAAGCAAAATAAGAAATTGGTTTTAAATGCAAATCCCACTGAGGATTAGTGCCTGGGATATATACGGTAATAGAATTCTAACATCAATAAAAAAGAAAAAAATCCAATTTAAAGAAAATGAAAATGTGATCCATTGAGGCAATCCACAGACCAAGATACATGATTATCTTGCACAAAAAATGAGAAGATGCTCAATGGCACTACTGATTAAGGAAATACATGCCAAAACCCTAGAAAATGCTGTTTTACACCCAATGAAATAGTTGGACACTGCCCAGAAGGGATGACATTATAGAGTAATGGAAACTAGACTCCTGGAGGGAGTGCAGATGTTTATGACTGCATTGGAAATTAGCTTGGAAGTATCTACCCAAGCTAAAGAAGCCTTTTCCAAAAACACAGCAGCATATTCATTGCTAGTGAGTCCAGAGCAGCTCTCCTGATGCACAAGAAGATACATACCAACATGTTCAATGGAACAATGATTTGACAAAAATGTGAAACAAATGAATATTCATTAAGAAGAGGAAGAGAGAACCAAGATGGAGGCATAGGTGAAACACCTATCTTGCCGCCATACACAGCAATTTTAAAACTACAACTTAACGAAAGAACAAACACCATCCAGAATCACCAGAAAGCTGGCCGAGTGAAAATTCCACAAATAAAAGTGAAGATAAGACACTGTGACTCGGTGGAGTGGTGGCACGCCAGCGGATAGGACGGGCGGCTGAAAACCGGCCAGTTTTCTTGAATGGGGGAGACAAAGACGTCCCACTGGACTGATTCTCCAGCTCTGGGCGAAGTCCAGGGAACCCACAATCATACAGGGTAAAAACTGGACAGTGGGAGGGCATGCCGAAGCTCGGGTGCTGCAGGGGTCAGTGGGCTTGTGGAGAAGGTGAGCTTGTGCAGAGTGTGCATGAACTTGGGAACAGCACAGCTGCCTGACCGCACAGAGAGCACTCGTGACTTGCTCTTTCATTCGGGAAAGCGTCAGACTGCATTGTTTTGCAACCCTGGGTGAGATGTTGGGTGTGCAGACTCATTTGGGGAGAGTCTGAATTCTCCAGGCAGCCGATGGAGCTCAGCAGAGGCTCTCTCTCAGAGTTTCTGGCGGCCGTTGCCCCTGGCACAGAGTCCCTGGGGCCACATAGGGCAGAGCTAACGCTGTCCGCTTGGCCTCGAGACTCTGCCCATCCAACCTGAGCACAGCTGAACTTCACAGACAATTGGCCTGGAGGTCAATCCCTCCAAGTGCTAACAACGATTAACCTGAGCTTAACTTCAGCAAGACTGTGCAACCCATATCCACCTCAGGTAACTGGGGAGGCTGAGCCACTGTGCCTTGTAGGACGTCTACCATACAAAGCTAATTGACCAACTCAGGGAAGCAGCCACCATGCAGAGACATGGAAAGAAATCAGATGTGAAAGAAATGGAGGAAAAAAAACGACTGGACATGGAATTCAAAACTACGGTTATAGGGCTTTACAAGAGGATCTTAGAAAAGGTCGAGACCTATAAGGAAATAAGCAAGACCTACAAGGAAATGAATGAGACCCTCAAGGACATGAATGAGACCTGCAAAGAAATGAACAAGACCAACGTGGAAATGAATGAGTCCTAGAAGGAAATGAATGAGACCTACAAGGATACGAAGGAGACTCTCAAGGATATGAAAAAGGACCAACCAGAAATTAAGCATACACTGACTGAAATAAAAAATATTATACAAAGACCTAAAAGTGCTCTGGAGCACCTCAAGAACCAAGTTCAAGATTTGAAATACAAAGTGGTAAAATCCACTCAGCTGAAAAAGCAAGAAAGCAAAAGAATCCAAAAAACTGAAGCTAGTATAAGGGGCCTCTGGGACAACCTCAAGCATACCAACATCCGAATTATAAGGGTGCCAGAAAAAGAGAGGGAGCATGACAATGAAAACATATTTGAAGAAATAGTGACCGAAAACTTCCCACACCTGGTGAAAGAACTTGACTTAGGAGTCCAAGAAGCGCACCTAACCCCAATATATAGGAACCCTAAGAGGAGCACACCAAGGCACATCATACTCAAAATTCCAAGAGCAAAAGATAAAGAGAGAATATTAAAAGCAGCAAGAGAAAAACAGTTACCTATAAGGGAGCATCTATACGATTGTCAGCAGATTTCTCAACAGAAACGATGCAGGCCAGACGAGAGAGGCAAGAAATATTCAAAGTGATGAATAGCAAGAATCTACAACCAAGATTACTCTATCCAGCAAAGCTATCATTCAGAATTGAAGGTCAGATAAAGTGTTTTGCAGATAAGAAAAAGCTAAAGGAGTTCATCGCCACCAAACCAATATTATATAAAATGCTGAAAGATATTCTTTAAGAAGAGGAAGAAGAAAAAGATAGAAGTGTAAATTATGAACAACAAATACACATCTATCAACAAATGAATCTAAAAATCAAGTGAGTTAATAAACTGGTGAACAGGATAAACTGGTGAATGTAACAGAATCACGGACATAGAGAGGGAATGGACTGTCAATTCTTGGGGAGAAGAGGGGTATGGGAAGTGCAGCAAGAGACTGGACAAAAATCATGCAGCTATGGGAGAGGACAGTGGAGGGGGGTGAGGGCGGAGGGTGGGATGGGTACCAGGTGGAGGGGAGCTATAGGGGAAAAAAGGGAACAATGTAATTAATAAACTGAACAATAAAGATTTTAAAAAATTATAAAAAAGAGGAAGAATATTTTTTGTATTACTGCTGTTACAGAAAATAAAGTTTCAAAAATATTAAAAAAGGATAAATAAATTATGTATTCATGTAGTGAAAATGATGCAGCAGTTGTATGTAAATAAACTTGAAATATATGCATGTGTATACGTATACATATATTTTTATTGATATATATGAACTTAAATAAACTCACAATTTAATGTTGAATTAATAAAAGCAAATTGTAGAAAATATGTAGTATATCATTTATACAAAGTTTAAAAATGTGGAAAACAAAATGTTGTTGAAGGATACATGGCATTGATGAGCATCATATTTAGGACAGCAGTTATTTTGGTGGGAGTAGGAGAGAGGATGAATCTATGAGTATTTACACAGGAAGCCTGCTATAGTTTTGATCCAGAGCTTTATTTTAAGCTGAGTGACAGATACAAAGACCACCTAACTCAGTCATCTCCTCTATTTCCCACTCTGTTACTATAATCTATTAATGAACTCATATCTATACCCAGTATGAAATTTTCTTCTTCATTCCTCCTACCATCACCTGCATGATTTTAGTAGCCCCATTGCTCAGACACCCATAGTTCTTGGTTCTCCTACTAGTATAATCTTGAATATCCCTTGCCCTAGTTATTCTCAGGCTGCATTTTGGATCTTGTCACCAATATTTGGATCTCTATCCAATACCTGACTTTTCTCCTTCTCCTTCTCCTTCTCCTTCTCCTTCTCCTTCTCCTTCTCCTTCTCCTTCTCCTTCACCTTCTTCTTCTCCTTCTCCTTCTCTTCCTTCTTCCTTTTTCTTTTCTTCTTCTTTCTCTCCCTCTTCTCCTCCAATGCTCTTGTTCAGCTAATCTTCACTTTGACCTCTTTGTGGGCTCAATTGTCTTAATCTACTTTATTCTCCCAATTCTCTCTTGAATTATTTTCTTCTTTTTTTAACCTATCTGGACTAATAGCCAACAGTTTAGAGCTTTGGTCATATCCACCTTGCCTAATTCCTATCCTCCCCTCCCCCTAATCCTGGCCTAGGATGTGGATTAATGATAGCATAAATCACAATGCAGTCCTCCGGTCCTGCCTCATTTCAAATTCATTTTCTCCAGAGCAGCTGGGCAATAGGGTCTGACATATCTTCTCATATATTTCTAGTTGAAATCATTCCTAGCCTTTAATATCAATGTCTTCAGCATTAATCCCAGCATCCATAGCAGTGGGCAGTGGCTCTTTATGCTCCAGAATAGTGAGTTAACTGTCATATAAGGGGCTTTGGGAATAGTTCTCAGGCAGGTCCTGGGTCCCCATGCTCCCACCAATCAGAGAAGATCTGCTTTAATTACTTTAAATATTGGACTCCTAAATAATATTTCATTTAATTGGAAAAGGGGTGTGGTCCTGCCCTTTAAACCTTTAGGTAGCTTTCCATTGCTCAGGGTACAGAATACAAAACCCTCAGTGTGGAGTCTCTAGGATATGGCTCTGTCTCCTCTCTGGTCTCAACTACTCATCCTTGGTTTCCCACACTGAGTGCAATTGCCCGTCTGCTCCCGCCTCTAGGCCCACGTGCTGTTGCACCTGCTGACACACCTGCTCCTTTGTTCTTTGTGTGCCTGAGCTCATCATTTTCAAATTCCTTCTCCAATGTCACCCCTCTGTCCTTCCTCATTGTCCTCTATCATGCGACCTCATCCATCTCCTGCTTAGCACTCCTTGCCATCTTTATGCAATTGTTTTTTGATCCCTCATTTAGTGTCTCTTTCTCCCACCATCAGGCTGTCACTCCCTGCAGGGAGGCATCACATTTGGTGTGTTTAGTGCTTAATAGCAGGGCGAAGGGTGACTTCCATCCCTCCTCAAATCCCCAGAGCCGGATCTTCACCCCGAACCACCCCGAATAAATAAGTAATTAAAGGAGAAGCAGCATCCTGGCTGTGCATGTGTGGCTTCATGGAAAGTGCCCTGGCCCCTTCCTTCCATCCAGATACTGGTCCTGGGCCTTTGCTGCAGAGAAATCCAAGAGCTGCTCTGGGGACAGCATAACCCTAGTGTATCCTATTCCCTTACATATGACATATTTTTAAGCGAATCGATAAATCTTTCAAAGTTTGAAAAGCACCAGACTAGGAAATAAAGTTCAGCTCCCCTAGGTCAATCTGAGCAAGAAAAGTAGTGGGAGGTAGGTCTTCCCTCCCTTCCTCACCTCCATTACCTGCCCCATCGGTCTATCCAGGACAAAGATCAGCAACAAAACTGCCTTCATACATGGCAGCTACAGCCAGCCTTCCAATGTGATGAATCTGACACGGTAGAGGTAAGTGTTGAAGGGGTGAACTGATTTGGGAGTAAATTGGTGTGAACTGATTTGGGAGTAAATTGGTTAATTATTGAAGTGTTTCAGGGCACAATTTAAGCTTCGTCATTCCATATGAACACCATGGCAATCCTTTCAGGAGGTTGGCATGCTGACATGACGGCAGCCTGCAGAGGCACTACAGGACTCAGACAGTGGTTACTTGAATATATGCCGAGAGAAATGTTACCAGTAGTTAAGAAAGCCAAACCCTAATGAGAAAATTCTCAGTTACACACCTGTGTGTACTTGGCTTGTCCTGGCCACACCTTCCTTGGCAAGGGCTTCTGAGTACATTTTCTCCCTAAGCTTTCTTTTCCTTCCTGTTGTGATTGTTCTCGAGGCTTCTAATGAAACACGGTGAGATAGCAAACATGTGGTTTTGAGGGTGTATTTGTTATTCTGTGCAAAGAAGACTGAGTTCTTTGGAAGAAATACACAAACAGGAGTGGCTTCAGGCCAAACAATCGGGCAGTTCTGTATGGATAAGAGAAGCAATGGTGAAGTTGGGGTACAGGGTGCTCAGGCATCTGAAGTGGGCATCTGGGTGAGCACAGGGAGTAAACTACAGTGGAGGTGTCGTAGGGTAGGTGGGGAGGAGGATTTTTGTAGCTACTTTTTAAAAATAAGTGTCATGAACCAGGTACTATGTCTTTTACTTAGAATTGCTTATGTAATCATTTCAGAGATTGCAAGATAGGTACAGTACTCTTCTCCCATTTTACACGTGAAGATACAGAGGCTCAGAGAGGTTAAGTATTTTGCATAAGGTCACACAGCTAGTGCCAGAGCCAGAATTTTAGTCTAGGATTGTGTACCTCAAAGTTTGGATTCACTACCAGTGTCCCACACTCTGCCTCCAGTTGGCAGAAGAGTCTGGAGTCTGTGAGAGAGTTTAAACTTAGAGCTATAATCACAGGGAAAATTGCTTGAACAATAAAGAAAACAAGGAGTTGATCTCTGTCAGCTCCACAAAGATTTATCATAAAGGAGAGAGACCTGAGGAACACTGAGACTTTAAATGGGAGAAAGTATGTTCTGTTGTTCCCTAACTTGGGGATAGAATAAAAGAAAAAATGTAAATCTGAGGCTAAAGTGAAAGAAAGAAGTGTAAAAGATATAGAAAAACACAGAATACAGTAACTACTAAAATTTACTGTTCAGTTTATCAAATGCTTAGACTTGCTGATGTTGGGGTTTGGATTGACTCACTTAATGGGCAACTCCATATAGTAGGTGTCCAGGGTGGGATGATTAAAGAATGCATTTATTTAGTGATAGTTAATTATGTTTTTGAGCAGAAGGAAAGAGATCAGCTTGTTCTCCATAAAAGAGGAGGCATTAGACATTAATATGCTGTGTAATTCGTGTCTCATTGTAGATAGACAGAAATCTTGTCTGATGCATTATTACTTCTCGAGAGCTTTGCAGGATCCACGAACCATCAACATCACTGGGGAACATCACCATCACCTCAGGTTCATTGAAACAGAACTCACATTTTACCAGCTTCCCCAAGTGATTCATATGTGCAGTAAAACCTGAGAGGTTTTGCCCTAGAATTTGTATGTGTCATCTTGGAAACTTGGTAAACTCCTCCTTCAAAGCCCAGTTCAGATATCACTTTAAAAAAAATCATCCTTCAGGAATTTTTGACAGAATTCATCACTCCTTCCTTCTGCTTTTTCTCTGACCTACTCTCTCCTGTGCTATCAAATGTGTTATTTGCATGTCCTGGAGGTGAAGGGCATTTCTGAATTCTCATCTTTGTTTCTAGTGTCAGTTGACTGTGTCAACAAGCTAGGTTCTTAAAAGTATTTAATGATTCAATTTATTGTTATTCAATTTAAATCCCTTTGAACGATGGTTTTTAAATTTTCCTGTGCACAAAAATCACCTGGTATGCTTATCAAAATGGAGGACCATGGGACCCATCCTCCCATAGATTTTGATTCTGCATGCTTATTGGGCCCCATGAATTTGCATCTTTAAGTAGCAGTGCTAAGTATCTCTGATGGAGACAGTTCATGTGAAACTCTGGTTTAGAAATATTTCTAAATTGGAGTCTGGGATGTTGAGTTTCTGGGCTAGAGGGTTGCAACTATCCTACGATACTGGTCTATACATGCTTCTGACACCAATAATGGCCAAATCTGCCAAGAGGAAGCCATCGAAGTTTGGACTGTGTTTCAGTGAGGATACCTTTATAGGGAAATGGAAATGTACTCTACTTCAGACCACATGCAGTCTGAGCAATGCCCAGCTCCACAGCTGTAAAGGTCTCCCTCCTCCCATTGGCCCACTGGCTCTTAGGATCCATCCCAGTATTCTGGAAACACGAGTACTTCCCACATATGCATCTCTGATTGTGAGAGTGCTGCTATGTGCCAGGAAATGTGTGATATTTCATTTATGTCACACAACTCTAGGAAGCAAGGGACACTATTGCTCTTTTAATGATAAGGAAATCGAGCCCCAGGGACATTTCATAACTTACTTGGTGTCACAAGATTGGGAAGGGGCTGAGCCAGGAGTCAAACCTTGGTTGGTCTGATTTCTAAGCTGTTACTTCCTTCTTGTTTGTCAAACTGTCTATTTCTTTAACTACACTTTCCACTCCAAATCCTCAGAGACTAGCACAGCTGGGGTTGGTTAGAGACTCCCAGGACAGCAATTCCCTGCACTCCTGTTGTGGGCCAAACCTGTAACCATTTCTTCCCATTGTAGCATCTCTACTAACAGAATGTCTGGTAACACAAAGAAGTGATTTCTGTCTCTTCCTGGGAGAATTTTTAACTAGTTTCACTTTTCTCTTCGCTGGTGCTCTGAATCCACACATACCTGACTCGGTGGAGTAATAGCCAGATATAAATTTTTGAGTTGTTGTAACAACTCAATCCAATCACAAGACTGGAGAAAGCCTGACTGGTGTTGCTCAGTAATTGAGTGTTGACCTATGAACCAGGAGGTCACGGTTTTATTCCCAGTCAGGGCACTTGGCCAAGCTGTGGGTTTGATCCCCAGTGTGGGGCGTGCAGGACACAGCCAATCAATAGTTCTCTCTTATCAATGAGTAGAAGCCTGCTGCACAAAATACATGCATGGGGACAGGGAGTTGCCCTCAGCCCAGCCTGCACCCTCTCCAATCAGAAACCCCTCAAGGGATCAGGCTTAAACTGATAGTCAGACACCCCTCTCACAATCCTGGACTGCTGGCTCCTAATAGCTCACCTGCCTGCCTGTCTTGTTGCTCCTAACTGCCCCTCCACCCCCTGCTGACTTGGTTGCACCTAACTTCCCCTGCCCCTGCTGGCCTGGTCTCCCCCAACTTCCCCTTCCTGCTGGCCTAGTCACCCTCCACTATCCTCCCCCCGACCCTCCCCAGCCAACCTAATCACCTCCACCTTCCCTCTTTGCCAACTTGGTCACCCCCAACTGCCACCCCTGTTAGCCTGATTGCCCCCATCTCCCTCCCTCCCCCACTGGCCTGGTCACCCCTCATGGCCCCACCCACCAGCTTGATCACCCCACGCAGCCTGCTGTTCAGTCATTTGGTCATCCCTCACTAACCCCCCTGCCAGCCTGGTCATAGGCAGCCATCTTGTGAGTGCATGAGGGTTAATTTGCATAATACCTCTTTTTTATATAGGATGTTTCTCTCTCTCCCTTTCTGAAATCAATAAAAATATATTAAAAAAAAACAAGAGTGGAGACAATCTGTTTTTGCAGTTGATTGAGAACAATTAAAGAATTGGAATAGTGGTATTGTAGCTAACTTAGTTAACTATCCAAATTTCCCAGAGAACAAAGCACAGTTATTTTTTTCTTGGTGTGCAGGGTGGGGGTGTAGACAATTAAGATGGACAGGACTAGCTCTGTGTGCATGTTACTTCTGCTGCCTACATGTGGATTCATCTGGGACCATGAGGCAGCCTTGAGCAAGAAGCCATAACCAGGAGGACAGTGGGGTGAAAGCATGAAATCTCCAGACCAACCTCGACTGCACTGCTGCGACTGTGGGAGCCACAGGCCTCACAGGGATACTGTAATTAAAATTCCTAAACGAAATACAAACGCAGTTCCTCAGTGCCACCAGCTCCATCTTTACTGCTCAGTAGCTACCTGTGGCAGCAGCCGCCACTGAATGAAACCACCCAGACCGCAGGACCTTCCCCACATCTCAGAAGGTTCCCGGGCAGGGCTGCTCTGTGGCTCACCTGGACTCTGCAAGGGAGAAAATCCCCGCATGTCCGTCTTTGTTACTTGTCCCTGCACCAGACACACGTGGCACAATTTCCATAGTAATTTTAAAAACTAACATGGAGCATAGATTAAAACAAATAAATATATACTATAAATAATTTGGTTTGGTTATTTAAAAAGTAGAGGGATAAAATTTTTTTAAACCCTTGGTATTTCAGAGACCTGGAAAAGTGTGAAGCTTTAGATTTGTTTCCTTGTTCAGAAGCAAAATGCTGGGCACCTAAGTTTGTGTAACTGTCACTGGGATTGGCAGACCACACACCCGTGGACACACGCCGCTCTGCAGAGCTGCTGGCTGTACACTTCGGCGTGGCGCATGTAAAGAATGTTCTGAGAAATGTGGTTAACATTCATGGGAGACACTTTTATAAGGCAACGCTATGGTCTGGTGCTCTTTAGCTATTCATCAAAATTTTTGTTTGCATTTTGAAAATATACAATGACATTACATTTTAAATATACTGAGTTATGTTGTGCTTTCTTTGAACCTGTAGCAAAATTATGATACCTCTGTGTATTTTTAAAGGTTAAATATTTCTCATATTTTTTCGCTACAGCAAGCCAACCAAGGGCTTTTAGCATTCCAGGTCATGCAGGCAATTTCAACAGGTTGTTTATTCTTCGTTCATCGTGTGCGGGATTCAGGGAAATCATTGCCATTCTTATAGGAGAGGCCGCCCAGGTAAGCTTTGGCAAATGCATGTCCATGCATATTCTGATCAGTCTGGAAATGCAGCATAAATAACCCATTCATGCGGCTGATGTAGCCCAAACAGATAAACTGAGATTCTGTGGTGGGTGCTTATAACAAAGTAGAAAACCCTTAAACTTTCTTTCAACAGGGTACCTAATGTAGTGAGCCCCTAAGTCCCCCTTCTGCCACTCTGCCAACACAAACCCAGGATGTGTGTCTTCACCCCCTCTCGTGTGTGTGTGTGTGTGTGTGTGTGTGTGTGTGTGATTCTTCAAATCATGGTGATTTGACATGTATTCTGTTTCTGCACATTTTTGTTCTCTAATTCCACAGAAAGTCTTAAAGGCTCTTTGAGATTAGACTCAAAAGCCAGCCAAGTGTGTTCTTGGTTGGTCATTGGTACTGTTACAAAGTCCTTTCTCATTACACTGGAAACGAGTGGCTGCAGTTGCAGGCTTTGTCTGAGCACCACTTCCTACTGACCTTTGGCTGAGAGCAAAGAGCAAAGATGGCTGAGAGGGAATTTGGAGAGAGGGATGGGGTCCTGCTCTGAAGATGAACTTGACCCTTGGTAATGCTCCTTGTCTCTTTCCTTCTCCAGCAGCCGTGATGATTTTTAGTGTAAACTTTAGGATCTTGGGCCACTGTCCATTCCACACAACAGCATGTCTGACATCCATAGAACATTGAAGAGCAGTTTAGATTTTTACTGACGTCTCTTGAAATAATGCACAAAGGTGTTACATTCTGAACCCACAGGAATGTTATGAAGGCCTTTTCCCCCTCTTTGTCCATTGTCTCCGAGTGCAGCCAGCTCTCACTGTACCCATCACCCGAGCTCCCGACACTCTTTCCGAACTCCCTCTGGCAGGGCTCCTCTCTGAGGCCTGCCCTCCACGATCTGCATCTGTTTTCTTTCGAGGGGATCTTAGTCTTTTCCGAGGTAGAGATTCCGACATTTCTGTCTCTTTCCGATTCTCCTTTTGCTGTGATCAGCTTCTGCACTACCAAGGTCCTAGAGGGTGAGCAGACCAACGCAAACCCGCTGGGAAGTGGTGGGAAGGGGAGAGCCCCAGGAACCTGCATGATGAATCTTTATTTTTTGTGTGTCTCTGCTGCAAAACTTCTCAATACCCTTCCAGCTCATCCTCTTTCCTCCAGCATAATCTTAGCTGATCTGAAACTTCACAAGTTTCTTTACAACTACTAGTCTCCACTCCAGCACTGGCTGCTCCATCCCTCCCTCTTACCCACCTGCCTCTGCTATGTGACCTTGAGTGAGTTCTGTCCTGTGCCCTTGGTTCCCTCAGCTGGAGATGGGTTTGTCTCTGAGGATGCTCCTATTCTGAGGTCAAAAAGTTCAGAGTGTGCTTGCTCAAGAAAAACACATCTGACTTGGTTAATAGTGAGCCCTGTGAATGTGCCACTCTCTTCACTTTGAAGTATTTTTAATGGCATGAATAACATGAGTGTTTATTTCTACACTAAATGAAAATTCAGAGATAAGACTCAAATCGTTACTTCCTACAACCCCAACCCAAACCACTTCATTTTTTTAGATAAAAGAAACACAAAACCCCCAAACTTTATTCACTTCACTTTTTAGGAGTGTGTTCTGTACTTTTCCTGACATACATATCAAAGAAATTGTATCATGCTGTTTTTTTGAGGTTTAAAAATATATGTATGCTGTTCCCGGCCATTTTTATTTTCCAGTTCCACTGAATGTTCTTGGTAGGTAATTGATGTTGTTATGAATATAAAATAAAAACATAAATGACATACTAAGCAATAAGCACAATTTTGCACTTTTTGTCATTAATATCAGTTGTTACAGAGGAACATAGATCATTCTTTTTAATAACTACAGAGTATTCCATGTAATAATAATAAAATAATAACAGCTATGATTTATGGGCTTTTGAGTATTTGCTAAGAATTGTTCTTACTTAAGCCTCATGGAACTCCATGAAATAAGTAGCCAATATTGGTTCCATTTTGTAAATGAAAAATCTCAGAACCTATATAAAGACGTCATGATTTCTTTTACTGACTGTGGATCATTTAAGATGTTTTCAGTTGCTTGCTCTGACGCACTTGCTACCAAATCACCCAGGTGTAGGTAGGATGGATATGAGAAGGGGAAGAGCTGTGGGGTAGGGAACATACATTCTTAGGTTAAGAGATACTTCCAAACTGCCCGTGATGGTCTTACCAAGCGAGATTGAACACTGAGAGGGAAGTTGGCTGGGAAATGGCCAGAGCGGGGCAAGTGAAAGGACACCTCAAACTCTTACTTAATCCATTTGCAATTGTGCATGAGGGCAACCCTGGGTAAAAGCAGGACTTTCCCACTATTTCTCCTATGTCCCCTAACCTCTAAGGCATCTGCTCTGTCTCTCCTGCCCTAGGACCTTCCGCCCACCCAACGAAGCATCTGGGGGCCAGCTGTGCCAGCTTTGTTAGGCTTAGAAACGATGTCAGGCCTCCAGTATTTACTTTATCCTGAGAGCATTAAGGAAGGTAGACAGGCCTCAGTCCCTACGCACAATTTATACAGATGTCAGGCTGTGGATGTGGATTCATTTTTCATTCTTTAATCCACAGGTATGAATTAAACCCTAACCTTCCTCACTGACACCCCAGCATCAATATTTTTTCAGACTGGGACATAGTATCCCTGTTCTTACCCGCCTTTGAAAAATAAACTTAACATATGGTGTTTGTCTTATGGCAAAGGAATGCAATGTGTTTTCCTTGACATATGAAAAAATTCAAACACTCTGAAAATTTTGATATTTCAGAGGCATCTGCAGTTGGGAGGAATATGCTTGCTGCCTTTCTCATTAAACAGGCAAATTCCTCCAGGCAGATTTACGTGCCCTGAGATGTCCCAAGCTTCTTGGATAATTGAGTTCCTAAATCACAATATGTGTCACACAGACCCTAGGGTAGTGCTGGATGAGACATCTTAAAATAGTCAAACTACAGGTGAAGTGCATACAAGTTGAAAACATCCCTGATGGCATTTGTACAGTTTTCTCAAAGAACCTGCAATGCTTGACTACGCATTCAAGCATATACCAATGTCACCACACAAATGAGACAGAAATAAAAGGACTGTGGACACACAGCAGAAGCTCGCAAGTGGGAAAAACATTCTAACAAAACAATAAAAAAATAATTACCATGGCTGGATGTTTATAATAATGCAGGCATGAAGCTTGGTGCTTCGCCTATGTGATCATGTTCATATTCACAACCCTGTGAAGTTGGTGTTCTTATTATTTCCATTTTATATATGAAGAAACAGATTGATAAGGCACAGTACTTTGCCCAAATTTATGTAGCTATTAAAGGCTAAAACTAGGACTCAAATCCACTTTTGTCTGATTCCAGAGCCTGGCCGCCTTCTGCCATTATATAACAAAGGCCTATTATAATACATCACTGGAGGCCCGATGCAGAAATTCATGCAAGGGCCTTAGCCCTTCTACCACAGAGGATAAAAGGTTTCTGGTTCAATTCCCAGCCAGGGCACATACCTGGATTTTGGGCTGGTTCCCCATAGAGAGTGTGCAAGAGACAGCTGATTGATTATTCTCTTTTATCATTGATGTTTTATCTCTCTCTCCCTCTCCTTTCTTCTCTCTGAAATAAATACAAACATATTTTTTAAAAAAGAAAACAGTATGGAGTTTCCTCAAAAAATAAAAAAATGGAATTGCCTTTTGACCCAGTGATTCCACTTCTGGGAATATATCCTAATAATCCCAAAATACCAATTAGAAAGAATATATGCACCCCTATGTTATTTATATTAGCCAAGATCTGGAAACAGCCCAAGTGTTCACTGGAGCATGAGTTGATAAAAAAGCTGTGGTATGTTTACCGAATGGAATACTATCCTATCTAATAAAAGAATAATATGCAAATTGACCATACTTCTGTTATACCCACAAACCATGCCCACCAGCCAATCAAGAGCAAATATGTAAATAAACCCAACCAAGATGGCTGCAGCCAGTGAGAGCAGGAAGGAGGCTTGGGTTTCCCCAGTGATAGAGGAAGCCAAGATTTCTGCCTGCCCTTGCTGTCCCAGGCCTCCACTCAATGCTACAAAGTTTCAATGATAGAAGATAAATAAATCCCAACAGAAATGGCTGCCTTCACAGGGTGAGCAGAAGGCTTGGCTCTGGTCCAGGCTACAAAGTTTCAATTGTAGAAGATAAATAAATTTCAGATATCAGGGCCTTCACTTGGATTGTAAGGGGTTGCAGCCAGCCTGCAAACCACCACAGGCCCCTGGCCCAGGCCACCCCACACCCTAAGGGAACCCCCACCCTGATTTGGGACACCCTTCAGGGCAAACCAGCTGGCCCCCACCTGTGCACCAGGGCTCTATCCTATCTAACAAAAGAATAATATGCAAACTGACCATCACTCCAACAAACAAGAGGGCTACCCCCATGTGGTAAAAGATCCTGCTCTAAAGTGGACACAAGGTGGTTGCCACAAGATGGCCAGCAGGGGAGAGCAGTTGAGAAGGACCAAGCCTGCAAGGGAGGGCAGTTAGGGGTGATCAAGCCTGCAGAGGAGGAAAGTTAGGGGTGACCAGGCTGGCAGAGGAGGAAAGTTGAGGGCAACCAGGCCTGCAGGGAAGGGCAGTTGGGGGTGACTAGGCCTGCAGGGGAAGGTATTTAGGGGCAAACAGGCTGGCGGGGAGTAGTTAGGCATCAATCAGGCTGTCAGGAGAGTGGTTAGGGGGTGATCAGGCTGGCAGGCAGATGTGTTTAGGGGCAATCAGGAAGGCAAGCAGGCAAGCAGTTGGGAACCAGCAGTCCTGGATTGTGAGCGGGATGTCCAACTGCCAGTCAGGTCTAAATGGGCAGTTGGACATCCCTGGAGGGGTCTCAGATTGGAGAGAGTGCAGGCTGGGATGAGGGACCCCACCCCACCCCACCCTAACCTGCGCATGAATTCCATGCACCAAGCCTTTAGTGTGACTATAAAAAAGAAGCTCTTATCTTTTGAGACAGCATGGAGGAGCCTAGAGAATATTATGTTAAACAAAATAAGCCAGTTCAGAGAAAGACAAATATCATATGATCTCACTCATATGTGGAATCTAAAGAACAAATTAAATTGATGAATAAAATAAGTCTAGAGGCATGAATACATGGGATAGAATGACAGGTCTCAGAGGGCTGGGGTGGGATGAGCTGGGGTGGAGGAGACTGGAAGAGATTGACTAAATAACATATATGGACATATGCATAGCTCATGGACACAGGCAATAATGTGGCAAAGGCCTACGGCGGGGGTGGGGCTAAGTGGATGGGAACATAAGGGGGCCATGGGGGACATCTGCAATACTGTGAACAATAAAAAGAAAGCAATCCCAGTTGAGACCCACTGGATTATCCCAGCATGTATTTTACAGGCCCCGGAAGATTGAGGACTGGCAGAGTGCTTTGCCTGGGCAGGGGCCAAGGGCAGAGGTGTCCATAGTGGAAAAGGAAGGGAAATAAACTGAAAATATATTTACATGTACTAATGTGTGTTTCTATTACTGTACCATGAGTATAAATAAGTCCAATATGAGTTAAATTCTGAGCTCTGAGCTGCAGCCTGGAATGAGTATGAGAAGCTAATGCAAGGTCACCCCCTGGTGCTATAGACAATCAGGGGCCCTGAGGTTCAGGGCTGAGACCTGCCGTTTCTGAAGCATCAGATTTGGCAGGTCGGTGGACCTCAGGCCAGAGCACGGGAAGGCTGTGCAGGTGCCCCTGATGCATGCCTGGTGAAGACCCTCACGTTCAAAGTTCAGTAAGTGGGCTGGCTGTGGTGGAGAGTGTGTTGGATCGAAGAGAGACATTCATCCAACTACGAGGAAGATTGCTAAGGAGCCGTGTGACCTCAAGCACGGCAATTTCACCCTCCGAGACGTGTTTTCTCTTCTCCCGAACGGTGGTGCAGGACCGCCTTAGCTATCTTTAGCTAAAGGCAGATATCTGGGCCCTGGTTAACACTTAAAGAACTGAAATCTTTCAAGGCACTTTTTAAAAAATGCACCCTAAATTTTCTGCAATAAGGAAGTAAGCAGATTCTATGATAATCTTTTTTGTTATCATAATATCTACCTCTAACATATTATTATACCGATTTGAGAGATGAAGAAACCGAGGCTTACACTGATTAAGTGACTTTCTTAAGGTTTCAGGTATAAAAATCTGGAGAGCCAGGTTCTGGTCCAAGCAGTTTGGCCACAGTATACCGATTTTTGAGAGCCTCTGGACTCTAATGATTTTTTAAAATATTTTTTTATTGATTCCAGAGAGAAAGGGAGAGGGAAAGAGAGATAGAAACATCACTGAGGAAAGAAAATCATTGATTGGCTGCCTCGGCATGCCCCCTACTGGGCATGTGCCCTTGACCTGCATCGAACCTGAGACTCTTTAGTCCCCAGGTGAAGGCTCTATCCACTGAGCCAAGCCAGCGCCGGAAAAGCTAATGATTTCTAAGGCTCCTGACACTTTTCGAATTTTCAGCAGTGCTGGATCCAGGAAAAGGCAATTTTGGGAGGTGCAGCGGCAGGGAGAGGAAGACTCACTAAAGTACACGTGAGAAGAACTGGGCTTTGAAACACGAGCAGTTTTTCTTATTAAGCACCTTGTCCAGGCTTTCCTGGCTAATTCATTGCCATATTTCATTACAGAAACTCACTGACAGGTTATAAGTAAGTACGTTTCAGTCAGAGGTTGCAGTTAATTTCAACTTCAATACTTACAAGTGTTTCTACGTTAATACTGATTGATCACAAAACTCCAAGAAGCCCCAGGGAGGCTGGCGGGCAGGTCCATGCGCTCTGCTTCTCTGCTGCATGCGCTATTCCGAACAGCTTATTGGACAGTCCACGGGAGGCATTCGTTCTGATTTTCCTCATTAATGTTGTATCCATTCAGGATAAATCACTGAGAATGCATACCAGGCTGAACATTTGCCAGAAGAATCTGCGAAATAAAGTCAAATTCAGGAATAATCTGGTTACACCAATTCATCATGTCTAACATTACTGACAGTATTCAGACAATGGCATTCCTATTACACCTGCTTTCAGAAAAAAAAAATCCAGTCAATAACCCTAAATTAAATTAACATTTTTAGTGCATCTAATTTGTAGTTCAGAATGAGCTGTAATGATCATTTGGGGAACACCATATGGCAAGCCTTACCAGCCTTCACTTGCTCTGGGTTTTAACAGTGGTCCACGACTCAAAAAGCTTTATCCAAACAGGTTGTAAATTTTGAGACAAGCAACATGCATTTTTAGTCATTTTCATATTAATTCCAAATGAAGAATTCATTGTCTTTTCAAATTATAATAAATTCGAGGGCAATTTCCCCACTAAACAAATCAAGGAAATTGAAAAATTGCTCTCTGGGAGCTGTTTTCTACATCCTCTTTTAAGAAGATGAGCTTTTATTATTGTTGATGTGTATACTCACAGACATGTGCATTGGCCAAACGATTTTCTTTCTCTTCTTTAAAGTGGAAGGTGAACTCTGGAGAATGTTTAATGTTCAGTGTAATTTCATTCTGGGGGGAGTCTGGAGCCTGCAATGAGAGCTCACATTTGAGAACCTCAATTAATACTTAGAAAATGTGTTTCCAGAGCTACTGGCTTTCTTTTTCAGCGATGCATTCTACTTCCCAGGGAACCACAGCACTGTGTGTGTCACCATGAGGCCAAGGATTCACCAAATCTGTGCCTTGTGGGGACTCAAGCATCCCCAAATTCTCGGGACTGTTAAACTAACCTGAGGTTTAAAGCAATGTACATCATAATCCTGTAAAGTAAAGAGAAAACGAGAACAAAGAACAGTATCAAAAACCAAAATGTGCAAACGAAAGACTTGTATGCATGCATATAAGCATAACCAATGGATGCAAAACACTGGGGGGTAAGGGCATGTTTAGGACTGGGGTGGGAGGGGCAATGGTAAGATATGTACACATATAATGCCTTAATTAAAAAAATGAAAAAAAAACCCCAAAATGTGAAGAAAATAAAGCCAAGATAGTGTTGCACAGAAGATAACCAAAAACAAAATGTGTTTTAAAAATAATGTTTGCTTTGTCTTTTGAAAATCTATTTCAGCCCCTCCCTCCCCCCCCCCCAGGCTCCTTTTTAGCTCTCTCTAGGGAGAGACACAGAAGATTCTCTGATGAAGAGGCAAGGGGCAGGTCTGTGCACAGACAGACTTTGGAGTTATTGTGGGTTTGGCTCCAGACATCACAATAAAGTCAGTATCACAATAAAGTGAACCACGATCTTTTTGCTGGCAGGGGTCTTGCCTTCAATGACAAAAAATTCGACATCTGTGCTCTGGCTGGTGTGGCTTAGTTGGTTGGTACTGTTTTGTGTACAGAAAGGTCGCTGGTTCTATTCCGGGTCTGGGCACATGCCAGGTTGTGGGCTCGATCCCCATTAGGGGGCATGTAGGAGGCAGCTGCTCAATGATTCTTTCTTTTTCATTATTGATGTTTCTATCTCTCCCTCTCCCTTTGTTTCTAAAAAGCAATTTTAAAATTATTTCAAATAAACAAATAAAGCAACACCTGGGAGGCACAGTGGAGGGAAGCATGATTACATGAGGTGTGCCTGGAATGACATGTCCATCCTATAAGTTGGCAAACTCTCTTGGAAAAGGAGTTTGTCTGGTGGGTCCATCTGGGGACATGTTATTGGGTTTTAAAGGACTTTCTGAAGGCGCCATGAGATTTCTCTGAAGAGTGCCCTGTTCTCTTGGGTTGGTCTCTGGACATTCGAATATTCAACTTGGTAGTTTCCAGGTTGGGATAAAGCTAGTGACAGACTTATGACAGCGTACTACCAGTTGTCTATTGTCTCCCATGGAATTGTACTTTTTATGTGGCATGAAGGCATCTTTATTTTACTTAAGTTTTATACTCTGGATTGGACGAAGAGAAGGAAAACTAGGAAAAATAGTTTATATACTGAAAATAAATAGCTGTCACCATGTGAAAAATTGTCCTCATTATTTCTTCATTCTAGTCAATCCCTCCAATTTGTGTCAGTACAAATACAGACTTCTTAGACTTAATGGTGAGAGTCATCAATATACCAAGGACAATTAAGTTCAAAGCAAAATCACAGACTGTCTTAGAGATCAACCACAGAACAACATTGGCTCCAACACTTTATTCCACATGGAGCCACAGAGGGCTGGCTTCAGGCAAGGAGGACACATACAGCTGGATGCTGGCCGACCCTTCCCGGTAGGACTCTATGCAGTTTGGATAAAGATCATGAGGAAGCTTGTTACGGCATTTACCGAGTGCAGAGGAGAAGACATCCTTGCTTTTCTTTTACATTTTCTTTTGTCTTCTTACTTTTCTTTTCCTTTCCTGCCTCCTTCCTTCCTTCCCTCCCTCTTCTTTTATTCTGTTTCCTCTTCCGTATTTTAAGCATGGCTTAGACATAGTAAAAAGTTAGAACCACTGGGAAACATTGGATATTTTCCTCTTGATGATTCTCAGAGTAGTGATCCACAGAGTTGTGAATAAAAGTTCAAAGACACCATCCCATTTCCTCTCTGCCGGTATTTAAAGTGCTTGGGTGAGTGCATGTTACAAAGCAATTATTAGAAACTAGGGGCCCGGTGCATGAAATTCATGCACTGGGGGTGGGTGGTCCCTCAACCCAACCTGCCCCCTCTCTCATACTGGGAGCCCTCAGGGGATGTCCAATTGATGGCTCACCCCCAGCCTGCCCAAAGCCTAAAGCCTCTAGTGAGGCTTTAGGTCTTGGGCACCCAGCCATTACCCTGCTCAGCTCAGCCCCGCCCCGGCTGCCTGCGACCACCCAGCTCCGGAGACCAGGTGCTCACCACCACTTCCACTCACAGCATCTGGGGGCTAGGTACAGTTTCATCATCACCCCAGGCCTGGCACTCAAGCCACTTGGTCCGGCCCCCTGCTCCTGATTGGCTGGTAGCATAGTCAATCAGGAGCGAAGGTATAGTCAAATTTGCATGTTTCTCTTTTATTATATAGGATATGGTTGCTGTTATTGTAATGATTGCTGTAAAAAATAAATGAGATGATATGTGTAAATCCTTTAGCAGAATGCCTGCCACATAATATGTGCTCAATAAATGGTACTGGATATAAATATACTTTATTATAAATTATATAATAAAATATATAAATATACTAGAAGCCATGTTCATGAAATTCGTGCATAGGGAGGTGGTCCCCTCAGTCCAGCCTGCACCCTGTCCAATCCAGGACCCCTCAGGGGATGTCTGACTCCTGAGATCAGGCCTAAACTGGCAATTGGACATCCCCCTCACAATCTGGGACTGCTGGCTCCTAATTGCTCACTTGCCTGTCTGCCTGCCTGATTGCCCCTAACTGCGCCCCTCTGCCAGCTGATTGTCCCTAACTGCCACCCCCCACACCAGTCTGATCACCCCCAACTGTACCCCCATCCCCGCCAGCCTGGTTGCCCCACCCAGCCTGCTGTTTAGTCCTTTTGTCATTCCTCACTAACCCCTCTGCCAGCCTTGTTGCTGCACGCAGCCTGTGTTCAGTTGTCCACTGGTTGTTTCGGTCGTGACAGCCCCTGGCTTTTCACATATTAGGGTTATTATTATTGTCTTTGCTTGGCAAACTTCTACTACTAATTATCTCCTAAAATCTTAACTTGAGTTCAGCCTTCTCTCTTAGTCCCAAATTGACAAAGAATTAATTATTCTATCAGGTCCTCATTAATTTGGTTAGAATGAGCTGTTTCCTGGCATGTCCCCTTTGACAGCTCACAAGGTCATTGAAGGCAGGGACTATGCTGTATTCAGCATCAGACTTCCTACCACCCATAGGGCAGTGTCTGGTCATGTGGCAGGTGGCAGTAGACATCTGCTAAATTGAACAAAAACACGAGGCTTGAGACAAAGGGAACAACACTCGCCTCTTTATGCCCTAATGGAGATGGGAATGTAGGGAATGTTTTTCTTTGAAAAAGAAATCTCAGCGGCTTACTTGAAAACAGGCTGAGAGCTTAGAGAAATGAGTGCCAAAAGCAACGTATAAGCAACACAGGCCTGGTGTAGCCCCAATGTGAGGAAGTCTCCCAGCCGTTCTCTGGGGCTCAGCAGCTGCAGAACAGATGGGAGTGAGTGTGACTCAGTCACGCTGCCGCTGGACTGGGGGAAGGGGCCAGGCTCCAAAGGAAAGAATGTTTTCTCCCATGTGTTCGTTTGAAAAGAAACTTTTCTTTAGAGATCACCGCCACTATCCCAACACAACTCGATGTGAGTTTTGGTGCTCACAGTGGGAAGGGAAGGGTCTAGCAAGTGCTGAAGGGGACCGCTTGGCCATGCAGCCATGGTGGGGCTGCCACCCAAGCCATCTTGCCTAAAGATGTCTTTTCATCTTTCCCAAGATCTTGCCTTTTCTCCACAAAGTGTCATAATTAGGACAAATGTAGCCAGAGTAGCAGGAAAGATCTGAGCAGAGAGCTTTGGTACAAAACATAGGGTCCAAAAAAGGTCCATATATGGGGCTGAGTCTGCAAAAAGTGCAACAGTTTGGCCCCAAACCACTGCTGCACAAGTCAAATTCAGAGCAGCTGTGCCCCCACCTCCACTGGCCCTCAGGCTAGACCAGTCCCATCCCTACTGCCCTGTTCTTGTTACCCGTCACCGTGAGCCCCAGCCTCAGCCCACAGAACAAAGGACAGATTTTCTTCTTCCTCTGATTAATGAACAACTTAATGCATCCATCCACCATGCACTGGGGTGTGTTTCAGGTGAGCTGTGAGGTGAGGTGACACACCATATTGAAGAAATGGTTGCTCTCCAGGAACTGCCCAATCTTACAGGGATTGTAAACATGTGACTAAATCACAGTCTTGATAAGTCCCCAGGAAATGTAGGTTCAAATAATAACTGACAGATGCCCAGGAGTAAACCTGTTTAAGCTTCCTGAGGAGTGGTTAGGGAGGGTCGTTGTCCTCTCTAGGACACTGGAGAAGGTTAGTACTGAGTATGGTCTAGTGCCAGAGAAGAGGCTCACACAGCTATTAATTATGAGATAGGTCTCAAGGAAATAGCTTTTTTCATTGACCTTTTCCTCATAAAAGTGGGTGAGTGGTTTGCAGATTTTTAATGGGAGTTGCCTTCCATATATGTCCCAACCGGGGATGAACCTGCAACCTTTTGTTTCACAGGAGGATGCTCAGCCAGCTGAGCCATGTAGCCAGGCTGGTCTTTGCTTTTTCCCTTAGCAAAGATGTTTAACTAGAATTACCTTGATATCAGCTAAGTTAAATCAAAATCACCACATTTGTAAAAATAATCCCTAAGGAGCCAAAATGGTTTCCAGCTTTAGGCATTGGTCTATTTATTTAAAACAATACTAGATAAAGCAAAATTCCAAGAAAAGGTTTTGAAAAGGCCCTCAGAGGTCATTTCAATAGGAGTTCTGGATCCTAACAACTTTAAAGGCTCTTAGGGTATCAAGAGAGACATTTTAAAGAAGGATTTTATTTTAGTGCCAGCAATGACTCACTGAGAACAAGTGGGACAATAGCGCAAGAACCTGACAGTTATCATAGCAAGGAAGGGAAATGTGACAGACCAAAGGCTTTCATGATAATCTCAACAATGTAATCAGTACACATGTGTGGCGCTCCGCCTCGGAGCTGTGTGCCAAGCTTCAGGGCTGCCCACAGGGCGTGCTGACCCTCAACTCCGAGGTCATATGCTTTCATTTTTCTACCCACTTTCTGCCTCTAAAGGTGAGCTGGGAAATTTCTTGTCCAGTTACATTTTATAAAACCTGCTCAAACTTTGGAAATAACAGCCAATATTGAGAAATAAGCACACAGTGGGGAAATGCTGGAGTGCCTACAGATGCTTCCATTAACCCCAGTTTGCCCTGAGACTTCTTTTCTCCATCCCCATCCTGACAGCCCGCTTTCGTTTTTCCCAAGCAAACTTGATATATGCAGAAAACTGCACAAAACACAAATGTTTTGCTCAATAACATTTTTCAACAAAGTGAAAACACGTAATTAGCCAGCACCAAGTTCAAAAAATATGACTAGCACCCCAGGAATCGGCTCTTGCTCCCACCTCGGCACCAGCCATCTTCTAACACCATAGATGGCTTTGCATCAGGGTCCTCAGGAGGGTGATTCTCCTCGTGGGGTATTTGGCAATGTCTGGAGACATTGTTGGCTGCCACACTGGGGAGTGGGTGCTATTCACATCCATTGCCTCAGGGATGCTGCTCAACACCCACACACACAGCACAGTTCCCCTACAGCAAACAGTTCCCTGGCCTCAGGCTCACTAACACCAAGGCTGAGAAGCCCTGCTTTACAAATGGCACAGAACATGTGTATGTCCTTGTGTCTGGCTTCTCTTGTTCACTGTGATTTCTGTGAAATTCATCCATGGTGTCACATGTACCTGTAGTGCAATCATGTTCATAACTGCAAGGGATTCCCTCACTCACTTTTTTAAAAAGTTAGTTTTTCCCTCCGGATTTTCACTTGAGGATATTTTTCAAAATATACGTGGTTTCTTTCAAATGCTCAAGTCTGAATTCTATACCTTTGCTTTAGGCAGGGTAAGAAAGTGGAAGTACTGATTTATTAGGCAACAACAATTAAAACAATCCTTGCTTGCTTATAAAGCTGAGTGACTGATTCATTGTTTTGTTTTGTTCATTCATTCAATAACCAATAAGCATCCATTTCCTGCTATGATCTTGTAGGTGATGCAAACAAAGAACTTACATTCTGGTACTTTCTTTGGGTGTAAAGGGAAGTACACTCAGGTTCCAGGATGGAGGTCATGCTATGGAATAGAGTGGGGCTGGAATGGAGCCATAAAAATGTGAAAACGATGCCACCCTTATCTGCCTTCTCAGCCTGTGGCCTGGGTTTGCTTTCACACTGTTTCCTCTTATGTCTTATCATCATCATCATCATCTACAAACCACCTTAAAGTTGTTGAAAAGACCACTCTTTTGGAGTATGGCTTAGGGAGAAGCACAGCTTCCCACAATATACCTCTTTTCCTTGGCCACATGCTTGAGTCCATATAATGGATTTTACCTGGTAAGGCAAAATGTTTAAGTCCATTTAGTCCTTCAGTCACTAAATGGCTAGAGGGAATTCCAAGTTAGCCTGCCACCATACAAATTTATATCCATTCCTACAGCAAACTGTCTTGCAATGATGTTGAACCTCAGCACTGTAGCCCCATTGAATTCCCTGTTGCGGGCTGTTCTGTGCACTATAGAACATTTAACAGCATCCTTGACCTCTACGCACTAATGCCACTCCCTCTCCCCAGTTGTGACTACCAAAAATGTTTCCAGACATTGCCAAATGTCTCTTGGGTGGGTGGGGCTTTTGCATTTCCAGTTTAGAACTACTCTGCTATTATATAGGACACATTTCTTTACCAAACAAAAATTTCAAGCATTCTTCTGTTAAATAGGGACAGTTTAGTAAAGTTACTGGGCTTTGAATGCAATCAGAGGGAGTATCTTCCGTGTTCATTTGTTTAGGACACAAAGCAGATTTAGGAATGGGAATAAACATACCAATCAATGACATTATCAGTTGGAGATCACATTCAAAAAAGCTATAGCCTGGCTCCGTGATTCTGTTTTCTTATATAGATTTTTGGAAAGTTTGAAGGTCAGCTTTTGAAGATAAAACTTTCAATTCATAGCCTCTGTGTTGACTTGGACACAGGTTTAGTCCGGGATGTCTGGAAGCCTGATATCTAAGGACATTTCCCTTCTATTTAACATTTTGATAGATAGTGTTTTTATTATGCTTAAATATTCCATCCCAGGATCACAATTCCTGACACTGAGGTTGCTGGACTTCAAAGAACATTGGAAGGAAGTCAGCTCTTGGTAGATAGGGAAGGATATAGCTAAAAATTTGTCAAACACGGTCTTCCTGGCACAGTACCAATCACTTTATATGCTTACCAGAGGCTGGTGCACAAAATTTGTGCATAGGGTTGGGTCCCCACAGCCCAGCCTTCACCCTCTCCAATCTGGGACCCCTCAGGGGATGTCTGACTGCTGGTTTAGGCCCACTCAGACATCCCTTTGACAACCAGCAGTCAGACATCCATCTCACAATCCAGGACCGCTGGCTCCTAACTGCTTACCTGCCTGCCTGCCTGATCACCCCTAACTGGCCCCTCTGCCAGCCTGATAACCCCTAACTGCCCCCCCAGCCTCATTGTCCCCAACTATCCCCCTGTCCCGGCACCGGCCTGGTTACTCCATGCAGCCTGGTGTTCAGTCATTTGGTCGTCCCTCACTTATCCCCTGCTGGCCTTATTGCCCCACTCAACTTGTTCAGTTGTCCATTTGGTTGTTTCGGATGTGACAGCCCCTGGGTATTTATATATAGCTATCTTATTCAATCCTCACAGACATCTTATTGGGTAACTATGTTTATTATGTGCATTACTCCTAACAAGGGAACTGAGGTAAAACAATTTGTTTAAGAAGAAATAGCTGACATGTGTTGGAGCTGGTATTTGTACCACATGTGATGGATTCAAGAAGGTTTTGAGAGGTAGGGTTGATTTCTCCTGACTTTGAACTTTGGTTGGTTCTGACTAGTTTTGACCAATAAGAATAAAGGGTGTCTTAAGAGATCTGTAGTATCAATGTTTGCTTGTCTTGGAATGGTCTTTCACACTCATGGCAATGAGGTACCAGGTAAGAAGTTTGATTAGTCTAAGGCTTCCATACTGGGAGGAATCTCAAGCTAAGCACAGGGGAGAGAGAGACCATGTGGAGAGCAGTGAGGTGCCAGAAATGTGCAAGAAGCCTTCTTGGACCTTCCATCCCAACCCTATCTTTAGCTGAATGAATGACCCAGTGAATGACCTGCCAAGCACTGCCCACATTCCTCACCAATAGTATTGTGAGGGAATAAAATGGTGCTGCTTTAATTCACTAAGCTCTAGTGGTAGTTTGTTAAACAGCAACAAATAACTAAAACACTGGGTGAGCTTAACCCCAACACAGGGTAGGGTATAGGAGGACTAGAGAGTAGAGGTCGGGAGGACTGGGTTTGCTCTACGCCAGTGATTCATGAGAGAGACAGCCTGTGTTCTCTCTCCAGGCTCCCAAGATCTGTGACTGAGGTTGCATTAATGTTGCTTCCAGGTATAAGATTCTATTATTCTAAATGGGCACATGCCAAAGTCTATGGAATGTGAAGCATGATCAGTGCATTAGGTTGATTTCTCTGACTCACCAGACTTTAGTTAAGAAAGCCTTGCTTCCCTTCCTCTTCATCTCACATAGCCAAAGAAGTTCCTCATATCGCAGGGGGCAAGGGTCCTCCTGCAGTCAATTCTTGCTCATTCAGAGCTTGTAATATGGCATTACAGACACCTCATCCTTTTGCTCATTAGTATTGAACTCTAGGCAGCTCTGGGATCACCATATGTGTTCTTAAGTGGACCTTACACAGAAGGATATCAAACACTCCCCTGAGAACTCCTGACCACTGATGCACAGGTGTGACCCATCATCTCCCCTTCTGAGTCGAGCCTGCCCCTGGCTATGCTTTGTGCAATGTTTACCAAGTCATACTGGACTCTCCAGCAGGCTGGCTGGTCATGCCCTTAGGCCTCCAGCAGAGCTGGCTGCTTCAGGGAGAGAATGACAGTACTGACTTTGTGTCTTCTACGTGTACACACCCATATATACCCATATATAATGTTTAATTGATTTACCCATCAGGTAGGGGAGTAGGGTAACTAAAGTCTTTCAATATAAAAGGCTTCTAAGTATCTTAATTCCTCACTGCTATTGAATCTTCCTGCTCAGGAACCCACAGTTTATCTTTAGTACCTGGGTCAGTGTAGACATCTGTGTTATATAAAGAAACCACACGCAGGCACTCTCCTACTACTCTGCTTGACACATGGCTGGTTTTCTGGGGCTGTGCAATCCAGCTCCATTTCCTTCTTCTCTCCTTATCTTACTTCAAGGCCGACCAGTCTGGCTTAGAGCTCTTGATGAGAGGGTGAGAAAGAACCATTACTTAAGGTTGATTTAGGTCTTACTCTGGAGCTCAGCATCTATTTCAAGGCGCTTGTCCTTCCTTCTATTTTAGGTCTGAAGGTCATTTTACAGGTTACAGACATCTTTGCACACATGACTGTGTTTGAAATTCACAAGTTAGTGGAGTAAAGGTAAATATTTTTTCTGCAATACATATTATGATCCAAGAGATAAAGTGACTTAGACAAATGACATAGCTAGGGAGTGGCAAGTTGATGTTTGAATGTCCTCTATCCAAGGCTTTCTCTTTAATATGACATGTTTTTAATTCAATCAAAAAATGGGGCTTTTTATAGAAATACCTGTTGTGTGCAAAATACAGTGATAAACAAAATAGACATAGTTCATGCTCCTATGGAGCTTACCTTCTACAAGGGTCTCTTTCTGAAACAAGTTACATCAGTGGTTTTCAGCCTGGGGTGATTTTGCCCGTCAGAAGATATTTGCCTTTTGATTGTGGCATCTGGGAAGAGGAGGTGCTCCTGGAATCTCATCTAGTGGGGAAGAGGCCAGGAGTGCTGCTAAACATCTTACAATCCACAGGACATTCCCCATTATCCAGGACCAATGTCAGTAGTGCTATGAATGAGAAACGCTGACATACATCAACTATTTCCTTCAACATATTTATAAAAATCAAATTTAAAATCCACTTTAGGAGAACCAAGATGGCGGCATAGGTAAAACACCTATCTTGCCGCCATACACAGCAATTTCAAAACTACAACTTAACGAAAGAACAAACACCATCTAGAATCACCGGAAAGCTGGCTGAGTAAAAATTCCACAAATAAAGGTGAAGATAAGACACTTTGATTCAGAGGAGCAGCGGCGGACAGCGTTGAAGATACACGTGGAGTCAGAGGTTTGGAGCGCGCACCAGCGGATAGGGTGGGCGGCTGAAAACCGGCCAGTTTTCTTGAACAGGGGAGACAAAGACATCCCACTGGACTGATTCTCCAGCTCTGGGCGAAGTCCAGGGAACCCACTATCATACGGGGTAAAAACTGGACAGTGGGAGGGCACGCCGAAGCTCGGGTGCTGCAGGGGTCGGTGGGCTTGTGGAGAAGGTGAGCTTGTGCGGAGTGCACGTGAGCTTGGAGACAGCTCAGCTGCCTGACCATGCAGAGAGCACTCGTGACTTGCTCTTTCATTTGGGAAACCGTCAGACTGCATTGTTTTGAGACCTTGGGTGAGACATTGGGTGTGCAGACTCATTTGGGGAGAGGCTGAATTCTTAGGCAGCTGGTGGAGCTCGGCAGTGGCTCTCTCTCAGAGATCCTGGGGCCGCATAGGGCAGAGCTGATGCTGTCTGCTTGGCCCAGAGACTTCGCCCATCCAATCTGAGCACAGCTGAATGTCACAGACAATTGGCCTGGAGGTCAACCCCTCCAAGTGCTAACAACGATTAACCTGAGCTTAACTTCAGCAAGACTGTGCAACCCATATCCACCTCAGGTAACTGGGGAGGGTGAGCCACTGTCCCTTGCAGGACGTCTACCACACAAAGCTAATTGACCAACTCAGGGAAGCAGCCACCATGCAGAGACATGAAAAGAAATCAGATGTGAAAGAAAGGGAGGAAAAAAAAACGACTGGACATAGAATTCAAAACCATGGTTATAGGGCTTTTCAAGAGGCTCCTAGAAAAGGTCGAGACCTATAAGGAAATAAGCAAGACCTACAAGGAAATGAATGAGACCCTCAAGGATATGAACAAGACCAACATGGAAATGAATGAGTCCTACAAGAAAATGAACGAGACCTACAAGGATATGAACGAGACTCTCAAGGATATGAAAAAGGACCAACCAGAAATTAAGCATACATTGACTGAAATAAAAAAATATTATACAAAGACCTAAAAG
Organism: Antrozous pallidus; assembly: GCA_027563665.1. Taxonomy (NCBI): domain Eukaryota; kingdom Metazoa; phylum Chordata; class Mammalia; order Chiroptera; family Vespertilionidae; genus Antrozous; species Antrozous pallidus. The sequence goes on along the minus strand of CM050524.1, from coordinate 7,316,399 downwards.
TACTCTAGAGCACCCCAAGAACCAAGTTAAAGATTTGAAATACAAAGAGGTAAAATCCACTCATCTGAAAAAGCGAGAAACCAAAAGAATCCAAAAAATTGAAGCTAGTATAAGGGGCCTCTGGGACAACCTCAAGCATACCAACATCGGAATTATAGGGGTGCCAGAAAAAGAGAGAGAGCAAGACAATGAAAACCTATTTGAAGAAGTAGTGACCGAAAACTTCCCACACCTGGTAAAAGAAATTGACTTAGGAGTCTAAGAAGCGCACCGAACCCCAATATATAGGAACCCTAAGAGGACCACACCAAGGCACATCATAATTAAAATGCCAAGAGCAAAAGATAAAGAGAGAATATTAAAAGTAGCAAGAGAAAAACAGTTAGTTACCTATAAGGGAGCACCCATACGATTGTCAGCGGATTTCTCAACAGAAACGATGCAGGCCAGACAGGAGAGGCAAGAAATATTCAAAGTGATGAATAGCAAGAATCTACAACCAAGATTACTCTATCCAGCAAAGCTATCATTCAGAATTGAAGGTCAGATAAAGTGCTTCGCAGATAAGAAAAAGCTAAAGGAGTTCATCACCACCAAACCAACATTATATGAAATGCTGAAAGATATTCTTTAAGAAGAGGAAGAAGAAAAAGATAAAAGTGTAAATTAGGAACAACAAATACACATCTATCAACAAATGAATCTAAAAATCAAGTGAATTAATAAGCTGATGAACAGGATAAACTTGTGAATGTAACAGAGTCACGGACATAGAGAGGGAATGGACTGACAACTCTTGGGGAGAAAGGGGGTGTGGGAAGTGCAGCAAGAGACTGGACAAAGATCATGCAACTATGGGAGAGGACAGTGGAGGGGGGTAAGGGCGGAGGGTGGGATGGGTACCAGGTGGAGGGGAGCTTTAGGGGAAAAAGGGAACAATGTAATTAATAAACTGAACAATAAAGATAAAAAATAAAAATAAATAAATAAAATCCATTTTAAACAAGGAGCCCCAAATGCACATGATGTAGGTCCATCATGCAACAACTGTTCGGTGAATTGGAACAGGAGTCACAGAGATTTCTCCACAAGAAAGATGTTAAAAATACTGAGAAAATGTGACGGAAGATTTTTCCAGCTACACACAATATTGACAAACTGCTGTAGTAACAGTTACAGGACATGTGAATAGTGTTTTCATGTTATTGGCCTCTGAATTTCCCAATAACTCAATTACCAGAAAAATGAGAACCACACATTCAGACCTACTTTTTCCATGAAATTGGAACACTACCATTGCATATTCTGGACACTGACTCTTTAATTTGAAAGTCTAATTTCTGCAAAAGCAGGAATCCCTGTAGATTAAAAAGACATCTTAATAAGACAGTACATGTTTGATTCTAGAGTTTCCTTTCCCATTCAACGAAAGAAGAGTGGAAATGAGGCTATAACCTAGCCCAGTGGTCGGCAAACTCATTAGTCAACAGAGCCAAATATCAATGTACAATGATTGACATTTCTTTTGAGAGGCCAATTTTTTAAATTTAAACTTCTTCTAATGCCACTACTTCAAAATAGACTTGCCCAGGCCGTGGTATTTTGTGCAAGAGCCACACTCAAGGGGCCAAAGAGCCGCATGTGGCTCGAGAGCCGCAGTTTGCCAACCACGGTCCTAGGCCTTGCAGCTGTGACCCTCAGGCTTATCTGGTCACCCAAGGGTGGTGTTTACCAGGACTTGGTGCAACAGTTTTTTCAGGCCATGACAGATAAGAAATGGCTGGTCCAATTGAGGTCTCTCCTCCCATCCATCTTTAAATTGAAATATGCCAGGCTTTTCCTGAAATACAAATTTTGGTATGCCAATTAACACCTGTAAGAAACATGAGCAGGAAATTAAGTAATAATAAGAAAATTAGTAGCTGGGAATACATTTTGCATTATGTTAACATTCATCAACTTGTGTGACCTTAGACAAGTTATTTCCCCTCTTTGTCCCTTAATCGCCTCATAGGTAAAATGAGAAGGGTGGATTAGAGACCTTGAATCCTATGAATCACGTGTTGATAGAATAAAATATACTTATCATGATTAAGAAGTATTCCAGATTATCCCTCCTCCTGTTCACATTTTCTCTCTCTCCTCTGCTCAGGTTGAAAGACAAAGTTCTTAGTATAATGAATAGGATGCCATTTGTCTGGAAAACCAGACTGACAACACTAGGCCATATGAGCTCTTACCTTTGGGTCAAGTGCTGAAAATACAAATCAATAAAAATACATAATGAAAAAATCTGGGTGCTCATAGAACAAGGCCAGAGGTTGGGTCCCTACCTTAGTTTAGACTGTTCATAGTCAAGGTTGCTATTTGTTACTAGCTAGACCTCGTAAAATTGCATTGAGGGTGCAGGGCCACCCCCTTTCCAGACTAGAAAAGCACTGTGAGGGGCCGTGTTGTCCTATCCAACAGGGAGAGAGGTGGCAGGTAGCACGGAGGTGTTCTCCTGGAAATCTGTGCTTTCTCCTGGTGTCTGGGTTTGTGCTTCTGCCCGGAATGACCCTGTGGTTTATGAGGGCATCTCTGTTTGGTATGGGCCTCAACTCAAAGTCTGCTCACAGTCTTGCCATCTGTAAGGTTTTTTTGGACACACTCAGTTCTCCAACTTGCCCAAAGTTCTAGGGGGATTCCAAAATTGACTGTCAACTCCAGAAAGAGAGATGCTGCACAGTTTCTCTGCTGAAGGTGATGGCAGGGCCCTCGCTGGGTGTTGGGCAATGTCTCTGCCAGTAAAGACTTCCCCTGGCCCTGGCTCAGCCCCACCATCTTGAGTGAGGGAGTAGCTTTTGGGAGCTCCTCGGTGTTGAGGGCCCTGGATTTGTGTTGAGGACTGGCTGCAGAGCCCTTCACACATCCTCACTGCAGTCTGTGAAGTTCCCTAGAAGAGTTTCGCCAGCAGAATGAAGCTTATTGTCCGACCAGCCAGTGCTTCTATCAGTAAGGAGGCAATTCCCATGTCAGAGATTAATGAGGAAAACAGTTGTTCTTACCAAGGCAGGAATAATATAAGCAATTTATCATCCAGCAATAGGCCCAGGTTGGTAAATGCCAGTTATCATTTTATGGCCCTTAAAGAACCAGATCAAGCAAACTCGATGCCCTCAAGTAACCCTGGAACCAGGTGGTTCCAGCTCTTTGGGCTCCTTTCCCAAAAATTAGTACAGCAGCTTCCTGGAGCTGGCTGGAAGGAGTTGGGGGTGTTGGAATTTGGCCTGGGTTTGTAAATCTTTAGCTAACAGGGGCCTAGCTCAATGCTTCTTCAAAAAAATTGGAAAGAGAATGGGTGTTGTTTAAATTACCCCGAGGTTCCCAATCTTTTTGATTTCTTACTCCCCCTATAAGGACCCTCCTTTTTCTCACTCTTGGTGGCACCTCTGTAGATGAGCTGCAGAATGCGCCATGCCTTCAAAAAAAGTCTCATTGTTTGAGTCTCTCATATTTGTCTTTCAACATGCTGATTTGCTCTGGCTACACTTTTGGAAACTGGCAGCTGTAGGGAGTATTTTGTGACCAGTATTATGATTTTGCTGTGAGCTTGCCAGTCCTTTTCTGATTCCGGCCGAGTCAGTCCTGTTGGGTCTTGATGCTTATTCTCTCTGTGTTTATTCCACAGGGGATTTCATCACAGGGCCTCTGGGGATGGATGGCGTACAGTGCTCTGTACATGCGATGAGACTCTGTCTCTGTGTGTATTCCAAGTATTGGGCAATCTCACTTCCACCGCTTTCCAAAATGGTATGTTTATGTATTAATTAATTAATTAATTAATTAATTAATTTTTTTACCTACTTTTAATGGCAGTTTAGCTCTGGATGAAGATTAGTTTGAGGGCTGGAAAGTAACTTTCTGAGAAGGTTTATTTCTTTCTTCAGCACATCCTTTGGGTTGCTTCCATCATGAAGAGTCTGATGTTGCAACCAATTTAAGAAGAAACCACTGTAATTGAATGGTTGGAACCAAGCATCACAGATTTGACAGAGTAAATGTTATAGGCTGGCTCTTGGGTTAGATCCATCCAATCCAAGTGTTTACAAAAGCTAGTGTTTTTTGCCCCTTAAGTTTTGCAATGTGATAAAGGGAAATTCTTCCAACAAGCAGATTAGAGCGTCTAGAGATGGGGTTTTCCTATTACCAAAGGAACAAAACAGGAGGCCACGTGCCATTAATGAACACAGGTACTTTGGAAAGTCCCAGTTAGCATTTCTGGGCCCACAAATCTAAGTCAGGCCTAATTACAAACCTCAAATGAGCTTACAGCAAGGTCCCTTCAGCCCGTTTGACATCCTTGCCATAACATGAAGAATGCCTCCAGGTGAGCATCCCCGTTTGCTGAGCCCACTGCAGTCACGAAGGTCGATGTCATAGGCTTGGCTCCCAAGCCTATTTTTCTTTGCGATTCTTATTACTCCTTTAGGAGAGATTCAGGACTTCTTATTTAATTTTGGAAAAAATGATGAGCTCAAGCTACCTCTGCATTTTAGTTCCAAAGTTTAACGTATGAAAATGAGTTCCCAGGGTAAAAATTCCTAAAACCCGTCAACAATTTTATGCACTGTTATTGCTCTGCTCTAAATTCTGTGATGACTCACTATTCCTCAGGATAAAAGCTGCAATTCTTACATGGGCTGTAGCCTGAAGGTTCCTGGCCCACGTGCCTACCAACCTCATCTCCTATGACTCTCCGCTTGCTCACTCCTTGCCAGGCATGTGCCAGCCTCAGCACCTGTGTCTTAGCTGTTACCTCCACCCCAAATAAGCACATGGCACACTTCCTATCTCCTCTAAGTCTCTGCGAGTTTCACGTCCTCCAGGAGGCCTTCCCTGACTACCTGCTTTGATCCTGTAGTCTGTCTCTTTCTCCTAAGCCCGTGATGGCGAACCTCTGACACTCATGTCATCACTGACACGCGTAGCCATTTTTGATAACACGCAGCCACATGTGGTCGCATACGGAGAAGTATGGGGCCACATGCCGAGAAGGACGTTTCATCTTCAGATACTGCATGGCCAGGTGCAGTAGCCAAGGATGAAACATTTGCTATAGTGTAGTGTAGACACTCTGTGCTGGAGGTTTGTAGTCCAAAACAATAGAACTCCAGCACAGAGCGTCTAGTTCTGGGACTTCCGATTAGGTCATTAGGGGATCTTTGACCTCACAGCCAGCAAAGCAGGGAGCAGCAGAATGCCGCAGGGGGCACATCTCTGGGGGCCTGTGATCGCCATTACCAGCAACCACATAACCACAGCAGCCATCATCCAATCTACCATTCTGGGGTGTCGTGGATTTCTAATTGACCATGATTACTGAGATAAGTGAGGGGGAGGCTGAGAGAGGCGAGGGCCTGTACTATGGGTGCTGTTTCCCGCCATTAGAAATAGCGGCAGCCATCTTAATTTATATAAGGAATGCCATTTTGCAGCATAGTGCAGACTCCATTTCACCACTATTACTGTTGTGCATCCTTATTAACCCCTATTTCTGCTTATTAACCCTGCCCTTTCCTAAAAGACAGTTACATGTGCCATTTTGTGGTCAGTTAGGCTAGTTAACCCCTAATTGCCTGCAGGACTAATAGGCTATCTATAATTCTATCTTCTATAACTGCCCCCCTGATGGAGAACCCAAAAAATAAAAAAACCTAGGTTAAGTAAAGTAAGTGGTAGTAGCAGTAGCCGACCCTTTCAAGAGACATGGACTGAGATGTATGGCATTATAGAAAAAAATGGGAGATCATTTTGCGTTCTAGGTACTGAAATGGTAGTAAGCAGAATGTGGAATATAAATAGACATTTTGAAACTAATCATTCCCAGCTCTTGAAAAAAAGTGAGAATGAAAGGAAGGAATACATTTCCAGGCAGCTACACCTTTATAAGAGCCAATCTAATTCCATCCTTAAATTTATAAAAGGCTCTACAAATTTAACATCTGCAAGTTTGAGCATTGCTCACTAAATAGCTCAGCATGGAAAAGCACTCAGTGAGGAAGAATTTATTAAAGAAACTCTCCCAAGATGTGCACCAGTTCTATTTCATGATATGCAGAATAAAGATGCAATTATTAAGAGAATATCTGAGTTACCACTCAGTAGAAATATTGTTTACAGAGGCTATTGGGCATCCGATTGTGCCTTTTCATTGTATTATCCATCAGGAGGTTTTATGTGCCAAGGCAGGATTCACCGACTTAAACGATTTAATGTCAGTTGTTACAAAAATAGTTAATTTAATAACTTCTCACCTCCTTCACAAGTGAGAATTTTCTGCACTTTTACTGGAGGTTGATTCCATCTACAGTGGACTGCTGATGTACAATAATGTAAGATGGCTGAGCCCAGGCAAAGTTCTTGAGTGCTTTGTGGAGTGCTTTGAAGAATTTAAGGTATTTCTTGAAGAAAAGGATCTAGAAAACTTTGCTCAGCTCAATGATGATAAGTGGGTCAACACCCTGATATTTTTTACAGATCTCTCTGTTCATATTAATGAACTGAACTTAAAGTTACCAGTATTGGCAAAAGTATTGAAGTTATGTTTGGATACATAAAAGCTTTTGAAAGTAAACTTAAAATTTTCAAGGGAGATGTAGAAACTAAAACTTATACATATTTTCCCCAAGTAACAAAGTATTTTGAGAAGGCCAGTGCAGCTGTACAAAATGAAATGGAACCCTTGCATATAAAGTACCAGCATGTTTTAGACTCGTTACTTGACCAGTTCAAGGATAAATATAATCAATTTAGAAGCCTAGAACAGACCATAAAAACATTTAATGATGTAGTAGTCTACAGTAGTTTGGAATTAAATGATTTCCAATGGATGCAAATTGATGATTTGGAGATACAACTTGACGAATTTCAAGACAGCATCTGAGCTCAGTTATTTGTCGACTTGAGGTCAAAGCTTGAGAATCTGGAAAGGTGCCACTTGGAGAATCAAGAAGAGTGCCACTACCAACAGGAAATTTGGAGTGCCTGGAACCGATTACCACACACTTTTAGATCCTGAAAAATATAGCAATGGCTTTACTCACAATTTTTCCCTCTCCGTACTTTTGTGAGACCTTATTCTCAGCGTTAAATAATATCAAAACCAATAAAAGAAACAGGTTGACAGATGAAGTTAGTAAGCGCTTGCTTGGGTTTGAAGTGTACAAAATACCAACCTTCAGTTGAAGGTTTAGCCAATGAAACTCAGCAACAAAAAAGTCACTAATAGGCAGGTTAGTTAAAGAATTCCTCCTTCTCACTTATCTTAGTTTACGGCACCCCACACAAGTTACATAATATCAAGACCAACAAAAGAAATCAACTGACAGATGAACAAAGAAGTCACCAAGCTGTTAAGTTAAATAATTGGTTTTTATTACAATTATACATTTACTAGAGACCTGGTGCACAAAATTCATGCATGGGAGGTTGGGGGATGTCCCCCATCCCAGCCTGCACCCTCTCCAATCTGGGACCACATGGTAGGATCGGGCCTTAAAGGGCAGTTAGACATCCTTATCACAATTCAGGACTGCTGGCTTCAAACTGCTTGCCTGCCTGGCTCCCTGATTGCACCTAACCACTTCTGCCTGCCAGCCTGATCACCCACTGACCACTACCCTGCCAGCCTAATTGATGTCTAATTGCTCCCTTGCAAGTCTGTTTGCCCCTAACTTCCCTTCTCTGCCAGCCTGGTCACCCCTAAGTGCCCTCCCCTGCAGGCTTGATCGCCCACAACTACTCTCCCTTGCAGACCTGTTCCCTCCCAGCTGCCCACCCCTGCTGGCCTGATGGCCCATTACTGCCTTCCCTTGCAGGCCTGGAACCTCCCACTGTCCTCCCCTGCTGGACATCTTGTGATGGCCATCTTGTGTCCACATGAGGGCAGGATCTTTGACCATCTGTGTTGGAGTGATGGTCAATCTGCAAATTACTCTTTTATTAGATAGGATAGAGGCCTGGTGCATGGGTGGGGGCCAGCTAGTTTGCCCTGAAGGGTATTCTGGATCAGGGTGGGGGTTTCTTTGTGGTGTGGGGCAGCCTGGGCAAGAGGCCTATGGTGGTTTGCAGGCCAGCCATGCCCCCCAGCGACCCAAGCGGAGGCTCTGATATCTGGGATTAATCTATGTCTACAATTGAAACTTTGTAGCCTGGACAGGAGCCAAGCCTTCTGCTGGCTCTGTGGTGATAGCCATTTCTGTTTGAAACTTTGTAGCCTAGAGTGGAGGCCTATCCTGTTTCCCTGAAAGTAAGACATCCCCTGAAAATAAGACCTACTCGCTGTAATATAAGGCATCTCCCTGAAAATAAGATCTAGCGCATCTTTGGGAGCAAAAATTAATATAAGACACTGTCTTATTTTTGGGGAAACAGGGTAGGCTAGGGCTGCAGTTTGGCTTCCTTTATTGCTTGGGCAACTCTAGCCTCTTCTCTCTCCAGCTTCGTGGCTGCCACCATTTCTGTTGGGATTATGTATCTTCTATAATTGAAACTTTGTAGCATCGAGTGGAGGCCTAGGTGGGCAACACCTCTCCATTGCTGGGGAAACCCAAGCCTCCCTCCTGCTCTCATTGGTGGCAGCCATCTTGATTGGGGTTTATTTGCATAATTTGCTCCTGATTGGCTGGTGGGTGTGGCTGTGGAGATCAGTGGTATGGTCAATTTGCATATTACTCTTTTATGAGACAAGATATATTACAATTATACATTTTTGTCATTTAAACTATAAATATTGTGAAATTATGTTCTTTTTTTTGAAGTGTCACATCACCTGAGTTATGCTCGTTTTTTTGGTGAATTTTGACACACCAAGCTCAAAAGGTTGCCCTTCACTGTCCTAAGCACTTAGAAATACTTCGCAACCTAAGTACTTTCATATTATTGTCTCCTCCACTACAATGTACTCTCCATAAGGGCAGCAAATTTTGTCTGCTTTTTTCAAATATCACATGCTTAGAATATTGTCCTAGTACTAAATACACATAATGTAATGAAAAATAAATTAATATTTTAATTTGTTATTTATAGTTTTGTCTTTTTAAGATTCTACAGGTGACATCATATAGTTTTTTTCCTTTTCTGTCTGATGTATTTCACTTAGCATAATACTTTCAAGTTCCCCTATAGTATAGTAAATGGCAAGATTTCCTTCCTTTTCATGGCTGAGTGGTATTTCATTTTATATTTTTAAAAATACATATTTTTATTGATTTTAGAGTGGAAGGGAGAGGAAGAGAGATATAAAAACATCAATGATGAGAGAGAATCATCAATTGGCTGCCTCCTTCACACCTCCCACTGGAGATCAAGCCTGCAATCTGGATATGTGCCCTTGACCAGAATCAAACTTAGGACCCTGCAGTCTACAGGCTGATGCTCTAACCACTGAGCCAAGCCATCTAGAGCTATATCATATTTTCTTTATTCACTCGTCCACCAATAGACACTTAGGTTGCTCCCATATCTTGCTATTGTGAATAACGCTGCAGCGAGCGGGGCTGGTGTGCAGTACGTACCCTTTGACTTCATTTCCTTTGGGACTTTCCCAGAAGTGGAAGTGCTGGATCCGCAGGGGCTGTACCAGTTAATTATTTTTTACTGTTTCAGTTTCTTCTACTATTTGGATAAAAAACTTGCGACCACCTCCCTATACTAAAAGAAAAAGCCATGGGGTGGGGGAATATAGTTTTAAGCGTTGTGGTTCATTCCATGAAAGCAGCCAAGATACACAAATCAATTAAGACCACTACACAGGACATAAGTGGTAGCCATCAGCACTCTCTCTGTGTGCACACTTCCATACCTGAGCACGTACCCCTGAGAATCACATGAAGACTACCTGAACAGAATCCTACAACTAAGGATATAAAGAAGCCAGGTAGAGACTGACAGGAGAGGGGGAGACTCTATATGGGCTGGTCCCACACCTACATGTGGCATTAAAACTGAGAGGAGCCTAGTCAGCGAGGCCCAGTGGTTGAGCCTTGACCTATGAACCAGGAGGTCACCGTTTGATTCCTGGTCAGGGCACATGCCTGGGTTGCAGGCTCAATCTTTAGTGTGGGGCATGGAGGCAGCTGATTAATGACTCTCTCTCTCCATTGGTATTTCCATCTCTCTCCTCTCACTCCATTCCTCTCTGAAATCAATAAAAATGTATTAAGAAAACACTTGAGGAAAATATCTTGGTTATGGAGGTCCCCCCTGAGGAGTGAGGGGTCCCAGTCCCACACCAGGCCCAGCCTGAACAACCAGTGCCAGGAAGAGTCCCCACAGCATCTGGCTATGAAAATCATGGAAGATCCCATCATGGTGAGACACGCAGCTGCTGTAGACCCAGGTGACTTCTTAAAGGGCCAGAGCACACTTGCTTACAAACATTCTATCTAAGCTCCAGGAAATGAACAGCAGCTCGAAAAGTGCCAGGGACACACAAGGGTCAACCGAGTTGTCTGGCTTTAAGGAGAGAGCTGGGAGGCAGCTTTCTCTAGGAGAATTGCCTAGATTGGGGGCTGGGTGAGAAAAGTAAAGAAATTAGGAAGTATAAATTGGTAGGTACAGAATAGTCATGGGCATGCAAAGTATAGCACAGCAAATATCATCAGTAATCCTATATAAAAAAGAGGTAATATGCAAATGTACTATCACTTCAACACATAAGATGACCACTCCCATGTGGTCAAAAATGGCAACCCCCCTGTGGACACAAGATGACTGTCACAAGATGGCCAGCAGGGGAGGGCAGTTATGAGTGATCAGGCCAGCAGGGAGGGCAGTTGGGGGTGACCAGGCCTATAGGGAAGGACAGTTGAGGGGGACCACGCTGGCAGGGGAAGACAGGGATGACCAGGCCTGCAGGGGAGGGCGGTTTTGGGGCAATTGGGCCAGCAGGGGAGAAGTTAGGCATTGATCAGGCTGGCAGGGGAGTGGTTAGGAGTCATCAGGCTGGCAGGCAGAAGCAGTTAGGGGCAATCATGCAGGTAGGCAGGCAGGCAAGTGGTTGGGAGCCAGCAGTCCTAGATTGTGAGAGGGATGTCTAACTCCCTGTTTAGGGATTAAGAGAGAGATCGGGCCTAAATGGGCAGTCAGACATCCCTTGAGGGGTCCCAGACTGGGGAGGGTGCAGGCTGGGCTGAGGGACACACCCCCTCATATGAATTTTGTGCACTGGGCCTCTAGTATTGTAGTAACTATGTGTGGTGCCGGGTGGGGACTTGAATTATTGGAGGGGTCACTTCCTATGTTATATAAGTATCTAACCATGATGCTTTATACTTGAAATTAATATAATATTGAATGTCAACTCCAGTTGAAAAATTAAAAAAAATGCACTTTTTAAAAAATATTTCAAGGGACAGAGAACTAATATATATATTTTTTAATTCTGGGAAAAGTGCTTGTTGCTTGACAAATATTATCCTATTTGAATTGCCCTGTGAGGTCGTTATTAAGGGAGCTGAAGCTCAGAGGACTTGAGTGACTTGCCCAAGGTCACACTCTTTCCATCCATCCTAACATGCTGCTCTAGGGCTCATAGAATTACCCAACCTTCACCCATCTTTTATGGCTCTATTATTTGCTTAATGTTGTTTTTAAATTGGTTGGCTTAAAAGATTAAATACATTTATCTAAAAAGGAAACTGCACTGTTGCTGATAATAAATAGCTATAGTCTGCTGATGACAAACTAGCTATAATCTGAGGGTAATTATAAAAAATAAATGCCATGAAAACAGAACAATGTTAGCACATTTTAGCCAATGGTGGTCCTCAATAAAAGTTCTGAGCCTGAAGTTGACTTTGCTCAACAGGGAGCTAGCAAGTGTTGGCAATGTATTAAAGCCATAATTAGGGCATTAGTTTCCTAGGGCTGCATAACAAAATATCAAAGCCTGGGTGGCTTAAACAGCAGAAATTTATTCTTTGACAATTCTAGAGGCTGCAAGTCTAAGATCAAGGTGTTGGCAGGTTGGTTCTTTTGGAAGCTTATCTTGGCTGGTAGAAGCCATCTTCTCTCTGCGTCTTCACATGGTCCCATCTGTGCCTGTGTGTGTCCAAATCTCCTCTTATAAGTCCATAAGTCATATTAAATTAGGGCCTGCTCTAATGACCTCATTTTAATGTAATTACTTTTTATTTTTATTATTTTTTAAAATATATTTTATTGATTTTTCATAGAGAGGAAGGGAGAGGGATAGAAAGTCAGAAACATCGATGGGAGAGAAACATCGATCAGCTGCCTCTTGCACACCTCCAACTGGGGATGTGCCCGCAGCCAAGGCACATGCCCTTGACTGGAATCGAACCCGGGACCTTTCAGTCCGCAGGCCGATGCTCTATCCACTGAGTCAAAATGGTTTGGCTGTAATTACCTTTTTAAAGACCTTATTTCCATATACACATTTATTTCCATTTCACATTCTGAGGTATTGGGGGCTAGAACTTGAATATATGAATAGGGGTACACAATTCAGCCCGTAACAATTAGTACCAAAGTGAGACTTTCTTCTCCTTGGGATCATTAGAAGTTGGGAACAGAAGTGACAAGGGTAGAACTGTCTTATCATTTGATTCCATGTTGTTTAATGCTATGAACCAGAACCAACTAAAATTGGTTCCTAAACAGCTGGTGGTGCTTGTCCCAGGCTTTGGAAAACTTGACATCACACTCTGTCCCAGATATCCTTGTCAGATGCTGTTGGCAGATTCCTCAGCCCAACTGATGGCATCTGGAATTGGGGTGCAGTCCCTTGCACGCAGCTGGCTTCTGTCCTAGGTCTGAGGGCTTCCCGTGGCCACAGGAGCCTGATTGGCTAGCTTGCAGGAAGGACATCCTGAGAACAAGGACCAATTTCCCAAGCATGTTCTATAGTAAGGAGATGGTGGGTAACTACTCCTGCTTCCTTGTGCTTTGTAGGGCCAGTTTCAAGGGTTGTTCTACAGCTCCTCAGAGTCTCCAGCAAAATTAAGACCCAATGGCCCAGAACAGCACCCCCTTTATTATCTTTTCCACCTTCACTCTCACTTCCCTTCTCCCTCTCTGGGATTTTCTCTTCAAATAAACTACTATATTTTTCTGTGTATAAGACACTATTCTTTTTCAAAAATCATTAGACTGAAAATCAAGGGGCACCTCATACATGGAAGTCGGCTGAGGAGAGAGCCATGTGGATGCGTAGCTGCCCATACCGTGTTAACAGGTTCACTCCAGTCATGAGCCTTATTGTTACTGACATCAGCTGATGCTGTAATTGGAGATGGAGGTGGAAAGTGAGCAGATGCAACAGGGATGGAGCCTTCTGAGCCCATAAAGATGTAAAAAAAAAAGATAAATATTGGTAAGCAATTGTCTTACTCTGCAAAATTCAAACTGAATATAATTAGCTCTGCAAAAGAGCATGGAAATAGAGCTGCAGAGAGACAATGTGGACCTCCTCCACTGAGTGTCTGATCAGACAGTGGAGAAAACAGGAAGAATAACTCCTTGAGATGCCAAAAAAGAAGGCCTTAAGAGAAAAACCAGCAAAATGTTTAAAATATTGATTTCTTATTTTTGGATTGGAAAAATGGGGGGGGGTCTTATATGAGGGGGGAAATCTTACACATGGAAAAATACAGTACTCTTCCCTCAATCCTTTTCTTAGGATCTGTTTCTAGGGACTATAACCAGAGTATATCTATGGTTGTCCACCCAAAAATAAACAAATACATAAACAAGGCAAAAGCAGTGCTATCTGCTTGCTATCATTCCCAGGCAGTCAAACCTGATATACTTTACTCTTCTTCTTAGAGCAGCCAGGTGAGCCCAGGTACAGAACATGGAGATGCTGAGAGTTTTCAGTAACCAAGTTTCCAGAGCCGAACTCAAGCCTTGATCATCCTCTCTGATAATTCAACCTCCTTTCCCATTCTGGAAAGCTGAAATCTGATGTTTAATTTGGCCTTATAACCACTGAGGGCCTGCCTCCATTTTCTTTTCTTTTTTGTCTTCGGATAATTAGATTACATCGTATCTTTCTTCTGTAGATTGGACTAGTGGCGAGTAGATTTTTCTGGTGGTAAATTTAAAAGAATCCCCTTTGCCAGGAAAAGAACAACTTGATTTTACTTCAAACTGAAGAGGGTTACTGATCATGTGTAGGCTTGACTTCAGAGAACAATCTGAATAGAATTCCACACATACCCTTAGAACATTCTCTTAGAAGTTGTGTACCAGATACATCCCTAGGTACACAAATAAGGCAACAATGCCTACAAACTCTCAGAGGCTCTCGATTCCAGTCAGCTTTTTAAAAAGTCTGTCAACAGACCATGTATAACTTTGTGAAATCTCAACAACTTGCCACAGATCTCTTTTTCATCTTAAAGAACTAAAACATCACAATACGCTTGAATATCTCTATTTCTATTCCCTTCCTCCCCAAGATAAATTCAGTTTATGTCATTCCCAAGGCTGTTTTAACATTTTTACTACACATGCAGTATCATAACACATGGTATTGTTTTTCATGTTTTAAAGCTTTCTATAAGTGAATCATTCTGTTTGCATCTTTTACAGCTTGATTTTTTCTTAATATTATAATTTAGAGATTCATCCATGTTTATATGTGCCAGTTAGTTCAGTCATTTTAACTGTTATAGAACATCCCATTGTATGAGTAAACCACAAATTGTTTTTCTATTTTCCAGCTGATAAACATTTAGGTTGTTTCAAATAACAAACAATGCTCTACAAGTATTTCCAGGCATGGGTAGTTGTATGTACAAGCAGAAGTTTATTGTAAAATATATGCCTAGAAGTTGAAAAGCTGAATTTTATCTGATGTGTGGTTTCAATTTTATTACATGGAAAAGCTGAATGGCTTTTCACAGACTAGCTTGTAATCCTCTCAGCATATTTGAATTTCCCCTCACATTCAACATTAGCAGATTAATTTTTTGCCCATTTGAGGTCTGTGAATAGTATTTCATTCTGCTTTTAATTTGCATTTTCCTAATGACTAGTAATGGGAAGAAGTTATTTATATATTTTGAATGCTAACCTTTGTGGGTTTGTATGCATTGCAAATATTTTCTCCCAGGGCATAAGTTTCTTTGCACCTTATTTTTGGTGCCTTGGATGAATGGAAGTTCTGATTTTAATGTAATCAACTTTATCCATGTGTTGTTTGTTTGTAACATTAGTGCTTTGTGTGATTTTAAAAAATCTTTATTGTTGAAAGTATTACACATGTCCTTCCCCCTCCCACTGACACCTTATAGCCGCACCCCCTCCCTACTCCCCTTAATAGCCCACTCCCAACCCCCCTTTCAATCCCCGTCACCCCTCTGGGCCTTCCTCTCTGACCGCAGGTCTCCACCACCCTACTCTACTGTCTGTGTCTATCGGTTATGGGTATATGCATGCAGGTTCTTTGGTTAATCTCTTCCCAACTACCCACCAACCCCCACCTTCCCCCTGAGATTTCACAGTCTGTTCTATGCTTCTATGTTTCTGGATCTATTTTGTTCAGTTTATTTTGTTCAATTGATTCCACATATGAGTGAGATTATGTGATACTTGCCTTTCTCTAACTGGCTTAGTTTGCTTAATATAATACCTTCCAGGTCCCTCCATGCTGTCCCAAAGGTTAAGCAATTCTCCTCTTTTACTGCTGCATAGTATTCCATGATGTAAATGTACCACAGCTTTTTTTATCCACTCATCTCCTCATGAGTGAGTGACTGCACATGGCATTTTGTGCATTGGCCCTTTAAGAGTGTGCCTGCATTTCCAGCCATCTCTTTCTCTGGTAGTCAGCGACCCTGCTGCTTTTCACAGCAGATGCTGTGTGGGCACCTCTCAGTTCTAGTGCTCTTGGCTGGGCAGCCCGGCTTGGGGGTTAGACCCCAGAATTCTTAATGGGAACCCCCCACAGCTGAGATATCCCTCGAAAACCTCAGCTGCTGTCTGTGGGACCCAGCCAGCCATTTTGCGCCTCTGCCCCTCCTACCAGTCTCTATGCAGTCTCTGCTTTCCATTCTCAGTTACCAGGGTTCTCTCCAGCTGGTTTTCAGTTGATTTTTCAGGGTTGTTTTTCTGTATGTTAGTTATATTTCCAGTTTGGTCCTGGGAGCGTGTTTAGTGTAGCTTCCATCCACTTACTCCACTGCCATTTTAGAATTTGCTTTGTCTGTTTTATTTAGGAAATCATTTTCCTATCCTGTTGTCATTCAGCAATCCTCCATTTATTCTGAAAATTTTATAGTTTTACCTAAACTATTTGGTTCTGGAATGGAGAAGAGATCTGATTTCATATTTTCCCTATGGATACCCAAATGTTCCTACACCATTTGAAAAGGTAGCCATCTCTCCATTGCACTGTGTGGCTACCTCTGTCATAAGTCAAGTATTCACATATATATGAGAATACCACTTGATTCTCTAGTCTGCTTTATTGGCCTCTCCATCTATCTGTGTACTAAGTCAGCAATGTTCTAATAGCTATAACTTTATAATTTTTATATATGCCAGTACAAATATTTCTTTCTACATCTTACTTGATTCTTATTCACAATTAATTACCTTGTCTTTTTATAGCTGTTTCCTCTTGTACATGAATTTTAGGATCAGCTTGGACAGTTCCAAGAAAAGTTCTGCCTATTAAAATGGCAATTATATATTTTTAATTTATAGATTAATTTGGGGATAATTACTATTTTTATGACATCTAGTCTTTGTCTCCATACCACATCCTTATTTATTTTGGTTTGCTTTTAACTGTTAGAACATTTTGTAACTATTTTTATATGAGTGCTACATTTCTGTGGTTCACCCAAAGGGAGGATAAATAGATTTCACCTCTTAATGCAAAGTAGCAAGGTCATGAAAGAGTATGTGGGGCCACAAATACTGCTATAGCCATTTTTGGAAAATACACTTTGTCATATTCTGCCCTCTGGTTATAATAAATCATATTCCTCTCATTTGCATAAAAGCCCCCTCTCTTCCATGGGGTCTGCAAAATCTAATCCCATTATGGCCTGAAGTTCAGGCTTATAGAGCAAGACCTCAAGACCTTACAAGGCATGACCTAGTTCAGTGGTTGGCAAACTGCAGCTGGCGAGCCACATGCGGCTCAAGAGCCGCGGTTTGCAGCTCTGTTGACTAATGAGTTTGCTGACCACTGCATAAGGCATTACCCTTACCCAGAAGTTTTGACTTCAGGTTAAAGACATTAGTACATTATTGAAATGTTTTTTAAGTGTTTTTCCCTAAGGCAGTGGTTGGCAAACTCATTAGTCAACAGAGTGGCAAACCTCAGCTCTCAAGCCGCATGTGGCTTGCCAGCTGCAGTTTGCCGACCACTGACCTAGATCATATTCACATACAACTGAATCTCCTAGGGTTTAGTTCCCATTGCTCTTAAGACTTTAAAATATATATATATATATATATATATATATATATATATATATTTGATTTTTTACAGAGAGGAAGGGAGAGGGATAGAAATCCAGAGACGTTGATGAAAGAAAAACATCGATCAGCTGCCTCCTGCACACCCCCCACTGGGGATGTGCCCGCAGCCAAGGCACATGCCCTTGACCAGAATCCACCCTGGGACTCTTCAGTCCTCAGGCTCACGCTCTATCCCCTGAGCCAAACCGGTTTCGGCTCTTAAGACTTTTAAATTTAAGAAATAACTCAGTATAAATAGCTAGATAGGTACATATCTAATATACATTTATTTATACACATGCACACATGCAACATATAATGGTGGGACAAGTGTAGAGTAACTGCTATAGACCCGCTCTGTGAAAGGAATAAAGTGGGAAGCACACAGGAAGCCATAAAGATTCTGAAATTCAGTGCGAAACGTGTTGCCACTCACCTGCTTAGATGAAGTGCTGCTGCCTGGTAGTGGTCACCATGGCTCTTGGTTGCGTCTCCAAACCTTCTTTCCTTTTCCATAACAAGCGGCCCATTTGGCAGCTGAATGGTTTTCTCGGTCTTCTTTCTGCATGTTAAATGTTGATTAAGGCTTACTTTCCAGCTAAGATGATATAATTATTTTAGAAATCTGGGTGAGTTTCTTATGAATCAATGATTATGAATACATTTGACTAGATAAAGCTGCACCCACAAATATGGTCAGAAAAGCCCTTCTCTACATTGGGTTTTCTATAAAACTGCTGAAGGGCAACACTTTATTAGATTCATAAAAGTTCTATTGGTTAATAGAATCTGTGAAGCATATTTGGAGGGCCTTCTGTTTGAGCAAAATAGTTCTTGAGGCATTGCCTTAGATATTTTTGAGGTTTTAACAAAGGAGCTTATTATCTGGCCCTGGGTTGAATCTTTGCACTGAAGCTCTCTCTTAATTTGAGAATACTGGAGAGGTTAGGAATTATAAATGATTTCATTTTTAAACCCATCAAGTTCTGACTCTTTTATAATTCCTAATTTTAAAAAAAATCATCTTCCTGTTTTCTTATTTTATCATAGACAAAGGGAAGAAGCCATAAGGCACTTTTAACATTCTTTCTGAAATCTCCTTAGCTAGGTCATCCAACTAATTAGATACACCTTCAATTTTCCACATTTCTGCAAATCCAGTGTTGCTAAAATTTCTGTCATGACATAATAAGGGTTTTTCTTCCCTCAGTTTCCCATGACATTTCTTTACCTTCCTTTAAGCCCCCACTGATAGCTTCATCAAGAGTTATCAGGCTTTCTTTCATGGCCTCTTTAAAATCCTTTAGGCTTTTACTAACACTTTCTTTAAGGTTGCTTAGTTTTTGTGTTTGTTTGTTTGTGTGTGGGTTTTTGTTTTATTAATTCTCACTCAAGGACATTTTTTTCAATTGATTTTTAGAGACAAAGGAGGGGAGGGGAAAGACAGAGAAAGAAAAACATTGATGTGAAAGAACGACATTAATTGGTTGCCTCCTGCAAGCATCCCTCCTGGGATTGAGCCTGCAACTAAGGTATGTGTCCTTGACCGAAATCAAACCCAAAATTCTTTGGGCTGATGCTCTAACCTCTGAGCCAAACTGGCTAGGGCAAGGTTGAATGTTTTAGGTTTCTTGTCTATACCATATCTCACTTCTGCCACCAAAAAATATGTTCTAATTTTATGGCTATATAACAAATTACTCAAGAAAATAGGGGCACAAGCAACCATTTATTTTGCACATGAATCTGCAATGTAGGTAGATCTTGGCAGAAATAACTTCTGTCTGCTGAACTTGGCATTAGCTGGGGCAGCTTGGAAGCTGTGGGCTGGAATCATATGGTGGCTTATTCACTTCCATGTCTGGTGGTCGATGCTGCCTGTTGTCTGAGATCTCAGTTGGAGATGATGAAGGAAACACCTATATGTGGTGTGTTCGTGTGGGCTTTGCTTCTTTATAGAATGGCGGCTGAGTTCCAAGGGCAAACGCCTCAGGAAAGAGAAAACTTCAGAGGCAAGCTGTATAACCCTTTGGGACCTAGACTTGGAAATCCACAGCATTTTTTCTACTACATTCTATTTGTTCAGTTAGTCGCAAGTCCCAACCCAGGAAAAAACACACTCTACTTGTTGATGGGCAGTGGTAAGTTTCTGGAAGATCAAGTAGGTCTGGAAATATTGCTGTGGGCATTTTTGGAAAACATTTTGCTATTGTTGGTATTTTACATGGAAATATAATCAGGCTTCTCTAAATGTAATATTTGGACATTTATCCATAAATGTGATGGAGTGAGTCATGTTTCTATATGGAAAGAATGGTGACAATAAGTGCAAATGTCCTGTGGTCCATTATGATTGCTGCATTTGAATCATTTTGGCTGAAGTCTGGCAGGCAAAGGGCTCTAAGTTCAGAAGAGTAGCCAGGAGCTGACCTTGGGTCTGGTAGGCCATTGTGAAGATTCTAGCTTTTACCACTCGCCATGGCAAAAGGTGTGGTTAACAAATGAGAGACATTATTGAATTTCAGTATTAGAAGGATCAGTTATTGAGGCACAGTGCCTAGGAGTTTAATGTGTATCTGCTATTACTGTGAAGACCAGCCACAATAAGGAATAGAGCTTATTGTCACCCAACCAGTTATGTTTGAGCCAATAAAATGAATGATAAACCTTAAGCTCTTATAAATGCCTTTCTAAAATCTGTATTTGGCTTAAAGTTGGATATGTACTTTTTAGGCCTTACTGTATCCAACCAAGCATTTTCAGATTTTGAAACTTTTACATTTATGAGTGACACATATGCTGGGTCTATCCCTTTTGCACCCAGATTCACTACCCCTCTGCTGTCTGCCCCGCCAGCTGATCTCTATGACTAGTTCAATAGCCTCTTAGACCCCTGGCTTCCAGGTGGGAGTAGCCAATGAAAGGTTCCAGCAGATAAAAGGCTATGAATTCTTTTCCCCTCCTTTGAGAATTCCTCAACTATGCTCATAGCTTCTCTCAATGCAGATGTTTTGTGTGACTATCTTTTTTCAGTTCCAGTAACCTCTCCCCACTTCAGGTTATGGAGGTGAGGACTTCTCTCCTGCTGTTCCCTGGACCCACTCTTTGTAAGTACACTTTTTGCAAATAAAACATCCTCAATTAATCTTATTTTGCATGAGCCCTCTGTTTTTTTGTTTTGTTTTGTTTTGTTTTGCGGGGGGAGAGGGGGCTGAAACAGTTGTGCAATATTTAATTTAAAAATATTAAACTAGGGTACTTATATGTTTAATTTTGACCTGCCCACCTCATTTATTTGTCCTCTCTTTCTTCCTCCCAGCCCCATGGCCTATGACATGTATGCAGAATGTCAGGAGGCAGTGTATTGAGACTTACATCCTTTCAACCTTGAATGTAACATAATCAAATAGATCTGTCTATTTGGGCATTAAAGTCCTTATGAACCAGGCACCTGCATTTTCCTTCTGTTGATGGGCAAGTGGTGAACTCTTACCTGGTTCCATCTCTATTCCCTACTGCCCCCACCAAACCATCTGTCACCTCTGGACATTTTACAAGGAAATTGAGCAAAGGACACACTCACACACACAAAGAGTGAGCCATGCTTATATCTGAGGAAAAGCTCTAGAAACACCATTAAGTTCTAGGTGAC
The DNA here is from genome assembly GCA_027563665.1 of Antrozous pallidus. Classification (NCBI taxonomy): domain Eukaryota; kingdom Metazoa; phylum Chordata; class Mammalia; order Chiroptera; family Vespertilionidae; genus Antrozous; species Antrozous pallidus. The sequence continues at coordinate 7,295,266 of CM050524.1, read as the reverse complement.
AAGTTTGCAGGCCATAGTTTGCAAATCTTAAACCCCCGAATCTCTCCTGCAATCAAACGTTTCACTAGTAGTCTTTCCTCATCTAGTCCTTAGGCTTTTACATTTTCTCTTGGCTTTCTGATTCCTGCCTCTTTTTATTTTCTTTTTTGAGAGAGGAGTGTTACAGAGACAATCAAATGGTCAAGATATCTAGTACAAAGCACATTTCTACTTTTTCTCCCAGAAAATTATTGTACATATCTCTTCACTGAATACACTCACTTGGACAAAGATCAGTGCTGGTCTGAGTAACTCTGTAGTCAACTATTTTTGAAGGACTGGCTACAGCTTTCCTCAGAGGCCAATTTGACATCTGACTTAAACTGATATTTAGCTTGCAGGTTCTGAGGCAGCCTTTCTTATTTCCCAAAAAAAAATACTTAAGAAAAATGGAGGAAAATGCAAATATTTAAGCTACAATAGAATGCCTAGTGGGAATAATTCTCCTGATAAAGTTGGACCAAGAAAAATTTATGTGAGATTTCTCTCATGGCACACTTAAGCTTAGCGATGTCGCAGAGTGGCCAGAATTATATGGGGATGGAGAATTGTAATAGTGAAGAGCAATGTTCCAGTTACTCTGGCTACATAACAAATCATCTCAAAACTCAGTGGTTTCACCTGGCTGGTGTGGCTCAGTGGCTGAACACTGACCTGTGAACCAGAAGGTCACTGTCTGATTCCTGGTCAGGGAACAGCCTGGGTTGTGGGCTCGATCCTCAGTGTGGGACATGTGGGAGGCGGCCAGTCAATGGTTCTCTCTCATCATTGATGTTTGTCTCTCTCTCTCCCTCTTCCTTCCTCTCTGAAATCAATAATGACATAGTAAAGAAAACTTAGTGGTTTCAAACAGCAGTAGCCATTTATTATGGCTCATAGTTTTTGTAGCTCTGGAATTCAGATGGGACTTAGTGAATACAGCTTGCCTCTGGTCTTTGAGGTCTGGAGTCTCAGAGGGAGGCTGGGAGATGGGCACTGGAGTCGTCTAAAGGCTTGTTTGTCTCCTGTCTCACATGTGTGATGGCTGATGCTGGCTTTTGATTGACGTCTCTTGGGGCTCTCCTCTCAGCCAGAATACCACCCAAGGCCTTTCCATGAGGCCTGGGATTTCTTGCAATATGGTGTCTGGATTCTAAGGGGAAATGTCTCAAGACAGAAAGAACTCGAGGCAAAATTTGCATTGTCTTTTACAATCTTGCCTCGAAAGTCCCACAGTGTCACATTCAGCACATTCTATTGGTCCAGACCAGTGGTTGGCAAACCACGGCTCACGAGCAACATGCAGCTCTTTGGCCCCTTGAGTGTGGTTCTTCCACAAAATACCACATACGGGCACACACATACAGTGCAATTGAAACTTCGTGGCCCATGTGCAGAAGTTGGTTTTCGGCCTGTGCGAGTCTATTTTGAAGAAGTGGCATTAGAACACTCAAGGGGCCAAAGAGCCGCATGTGGCTTGCGAGCTGCGGTTTGACCACTGTTCCAGACAGTTAAAAGGGTTCCCTCAGGTTCAAGGTGAAGAACACAGATCCTCACTGCTTGATGGGGGAGGAACATCAGATGTTGTAAGAAACCATGTGAGAAGAGATTTATATTGGTGCCTCCAGCTTTGGAAAATGCAGCTTGCCAGAATGGGCTCCAGTTAGAGGGCCTGGGTTAGGACTCATGCTCTGCCACTTACTAGGAATGTGGCAGTGGCAGCTTGCAGGATAGAAGCCAAAGCCGAGATCCCATGAGGAGGAGCGCAGAGAGAAAACGGGAAGGAGGAAGACTTCTCATGTGTCTGAACCTGGTTTTGCATGCACCAAAAGGCAACAAGCAGAACTCTGCATTCATAATTCCTACTAGTGATATGGGATTTTCATGGACCCAAACGTTGTACTTCATGCTTTCTAGATACTATGGACACAGGAAAGGTGCCTATTTTCCCCTTCCCTGTCCAGAAGAAACGGCACCAAAATATTAATTCTGGTTTTTCTAAATTATGAGATTAAAAGTGATTATTATTTTACTTAAAAAAGAAAAACAAAACCAAAAAGTACCTTTCTAGTGTGGCTCAATCATCCAATGCATTGAAAGGTTGCTGGTTCAATTCCAGCCAGGACTCATGCCCAAGTTGTGGGCTCGATGTCTAAAAATCAATTTTAAAAAATCTTAAGAAAAACCCGAACTTTCCCAAAGCTTCAATCATTTCATAATTCAAATAACTGTTGGGGGAAATGACCTGATGCACCTGTGTTTCCACAACAATGATACTGACAGGGACTATCACCAGCACACTCACAGAGTATTGCAATGGTGAGACTTGGGCTGGACCAAGCTCCTTGGGAAAGAGGTTGCTGAATTCCTCTGGAATCTAAATCTCAGAATTGTTAAGATGTGGTGACTTATAGAATATGAAGAGGTCAGCTTCAAGTCCAGGTTGGAGTGGCCCTAGTGACTGGCCCCTCTACATTCACCTTTTGAAGTTGGGTGAAGGCCCAATGAGTTTCCCAGTGTCCTAGCTCCTGTGACTTAATGTGGCTTCTGCAATTTCAATAGAAACCACTGTAGACCATAAAAGTACAGGGCTGGGAGGAGTGTGTGAAAGAGTGCAGAGCACAGCCAAGCAGTACAGCCAAGCCACACCCCCGGCCCTCCTCTCTATTTCAAGCACACACCCAGAGGTCCCTAGAGAGGGGGAGCACAATAAGAAAACACCTGTGAATTCCTTGCAGAACTCCCCCATGGCTACATTCCACCCTCTCCTCTTTTATAAAAGGTTCCATTTGCTCCAGCTCTGACCTGAGGGCATGGACAAATGGATGGCGGCCTGGTGTGGCTCTCCTTCTCTTGGCTGTGTTCCCTGCACCAATTAATCACCAGGCCTCCGCCTGACAGGCCCAGCCCTTTGCCGCTGCTCATCCTCTGGCTGTTCCAGTGATTACTCTAAAGTCTTCCCCAGATGCAAGAATTTCTCAATGTTTTTTCCCAGCCCAGAGCTCCGACTCATGTGCTGGCTACTGCACAGAGAGGGGCCATGTCTCCCTGCACAATGCTGACTGTGGTTGGTCAGGAAGCCCTAGCATCTGGTTTGAACCCAGGCTCCGTTATCCACTAGCTGTGCTGCCTTGTCCATGTCACTTGACTTCCCTAAGCTTCCTCTTCCTGGGAAAGAGGATAATAGTCGCTGCCTTGCATCAGGAGTTGCGATGACCTGACCAGGATTCTTAGCCTTTGCTCCTTTTTGGACAGATCTTTTTGGCAGTCCAGGAAGTTACAGATCCCTCCTTAGAATTGTGTTTTTAAATGTACAAAGTACATCAAATTGCAAAAAAAAAAAAAAAAAAACCCCAACCATATTAAAATATAATTATTGAAGTATTGAAATCAATTAATATGAAAATAAATGTGTTTTTCTCAGTGCATTAAAAAAGATTTAGCAGTAGCTGTAAAGACTATGATGATTTCAACTAGTGATAAGCCCAAATGATGTGTTCAGATATTGGTATCAGCAGTGATGTGATAAGGAAGTATCTGTGATTTCATTAGGTGATAAAGTCACAGGTACTTGGGACTGTGGTTTGGGGCTGTGGTTCGCTCATCTTCATAATTGGAGAAAATGGTAAAATTGTAGTTAGTCCTTAGTGAAAAGAACTTTTTCATTCAAATTTTATAGTCACTGGGAAATATATCTATATATTTGTGGCACTTCAGATCTAGAAGTTCTGGGGAAAAAAGCATGATGTATGTGAAAATGCTTTGTAAATTTTGTGGGTTGATGCATTTGAAAGATAGAGAGATATCACCTCCTCCTATCTCCCTCTGCCAAAAAACAAACAAACAAACAAACAAAACAAAACAAAACAAAACAAAACCTTACCAGGTTGGAATTTTCTTGAATCTTTGGGTTTCTTCTAAAGCAGTTTCCTTGAACAATTTTTTAAAAGTTTTCTGGTTGGGAGTGGTTGGGGGAGAACCAGCCTTTGAACAAAGGTCCTTATCTCTCTGAGGCCTGAGAGGCATGATATTCCTTATCCTCAGGTTGAGCAAGTATGTCTTTCACTGTGTTTCTAACTCACCCACAATCTTTTTTATTATTATTATTCTTGTCTGGAGATGGAGAACTCTTGTCTAGGCAGCATGAGGATGGGCAGATGATCTGGAAATTTCTCAGTGTAATTATTACCCAAACCCACATCCACTAAATCCATGCCCCTGTCATTTCTAACAGACCACTCAGGGTGCTCTCCCAGTTCCATTGTCAGTCTGGCACTGTGGACCCTCCCAAGAGTCAAAGGGGGGAAAGATGAAACAAAACAAAACCCTTCACCATAGATCAGCAAATCACCAGAGCCTGTGACCAGCCTCCTACTATAAAGATGTATTTTAAGGTATCATGAGAGTCCTCAGACCTGAGAGAGGCCAGGTCTTGAGAGCTGGTTAGGGAAAAGCAGGGGCCTGAGGGTGGAAGGGGTACAATTTATCACAAGAAGCCTCGATCCATTTTGGTGGCTCTTTCCTGACAAAGAGCCCAGTTCAAGGCTGTTCCACACTGCACGTTAGAGCCTTCTGATGTTCTTGCGGAAGCAGGGCAGACAGAGCAGAAAGGAGAACACTGGAGGTGGAGCAGTTTCTGAGGTGTTGTTGCTGGGCTCATTCTGTGAAAGTATTTTGCTCTCTATTCAGGCTTATTGGTGAGGGGGTGGGGGTGGGGATTCTCTCTTTCCAGAGAAAGATGGAGGCAGAGGACAGGCTTGTGAGGTCTCCATGGGGGGTGGCGTGGGGGTGGGAATTGATGGTTTGAGAAGGTCATTTCCCCACTAGGAGGTGCTAGGGAAACCAAATGTGTCTGCCTGGCAGAAACCCTGGCAGAAAATGTTACTGGAAGAAGGCTAGAGAGTATTCTTCTCCCATGTCCCTTTCTTGAAGATTTCAGCAAGCTTCTGAGAATGAAACCTCTCCCTCACACAACCAAGAACACCTTGAGGAGATGGTTAGGGAACCATTTCAAAGCTCTTGTTGGGACAGATATTTGCAGGCTTCTCTAGCTCCAGGAATTCTGAGCCCTGGGAACAGCAGCAACAGGTGGTAGGAGCATGGAGCTCTGAGCGGAGCCCAATTTTGGGTATGTGATGCTCTGTTAACAAGGGTTCCATGCCCCTCCCCACCACAGCAACCCTCTTTCTTCCACTTTGAGGTTGTCTGTTCTGCAAAAAGAATCTGGTGACAGTTTTGGGGGAAAGGAGCTCAATTTCTCCCATTTCCTTTAAATCCACATAAACCTGGGCTCCTTTACCTTGTTCTTTACGCCCCTGGGCCTCCCAATGGCTTCCTGCCTGCTTAGTCACATCCATTTACTTAGGTGTTGTCTATGGCTGCTTTCTAGCTACAAAGGTAGAGTTGAGCCGTGATGACAGAGACTCTGTGGCCTGCAAAGGCAAGCATCTTTTCAAACCTAGCCCTTTATAGGTTTTTACAAAATGAAGACATGGGTCCAAGTGAGAGAAATAGCTTGTGGTTTGCAGTGTGACAAGAAATACGGGCTGGACACTTTCTGGGTGTCTGGCCACTGCATCAAACACTTGATGTACATTCTTTCTTCATAACTCTATAAAGGGACTGCTAATTATGTTTCCCACTGCAGAGTAAAGAAAACTGAAGACCAGAGATGTTGAGTTACTACCCTGGTTATCCAGCTAGTAAGTGGTAGCATGGGAATTTCGAACCCAGGGAGAGATTTTATAGCCCACAATCTTGACCATGACATCATCTTGCTGACTGGGTCCATTCGTAAAACAGCTTAGGAATAGCTGCTTCCTCAACTTTCCAGACCAACAGCATCCAAAACCTTAGTACTGGCTGGTAGTAGAAGCAGTTTTATAGGAAATGTGGATTCCTTACGTCTCCGATGGGCCCTGGAAATGCATTGCTGGGCAATGGGGTGGGCCTCCCCTGCCCAGGCGTAATTGCTGCCCTCTGCCTCATTACTAGATCTTACGAAGAAGAAAACAAAATGCCAGTCGCCTTGCTTTTTGCTATCTTGAAAATTTGTCAGGAGTTGAGGTTGAAACATCAAAAATTTAACCCCAAATTGGCTTAATAAGTAACACTTTATAAAAATGTTTTTGTTTCTAAAAACTCAGCTGACTTCACAAGCAGTTACTTGTATTCCCCTGGGGGACCATAATGGAGTGTGGCAGCTTTGAGACTTGAAGAGTACCTTTAAATTGTATACATTTTGTCTGCTTCTTTCCAGCTAAAGCAAGCACTTCACCAGCATTTGAAGAAGAAGAAAAAAAACAACAAAAACAACATTGTGCACCCATTTCTCTCTCTCTTTTGTTTTTTGTTTTTTAATATATTTTATTGATTTTTTACAGAGAGGAAGGGAGAGGAGTAGAAAGTCAGAAACATCAATGGGAAAGAAACGTCGATCAGCTGCCTCCTGCACACCCTCTACTGGGGATGTGTCCGCAACCAAGGTACATGCTCTTGACCGGAATCGAACCTGGGACCTTTCAGTCCACAGGCCTTTGCTCTATCCACTGAGCCAAACCGGTTTGGCACCCATTTCTCTCTTTGTGTGGATTTGCATTTACCTAAATGGGTATTTCAGGCACCACCTGGGTTCAAAATACTGTAGTTTATGCTACTGGGAATAATTAAAAGGAAGAAAAAATAACTCTCAAGGGCAAAGAAAAAACAAAATAGCCTTTAATTCACACTCCCTTTGTGGGGATTGATGTGCTCAGATACACGAGACATTTAGCTCAGTGTTGCCTAAAGATGATGGTTCCATGCTTAGCTTTCTTTAAAGAGAAAGTTGGACATCTTCACATCGCATCAACCGATAATTATGATGATGACTGACCATGACTATGACTGACCATGACTGACCACGACTGACCACAACTGAGCCCAACTTGGGCCCGTTCTGTCTGAATGGCTGCAGCCTCCACATGATGAGGTGAGAAGAGAGGAATTTCTCACTTATGTTTACTCCTAATCTTATTCTGTTAAATTATTCTTAGTATTTGTTAATAGTGTACATATCCTGTTACCCAGGGATGCATGAATATAATTAATAAGCAGATGTTCCACGACTTTATAATGAGGGGCATGTGGACAAAACTCACCATTTTACATGGCTTATCCCAGCAATTATGTAGCACTAGACTCATAAGTGCTCAATCTGGAACACCTCAGGGGCCAGTGACTAAGCGAAGAGCACACATCCCACTTCCCATGGGCAACTCCTCAGAACCCCACACCCATTCTGGCCAAGTGTCACCATGTAGAATGAGGACCCAGCATGGCCCGATCCGTATAATTTTCAAGAGAAGCTGAACAGTTAATTTTTATGCGCAATGTTGTGATTTATGAGTGAAATCTCATACTTAAATATAGAAAACTTTTTAAAACAACACAGTGCTGGCCAAAAAAACTACATCTGTTGGCCAGATTTGGAACACCAGTTTGCAAACTTTACCCTTAAAGTTATATCCAAAAATGTCCATGGTTAAATAAATTTGCAAAATGCAACAGGAAGGGGTTCTTCTTAGACATTCTGCATGCAGGTCAGCATATTCAATGCTCTGAGAAGCAGTGTGGGAATGGACGCTGCTCAGCTTTTTGCTTAGACCACTTTGCTCCCACATTACAATAACCTGCAGCAGTGTGGTTGCTAAGAATATACACTGAGAAATGCCACACCACATCACTTCATCCTGCCAACACCAGTGCAAAGGAGGTATTGCTTTTATAGTCTCACCTTATACAGACATAAATTGAGGTTATGAAAGGTTAAGAAAATTGTTCAGGGCCATAATTGGACAGACCCTGTCTCTGGCTTTAAAGCTAAATCTGTTTCCACTACATTGCATAACTAAGGCCCCCAAAAGCCTATGTACTTTGTTTTCTTCTATGACTGGTAAATTAACATTCTAGGATCTGGTCTTTAGGATTGTGTCAGAGGAAAACCCATAGGCAGTAGAAATGTATCAAATGGCACTGGTTCCATAAGTCAGTCTCACTTTACAGCCACAGGTTCTACATAACATCACCTCCCCTGGGAGGCTTCGCAGATCCTCTCCCCAACACCATGCCCTGCCCTGCTGGCCCCCTTCTCTCCCTCCTGCCCTGAACTGTCACCTTTCTCCCCACCCAACCTACCAGCCCTGGTTCAGCTGGCCTTGGCCAGCTCCCTCTGCAGAAATCCAAGTGGGAGCCAGAGAGAGGGGGAGATCGGGGACTGGGTTGAACTGGGAGGAGATCTGGGAGGTCCTGCTGGGTGGGGCCAGGGCTGCAAAGGGATGAAGGAGGCCTGAATTTCAGCCTGACCCCTTTCACACCATTTGGACACCAGATGCAGAATGAGGGCTGCCATTTGGACAGCCTTAAACCAAATGCCGTTCCCTGGAGTGAGACAACCATCCCTGCTGTGTCTTAAAGATCCCCACAGAGGATCCTTCATCGCAAAAGGCGAATTCACCCTCCCTTGGCACTCGCTCCCAGACTTACCTAACCAGTGGAGAGGGAGAAAGTTCAGCTTGCACAGAAACGCCTCCTGCTGTTTCTTTCCAGTGTCTCTCCATAGACCCCACCCTCCGCATATTAACCTTTGATAAACTTGAGGGCAACAGAGCATCAGACAGAACTGAATTTGTGTCTAAGAGCAGTGTTACCATGGGTACATTACTTAACATTTCTGTGCCTCAGTTTCTTCATTTGTAAAATGGGATAAAAATAGTACCTCTCAGAGAAATGAAAGCATACATATATTCATACAAAAGCTTGCACATGATACCCAGAGAAACACTATTTATAATTGCCCCAAAGTAGAAACAACCAAATGAGGAATGGATAAACAAAATGTGGTATATCCATAGAAAGAATGCAATCATAAAAAGGAATAAAATACATTGATACATGCTCCAACATGGGTGATCCTTAACAGCGTGCTCAGTTAAAGAAGCCAATCACAAAAGATCCTATGTGTATGATTCCATGTATATGAAACGTACAGAATATGTAGAGACAGAAAGCAGATACATGGCTGCTTAGGACTGGTGGGAGGAGGCAAAGAGGAGCTCCTGCTAATGGCTATGGAGTTTCCCTTTGGGGTGATGAAAATGCTCTAAAATTGATTGTGGTTATGGTTGCAAACCCTGTGAATATACTAAAAACCACTGAATTATATACTTTGAATGAGTAAAATATATGGTATATGAATTATACCTCAATGAAACTGTAATTTAAAGAAGAAAAAACCACAACACCAAATCATAGGGTTCAGGTGGAAATTACATAATATGATGTCTATAAAGTGTTTAGCACAATGCCTGGTAAGCAATTAGTAAATACTATCTTCAACAATAATAATGATATCAATAATAATACCTAATATATATCTATATATTTCTATCATATTTTATAGTGTCATCATATAAACTATAATTGATACAGAATAATATATGTAATTATTATAAATAAAAATTATCATAAAATGATTATTAAGTAATTATATTCATCCTTTGTCTTCTCCTTTTCTTAAAACATTCTGGTTTTGGAATGATCCTCCAATTTTTTAACATTTTTAAAATCATTTGTGAAAAAAATTATTTGTGAACACCTTGAATATTATCATGTTATATTGTACTAGAGGCCCTGTGTATGAATTTGTGCACCAGTGGGGTCCCTCGGCCTGGCCTGCGGGAGTAGGATGAAACCAGCTCTCTGACATCCCCTGAGAGGACCTGGATTGTGAGAGGGCACAGGCCAGGCTGAGGGACCCCACCAGTGTATGATTGAGGGCAAAGAGGGACACGAGAAGTTGGCCAGCTGGGGAGGGACCACAGAAGGGCTTCAGGGAATGTCTGACCCATCTTATTCAGTCCTGATCAGCCAGATCCCAGCAGCAAGCTAACCAACCAGTCAGAGGATCTGCCCCCTGGTGGTCAGTGCTCATCATAGTGACTGGTTGAGCAGCCTTAGCATATTATTAGCATATTACCCTTGTGGTAGGCTTATCAGACCACCAGATACTTAGCATATTAGGCTTTTATTATATACTAGAGGTCCGGTGCATGAAATTCATGCAGGGAGGTGTGTGGCCCTCAGCCCAGCCTGCACCCTCTCCAGTCTGGGACTGCTGGCTCCCAACTACTCACCTGCCTGCCTTCCTGATTGCCCCTAACCACTTCTGCTTGCCAGCCTGATCACCCCCTAACCACTCTCCTGCCAGCCTAATTGATGCCTAACTGCTCTCCTGCCAGCCTGTTTGCCTCTAACTGCCCTCCCCTGCAGCCCTGGTCCCTCCAAACTGCTCTCCCCAACAGGCCTGGGTCCCCATCCCCCCAACCACCCTTGCCTGCAGGCCCGGTTTTCCCAACTTCCCTCTTCTGCCAGCCTGGTCAGCCCTAACTGCCATCCCCTGCAGGCTTGATCACCCACAACTGCCCTCCCTTGCAGACCTGGTTCCTCCCAACTGCTCTCCCCTGCTGGCCATCTTGTGGCCATCATCTTGTGTCCATATGGGGGCAGTCATCTTTGACCACATGGGGGCAGCCATCTTATATGTTGGAGTGACAGTCAATTTGCATACTATTATTTTATTAGATAGTATTAGATAGAATAGAGGCCTGGTGCACAGGTGGGAACCAGCTGGTTTGCCCTGAAGGTTGTCCCAGATCAGGGTGGGGGTTTCCTTGGGGCATGGAGTGGCCTGGGTGAGGGCCTGTGGTGGTTTACAGGCTGGCCACTCACCCCCCCCCACCCCAGGTGACCCAAGCAGAGGCCCTGGTATCTGTGATTTATTTATCTTCTATAACTGAAACTTTGTAGCCTTGAGCAGAGCCAAGCCCCCTGCTCATTCTATGGCTGCAGCCATTTTTGTTGGGATTTATTTGTCTTTTATAATTGAAACTTTGTAGCCTTAAGCGGAGGCCAAGGCAGGCCAGGACAGGTGGAAAGCTTGGCTTCCTCCATCGCTGTGGGCAACTCAAACCTGCTGTTCTCTCCAGCTCTGTGGCAGCTGCCATTTTTGTTGGGATTTATTTATCTTCTATAATTGAAACTTTGTAGCCTTAAGCAGAGTCCAAAGCAGCCAGGGCAGGTGGGAAGCTTGGCTTCCTCCATTGCCAGAGAAACCCAAACTTCCTGCTTTCTTCATGGCCACAGCCATCTTGGTTGGGTTAATTTGCATACTCGCTCCTGATTGGCTGGTGGGTGTGGCTTGTGGGTATAGTGGATGTGTGGTCAATTTGCATATTACTCTTTTATTAGATAGGAGTAGGGCCTGATGCCCTCAGCCCATCCTGCACCTTCTCCAATCTGGGACCCCTTGGGGGTAGTCAGACATCTCTCTCACAATCCTGGACTGCTGGCTCCTAATCGCTCACCTGCTTACCAGCCTGATCATCCCAAACTGCCCCCTCTGCTGGCCTGGTGGCTCCTAGCTGCCCCCTCTATGGGCCTTTTCACCCCCAACTTCACCCCCTGCGGTCCTAGTCACCCCTCACTTCCCCCCCTGCCAGCCTAATTGCCCCCAACTGCCCCCCTGCCAACCTGGTCACCCCCAACTTTCACCCCTGCTGGCCAGGTTGCCCCGCATGGACCCCTGCCAGCCTGGTCACCCCACCAAACCTGCTGTTCAGTCATTTGGTCATCCCTCACTAACCCCCTGCTGGCCTGGTCGTAGACAGACATCTTGTGAGGCCATGATGGTCAATTTGCATATTGCTCTTTATTAGAGAGGACTAGAGGCCTGGTGCACAAAATTTATGCAAATGACTTGGCCCTTACAGCCATGGTGACTTGCCTTGGCTTCGTCCAGAAGGTTGTCTGGAAGAATGTCCGGAAGGTCATTCAGCTGTCCAGTCTAATTAGCATATTACACTTTTATTATTATGGACTAAAGGCCCAGTGTACGAAATTCGTGTGGGTGTCCCTCAGCCCAGCCTGCACCCTCTCCACTCTGGGATGACTCGGGGGATATCCAATGGGCAGTTGGACATCCTTCTCACAATCCAGGACTGCTGAGTCCCAACTGGTTGCCTGCCTACCTTCCTGATTGCCCCTAACTGCTTCTGCCTGACAGACTGATTACCCCCTAACCACTCCTCTGCCAGCCTGATTGATGTATAACTAGTCCCTTGCCAACCTGTTTACCCCCAACATCTCTCCTCTGCCAGCCTGGTCACCCCTAACTGTCCTCCCCTGCAGGCTTGGTCACCGCTAACTGCCCTTCCTTGCAGGCCTGGTCCCTCCAAACTACTCTTCCCTGCTGACCATCTTGTGGTGGCCACCTTGTGTCCACATGGGGGCAAGATCTTTGACCACATGGGGGCAGCCTTCTTGTGTGTTGGAGTGATGGTCAATCTGCATATTACTCTTTTATTAGATAAAATAGAGGCCTGGTACATGGGTGGGGGCCAGCTGGTTTGCCCTGAAGAGTGTCCCAGATCTGGATGGGGGTTCCCTTGGGGCATGGGGTGGCCTGGGTGAGGGGCCTGTGTTGGTTTGCTTGGGTGCCCCAGCGGCCCAAGTGGAGGCACTGGTATCTGGGATTAATTTATGTCTACAATTAAAACTTTGTAGCCTGGAGTGGAGCCAAGCCTTCTGCTTGCTCTATGGCAACAGCCATTTCTGTTGGGGTTTATTTAAATTTTATAATTGAAACTTTGTACCCTGGAGTGGATCCCTAGGCTTCCTTCATTGCTGGGGCAACCCTAGCCTCTGCTCTCTCCAGCTTTGTGGCTGCCACCATTTCTGTTGGGATTATGTATCTTCTATAATTGAAACTTTGTAGCATTGAGTGGAGGCCTAGGCCAGCAAGGGCTGGCAGAAAGCTTGGCTTCCTCCATTGCTGGGGAAACTCAAGCTTCCCTCCTGCTCTCAGTGGCCACAGCCATCCTGGTTAGGGTTTATTTGCATATTTGCTCCTGATTGACTGGTGGGCATGGCTTGTGGGTGTAGCAGAGGTGTGGTCAATTTGCATATTACTCTTTTATTAGATAGGACCCAATGCATGAAATTTGTGCAAGAGTAGGCCTTCCTTCCTCTGGCTTCTAGCACTGGTTTCCCTCTGGCACTTGGAACCCTGGCTTCCCTTAAAGCCCTGGCTTCTTGAAGAAGATCTCCCAGTCTAATTAGCATATTACCCTTTTATTGGTATAGCTAGGATATGACATATCGCCATAACTATAACATATCTACCAGTGTTACTCTATGAGAATACGTACTTCATGTGATAGAAAGGCATCTAATGCATTACATTGTATATGTTGTAAGTAGTAGGAAATACTATATTCATAGCAATAATATATACCCTGTGACTTCTCTTCCTGATTTGGAAATGGTTCCCCAGTTCTTTGAATGTTTCCTGGCCCCTGATATATTTGGAAAGAAAATAGCTCTTAGTTTGGAGAAATTAAATTACAATCATGATTCTAATTCAACTGCCTCATGTACTTCTACCCAGATAAAGGAAAAACATCCCAAGCTGGTGCCTCCTATGGCTGAGCTCCTGAGGAAGGGCCCAGGGCCCAGCACTGGGCAGGTAACAGCGATTGGAGGCACCTCGGGTCTGTCCTCCTGTCAGCCCGGTGATGGGGGCCCTCTGCTCCCAGCCCCTCCCCAGCCCTGGTGCCTCCTAATGGGTCCCAAGGTTGCACTTCCAATCCTGCTGCCCTCTCCTCGCTGGGGACCTGGGTGCAGCAGCTTTGGGCGCAGGCATCCCATTTTCATTAAAATGTTCAACCCGAGCCAGCTCTTTCAGCATCCGCAGGCGGCCTCGGGGGAAGACAGGGGTCCCGGAGGCGCTTGCTGCTAGAGCTCGGCCACGATGGTCCATGTGAGAGAGCCCTGCTGGCCTCGTGACTGTCACTCGGACCTGGCTCTGGGCAGGCAGCAGTGGCGCTTCCTTCCCAGACCATGCTGAAGTGGGTCCCTGCGGTTTCAGAACCCAACTCCGAAGGCCTCCTTGGGCGGCAGGGTCCCTGAGCCCACTGTCTCGCTCTCCCCGAATCCCACCAAGGCTTGCTTCTCACACTCGTCTCTCACTCTTGCCTCTCACACTTGCTGGAAACCTCATCCACTTGCATAGCCATCAACTTGGGTGGAAACAAGAAACATCTATTTTGCAGATGTCCTTGGGGTGTTTGGAGGCTGTGCCCGACACGGTGGCAAGTTCCTTGTGGATACAGATATCCATAGAGGGTTTGAGTGCTTTTGAGGGAAAAGGAATGTGCTGGAGAGCTTCATGGTCTCCCGCCCCCCCCCCCCCCACCTCCCCAAGCAAAGGCATTTGGAGGCAAAGGCTCAGCAACCTGGAGTCATGGGCGGGGGCGGGTTGTGCAGCTATGCCAGGCCCAGGTTGCCATTTGCTTCTCTGTGTGATGAGGGGAAGCAGATGCCACCAGGCACAGGGCACAAGGCTGCGGGTGATGGGCGGGTGGTGCTTAGTTCTTGGCTTGCCTTCTTAGGCAGCCACCCTTGTGCTGGGCACAGTCTGCCCAGCTCTGCACAGGAACTCTGCAGGTTCACCCCTCCTTACCGTAACCCCCACCCCCATTTAATCCTAAAATCAGAGGCTCCGAAATATGAACTGACCCCTCCACCGTCACACAGCCAGTCATGACACCTTTTTGGGTGAATGGAGTCCTTCCAGCTCCAACAGCGTGCCTTTGAGCCCAGCCAGCAGCAGTTGCCAGATGCCTCCCAACAGCAGCCCCTCAGAAGCCGCCAGTGTTCCTGTCAGTCCCTAAGTGCTCAGATACAGAAGGAAAGGGCCCTGGCCAGGTGCTCAGTTCGTTAGAGGGTTGTCCTCATACACCAAGGTTTAGGGTTCGATCCCTGGAAAGGGCACATACAAGAGGAAATCAATGAGTAAGTAGAACAAGTAGATCTCTCTCTCTCTCCCTCACCCCCCTCTCAAATCAGTTAAAAAAATGTAAAAACATATTTTCAAAAAAGGCACTGAGGGAATCATTTCAACATTATTTGTGTAGTATAATTTCAAAAATTTCAAAAAGAAGAGAAATAAAAGTATTGGACCAAAGAAATGGGTAAGCTTCAATGATGAAGATTTAGGAAGGATGAAGGATTATAACCTGTGATGTAGACGCACAGCGAGTGGACTCAGTCTGTGTATTTGGTGCTTGGAAGCATCCCCTATCTGATACAACTAAGCCAGCTCAATTTTGATTTGGAGCCCCTGTCCCATCACACTGGCAGGAGTCTTAACCTCAGTCATTTGGGTCTAACTTAGCGCTAAGGGATGGCCTGGTGGGGGTACCTCTGGCTCTGGACTCCAGAGGTGATCTCTGGATACCATCGTCCCTTCCACAGAGTTTGGTTGTGAAGTGTACGGCTGCTTCCTGTGAAGCTTGGGGAATAGGGCCCTTTTGTTGGTCTGCCAGAGATGCTCCATCGAGCCATTTTTATCTGGGAGTCTGCCATTTCCTCAGGGTACTGTCAGGAAGCTGAACCCTGGGTCTTGTTGCTGCTGGCCCCATAAGACCCTTTCCTTCACGCCTCTCCAAGCCTCCTCTTCACCCCTCCCCTCTTCACCTCTGCCCTCAGAAGAGAGGCTGTGTCTGCTTTCTGCCCCAAAATTCTGTTGAGAGCTCATAAGCCCAGCATCTGCGATCTGCTTAAATGAGGAAAACAGTAAAGGAAAAATGAATATAGAGAAAAAATAAATGTGTCACACTATTTGTTCTGTGGCTCACAAACATGTGATTCTGGATGAGATTCTGAAATTATTTATCCCAAGCCTCTTATTTTGCAAACCTGGAGACAAAGTAATTGAACTGGTCAGTGCAAAAGGAAAATCTGTTGCCCTGGCCAGTTTAGCTCAGTGTATAGAGCATCAGCCTGCGGACTGAAGGATCCCAGGTTTGGTTCCTGTCAGGGGCACATGCCCTGGATTGCCTGCTTGATTTCCAGTAGGGGGCATGCAAGACACAGTGGATCCATGATTCTCATCATTGATGTTTCTATCTCTCTGTCCATTCCTCTCTGAAATCAATGAAGATATATTAAAAAAAAAAAGATTTTTTTTTTATGTGGATAAGATCACATTTTAAATGTGTCCCAGTAGTTCATTCTTCTCCACTAATTCCATGGAAAAAGTCTTTAAATTTTTAAATTAAAACCCTTTTGTCAAGAGAATAAAAGTTCCCAATCTTTACCTGTTTTCAGTGTTTGGATTTAGGTCTGAGGGATTTCTTCAAGTGGGCTCCTGAGGGATGACCTGTGTTGGCTGGAACATGCTTCTTGAGATCATTTTCCTCAAAAATGTTGCCACAGGGGAGAATCCATGTCCTGTTGATGGTACAAGTGATGCTGGGACATGTCTCTCTGGGGACTTGTTTTCTCAGGGGTCTTGCCATGCAGATGTCAGTATCTCTGAGCAATAGGATCAACACACTATATGCCCCACCCTGTCCTAGATTGACATGATTACAGTCTGAATATGCTCCAATGAATTGTGTTTGATTCGCTGTAAATGTAGTGACCTGAATAGAAACTTATTTGACACTGAGAGGCGTCCTCAGCTTGGTGTGCCCTTCCCCTGAGGCCAGGGCAGAATCTAAGTTAGGGGCTGCCCTAGAGCTGAGAGATCTTGTGACTATCATCAAACATATGGAAACGGACACTTATCCATCTGCTTTGAGAGTGGGAAGGACCCTGTGGCAGGGCTCCCTTCGGAAGCCGAGGGAAGAGGGACAGGTAAGAGATGGTACTAAGGACAATCTCCTTGCCCCTTCTCCAGGATCACAGTTGGACAACCAGGGCAAATTCCAGGAAATGAACTTATTATGTAAGTCTGTATAGTTCTTGTGGGCCTGACATGACTAGCTTTCTCCTAAGTGAGAATTCTACATCAAAATAATGGATGCCCACTTTCACTCGGCATTTTATTTGGTCAGGTGCTGTTAACAGCCTTGTCTTGTCAGCCCTCACAATCAACCTATGAAGTGAGCACTGTCGTTGTGCCCATTTTACAGATGGGGAAGCCAAGCACAAAGAAAGTGGTTCTTGCTGAGGTCACGAAGCAGCACCATTACTGGGACCTAGATCTCTCTGCCTATGCAGGCAGTAAGCCCCAGGCTGGGCTACCTCTTGCTGGCAAACCAGGCTACCAGCAGGAGACATACACTTGGAGGTTGTACCCTCCAGGGGAGAGAATATCTGAGGACAAGTTCAGCTGATGATAGAGTCAATGTGATTTTGGTACTATTTGGCCTCCTTGGACTTCAGACTTAGCTGCATGTGCCAATCTGCTTGTGGCATTGCGAAAGAGTATTTCTCAATTCCACTTAATAACAGTTTATGTCTTAAAAACACTCCCCAGGAAGTCTTTTTAAAAAATCCTCACCCGAGGATATGTTTATTGGTTTTTAGAGAGAGAGGTGAGAAAGAACCATTGATCAGTTGCCTCTGGTATGAGCCCCAACCGAGGATGAAACCCACAACCGAGGTATGTGCCCTGACAGGGAATCGAACTGGCCAACTTTTTGGTGTACAGGATGACACTCCAACAAACTGAGCCACCCATCCAAGGATTCTTTTAATGACTTCCAACATCAGTATAAGAGGTGATGTCCAGAAGAACAGGAAGGCTTAAATTTTGTGAGGAGAATGGAGCAAAGCATACAGATAACATGTGGCTAGCATGCAAAAAGACAGTGGGCATAAAAACGAACGTAAGGCATATGGGCACCCACATTTCCAGACCCATCCTGCCATTCACTCGGTTACTGATTGATTCAGCATTCTTTACCAAGCACCTATCATGTGCTCGATGCTCAAAAGACAGCAGAGCAAGCCAATTAGGAGCGTGGACTTCCAAACTGCCTGGATGAGAAACCCAGCTCTGCAATTTATTGTCTGCATGGCCTTGGGCACATCACCTAGTCTTTTAGTGCCTTAGTTTTCTCATTTGTAAAAAGGGGATCATTCTCTCCATAATTCTCAAGTTCCTAAATTATAGCGAGGATCAAATGAGTTAAATATCAGATGAACTAATGTTGAGGCAAAAATCTTAGGAGCAGCTTACATTTTTCTCATTTCCTTTCCTTCATGCCAGTCACACATAATCCATTAACAAACCCTTAAATATTTATTTCCAAAGTATATCTCCCAAGTTTATTTACTTTCCTCAGTTCTGACACTCCCTCGTCTGTGCCTCCACCTCCTCTTTCCTGGAGCACTGAACAGCAGTGCTTCTGCCTCTTCCTTATCTGCTCTCCAGAGTAACTGCTTAGGAAAACAGAGAATGTTCCCTTAACCTCCAGATGGTTTCCCACTGTAGACAGAAGCGAGTCCAAACTTCTTACCAGGTCCTAGGTGAAGAGTTGCCAGGTTAAAGCAGGCCTCCCAGTTACATATGAATTCCAGGAAAACAGACTGAGCATACAGATATCACACACCTGGCATGTGTGAGGACAGTGTGGCCACCTCCTACAGAGAAGGGCCTTGGGGCTGGAGCTCTGCTAACCAAATCTCACTCTGCTCTCGAAGTCCCCAGGCCTGTCCTCCACACCCCTTCCTTCCTCCTGTCAGAGGATTTGTCCTTGCTCTGCCTTCTGCTGGGAATGTTCTGCTCCCTGCATTATAGTGAGTGTCCCTGTGGCTGGCTGTATCTCGTTATTGTCTTCCCTCAGATGGCATTTCCAGGAAAGGCCTTACCTGATAACGCAGCCTTTATTTGAGGAGTGCCCCAGGGGTCCTTGTTGTGTTTGTCAGGTTTACTGAGATGTAATTGATTGTCTTAGTGAACAAAATAGCATAGATTGGGTAGCATCTCAATGGAGACATTTACTTCTCACAATTCTTCGGGCTAGAAGTCCAAGACCAAGGTGCCAGCAAATTCCATTTCTGGTGAGGACCTGCCCCCTGCTTCCTGTCTTCCTGCAGTATCCTCATGCGATGGAAGGAACAGGGAGCATTCTGGGGGCTCTTGTATAAGGGCACTGATCCCATTGACGAGGGCTCTGCTCTCGTGACCCAAAGACCCACTTCCAAATAGCTTCACATTGGGAACTAGGTTTCAACATAGGAATTTGCCAGGGGCACAAACATGCCATTTATGGCCTTTATATACAGTAAAACTCATCTTTTTCCACGTACAATTCTATGGGTTTGACAAATGCATATGCACATGTAACCATCAACACAATCAAGACGTAGAGCAGTTTCTTCACCCCCACGAATCCCTCATGTAGCCAACCTTTGCCCTTATTCTCAACCACTGACAACCTTGTCTGCCTCTCCAGTTTTGCCTTTTCAGGAATGTCATCATAAAGGAATCAGAGAATACAGCCTTTTTGTTCTGGCTTCCCTCTTTCAGCACAGCACATTGAAGTTCATCCATGTTGTTGCCTGTGTAGTAATTGGTTCCTTTTTATTGCTGAGTAACAGTGAATATACCACTGCTGGTTTATCTTTTCAACGGGCGAATAAAATTTGGGGTTATTTCCACTTTTATGAAGAAATCACATAAATAAAGCAAATGGATACAACACATTTATTTGCACACAGGTTTTTGGGTGAGTCTAAGTTTTTATTTCTCTAAGTACCTAGGAGTAACATTGCTGAGTCATAAAGTTAGTGTATGTTAAACTCATAAGAAAACTATCAAAATATTTTCCAAAGTGATTGTGCCATTTTGCATTCCCCTCATCAATATGAGTCCTCGACATTCTGTATTCTCATCAGCCATATTGTCGGTTTTTAAAAAATAATTTTAATATCTATGTTGTAGAATCTCAGTGTGGTTTTAATTTTTATTCCCCTAATAACTATTGGTTATTTTCTCATGTATCTTCTGTTGTGCTCACTTTTCATCTGCACAACTTCTCTGATGCATTGTCTGTTCAAAAATGTTGTCCATTTAAAAAATGGGTCACTTGTTTTCTTGTGATGAGTTTTGAGAGATCTTTCTAATCTCTGAATACATGTCTTCATCAAATATGCATTTTGTGAGTACTCTCTCCCTGACTACGGCTTGTTTTTCATTTTCTTATCTGTCGACCACCGAGTCTTCAGTAACTTCTTCCCAGGAACTTTCAATGCAGGACCACTTTATTATGTCCACACCACGTACCACTTTCTGAAATGACCTTGAATGCAAGTGCCACAGGGACGGGGACCTGGGTCTGAGTCACCACTGTGTGTACAGGGCACTCTGCTAGTGACTCCTCATGACTTACTTCATAAATCTCAGAATAATGCCATGCGGTGTGTTCTGTTATTGCCTCTCGTTAAGGATGTACTGATCCATCATAACAGGATGCGCTGTTATGAAGCTGTCTTAGCTCCAAATCTACACACTGCTGTTTGGCCAGCCGCTTTCTGGTAGGTCCACCGGTAGGGGGCGCTGAAGGACGCTGGGAAGGAGGCGGAGAGGCAGCACCTGCCCTGGTTGTGCTTGCTGTGCTATCTGCTGCTCAACAGCATCTGCTTTAAACTCGGCGGAGTCCATGGGTTCTAGGCCAGCAGTTGGTTCCAGGCTGCAGGTATTTTCTTATCAGAGCTGGGTGTGCCAAACTCTCAGGCACCAGCACCGGCAGGGACACCTCTTCAAGGACTTGTCCCAGCAGTGTGGGGCCATTCCCCCAGCCTCTTCAGTTCCCTCCCTTCCCTGTCCTGCCTTCCCTCTTCCTCTTAACTGTTCTTCTAAAACCTCTTTCTCCCCCAATTCTTGGTGGTAGCACGCTCCCTCTTGTCTCACCTCTGTAATACCCCAGCATCCCCGTCCTGCCATTTTGTTTCTTATACATGATTAATAACACTTTCTGTCAGTTCTTTCTGATAAAATAATTGGGATCTTGGCCAATGCTGGAAACTGAGCACAGACGATCTACAAGCATCAGTTGACGGCCAAGCGGGAGCAGGATGTGTACACAATTAGCCTCAATAAAAGGCAGGCGGTTAGGAATGTCTCTAGAGAGGAAAACACAGCGGAGACCCATTTGGCAGCTGTTATTACAATCTATTACAACTCATTAGAGAAAAACGGACATGTTGTGGGATATTGGCAGCCCCACATGGAGCTGCGGGGGGACGATTCTTAGAAAAGTGATGTTGGATAGACAACCCAATAAATCTTCCCATCACTGTTTCAGATCCAACCTGTGTGCTGCTTCTTCCACGCAACCTGCTTGGAGACCCTCTCAGGTGCTCTCTGGCACCACAAAGCCCTTACCCCGGGCCAGGGTTCCACGTGCGAGGATGGAAAAGCCATAATCCTTCCCTCACAGTCCTCCTGGCTCCAGAATAGGGGTGTGCGCTTATAACCTAGTGCTGGCCAATGAACTAAAAGAAGCAATTTCTAGAGGAGGTTTGTTCCGAGTGAAGAGACTGCTCCTCAGTAAAAGCTCCCCTCTCCTCTTTGCTGTCCTGGATGCCTCCTGCTCCTGAGCTTGAGTGTGGTTGGGACAACTGGGGCTGTGGCTGCTGCACTAGACAGAAGTGTGACATCCAGGGATGAAGGATTTCGGAGGGGGACAGGAAGAACCTGTGTCCTTGATGCATCACTGAGATGCTGAATTCGCTTAGGGACAGCCAGTCTCAGACTTCTTACTAAGAAACCAAACCTGATGGTTTGAGTCACTGTTTCCTGTATCTTCCATTTTACCTGGCCCCTTCTCCAGCCCCAGCTGGAGTACATGTCTTTCCTCTGAGTCAGTAATCCTTCTGAGCTTCGCCATCATTTTGCTACATCGCCAGTTAACTTTCACACATTACACAGATTCCGTCTTTCCTTTACTAGACATGCATGTGATCATTCTACATGCATGTTTCTGCTACTTGATTTTTTTCACAAGAATTTTAATATCTTTATATAGAGCTACCTTATCTGCATAGCCTTCAATAGAATGGATTTACCAGAATGTACTTAATTATTATGCTATTAGTGAACATTTGTGTTGTTTTCAGTTTCTGCACACTATATAAAATTCCACAATCAGTGTAGTGCAATGCTTCTTTCCATCAATGTGCAATGTTCCTCTAGGGTAGACACCAAGATGTAGACCACCTGGGTAGGTGGTTAGACACATTTCACACATATGATGAAATTTAACAGACCTCACCACATGACCTCTAGTTAGGTGGTAACAGTTAATAGGAGTTAAAGTCATGCAATTGCTTTTTCTTCAACTTCTCATGTCTTCTCAGATTCGTAAGCGATGCCAATAGGGGCCTTGCAGCTGCTCAGAACAGCATGCGGCCCTGGCTGGCTACTCACTACCCTCTGTCCCATCTGTGGGGCAGTGGGCAGCTGAGCAGGAAGAGCACTGGTCATAGGCCATCAATGGCTCTGGCACAGTCTGGCTGAGTGACCAAGGGGATGGTACTGGGCTTCTTTGAGCTCGTGTTTCTTTACTTGTGAAACTGGATGAGAAGACTGCCAGGATCCTGAGGTAGCAGATATTGCAAAACCAACCTCTTCCCCTTTGACCTTCTTCCTCCTTCATCCTTGCATGATACTATTCAGGCCAGAGGTCTGTGGGAAGCTTATTGTCCTCATACCCCACATGGGGACTGAGACAGGAGTTTGAAATGAAGATGAGCGCTGAACTTATGTAAAAAATTTCATTCTCTGCCACTGTTGGCTTCTCCATATGGGTGTGTGTGTCAGATTCATTTCTAATCATGCCAGCATTCCAAGCAAATCCTAGTTAACTGTTGAACAGATAAATCCAATCTACTTCAATGATAGCAGTTTCAGGGCAAGCCTGTCTCAGGGACTGGGGGTTTCCAAAACCATAAAAACAAAACCAATCTCTGCTTGCCATCTTGAAGCTGTGATCATTGAGGTCTTATCACTTTAATCTAGGGATGCAAACTTCTCAATAAAACAGAAGAGTTCTGGCATCAGCACTAAGAAAGGGAGTGTGGGTGAAGTTCAAGAGAACCCTCTGTGATGCCGAGGAGGAGAACATGTGATGAAAACACGTGCATTTGGCAGAGAGGTCAGATTCAGGAATCAGATGGACTAGTGCAGTGGTCGGCAAACTCATTAGTCAACAGAGCCAAATATCAACAGTACAACGATTGAAATTTCTTTTGAGAGGCAATTTTTTTAAACTTCTTCTAATGCCACTTCTTCAAAACAGACTCACTCAGGCCGTGGTATTTTGTGGAAGAGCCACACTCAAGGGGCCAAAGAGCTGCATGTGGCTCACGAGCGGCAGTTTGCTGACCATGAGATAGTGAGAAAGGCTGAGAAAAGCACACAAAGTCTTTTGAAAATGCAAGACGAGCAGGATAACTCAGCATCAGGTGCCACACTAAAGATCAACTAAAAGTGGGTAAAAAGATGATTCTATGACTCTTACAACTCCGTGGAAATGTGGCCAGTCCAGGGAAGCATATCCAGACTGATGAAATGCAGATTCTTCATGGAAAACACCATGAAAGTAAGAAAAAAATTCAACAACTTTTCAGCCAAGTGAGGAATGCCTGGGATAAAGGATTAACTGTTTTGCATATTATGAAAAACTCCATGCTGGCATTTTAATAATCTGCATATTACAAAGTATTACCTCCCACCAAAAGAAAATTTTTAGCATAGATTTGCAAAGAAACTAAGGGTAAGAAAACTTTTCTGTAAAACAGACAAACAAACACACCACATCATAGTGTAAAATGAAATTGAGCTTAGGATTTGAGAAACAATTAAATTCTATTAAACATTTATTTTATGGAATACTTATAATAATAACTGTATTATAACATAAAGATACATATAATACAAACACATAATTTATACAACAGACACATAACATATAATAAGATATATAAGTATATCATTGATATAATATATATGATACATAATATGAACATAACAGGAAATAATATAACAATATTGCTATACTAGTAATAGCTAACACATATGAAAGCTTTCTATATGTCAGTCCTGAGTTTTTTTGTTTGTTGTGTGTGGTTTTTAAAAAAATCCTCACCCAAGTATATTTTTTAGCTTAATTTTTAAAGATTATGGAAGGGAGGAAAGGAGAGGGGAGGGGGAGAGGAGAGAGAGAGAGAGAGAGAGAGAGAGAGAGAGAGAGAGAGAGAGAGAGAGAAACATCATTATGAGAGAGACACACCTATTGGTTGTGCCCTGACCAGGACCAGGGATTGAACCTGCAACCCAGGAATGTGCCCTTGACCAGGAATTAAACCCTCAACCATTCTATCACTGGCCAGGCCCTATTTTAAGCATTAAAATCAGTAAATGTTCGTAAGTTTATACTAGAGGCTTAGTGCACAAAATTCGTGCGTGGGGGTTATGTGTCCCTCAGCCCAACTTGCACCCTCTCCAATCTGGGACCCCTCAAGGGATGTTCAACTGCCTGTTTAGGTCCAATCCCTCTCACAATCCAGGACTGCTGGCTCTCAAGTGCTTGCCTGCTTGCCTGGATGATTGCCCCTCACAGCTTCTGCCTGCTAGCCTGATCACCCCCTAACAACTCCTCTGCCAGCCTGATCAATGCCTAACTGCTCCCCTGCCAGCCCAATTGCCCTTAACTGTGCTCCCATGCTGGCCTGGTAACACCCAACTGCCCTCCCCTGCCAGCCTGGTCATCCCCAACTACCCTCCCCTGCCAGCCTGGTCTTCCCTAAATGCTCTCCCCTGCAGGCCTGGCAGGCCTGTTTGCCCCCAACTGCCCTCCCCTGCAGGCCTAGTCCTTCCCAACTACTTCTCCTGCCAGCCCAGACACCCCTAACTGTTCTCCCCTATTGGCCTGGCTCCCCCCAAACTTCCCTCTCTTGCAGGGTTTGCCCCCCCTAAGAGCCCTCCCCTGCAGGCCTGGTCCCCCATAACTGCCCTCTTATGCAGGTCTGGTACCCACCAACTGCCCTCTCCTGCAGGGCTGATCTCCCCCAACTGCCCTCTCCTGAGGCCTGGATTCCCCCCCCCCCCCCCCAGCTGCCCTCCCCTGCAGGCCTGGTTCCTCCCAACTGCCCTCCCCTTCTGGCCTGAATGCCCACAACTGCCCTTTCCTTGCTGGCCATCTTGTGACAGCCATCTTATATGCAAATTGGGGCAGCCATATTTGATCACATGGGGGCAGCCATCTCATGTGTTGGAGTGATGGTCAATTTGCATATTACTCTTTTATTAGATAGGCTGAGGAAACCAAGATTTACTAGTAGAAAGGTTGTTAACTCGTCTGAGGTCATGTAGTTAGTAAAGGGAAAAGCTGGCTCAAAAAAAATCCTCATCCAAGGATATATTTAGAGAGAGAGAGAGAGAGAGAGAGAAAGAGAGACATCAGTGTGAGCAAAAGACATCAATTGTTTACCTCCCATATACACCCTGACTGCAGATCAAATCTGCAACCTGGGTACGTTCCCTGACTGGGAAATGAACCCACAACCCCCTGGTGCATGAGATGATGCTCCCATCAACTGAGCACCCAGCCAGGACAAAAGCTGGTACTTTAACCAAGGTGATTTGAATCTACTCTTTTATCTGTTACATTATAAGTGTGAGGTTCTGTGCTATACATTATGGCCCCTGCTAGACATTACACTAACCCATCCTGAAAGGTTTTACAGTCTCGCTGGGAAGGCACACATAGACCCAAAGAACTCCAATGCCAGGCAGAGTAGATGTGTACCAAGCAGAAATCCTGGTGGCAAGCAACAGAAACTGATGTAGGCAGTGAAGGACATTACTGTAAGGATGTTGGTAACATCACAGGGTCCCTGGAAAGACTGATAATGAGCATTAGAAAATGGGCATAGCCTAGGTGAGACTGTCTGAAAGCGAGATACTCATCACAGAATATCCCTTTAACCAGCTATAACAATATCCAATTTTGAAAGAATTAAACAAGCTGAAAATGTAAGGCAAGTCTTAGTTTATTAAACACCTAGTACACAGTGTTTAACCTTCCTGAATATGATGGGTTATTTTTTCGTGTTTTTTTTTTTTTGTCTCTTCCTCACCTTTGACGGGTAACTTTTATTTCATTCATGGCTATAATTAGTGCATTCTGATGCAGCCCCTTTCCCAGTCAGGTGGAGCAGACTGGCTGATTGTTGGCATGACATCCTGGGTCAGCAGTCATTCATGATCCTATATATATATATAATTTTTTAAGTCTTTATTGTTGAAGGTATGACATATGTCCCCTTGCCACCACCCCCATTTATCTCTTTTGGCCCATTCCAGCCCCACACCCCAGGCCTTCACCACCCTATTGTCTGTGTCCATGGGTTATGCCCATATGCATACAAGTTTATTGGTTGATCTCTTCCCACCCACCCACCCACATCCCCTGCCTCCCCTCTAAGGTTAGAAAGTCTTTTCATGCTTCTATATCTTTGAATCTGTTTTGTTCATCAGCTTATTTTGTTCATTAGATTTCACCTGTGAGTGAGATCATGTGATACTTATCTTTCTCTGACTGGCTTATTTTGCTTAGCACAATACTCTCAGGTCTATCTATGCTGTTGCAAATGGCAAGAGTTCTTTCTTTTTTACAGCTGCATAGTATTCCACTGTGTAAATGTGACACAGCTTTTTTATCCACTCATCTACTGATGAGTACTTGGAATGTCTCCAAATTTTAGCTACTATAAATTGTGCTGTTGTGAACATAGAGGTACATGCATTCTTTCTGATTTTTTAAAAAAGTTTCTTAAAAGTCTTTTAAAAGTTTTAAGTTTTAACTGGGTGGTGTGATTGAGAATGAAAAGGAATTGTAAAGGTCTGATTAGTTTTTACTTGAGGGTACTAAGAGGATATCTGGGCTGTTTTATTATTGTCATGGAGCTGTCAGAGTTCCCTGGATTTGATAAGCCAGAGAGCAAATCTGTGATCTTTTTGAAAAAGATTTTTTCTTTATAGAGATTATTATGGCCCTAGGACATCAGCACATGGAACTAGCATTAGCTCAGGAAACATTGGGAGTGCCCCAGGGAGAATGTGACACAGGGTGAGTGATTGTCTTCCTGGCTGTGGGTGTCTGCCACCCTGGCCATCACACAGGGTTCCTGGGCCTGCCAACAGCACCTTTCTCCTTTTTCAAAGAGTAGAAAAGATTAAACTCTTCTCAGTGTTTGAGCACACACAGGTGGCTTATCTGCTCTGGGATTTGATTGGGTTTTCAAGTCCCTACTCGTCACCTCTCAGAACTTATCTAAAAGTATTTATCAAGCTGCAAACCCAGATTTTCAGATCAGGAAATATTCTCTGATTTATGAGCTGTACATGTTGGGTGTAGCTGACAAAGGCTTCTCACTCATCACAAGCCCGCTTCTCTCTTCCCTTCTTCCTGTGCATGATTTCATTTAAGATGAGGTTATAACAGCACAGCTACGTTAACCTTGGCAGCCAGGAGCCGGCCCTGAGACCAGCCATGAGCCCCGATGCCTGGCTATGTTAATTGACGTGATGTTCTTTTGAACACAAAGCTGTGGCCTGAATCACTTCTGGTGAAATTCCATTCTGAGCAAACACCTGGATTCATTCTACTGATTGGACCTTTGCAGACAGTTGTCTGAGAATTATTTTTCAAATCAGGGTCACTCCAAATCCAAAATAAAAACTGAGATCTGGTTTACACACCACAAATTTAAAAGGTCTTACTATTTCTCATACCCAAGGGTCCCTAATCTGAATAACTTGAGTTTTCACCATCGCTTTCTCTTCAGTTTGACTTCACATTGTGTTTTAGTTTCCAAATCAACAATATAAACCACTCAGCTTAGAACAACTTCCTGCTCTGGATAGGAAGAGAAAACAATCCCCTCGCTTCTCTGGCAGCAGGAGGAGATGAATCTCCCAAGGAAAGACAATCCTCTGGGTACCTTTCTCCCCCCGAGGAAGAGCAGAACCAGAACGGAGGTCTCGTGAGGTTGACTCTACAGCACATGCTGGAGCTACAAACCCACCTCTGCGCAGCAGCCAGCTGTGTACTATACAGTGAGGAGGACCACATTTGCTTTATAATGGCACCTGTGGCCAAAATAGCCACTGCTCACCGATATTCTGTGTGCTCCCTTATATTTCCCAGGTCCCTTGCAGTTAGGGTAGGTCCATGTGACTATTTCTGGCCACCAGGCTATGCATGACAGCCATTGTACCACTTTTGGGTCAAGGTTGACAATCATTGTGGGCCATCTCTGTTTCCTCCAGCTGTGGTGACTTTGGGACTCACGTCTTCCATGTAAGAGGAGGTGGCTCCTCATCTACATTGTGCAGCAGGCGAGGTAGAAAGAAATCTGGATTGTTGGATCACTGAGTTTTCCAAGTTTTGCCCAGAGTGGCAGCTATGAGCACCTGAAGTTATATTTTAAGTACAGACATACTTTGATTATTAAACATATAGACATATACCTCATTGTCCAAATGAAATGTGCTTTTTCTTTTTTTTTAAAAAAAAGCTAATACTTGCAAACTACATATTAGATAAAGGGTTAATATCTAACCATATACATAACCCATACAACTCAATAACAACAACTACAAACCCCCCCCCCCAAAAATGCAATTTAAAAAATGGTCAGGGAACTAAAAGGCATTTTTCCAAAGACATTAAAATGGCCAAGAGGTACGTGAAAAGATGCACAACATCATTAATCACCAGGGAAACATAAATCAAAACCATAATGAAATATTGCCTCACACCTGTTATGATGGCTAGCCTCAAGGAGATAACAAGTGTTAACAAGGATATGAAGAAGACGGAAGGCTCGGACATGTAGGTGGGAATGTAAATTAGTACAGCCATTGTGAAAAACAGTAGGGTGGACTTTGATTGCGGTCGGCCGGAACCTGGTTGGAGTGAGCAGTTGCAGCAGCATAATTTCCCAAGAGACTGGTTGGTGAAGGCTCAAAAGTGGTCCAGAAGGAAAGATGAAAATTGGTGCGGAATACATGGGCCAAAAACGAGGAATGTTAATGGTCCTGTATTCTGTGTGCTCTGGTATCCCTATTGAAGGGAAGTGGCCAGGTATACCAAGTTATATTCTTTAGCCAGTATTCCCATGGATTTGATCGACACTCCTAATCTCTGTGGTCCTTTCTGTTAATTTGTGGGCACCATCCCTGACTAGGCCACACTGATTAATATAAAAACAACATTAAAAATAAAACTTTTCAAGATAACGAGATGAACTATAGTTGAACATCCACAGCTGTGTACATAGAATCTACTGAAACACCATCCCCCACCCCATTACCTTCATTTTTATTAAAGAGCCAAATCAAGACCAATTTATTCACTGCATTTAGTCTAGTTACAATTTGGCCATATTGTTTACATGAGCAAAATAAGAATAGCGATTGATTATACAGGCTTTTAAAAACCTGCTCTCCTGGCTTCTCATGATTGAGCTTTAATTAGACCCTCAGGGCAAAGAAGCTAATCCACCTAGTTGCCATCAGGTTTGCCTGCAAAACCTATAGACTGGGGTGAATTCCTCAAGTTCTTGTGGTCCCCAGTGATGACTTGAGGCCCTTTCTTTGCCATCTCTCAGGAAAGCAGCCTTCATTCCTTACCCGAAAAGACTACCATGAACCACGTGTTCAAGCAAGGTACCAGGCTTTTTCTAGCAAGTGGCTTTGACCAGCTCTGAGAATGTTTTCTGGTGCTGCCCAGACTCCAGGCACATCTTTTCTAGACATAACATTCCCATTGATTAATAAAACCACAATTGGAAACTGGTCTTGTTGAATTCATGCAAAGAAATGTATTGCCATGATTCACTCATTAAGAATTGCCAAATTCTAGAGGGATCAGGTAGGAAGGAAAATATGTAATTTACCACATCCTATATTGGTAAATTACAAAGGCTAATTTGCAATTGTCCCCTGTACTGGGAGTTCGACCCGAAGTTCAACCAGGAGTTTGACTAGGGGGTGGGGCTGTGCTGTCCAGGGAAGGAATAAGATGGGGGCTCAGTAAGGAGGTTGAAGTGAGTGGATGAAGAGGTGGAGTCCAACGACGAGGGGCAGTCAGAGGAGGGACATGAGGAAGTGGATTTGGGGGAATAGAGAATCGAGTGATGGGAAGGGTCTGAGGGACCTGATGGGTTGGGAAGGACTGATCAGAAGCCTCAGGGTGGAAAGGTGCAGGTTTGCCAGAAGGGGGCTTGGAATGGAGAAGTAAGATTTGATAGGTGAGCAAGTTGACAGAAAGTAGGGTGATTAAGGAGTATAAAGGAGGCCTGAATGTAAGGGACCTCTGACCATTTCCCACTGGGGTGACAGACATTGTCTAAATCCCGGAGAATGCTAAAATTGAAAGTCCCACTCTTGGGCCAATGTGCCCAGAGGAATGTTTTTGGTTGTTTTTGTTTTTTTTTTGGCAAGGGTGGGGGAGCGGGAGAGGGGGACAGAAAAAGAATTTCCCATGGTATGAATTAGGAAGAGGAGGTAAGCCACAAAAGGAGGCCTGGGGTGCTAGCCTTCGGGGAGGGCATCCCCACCATCTAGTTGGGCTCTGGCGGGAGGGAGACAGTCTGACCCACGTGGTGGGTGTCCTGTGACGAGAAAGACCACGGGACCTGGTTCCAGGGCCAGGGCCAGACAGAAGAGGATTTCTGGCCTAGCGCTAGGTCTTTGTCTGAGATGGAAAATGGCAAATCAGAAATCCGGAGGGGTCATCCAATTGTTACTTGCCAGAGATAAAATGAGCTGGTGTTGAGGCGGGGTCAGCAATGGAAGGAGAGGTCCCTGATCCAAGGTCCTCTGTGGCTGATTCGCCTCGAGGACCCGTAAGGGAGGGAGGCCTAATGGAGGCGGTGATCATGTCGCCTGAGTAGGATCCAGAGGTAAACCCAGGTCCAGCTGCCACTGCCTACTGCTCTTCGAGTAGCAAACTCAGGGTGACTGAGGCCAGGGCGATGGTTCCCCTTGCTGGGAAACCCTCCTGGATTTTGGCACCAAATGTTAGGGTCGCCAAAGGAGGTACGCATGAAGCCAAAGGTGATTAAAAAATTATAAATTTATTAGGCCATTTGGAAAACCAGATGGGCTGAGCCCCAACATGAATCCTAGCTTTCAAATTTCTGATATTAAACCAAAAACAAAGGAAAGGCTCTTTCTTCATTGGTAATCTATTCCCTCTTGTGTAATCGTTTTTCTTATCAGGAGGTGAGGGCCAGTTTACTGCAATGCTGGTTGGGGTGCCTTGCAACCCGGTTTGAAGTGCTGAGAAGTCGAGGCCTCCAAGAGTGGGAGAGAAGCTTGTGGTGCCTGGGAAGCACATCGGTTTTAGTTTCCCTTCACTGGGGATGCATTAGCTCTAGCTAAACACACCGGTGCCACCTATTGGAGAAATATATTTTAATAAAAATAAAGTTACAGACTTCAAGTCTGCATTATTGGAAAATGTCTCCCTAGATGGCAATTTTCCTGCCAAAGAAAAATAAAGTTAAGCCAGCTCACTGAAAGAAAGTTAGGTGAGCGGCAGGTGTTTTGTTTTGGGAAAAACGGCCTTCATTTTCCGACTTGGTGGCAAAGAATATTAAATACTAATGAAATATGAGACCAACAAATGCCATAGTTGAGGATTAGGCTTTTCTACAAGTGGTCTCGAGGCCACCCCAGGCCTCCTGGTGGGGGCGTACAGGGCTCTTCTCATGCACGAAGGGCTTTGTTTTCTGAGCTGGTATAGAAGGACCCAGAAGTCTGGGAAAGAGGCAGGAATCACCACAGGGACCTTACCCACCTTTTTACGGACAGGAGAAAATGCTCTTTCCCCCCTCCCTTCCCTCCTACTAATCAACACAAGTTATTTGGTTACAAATTATTAAAAGTCCCTTCTCACCCTTGTCCCCACTCTCCTCTACCACTGAAGTGCTCTTAACACTGACATGAAATCTGTACAAACTTCAGAGGGGAAATGGTACAAAGAAGATAAGCAATAAATAGGACACTATGCATATATGACATGTGTGTATAAACTAAAAGAATAAGGAGGGGCTGGAGGGGAAAGGATTCTGGCAAATTCCTGAAAGAAATAATCCTATCTAATAAAAGAGTAATATGCAAATTGTCCATACCTTCTATCAGGCCATGCCCACAGCCTGTTGGCCGATCAGGAGCAAATTATGCAAATAAACCCCAACTAAGATGGCTGCGGCAGGAGGGAGGCTTGAGTTTCCCCAGCAAAGGAGGAAGCCACGCTTTCCTCCTGCCTTTGCCAGCCTAGGCCTCCTCTTAATGCTAAAATTTTTCAATTATAGAAGATATATTCCAACAGAAATGGTGGCAGCCACCGGGGTTGCCCAGGCAATGGAGGAAGCCAAGCTTCTGTAGCCCTAGCGCCTAGGCCTCCACTCCAGGCTACAAAGTTTCAATTATAGAATTTAAACAGAAATAGCTGTCACCACGAAGCAAGCAGAAGGCTTGGCTTCACTCCAGGCTACAAAGTTTCAATTGTAGAACATATATTAATCCCAGATCTCAGGGCCTCTGCTTGGGTCCCTTGGGGGGGGCATGGCAGGCCTGAAAACCACCACAGGCCCCTCGCCCAGGCCGCCCTACACTCCAAGGGAACCCCCACCCTGATCCAGAACACCCTTCAGGGCAAACCAGCCAGTCCCCACCCATGCACCAGGCCTCTATCCTATCTAATAAAAGAGTAATATGCAGATTGACCATCACTCCAACACACAAGAGGGCTGCCCTCATGTGCTCAAAGATCCTTCCCTCATGTGGACACAAGATGGCCAGCAGGAGAGGGCTATTGGGAGGTTCCAGGCCTGCAAGGAAGGGCAGTTGGGGACTATCAAGCCTGCAGGGAAAGGCAGTTAGGGGTGACCAGGACAGCAGAGGAGGGAAGTTGGGGCAAGCAGGCTGGCAGGGGAGCAATTAGACATCAATTAGGCTGACAGGGTAGTGGTTAGCAGGTGATAAGGCTGGCAGGCAGAAGCAGTTAGGGGCAATCAGGAAGGTAGGCAGGCGAGCAATTTGGAGCTAGCAGTCCTGGATTGTCTGATTGCCCATTTAGGCCCAATCCTAGTAGGATCATCCCTCAAGGGGTCCCAGATTGGAGAGGGTGCAGGCTGGGCTGAGGGACATCCCTTGCCCCCTTGTGCACAAATTTCGTGCACCGGGCCTGTAGTAATAAATAAAAAGCAACCAAAGCAGAGATTTACTAGTGGGAGTTATGTTTAGGGAGAAGGTAGGAAGAAAGGACTTCGTTTTCATTTTATATTTTTGTACTTAACATTTTTCTATTCAGGTATCTATGTTATTTTTGTTAATTAAAGAAAAAAAAAGCCAAGTCAAAGCTAATCCATGCTGTGAGAATTCCAGATCAAGATTTCCCTTGGGCATGGATTGTGCTGAGAAGGAGCCGAGGAGGACTGTGGGAGGTTGGCAATGTGTTTCATGATCTGGGAGCCGGTACTGTGTGAAAACTCATCAAGCTGTGTATTTCTGATCCGTACCCTTTCCTGCATATGTGCTCAGCTGTAATAAAAGTTTCAAAAATGATGTCTGGAGAAATTCTTCGGTAGTAAAATTGTAGACCATTTGTTTTCTTTTTGTTTCCTGTGTTAAACTAATAAATGTTATCAAACTCAATTTTGATTCTTTTTTTTAGATGTGTGTTTCAAATTCATCTTGCACATCATTGTCGTCTGTGAGACCAGAAAACACTACCAGCTGTGCTGAAAGTTTCCTTCACACCAGCAGGCGCCGCCCTCTGAGGGAGCCTGGCCACCCTAACTGGCAGGCAGGGTGGGCGCTGCCCTCCTGCTTAGGCTCCCACAGCTTCTTTACCGGGAGCCGCTGGGCGAGCAGCAGGCACAGTGACCACTCTGTGTCAGCACGCTCCTGTCCCCCTGGCCCGGGAGCCTCACTCTCCCTGTCTGCTGGAATCCACCAGTTCCCATTATCTGTTCCCCACAGACATCGGACGGGCATGCAGACATTCTGACAGGTCAGTTTTCAAAGGCCTGTTCCTGCGGTGAACAGCCACAGTATCCCTGCTGAGGGAGCAGGTGCACAGCTTCCTATCGGCTTCTGAGAAGGGGAGGAACACTGAAGATGCAGGCAGGGGGACAAGGGAGCCGTGTGCTGGACAAACATGGCACTGCCCCGGTGTCCTTTGCCTGTGTGGTGTCTCCAGCTGTGCTGAATGCACAGGCAGGACTGTAAACTCCATGCACTCAGATGGCAGGTAAAGTTTGTGTGGAACTTGTAAGGGCTGTTCCTGTGACTCCAAAGAAAGGAGTATCAGGTGCTCAAGACTGCTTTTGTAACTTTCCACTTCGTTATCCTTTTCTTTAAAAACAAACAACTGTTTAATTTTGACATGTGTTCTTATTGATGTCTATGTGCATTCCAAAGTGGACTTACAGTTTTACTTTCTTACACAGAATAATGGCCCATTTCCTGGCATGATCTCCTAATTTTAGCTTGAAAACTGTGTGGAAAATGGACCTTATAGGAATGACAAGCAGGAGGAATAGTAGTTCCTATAACAACCGTCATTGCAGTGCCTGCTGCTTGCTGAGCATCTGCACGACCCCGTGCTAAGTCCTGTGGGCTTGGGCCTGAGGGCACACCCTCCCTCTCCCCCTTTCTTGTTCTGCAAGAGAGGAAAGAGGCCCCAGGCACTTGATCATTTGTCCAATGCCACCAGGCGGGATACAAGTAGCAGAGGTGGGATTTGACCTCAGATCACCCTCATTCTAAATGCCCTTCTTTATCTACGTGATCCTAAGGTATCATAATTGCCCTGGACACTTTTGGAAGATTTGGAATGACACTTGGCTAATAAGTACATGCTTGTGGTAAACATAGGAGCTGACTACTGCACAACCAACTTTAGGAGGTTGACAGATTAGGAGACAAACTTTGAACTCTAATTGAAGGTGTCCTGGTGCGTCTTCATGATGATTGTCATTCAAGACGCCCAGGGGCAGAAAGAGACTAAAAAGATGGGTTCTGAAAAGATGAGCCGCCGGGCTCTGTGGTGGTGTGGGGTGATCTGAAAGAAGAGCGGGCTGCTGGCTAAGGCTGGAAGAGCCAGCTCAGGACCCGTCAGAGGTGCTGGGGAGCCACCTGGGGAGGACGCCCTTTCTTCGGGGGTTTGGGAGGCAGCGGTGCTGGTGGGAACCCACGGCCTTGTAAACATCGGGTCTAAAAGCGCAGCCCCAGGCTGAACTATCTTCTCCAATGGACTAAATTTATACACACACCAGAGCCAGATGTCTAATGTGAATAGAGTGCATTAACTTCAAAATGGTGTATTTTCAGGGTGTGGTTGTTGATAGAGATTGGCTAGCTGAGATGCCAGCAAATGAAAAGAAGAAATGGAAAACAAATAGTCACTCCACTCCATCAATTTTTGGGGAATGGGACCCTTGTGTGTACAAGTTTCAGTATTTTTGTCGTCACTTGGTTCGCATCCAACCCAGCGGCAGTCTAAACTTTAAGGTCAAGTGGCAATGTGGTTCCAGAAGTTTCTGTAGGAATCCTGGTGCCTACAAATAGATGGCAGTTTGGAACAGCAGATTTCTCAAAGCAAAGGTCATATGAAGTGGACTTTACAAAGTTTACATAACAAAGAGCAATTCTGTTCACCAAAATGATTAATTCCCGTCAGTACACATCAAAAAGAGCTGTTACAGAACAGTATTGTCTGGGTTCACATTGCCTAGGAAGGGTTTTTCACAAGTTCCATTTCTAATCACTCCTTGACAAAGCCAGAGCTTTTTTTTTTTTTTTTTTTTTTGAGGGGGTGGTGGTGAGCCGACCTTCCTTTCCAGAAGAATCCATGAATGGGGACTGAGCAGGCACTGCCCTGAGTGTGAGATGAGTCACACTGATTGTGGAGGAAAAGGATGCCCCTGTGCGAGCGGAGGCCTTTAGTGGTCTGCGTGGATGGGAAACACCCTGCCCCACAAAGCCTGGCTTGTCTTCTTCCAAACAAGGGGGTATTGAAGAGGCTCAAGCGCCACGATTGTAACTTCCCTCTAAGACACATCCACATTTCATGGCTCCCAACGGACAGGCAGAGTGAGGACCAGCCTGTTTTATGAACTCCCCTGCAGTGCAATAGGCAGACACGTTTTGAAGATGCTATTTGCCTCACGTATGGTTGTTCTCCAGAAGCCTCAGGATTTAGTGAGCCCATTTCCTGCTCCTTAAAAAATAGTGGCGGGAATATGAAAAGGCGCTGACATGCCGAATGGGAAGGCCTGAGTCTGTGTGCTGACCCTGCCAATCACCTGAGGACCCCAAGCTTGGCACCTGAACTTTCTTTGTTTGTAAAAAATAACTGCCCCAAGCCTGTTTCTCAGGGTTGCTGTGAAACTCAAAGCAATGATGAGTGCAAAAGTAACTTATTCAAAGAGTTTTGGGAGTAGAAGTGATCATTATTGCTAACATTTCTATATGGACAAATTTTCCCTTAGAAGAGGATTTTGGGAAGTAAGTTAAGACCTTTTTTTAAAAAAACACCTCCTGTTAGGCTAATAAATCTCTTCAGAATCCTGGTTGGCTACAAGGTACCATCTAGAGCAGGTGGCATGCCAGTTGAAGAGCTTGACATGTGTTCACAAAACCAAACTATAACCTCCAAACTGAACTTCCCTCTCTTTTAGTTTTAATTTCTTTATTGATTATGATGTTACATATGTGTCCTTATTCCCCCATTACCCTCTCCCCTTCCCTCATGCCCCCAACCTCCTCTTGTCTGTGTCCATTGGTTAGGCTTATATGCATGCATACAAGTCCTTTGGTTGATCTCTCCTCCTTACCCCCACCCTCCCCTACCTTCCCTCTGAGGTTTAATGGTCTGATCGATGTGTCTCTGTCTCTGGATCCATTTTTGTTCATCAGTTTATGTTGTTCATTATATTTCAGAAATGAATGAGATCGTGTGATATTTATCTTTCTCTGCCTGGCTTATTTCACTTAGCATAATGCTCTCTAGTTCAATCCATGCTATCACAAGTAGTAAGAACTCCTTCTTTTTTACAGCAGCACAGTATTCCATTGTGTAGATGGACCACAGTTTTCTAAACCACTCATCTGCTGATGGGCACTTATAGGCTGTTTCCAAATCTTAGCTATTGTAAATTGTGCTGCTATGAACATAGAGGTCCTTTCTGATTGGTGTTTCTAGTTTCTTGGAATATAGTCCTAGAAGTTGGATTACTGGGTCAAATGGGAGTTCCATTTTTAATTTTTTGAGGAAACTCCATACTATTCTCCACAGTGGCTGCACCAGTCTGCATTCCTACCAGCTGGCATTAGGGTTCCTTTTTCTCCTTATTTGCCAGCACTTGTCATTTGTTGAGTTGGTGATTATAGCCATTCTGACAGGTATGAGATGGTACCTCATTGTCGTTTTGATTTGCATCTCTCAGATGATTGAGCATGTTTTTATATGCCTCTTGGCCTTCCTTCTGGGTTCTTTCGAAAAGTATCTATTCAGGTCTGTTGCCCATTTTAAAAATTTCATTCTCTGTTTCTTTTAGTGCAGTCTTACTTAGCCACCTGTTTTAAATGGGTCTTACATGTAGTTTAAAAGATTGTGGGTTACAGCTATGCAGAGGGCATCTACCTCATGTTTATTTAACCACAAAAGTAGGTTTCTTGGAAAATGGAATCAATTATCAAATATATCATTTATGGACCAATTCATCCAAGTACTCATTCTGTTTGACCTTAGCTATGTCTACCAATAGTCATGAGTTGTTCTAAGCAGCACCAAGACCTTAGCAGATGAGAGATAAAGCATGTGTTGGTCTATGACCTTGGTTACAACATGTTTTGATGTGATGATATGGCTTTACCTTGACTGACATTTGTTTGACCTTTGCCACACATGCTGTTTCAAATCAGAAGAAAGTCACTTATGTGGGGAACACATCCCATTAGTTTAAGTCAAAACATTGGGAACTTAGATTATAGCTAGGTTTTTGGAACTCAAATAGCAACAAGTCCTATGTAACAAACATGTACTATCAAGCTAATATATATTTACACCAAGCCAAAATCACTGTTAAGCACCCACTCTGAGCAGGATAAATCTAAGGACCTTGGTAACCATTGCTTCTTATCCTATACACCACAACTTTAACAAGTTCCAATCAATATTTGTATTCTATTCATCAAACATTAGAAGTTCTTTCAGGGCGCCATGCAATCACACCTAGTGTTTGCCCTTCTCCAGGTTTAACAAAATGTTTCAGACACAGACTATCAAAGAATGAGGACTATACAAATGTCTCCCTCTGATAGCAGAGCCCAGTGGCAACTGTAGTGGCTCCATGTCCCGGGAAAGTTTCCACGGCCTCCCACTGCCCTTTGCCCACGTGACTGCAGGAGCTTGGGGAAGCTTCACAGACTGAGACCAAGGTGACTGCCTTGCCCGCTAGCATGAGTCCCTGAGGGCCTTCGTGCCAGCATCTTTCTAATCCCCGCCAGTGACTCCCAACGACGGTGCTAGCTCCAACCGCCTGCCGTGGGGCCACGCACAGGAAGAGGAGGATGTTCTCTGTTGCCATAACCCAGTGCCCATGAGATTCCAGGGTCTTAGCAGAGGCACGGGCTTCCACCTGCTTCACGGAGCCACCTCAAAGCCCCAAGCAGTTCTCTGTCAGAATCCTTGCCTCAGGGTTGGACAGTGGCTTCCTGCGGTGCCTGGGGCAGGTACCTGGTTCTGGAGGTCAGTGACCTTGGGCTTTGACCTTTCCAGAGTGATAGGCTCTTGACCTTGTGGTAGGTTTCTCAGCATCAGCTGCCCCAACTCCACAATGTCCTCAGAACTGGGGGCCGCCTGAAGTTCTAGGGCTAAGGCAGGATGCATTGATACAGGACTGTTACTATGTACTATTTTTTTAACTTTGTTGCTTAAAGTTTTACATGAGATTCCTTTCCCCCACTGACCTCTCCCCAGCCACCCCCATCTGCCAGCACATGCCCTCGCCCCCACTGCCTGCGACCATTGGTTATGCTGATATGCATGTGTACAAGTCCTGTGTTTGATTACTTCCCTCATGGGTTGGTTACTCTGAACTATTGCTTTAGAAAAAAACGCAATTGTTCATCCCTTAAGGCTTAGGGCCTAAGCAAATTGCCAGACTTCACTTCAGCATCCGTTTCCTTATCTGTAAGAGGGCAGATTTTAAAACGTCACCTTCATGCCATCTTTGAAATTTCTTTGACTTTATATTCAGAGTCCTTATCTTCCCTCTCAGGGTATTTTCTCTGCAATGCTCGTTGCCCCGCCTGGGACATTCTGGAGGAGCAGGCTCTGCAAGCCCAGGCTGACTGGCCAGAGGGCTTGCCTCCCTCTAGTGAAAGTCCTCTGTTGCAATACAAACAACTCAACCTCTGGCCCCACCTTTCCAGGCACAGAACCTCCAGCTCCCCAAAGGTGGCCTCAGGTATCTGAGAGGATACTTGTACCTCCATGGCAAGTGAGAAGCTGTGAACTAGTCTTTTCTCTCCTAATCGGGAGCGCGCTTGGGAAGCGAGGCTGCCTCCCGGCCCTGTGAGGGCTCTGGCCTGCTCCCCAGGGAACCAGCTCTCACCCTGCTCTGCCATAGCCAGGGCTCAATGCCCAGAGCCTCACGGAGCCCTCCATACACAAGAGCTGGGCAAGAGCTGGGGTAAGAAGAGAGGCCTTCGCTCACGTGTGCTGTTAGGACAGGCCCACACAGCTGTCCTCAGCTACTCGTCTGACCCAGACTTCAGTGGAATCCTGCATGCGGTCCCGACCCTCAGCCCCTTAAGGCCTGGACATGCACCCGGAGGCTCCTCCAGTTGCCACCAGAGCAGTGGCCGCGTGCCCTCCAGAACCTTTGTCCCACTGTTGGCTTGGTTTGTTACTCGGTTGTCATGCCACTTTCCTTTTTACTCTGAAATTAGTTCTCTTGGTTATAGCTAAAATGCCCAGATTTTCAAAGACAATGTGGGGCTCCTTCCTGAGTTTGCCAGACAAGCCTCGCCTTGATGGGATTCACGCTTAGGCTTAGGCATAGGCATGGGCTTGGGCTTGGGCCTAGTCCTGGGCCCAGGCCTGGGCAGGGGCCTGGGCCTGCTGCAGAGCCTTTGGAAATCATGGCAGCTCTGTGGTCATTTGTCTCCCCTACATTCTCCTTTATTCTGTTCTTCTCAGACATTCCTTACTCTGCACAGTGGTTTTCTTTAGTGACTGGTGGACCAAGAACCCATTTTGATTGCCTGCACATGGTTTGCTATGGGTCCTGGGGAAGGTCTTGCCACCACCCTGCCCCAGAGCAGCAGAGGTCTGAATATGGCCACAAGCTCCTGGACACTTGCTGGTCCTAGGAGAAAGGGTAAGGAAAGGAATAGGCCTGGTTTCTAGAGGTTGATCATAGAGATGCTCTGCATTAAGGAGCCTATGAGTACTGTCATGGTCTAGCTTTCTGCCTAGTCACTCCCCCAGCATCAACCTTACAAGTGCCCACCAGGTGCCGTTATAGGCTGAGCTACTTTTCTAGGCACCAGGGTGCCCATGGGTGAGATGTGCCGACAAAAACTGGAAACCCAATGGGATGCGAGTGGGGAGGTCCTGCTCTTGGACCTAAGAGCAGCTCAGTCACTTAAGAAGGAATATTTATACCGAAACGTTGAAAGACAACGATGAGCAGTGTTTCTCACTCAGCCATCCCCAACTGCGGTGTGGGCGGCCACTTGTGGCCGGAGTGTGCTGGACAGAAATCTCTGCCTGGTGGGAGAGATGGGATAGCATCTCCCACCAAGTAAGACTGGGAATCCCCTTTGATGGGATCCTGGATGAGAGGAGATACTGGTCCAGAGTCATCACACTGACGCCGGTTCTGCTCACGCCAGGCTGCATGCTGGCTGGTGGGCATGGGCTCTGCGCCTGTGTTCTGACACCAGGAAAGGACTTGACCAGATGAGGGGGAGGATAAACTTATCTAACCAACAGGCACAGAAACGAAACCTAATTCTTGAGCATTCGGGATTGCTTATTGCAAGCTAGCAGTTCGCCTGCTCTACAAGCCTCCTGGGAAGAGGCAGTGGCTACAGCCCGGTTGGGGAGGGACTGGGGCAATGGGCTTGGAAACTGCTTGGCTGCTCAGCGCCAATCAGCATCTTTTCCCAGGACCCAGGCTCTAGGTGAGCAGGTAGTTTCTGAATCACTAGGGTGGGGCCCACAAAGAGAGCCTGGGGCAATTTGCAAACATATTTGGAAAAATGGGACCTTTCCCTAGAAAACGTTTTGGAAAATACAGGCTTGGGACTTCGTGGTCATTAGGCTTGAGCTACCATTTAGAGCAAAATTAACAATGATGTTTGCCATTTTCTCCTTTACTGAGACTTGCATTTTAATTTGAAGAAACTTCTCTTCTATAGTACTTTAACATTTTTGAAATGGCCATGCTGCCCATTATAGAAAAAACCTTAAGTAAAGCAAAACAGAAATGAGAAAAAAAAAAGGTAAAATCGACAACAATGAGCCCATTAGTCCCTTGCATTTAAAAATACATGTGCTCAGTAGACTTATTAAGGGTCACCAAAAAAATCTTTAGTTTTGGATAGTGTAGTTGTTTTTATTTGTGAAAATATTTATTATTTGCATTGTAAGATTTTTTCAAAATAAGCTAGACATAAAGATCTCTCTCTATAGCTATCTGTATTTATAGCTATTTAACTCTATCTTGATCAACCAATCAATCATGTTTATAGAGTTCATTTATAATGTATGGAATGCTAAAAAATTAACAGTAAAATACAATGTAAAGATTTAAAGTAGTTTTAAAAACTTTAGAAAGAAGAACATATATGGTACAAATTGGGTGATATGGTTTATGGTGTTCAAATCATAGTTATGAATACACTAGAGGCCCAGTGCATGAAAACTCATGCACTGTAGGGGGGGGGGGTCCCTCAGCCAGACCTACCCCCTCTCACAGTCTGGGAGCCCTCAGGGGTGGGAGGTGACCCAGTGATCAGGGGAAGGTGATGCCCTGTCACACCACTGCCAGCAGCACAAGCATTGGCCAGCCCTGGTTACCTGAGCCTCAGATGGCCTTAGACTGCTGGGCAGCCACCAACGGAGACTTGCCTGCACCTTGGGCCAGCCCTGGGCAGCTGGGGGGCTGAGGGAACTGGGGAACTCTGGAGGCAGGTGCATGGAGCGGCCAGTCACCCTGGCAGGCATGAGGGGACTTATGGCTGTGGACACCACCACCTTTGATGGTATGGCAGTCAATTAACATATTTCTTCCTTATTGGCTGTGGGCGCTGCCATCTTTGAGGGCAGGGCAGTGGATTAGCATATTTCCTCCTTATTGGCTGTGAGTGCCGCCATCTTTGTGATAGCATGAGGGTCAATTACAATATTCCCTCTTTATTAGATAGTATTATTAGAGATTTGGTAGGGCTGCAGCATTTCAAAAGCCACCTGGTGGGCTGGGCAAGGAGACCGTTTCCTGGGCCCCAGCCCCAAATGGTCTGTTCTGTGGGTCTGGGCGAGGCTTGGGAACCTGCATCATTAACAAGCTCCCAGGCCCTTCCAATGCAAGAAGGGCACTGCTCTAGAGAATTGGGTTGGTGTTTAAGAAGCAATATGGGTATGGAAAGTGTCTGATAAGGCTTTAGATATGACACTCAACTACTTGAGAACTTAAAGTAGCCAATATAATTTGGAAACACATTAAAAATATATATGCTTTATTATAAAATGTTTCAGGCAGCCCAGGTTTTGTGATGGGCATCACAGAGTAAGTGGGCATAGGGGAACAGTTGGACCATGTCTCTGTTATTTTTCCCGATGACAGCTGCTGTGTTTCTTGTGTCCCAAGTTGATATGCTCGGGAAGGAAAAGAGATTGGTCAATATTTGCAATTTTAGGAACAGTTTACATCTGCTTAATGCGTTAAGTTTTATGATATCTAAAGTTGCAAAACATTTTCCTCCATAAACACAGTTAACGGGGCAGATTAGATTGGCCCTCCTGACCTATTAGATAGGTCTGGTCTTCGACTTTGATGAAAGGCAGCCAGAGAGTGTGGGATGGAGCTTTCTGAAGCCCCCCAGTAGAAAGTTCTGGAATGAGCCTTAACTTTGGTGGCTGGGAGAAAGTGGGTGAGTTGCTGGTACTGTGACACTTGTGCACAGGACAGTAGGAAAGCAGTCCCTTTTCTCCCAGAATAAGCATGGTCATTGCTGCCTCGTATGAAGGCATCACTCCAGCGACTGAAAGGAGGATGCCCACGTGAACTCGAAGGTCATTCACCACCTGGAGTGCATCACAGGCTTTTTTCATTTTAGGAAACATTATCTATAGAAGCAGCTTCTTTCTACCCGGTCAGTTCTACGTCTTTGCTTTTCCCTGCACCTGATAGTAACGTGAGAAGACAAGTGGTAGCAGGTACAGGTAAGAACTTAGTAGAGAAGAAGAAAAACCATTAATGGCCGTGCTCCCCCCATGACATGAATGGATGTGGTGACTGGGGCTGCATTCCTATCGCAGCCTGGAGCAAGTCTGAGAGCAGGCTTGTTCAGGGAAGATGGCTGTGACATGTGTGTCCAGGTTTTGGCGTGAAGGTTTCTTAGTTTGTTCAGGCTGCTCTAACTAAATACTATCGACTGGGTGGTTTATCATCAGCAAGTACTTCTTTCTCACGGTTTTGGCGTCTGTAAGTCATAGGTCAGGGGTCAGTGTGGGTGGATGAAGGCTGTCTTCTCCCCACTACCACATGGCCAGCACGAGGGACCAGCACCAGCCTCACCCCCTCCTACTTCCCTTCTAAAGACTTGCCTCCTCAAACCACTGCAGAGCAGGGTTTCGGCAGTTGAAGTTTGGGGGCCATCAACATTTATTCATCATAATAAGTTTTCACGTCTCTGGGATGAATGCCTGGGTTCGCTGTGCAGGCCACGTGGTAACTGCATGTCTCATTACATCTGACACTGCCATGCTGTTCACCAGAGGGAGCGATCCCTTTCTGCCAGCAGAGAGTGAGGGATCCGTTCCTTCTCACATGCTTGCGCATTTGGTGTTGTCACTATTGTTTACTCCAGCCGTGCTGACTGTAGTGAAAGCTAATTGTGATTTTTAAAAATTTAGTAAGTCTTTATTGCT
Source organism: Antrozous pallidus (assembly GCA_027563665.1). Classification (NCBI taxonomy): domain Eukaryota; kingdom Metazoa; phylum Chordata; class Mammalia; order Chiroptera; family Vespertilionidae; genus Antrozous; species Antrozous pallidus. Next base: position 7,251,164 of record CM050524.1, on the reverse strand, counting down.
CAGATTATTACAATGTTGCTCTTTTTTCCTACCCATAGCTCCACCCCCTCGTATCCATCCCATTCTCTGCCCTTACCTGCCCCCTACTGTCCTCATCCATAGGTGTACGCTTTTTGTCCAGTCTCTTCCCACACCCCCCACACCCCTTTCCTCCATGAATCGTCAGTCCACTCCCTTTCTATGCCCCTGATTATATTATATTCACCAGTTTATTCTGTTCATCAGATTTTTAATTCACTTGATTTTTAGATTCACTTGTTGATAGATGTGTTTTTGTTGTTCATAATTTTTATCTTTACCTTTTTCTTCTTCTTCCTCTTCTTAAAGAACACCTTTCAGCATTTCATATAATACTGGTTTGGTGTTGATGAACTCCTTCAGCTCTTTCTTATCTGAAAAGCACTGTATCTGACCTTTAAATCTGAATGATAGCCTTGCTGGATAGAGTAATCTTGATTGTAGATTCTTGTTATTCATCACTTTGAGTATTTCTTGCCACTCCTGTCTGGCCTGCATAGTTTCTGTTGAGAAATCAGCTGACAATCATATGGGTGCTCCCTTGTAGGTAACTAACTGTTTTTCTCTTGCTGCTTTTAATATTCTCTCTTTATTTTTTTGCTCTTGGCATTTTAATTATGATGTGTCTTGGTGTGGTCCTCTTTGGATTCCTTTTGTTTGGGGTTCTGTGCACTTCCTGGACTTGTAAGTCTATTTCTTTCACCAGGTGGGGGAAGTTTTCATTCACTAATTCTTCAAATAGGTTTTCAGTATCTTTCTCTCTCTCTTTTTCTGGCATACCCATAATTCGGATGTTGGTATAATTGAGGTTGTCCCAGAGGCTCCTTACATTATCTTCAATTTTTTTGGACTCTTTCTGCTTCTTGCTTTTCAGGCTTAGTGATTTTTGCTTCTTTGTTTTTTAAATCTTTGACTTGATTCTTGCGGTCCTCTAGTCTACTTTTGGGTCTCTGGATAATATTTTTTATTTCAGTCAGTGTATGCTTAATTTTTAGTTGGTCCTTTTTCATATCCTTGAGGGTCTCATTCATATTCTCGAAGGTCTCATTAAGTTCATCAGTCTTTTCTAGGAGCCTCTTGAAAAACCTTATAACTGTGGTTTTGAACTCTATGTCCAGTCATTTTTTCCCCTCCATTTCTTTCATATGTGATTTCTTTCCATGTCTCTGCATTATGGCTGCTTCCCTGAGTTTGCCGATTAACTTTGTGTGGTAGATGTCCTCTAAGGGCTCAGCCTCCCCAGTTACCCGAGGTGGATACCCTTGCTACAGCCCTTTATGGGCTGTACAGTCTTATTGAAGTTAAGCCTAGATTATTGCTGTTAGCACTAGGAGGACTTGACCCCCAGGCCAATTAGCTGTGAGGATCAGCTGTGCGCAGGTTGGGTGGCTGGAGTCTCTGGGCTGAGCCGCAGTTTTGGTTTCTGGTTAGCTCCGCCCTAAATGGCTCCTGGGTCTCTGTGCCCCACAATAACTGCTGCCAGCACCTTTAAGAGAAAGCTGCCTGGAACTCTGCCCACTGCCAGACAGTCTAGTTTCTCCCCAAATGAGTCTACACCCCCAAAGACTCACTGGAATGGGAAAACAAAGCAGTCCTTTTTTTGTGTTTTTTTTTTTCCTTCCTGAATGTTAGAGCCAACCACGAGCCCTCTCCGATAGCTCGTGTGCCTTTGCAGCACCCAAGTTTCCACGTGCTTCCTCCTTACAGTCCAGTTTCACCCCGTATTAGTCTGGGTTCCCCGAGACTTGCCTGGAACTGGGGCTCAGTGCAGTGGGATGCTTTTGTCTCCCTCCCGCTTCAAGGTTCAAGAAAACCGGCTGGGTTTGCAGCCTCCCACCCTTTCCATTAGCGCACAGCTCCGAACCTCTGACTCCACGCGTATTAGCAACTCTGTCCTCCTCAGCTTCCCCAAGTCTCAGTGTCCTTTTATTTTTCCTTCTGTTTGTGGAATGGCCCCTCAGCCAGCCCTCTGGTGGTCCTGAATGATGTCCGTTTTGTCCTTAGTTGTAGTTTTAAATTTGCTGTATGGGGCAGCAGTATGGGTGTTTACTTATGCCACCATCTTGGTTCTCTCTAACTGTGTTTTTTTAAAAATATATATTTTATTGATTTTTTACAGGGCGGAAGGGAGAGGGATAGAAAGTCAGAAACATCTATGAGAGAGAGACATCGATCAGCTGCCTCTTGCACGTCCCCTACCGGGGATGTGCCCGCAGCCAAGGTACATGCCCTTGCCAGAATCAAACCCGGGACCCTTCAGTCCGCAGTCCGATGCTTTATCCACTGAGCCAGACCGGTCTCGGCTCTAACTGTGATTTTAATTTGCATTTCTTTAGTGGCTAATGATGGCAAACATCTTTCCGTATGCTCTCAGAAGACCCTTTTGGTGAACTGTGTGTTCACATCTTGACCCGTCTTGCAGTTGAATTGTTTGTCTCTCCCATTGAGTTCTGAGAGATCGTTACATTCCAGATGTCCGCCCTTTGTCAGTGTCTCCCAGTCTGGGCTGGTCCTTCCTCCTGCTTTATAGGGGCTGTGGCTGAGCAAGGTTTGCCTTGCGTGTCACAGGCATCTTTTTGAGAAATTAAAGTAACTAATCTTTGCTCATCCTGATTCACATCATTGTTCGCAGTACTCTTTATTTCTCCTTCTCACCGGTATTATAGAATAGAGAGATTTTTTTTTTCTTCAAGGGAGATCACTGAGGAAATAGTTTTAGAAGAGTAGACATTTTTGGGGGGGAATTCAGCCTGTGGTCTCAGCTTTAGCAGAACTAAGCATAGAGATTCTTTTAATACAGGAAAAGAAAGTGGACGCTATTCCGCAGAGAAAACATGCCAGTGTCCGAGATTTGGGGGTACTGGGGGGTGTCGCTGTGTAAGGGGAAGACCACACACCACCGATAATGGAGTCCAAAAGGACTGTTCAGGGAGGGAAAATCAGACAGGGGCAAGCAACTGCTAGAGGGCTGGTCCCCGGAGCCCGAGGCGGCCAGGACCTCATGCACCGTAGCCACTGCTCAGAGAGGACAGGCCGAGGGAGCAGGAGGGGAGGCCAGGTCTTGCTGGGCATGGACAATGCTCTGGATTTGGGGGCTGTTTGCAGAGAGTTTAATTAACTAGTCAGGTGTGGATTTTAATTTCCTGTCTCCTAATCTAGGGTATTTTACATCCTTTAACTAGAAATAAAGTCAAATCTGTGATCGAATCCTTACTACACTCTGTATAGTAGAAATGTAAGCACATGGATGTGTATACTGCATATCTAGACTGCTCGTACACATGTGAGGTGCATTCATAGTAGACATTAGCTAATACATGGGAAGGTTATTAGGACATGACTTTCTCACTCTTTAAAAGGCTGTTTCAGTGTCATTCTGTCCAGTCACAACTGTGCCTTTCCATTCGTTCTCAGTGTGAAGACTGACCTCTAGTGGCCGTTCCTGTAAAATCTAGCAGGCTGAGTCTGGCTGTGAGCAGAGATTTGGATACACATTGCTGCAGAGATCAATTCCACAAACATTGTTACCACGTGCTGACCCGGATGACCTGTCTGATTCTAGAACTGCTTCCAACAGTGCCGCTCATTGCTGGCAGCCTCAGCGAGCTGCTTGTGGTCAAATTGAGAGGCAGCCTGGGTCTGAGGGATCAGAGCAGAGCAGGAGGTCAACTCCCAACAAAGAGTCTCAAAGAGTCTTAATCAGTTTGGCTTAGTGGATAGAGCGTTGGCCTATGGACTCAAGGGTCCCAGGTTCTAATCTGGTCAAGGGCATATACCTTGGTTGTGGGCACATCCCCAGTAGGGAGTGTGCAGGAGGCAGCTGGTCCATGTTTCTCTCTCATCGATGTTTCTAACTCTCTATCCCTCTCCCTTTCTCTTTGTAAAAAATCAATAAAATATATATTTTTTAAAATAAGGAGTCTCAAAGATACAATTTCTAAAGTATACCAGACATTCAGGAGCCTGGCTGGCAGCTTTGCATGAGCATGGTCTAAGGGCTTTAAACTTTTATTAGAGAAGAGTGTAAACTCTCACAGAGGAGGAGAGAACGCACCCCCCTCAGCTCGGGTGCCCACAGCTGGCTCCGCAGTCATTGCGATTCTGCATCTAATTCCACCGGCTCCTCCCACCTTCACTTTAAAACCCCTCGCTTCAGTGGTATTTTAATCTGTGAAGTGAACTGTCATATTTTAAACATCAAAATCCGTCCTTCAGTGCTTAAAATCTTCCTAAAACACCATCCAATGTCCTGAGCTCTATTTGACTGAGGGGAAAACAGAGCAGATTCAGGCCGGTAAAAGCAAGGTGCTGTGAAGCTGAGAGAGACATTAGAGTTCAGCTGACTATGCACTATCACTATGCAAAAAAAAAAAAAAAAAAAAAAAAAAAGGATGCCACCAAAAGATGAGAGAGAGAGAGAGAGAGAGAGAGAGAGAGAGAGAGAGAGAGAGAAAGTGATTGAGAGAGGGAAGAAGAGAAAGAGGAGGGGGTGAAGGAGGACTGAAAGAAAGGTACAGAAAATGTCTTTTTTTACAGCCGCCGCCTTCAAGTAGTCTTCCCTCATAGAATTACTAGTAGCACTTTTTCTGAGCTTGCTTTTGGTCCCTGCATTCTGCTTCGCGTAGATGCAGTGTTGAAACCTCCTTTCCCCGGCAGCTGCGGCAGCTGCGCCGCAAGGGGCAGAGCGCGCCTCCTCCCTGGCCTGCCTCCCCTGCGGGTGACGGGAAAATGAAGGTGGACTTCGGAGAAGCCTCCCTTTGTCTGTCGACGCTCACTGTTTCTCGGTCCGCCGTCAGGGAGAGCCCTGAGACCCGGCCTGGACCAGGTAGCGCCTCTGTTCTCACCCGCCCTGCCCCTCTGCCGGGGCCTCACACAGCCTGTTTCCTGCCAGGAGCATCCCTCCCCAACCCCCCTGGCTCAGCTCACTCACTGCTTGCAAGTTTTTGCTCAATTATTTTCTTTCACTCCCCAAGGCAGCTCCTCTCACCCCCCTCTCACCCCCTTATCTACTGTACTTTTCTCCACAGCAGGAGTGGCCCGTGGGCCTGTGCCCTGGGAACGCAGGCTCTGGGGAAGGACGTGGCCTCTGCGGGCGCTCCAGAGCCTCGTGGGACAGGTCTGAAACGAGTCCTGTCTCAGTGTGCTGCCTACACAATACATGCGTGTTGAGTGAGCCGATGAATACATTCTGACACACACTGACTCAGAATAACCAGACTGCCTGAGAAAGGGGAGAGAAATGCTCAAACATGAGCCAATTGCAAGCGATGTGTAGAGTCAGAGTGGGGGAGGCTCCATCAGCCTGCAAACTGCACGAATCCCGAGAGGTCAGCCACAGGGTCTGCCCTGCCGCCCCACTTCCACTTCTAGTGCTGAAAGTTGCATTCTAAGATGTTCCTTAAACATCCGGCTCTGAGATGAATTCACCCTAAACCGGCACAGCCTCCTGGGGGAAGGAAGGTGAAAACAGGTTTCGCCCTTCTAGATGCTTTCTGTGTTTCTCCTGGTAAGTGACGACAAGAACCCATTACAAAAAAAAAGGTTTTCTTCTTGGCCACCCGGTGGCCATTTCCTTGGGAACAGAGTATCACGTGCAAAAATATCCCGGCAAGAGCACAAGGCCCTGCTGAACGAGTGGTCATGGTCGCTTTAATTCTCCATCGTAACCCTCACAGACCCAAAGCCCTGTGGACTCTTACATCGCTGTGGGGATTTCCTCTGCTCCTCGCCACAGCTGGTCTCAGGATGCCCTCCGAAATAGGCAGCTGGGGGAATGTTCTCTGAACACCTGTCACCTGCTTCAGACACAAATCTAAATAGAAGGTGGACACAGAGGCTTATTATCAGCATTGCGCTGGTCAGCGTGGGCCTCCTTCAGAGTGCGCAGCACATCCCCTCAGCAGACACATCGCCACGATGTGTGAGGATGGGCGCTGGCGCGGGGTGTGAGTCTGGGCATACGGAGGTGATCCAGGGGCAGAAGAGATATTTGTGTGGTGCTAAAGGCAGGGGATCTGGACAGTGCAGGGCCTATGATGGTCCTGCTCTACATGTGTTTGTGTGTGTGTGCGTGCATGCATGGCTCTGTGTAGCTGTGCACATGTGTGTACATTCATGAGCAGTTTTTTTCTCCTCTGATGTTACACCAAGTTGTCTGGACTCCTGGTCCTAGAATCCCGGCTTACCTTCCTCACCATGTTTACTCAGTCAGTGCCTGGCATGGCCAGGGCAGCCAGCTGTCCATGCTTCACAGGCCTGAGGGGCATAGGACTCACCTGGGAAATGAACTGGGAAAACTGGTCCAGTGGCCACCTTGAGTCATGGAAGTCAGTACTGTACAGTCTCTTTTCAACGCACCCGCACTCGCACACCTGCCCTGGGCCCCAAGGATCAGCTGATGTTTCGGAACTCAAGAGCAGGCCTCCGGAGCGGTAATCCCCAGCAAGTGGGAGTGCAGGGCTGGGAGCAGATGTCACCACAAAGTTCAGAGTTTGTGGAGGATTTTAAAACAATGATACAACTGACTAAAAGCCAGCAAGCTTTCAGTTACTCCAGCACCAGCGATTCCCCATGAGGCCATGCGAGGTCCCCGCCTCGGCAGAGGACCCTGCACCCTCCTCTAGCTATGCAGACGGCCTTTGGTTTTTTAAATTGAGTACTTGCTAACCCCCTTCCATGCTTTTCTCGTTTAGTCCTCCCACCAATTTATAAGGAAGGGACTCTTCCTTTCTCCACTTTGTAGATGAAGTGCTAAAGATTGAGGAGCCTCTTGCTTAAGGCCACACAGGTCCGGTGGAAGCAAGTCTCTCAACCCGAACTCTGCTGCCTCCGCACTGGCTCCTGCACCATGACCAGGCTGACCGCTGACTCTACACTCCACACCCAAGTGGTGAGCAGGGCGGTGGCGCCGGGGATCCAGGTCTAAGGGTTGCCTAACCCATTTATGTGATGAATGAGTGGAAGAAGGAACACACTGGTGATGAAAACTCTGTGGCTTCCCAGAGCCACCGGAGACGCCATGTTCAAAGTGGACAGGTTGTTCCTCATGCTCCCACCAGCTGGGTTGCCACCACACTGTGGACTTGGCCCGTGAAGACTGACCTGGTCCCTGCCCCTGCCTCTCCCTTCTCCAGGGAGATGCTCATACCCAGGGACACCAAGTGTTAGGGACCAGCTGGGCCAGGAAACACTAATATCTTTGCAAAGTTCCTCTAAGACCAGCTTATTTCACCGTATGAACAGGTGGAATGGATCCCCGAACTGAGGCAGCTCATGTAGACTGGATGCGGGCACCGAGGCCACCGGGAGGGGGCCTCTCTGGAAGTCGCACTGCCTGTAGGTCTGACCAGACGCGCAGCAGGAGTGCTCCCTGCTTTTCCTGGGTGGGACAGTCTAATTTGGAGACTTCCACAATGGGAGGGGTGGGCCCTCAGCTACAGATTTCATGCTGATGTTCTGGCTCCGACATCTGGTTAGTGCACATGTTCGTTTGCCTGAAGTGCTCCAACATTTTTAGAATTAATTGATGCTTTACAGAACAAGGAGACTGCCTGAAAACTTGCCTTTCCGGCTTCTGACACATAAGAGCTGGGCATCCGCTGACCTGGCTGCACTGGTTGAGGTCACTGGTGGCTAACTCCTGTAGACAAGGTCTGTGTCTGTTGTTTGCACAGGTCCCACCACACCCTCTCACTGACTCAGCTCACTTCACTCACTCTTGTCACCTCTGCACTTCCAATCCTTGCTCTAGGTTTGCATTGTTCAATATAGTAGCCACTTACATGTGACTAGTTAAATTTGTATTTAAATAAATTAAATTTAAATATGATTTAAAGTTTAGCTCCTTGGCTACACTAGCTATTCTTCAAGTGCCCTTAGTCACGTGTGGTCCATGGTTCCCACAGGGGTTAGAACATTCCCCTGGTTCCACGCCGTCTGTGGGACAGTGCTGCTCTACACAGAAACTGCTTCGGAGTCGTGGCCAGTACCACTTACCCAACAGAATTTAGGCCCAACAGATTTCACACCCTGAAATCCTATGATGGCAAGAGCAAAAGGGGAAGAGGGTAGAGAAGGAGAAAGAGCAGGAGGCATTTGTAGAGCATTATTCTCTGTCAAGCACTATAATAAGGTCATTCTATGAATTGTCTCCTTGGATTCTTTCAGCAGTTCTATGACATCAGGGAGATTCTAACTTTCCTGGTTCTAAAGATGAAGAAATAGAGGCTTATGAGTTCATTAAATTGTCAAAGTTCACATTACTAAGTATGGCAGAGCCAGGATTTAAACCAAGGTGTGTTTGACCTAGAATTCATGCTTTAATTGACCATTCAATGCGGAGTCCATAGAAATGGATCCAAATGTCCGTAGCAATGCTCCCACTGAGAAGCCAGGGGAAGGGATGTGGTTCCCTGGTGTTAGCATAGGTAGGTAAATATTGACAAAGGAAGAAAGCAAGGAATCAGACATTACTAAGTGTAATCAATGAGGAAGCATAAGCATGCTCAGCCAGGGAGCTATAGCTTCACACACTCCAAAGATCGCAGCATTACCTGGTTGCTCCCAAGCCTGAGATAATCTAGTCCCAGTTTAACAAGGAGGTGCTCTCTCCAGGCATGTGCACTGGCCCCTTCCTTCACTTTCTCTATAGCAACCAGGTGGTCCTAGCAGGTGGCAGCAACTGGGACTCCAAACAGGAGGCTGGCTGCAGCTGTGCAGCATCGGGTCTCAGGGGACAGCCTTACGCTGCCTAGACCAGGACTGAGACTGCTGGTGCCGGCCCAATGGCACAGAATCTTTGGACACTGGCCTTTGTTTTGGGCTTGATGAAGACGAGACTGGGCTTTTTGCATGGTGGATGGATGAAAATGAGACATTGGGGTCCCAGGGCAGCCATCCCATGATTCTTTCCACTAAAGCTCATCCCCCCACACATGAGTCTCCCAAAACACTTCCCCCCTACTCCATGAAAGAACATGATTTCCACCAGCAGCACTTGATCCACTGAATCTGGCTGAAGCATGCACCAAATTAGGACAATAATATAATTTATATTCTTGGCCAATCCTAATGCCCACTTCAATTAAAAACGGGAAAATATCCTGTTAATGTTGACATTTATTTCTCCATTTTTGTAGTCATTCCATTTCTGCTTTCCCTTCTTTGACTTGATAATTTATAGTTGCCAATTACTAGCTGATGTTAAATATTGATAGCTACTCCATCTATTTATCAATAAAGGGAATTTATTTTGATATTCAAGTAAAAATGACATTTTTCTTTTTTATGTGTTTTAAAAAATATATTTTTATTGATTTCAGAGAGGAAGAGGGAGAGAGGGATTAAAAACATCAGTGATGAGAGGGAATCATTGATCAGCTGCCTCCTGTACACCCCCTACAGGGGATCAAGCCCACAACCTGGGCATGTGCCCTTGACCGGAATCAAACCCAGGATACTTCAGTCCACAGGCCGACTTTCTGTCTACTGAGCCAAACAGGCTAGGGCTGATTTTTCTTTTTTTTGAAAGGGCTTATTATTAAATGTGTTGTTTCATTCTTACGTAGAATTGTCACATTCACAAATCAGCACTTACTTGTGGAGAGCGTCCTTGGTGGACAAAGTTCCTCCGAGAGGGCTGGCTACGAGTTGGGCTGCCTGCTCTAAAGATTAGTCATGGTTTCTGGCCCCTGGAGAATGGTTACCTTTGATTGTAATTTAGCAAACATGACTGTCCTCCAGCACATAACACTGTAAACAGCTAAGCTGTCTGTGGGAAGGGATTTAGGTGTTGTCTTGGGTTAAGGTATAGCCTAAGGAAGTTAGTTAAGACAAGGATGAAAATGAGACATTGTGGTCCCAGGGCAGCTGTTAACAATAGAATATAGCTATTTGGGAACAAGGAATTGTGTAATATGTAACCAGAACTGTTTAAAAGAGTGGAGTAAAATAAACTCGGGGCTGCAGTCCCAAAGAGGGCTTTGCAGACCTCCTGATCCATATCTTTTATTTCTTCTTTATTTCTATCCATCTTTCTATCTCTATCTTTCCGTAAGTCTCGCCCCCCTTTCAGGTACTGTTCGACTGATGCCGGCAGGCTCTAGCACTTACTTAATAACATTATGTGGCCAGAATAGGTGGAAAAAAAATTTAGTTTTGCCTGTTATTGTGGTAGTAGAAATTACTGATTTCCTGGAAATAGGAAAAATGTTAGACTAATTAATTTCATTATGGGTAAGAATCTGATATATTTGCATGTCCATGAACAAATTAATTTTTATAGTCCATGTGCACAAACATGTTTTTGTTGCTTTTCTGTGTATATGTTTAAAACTATTCTTGATGATATTTTTCCTGCTTTATTTGCAACTTTTTGCTATTGGATATTACTTTTGTTTACTAGCATCTTTTTCTATTTACATGTTTCAAAATTATTATTTTTCTTTAAAGAATGTCATATATAAGATTACATCAAGAGTTGCCATTAGCTGAAGAAGAGTGAAAAAAATTCTAATCAGGTAGAATTATTTTTAAATGTAAAGGAAATACATTCATTTGGTTTGTGTCAAACTCTTTTATGTTCTGAATTTGAAAATTATTTTGTAGCTTTCCAAATTATAAACATTTATCAGAAATATTTTTATGATAGGATTTGCTTTGTCACGGCACATAATTATTATCAATTCTACCTGCTGGTGAAGAAGAAGGCTTTCATCTGGAGGAATATGTACATGGATGGGGGTGGGAGGTTTCTTTTTGAGAGAGATTTTCATTTACTGCCTAGAGGCTGGGGGAAATTTAAAAAGTAGACAATATTTGATTGACAAAATTTCCCATTTAAGTTACACAGCTCATGATGCTAGTCCTATACAATTAAGAGGCAATATGAAAATTGACCTCAGATTCTTGCACAAGATGGCTGCCCCCATGTGGTCAAAGATGGCCACCACAAGATGGCTGGCAGCGAGGGTAGTTGTGAGCAATCAGGCCAGCAGGGGAAGACAGGTGGGGGGGGGTCAGGCCTGCAGGGGAGGGCCATTGGGGGCAATTGGGCTGGCAGGGGAGCAGTTAGGCATTGATCAGGCTGGCAGGGGAGTGGTTAGGGGTGATCAGGCTGGCAGGCAGGAGAGCAGTTGGAAGCCAGCAGTCCCAGATTGTGAGAGGGATGTCCAACTGCTGGTTTAGGCCTGATCCCTGTGGGACATCCCCAGAGGGGTCTCAGATTAGAGAGGGTGCAGGCTGGGCTAAGGGACACCCCTTCCCCCGCCCCACTCCAGTGCATGAATTTCATACACCAGGCCTCTAGTTCTTCTATAAATGCATTGACTGACATTGATAATAGTTTCTGTTTTTTGATGAAGCTTTAAAATATCTCTGCTTTACTCTTCACATGCATATTTACCAACCGAATCTCTCACCATTTTAGGAAGAGTTTTCTTATCAAAACAAATTTTGATATTAAAATTAGAGAAGAAAAAGATTTCTCAATGCAAATATACTCACTTAGCAGTAAATGCTGAGCTGAACCATTTTTTACTTACTCTTTCAAGTAGCACTTGCCAAGTGCCCATGGAGTGGCCTGCAGTGTGCCCTATGCCAGTGCTTCTCACATTTAATGTGCATATAAACCACTGGGGATATTGCTATAGTGTAGATGCTAGTTCAGTAGATCATGCATGGAGCCTGAACATTTGCATTTCTAACCCAGATGAAGCCAATGTTGCTGATTCAGGAATCACACACTGAGCAGCAAAGCTTTTGGCATCAAGATTAGACCCTTGCAATGGGCTCTTGAATAAATGGAAGAGGTAGGGGGAAACTGAGGACTTATAAAGAGAGTGGTAGGGTTCTACTTTTGGTGATGTTTATTTGGCAAAGTAATTCTTATTTGATGAACATTCCTGGAACTAACTATAAACCCTGATAAAACCAAAGAAGACTACTCTTTAAAGACCTGAGAGAGGGGAGAGGAACCAAGATGGCGGCAGAGGTAAACACCTATCTTGCTGCCCCACACAGCAATTTCAAAACTACAACTTAATGACAGAATGAACATCATCCAGAATCACCGGAAAGCTGGCTGAGTGAAAATTCCACAAATAATAGTAAAGATAGGACACTGTGACTCAGAGGAGCAGTGGAGGGCAGAGTTGAGGATATGCCTGAGGAGGTGGGGAGCCGCGGAGTGTGTGTGGTGCTTGGAGAAAGGGTGACCTTACTGGACTCGCACACACTGACACTGACAACGGCATGAGGTCATGGAGACTGAAGGAGCAGAGAAATGCATCCAGAACTGGGGGTCCTATGCCAACCCAGCAGGCGGGCTCCTCTCCGACAGCACACCTCACAGACAGTGTGCCTGCAGCCCCAGGCGTGCCTCCTGCAGCCATCCCGCCCCTCTTCCAGGCCGCGGCCTGGGGAGCACATGCATGCATGCTGCACCGCTGCAGCCGCCATGGCGCCCACCTCTTCCCGCCCCTCCACGGGGTCCCAGCCTAGAGAGGACACACTGCACCACGACCACGCCCCCGCAGGCTTCGCCGGCCTTGCCTCCCATCCTGCTGGCCATGCCCCCTGATCCTGGTAGAATAACCAATCAGGAGTGAAGGTACAGTCAAATTTGCATGTTACTCTTTTATTAGATAGATGTCTAATTATACTGGGAGGTCTTCCTAATGCCTTACCCTGAAGCTTGCATCTAGTGCTTTAATATCCATGTGACATTGGGCAGATGATTCTAACTACTCAGCAGATTTGGGGCTCATAGAGTGCTTATACTTAAGTTACAGACAAACCATTAGAAGAATGGTGAAGAGAAGAGGGAACCAAGATGGCGGCATAGGTTACAACTTAACGAAAGAACAAACACCATCCACAATCACCAGAAAGCTGGCTGAGTGAAAATTCCACAAATAAAAGTGAAGATAGGACATGGTGACTCAGAGGACCAGCGGCAGACAGCGTTGAAGATATGCATGGAGAGAGGTTTGGAGAGGTGCATGTGCCAGTGGATAGGGTGGGTGGCTGAAAACCTGGCCAGTTTTCTCAAACGTAGGAGACAAAGACGTCCCACTGCACGGACTCCCCAGCTCTCGGCGAAGTCCAGGGAATCCACAATCATACAGGATAAAAACTGTACAGTGGGAGGGCATGCCGAAGCTCAGGTGCTGCAGGGGTCTGCAGACTTGTGGAGAGAGCGAGCTTGTGCAGAGTGCACGTGAACTTGGGAACAGTGCAACTGCGTGACCGCGCAGAGAGCACTCATGACTTGCTCTCTCATTGAGGAAATCGTCAGACTGCATTGTTTTGCGACCCTGAGTGAGACGTTGGGTGTGCAGACTCATTTGGGGAGAGGCTGAATTCTCCAGCAGCTGGTGGAGCTCAGCAGCTGCTCTCTCTCAGAGGTGCTGGTGGCCGTTGCCACCCGGCAAAGAGACCCTGGGGCAGCATGGGGCGGAGCTGACTCTGCCTGCTTGGCCCGGAGACTCTGCCCATCCAATCTGAGCACAGATGAATGTAACAGACAATTGGCTTGGAGGTCAACCCCTCCAAGTGCTAACAACGATTTATCTAGGCTTAACTTCAACAAGACTGTGCAACCCATATCCACCTCAGGTAACTGGGGAGGCTGAGCCACTGTCCCTTAGAGGACATCTACCACACAAAGTTAATCGACCAACTCAGGAAAGCAGCCACCATGCAGAGACATGGAAAGAAATCAGATGTGAAAAAAATGGAGGATAAAAAATGACTGGACATAGAATTCAAAACCACGGTTATAAGGCTTTTCAAGAGGCTCCTAGAAATAGCCGAGACCTACAAGGAAATAAACAAGACCTATGAGGAAATGAACAAGACCTGAGAGGAAATGAACAAGACCTACAAGGAAATGAATGAGACCTATAAGGAAATGAATGAGACCTACAAGGATATGAACGAGACTCTCAAGGATATGAAAAAGGACCAACCAGAAATTAAGCATACACTGACTGAAATAAAAAAAATATTATACAAAGACCTAAAGGTACTCTAGAGGACTGCAAGAACCAAGTTAAAGATTTGAAATACAAAGAGGTAAAATACATTCATCTGGAAAAGCAAGAAACCAAAAGAATCCAAAAAATTGAAGATAGTGTAAGGGGCCTCTGGGACAACCTCAAGCATGCCAACGTCCGAATTATAGGGGTTCCAGGAAAAGAGAGAGAGAAAGATACTGAAAACCTATTTGAAGAATTAGTGAATGAAAACTTCCCCCACCTGGTGAAAGAAATTGACTTAGGAGTCCAAGAAGCGCACCGAACCCCAATATATAGGAACCCTACGAGGACCACACCAAGGCACATAATAATTAAAATGCCAAGAGCAAAAGACAAAGAGAGAATATTAAAAGCAGCAAGAGAAAAAATAGTTAGTTACCTATATGGGAGCACCCATACGATTGTCAGCGGATTTCTCAACAGAAACGATGCAGGCCAGACGGGAGTGGCAAGAAATATTCAAAGTGATGAATAGCAAGAATCTACAACCAAGATTACTCTATCCAGCAAAGCTATCATTCAGAATTGAAGGTCAGATAAAGGGCTTCACAGATAAGAAAAAGCTAAAGGAGTTCATCACCACCAAACCAATATTATATGAAATGCTGAAAGATATTCTTTAAGAAGAGGAAGAAGAAAAAGATAAAAATAAAAATTATGAACAACAAATACACATCTATCAACAAATGAATCTAAAAATCAAGTGAATTAATAATCTGATGAACAGGATAAACTGGTGAATATAACAGAGTCATGGACATAGAGAGGGAATGGACTGACAATTCTTGGGGAGAAAAGGGTTGTAGGAAGTGCAGCAAGAGACTGAACTAAAATCATGCAACTATGGGAGAGGACAGTGGCGAAGAGGTGAGGGTGGAGGGTAGGATGGGTACTGGGTGGAGGGAGCTATAGGGGGAAAGAAGAGGGGGAACAATGTAATTAATAAACTGAACAATAAAGATAAAAAAGAAGAATGGTGAAGAGAGACTGGAAATATGGAATTAAAAAAAAAAAGGTAGAAATCAGAGATTGGTTAACCCATACTTACTGCTAACTCTGGATCCAAAGCCTGATTCACCAATGCTAGGGAGTTCTCTTCTGTCTAAATATTAGTAGATATTAGTTATTCTGAGGTCTCCTTAGTCAGCAGTATCATCAAAGTACGATTGTCTTAAGTGTATATTCCCTCACAGCAAGCATAATTTGAGACAATCATGTTTATTTGTAATGTAACAAAAAAGAGTGGGATAACAATATTTCTGAAATATTAATAGGTAGTTTTCCCCTAGTCTTCCTGATTTGCATTTGCTCTTGCCTTCTTTCAGGATCCAGCTGGAGTGGGTGGTCTGGGCTTATTGCTGCAGGGAAGTATAGACGAAAAGGGCTGAGTTACTCAGAGGAGGGCTGCATGGTGGCCTTGCAAACTCAGAGACCTAAAGCAATCCACAAAGGATGGTCTTAAATTGAAATTTTTTAAATTAAAAAGCAGTTTGTAGTGGGTAGTCATGTCCTAGGCCAGTGGACAAAGATCAACTTTGATCTTAACTGAGCCTCTGTCTTTTTGCATCTAAGATAACATACCTGTGGAATGTCAGAGTAACTTATAAATTCCCTTTTTCTAGACCCCTCTAACACAATCAATGCTCCAGGATAGAGACCACAAATTCCCTTATTGTTATTCTTATTGACTGTTAACAACCTCCACCCCATTTGCTTTCTCCCACCTCCCTAATCTATCACCAATGGGTTTCATGTAACCCACTTATGTTTCCTCCTTTGATGTTAATTTATAAAAATAGATGAAGAACTGCCATTCTCAAAGCATAGTCTGCTTCCTGGCAATTGTCGATGGTTTGTCTCACATATACCCACAAATATTCTTTACAGGTTTGAATGTTTTTACATTAACTGAAGGGACATGCTCCCTGGAAGGCAGAGAAAAAGATGATTCTTTCCAGGTTTTGAGATGAAAAGCCTGAGTCTTGAGGGGAAGGACACCAATTCAGGGCCTTGTTCACAGATTGGGGAGACTACATGATCATTTAAGAGCAAGGCTTTTAAACATTCAATCTATGAAATAATCTTCGAGTTGAGAAGAGAGAAAAACTTTGTAGGGGAAATGACAGAATCTTGGAAATGGTGAGATTGGGCTCTTATCATCTCCACTGCCGTCACCTTGAGTCCAAATATCTTGCATAGATTCTTGTGATAGCTTCTTAGCAGGTGTACCTGTTTCCACTCCTGCCCTTCCCCACCCCTGAGCGCTCCAGTCTGCTTGCAGCAGGTCAGAGTGATTCCTGTTGTAACCTATGCTAGATATGGCCAACTTCTGTTCAAAACCCTCCAAAGTTCCCCGTGGTACTGCTTGCTGAAGCCAAGAGGTCCTTACACTTCTGCCTTCAATCTGATCACATGCCTTTCCATTTCCACTAGGTTCCCTGTTGCCTGAGCATCAGGCAGACTACCGTCTTCAGTGCATTGCATAATCTTCTCCTGGACACCCACATGGCTCATTCACTCTCCTCCTTCAGGTTTTTATTCACATCTCCACAAGGCCTGACCTGATACTCTCTATCCCCAACCTTTTGCTCTCACTCTGTTTATATGTTCTTTTCTATTGCACTTTTAGTATATACCTTTATTATGTGCTTTTAGCATACAGATACTTTAGTGATTCATTATTTTCTATTGTTTATTATCTGCCTCCGTTTAGAATTATGGAAGGGATCTTTGTTTTGTTCACTGAAATGCCTAGTACATAAATAATGAATGCATCCTGAACCTCTTCTCTTTCTTGTCCAGTGGGGAGTCCAGGGGAAACAGGACTGGCAGATAGGATGGGGATGTATAGGTAGAGGGGTCCCCAGCCCTTTCCCAGCTATGACATGATATTAGCAACAAAGAAAGGCAATGTGTAGGTGGGGAGTGTGTGATGGAGCTGCATGGCTTTTCTGGGGGTAATATCTGTGGGGCTAAGAAGGACTGAAGCAGCAAAGGGCTGGATCCAGAGGTTCCCGGGAGTGGAGCAGGTGGATTTAGCTGATTGCCCTTGTGGGCAGCAACAGCAGGGAGAACTGCCAGCCCCAAGGGAACTTCTGGATAGGAAATGGGTATATTGTATGTCTGCCGTGCCTGTTATCTAAGCAGGAGGGTAAATAGCTCAGAGGCTGTAAACATATAAAGATGGCAACTGCCCAGCCAGTGAGGTTCAATTGTTGAGTGTCGACCTATGAACTAGAAGGTCAAGATTTGATTCCCGGTCAGGGTTCAAGCCGGGGTTGTGAGTTCCATCCCCAGTAGGGGATGTGCAGGAGGCAGCCAATCAATGATTCTCTCTGATTATGGATGTTTCCATCTCTCTCTCCCTCTCCCTTTCTCTCTGAAATCAATAAAAATATACTTTTTAAAAAAGATGACAACTGAAGATTTTATGCTACCTTAACCCTTGCCTCTACCAAAGGTTGGCAAACTCTTTCTGTAAAAGTCCAGATGCCAAATAGTTAAGAGTTCACAGGCCACATTTCTCTCTTGCATATTCTTCTTTGTTGCTTTTTAAAACAGCCCTTTAAAGATGTAAAACACATTCTAAGCTTGCAGGACAAGCAAAAGCAGGCAGCCCCCAGGCCACAAGACACTGATCCCAGGGAAAGGGAAGGAGTCTCTAATGACACATGTGTGGACTAAAATCTTAGAACAGGAGTTGCTTGGGAAAAACAAGGAAATTTAAATGTTTCACACATGAATTTATGGATTGAAGTTCAAATTACATGGAGTAGCTTTAGGCTAAGCAGATACTATCCTTTGGCCCAAGTGACCAGGAGGAAATATGGCTAGCTGTCTCTCTGGTTCCAAGTTGGCCCAAGGGAGGAACTATGTTTTGCCTGTGGCCCCTCCAGCCCCACCAGGCTCTGGTAAAGTTGGTCAGAACTAAGAGCATTCCCATTTTTAACTGCTGTGTGACAAATCACTCCAAACAAAAGAATAGTCTCAAAAGAATAGTCATTCTATTGTATTTCAGAATTTCATGGGTCAAGAATTTGGGCATGGCTTGACAGGATGGATCTTCTGCTCTTCATGGCATTTCCTGAAGTCACTTCCTGGTATTGGCTAACAAACAGGCTGGTCTGGAGATTCATGCTGCCTTCATTTTGTGTGCCTGAAACTTGGCTAGAAGGCTGAGCTTGTATGAAACTATTGTAAGAAACACCTGCCTATGGCTCTTCCAGCAAGATTAAGGGTAGTCCGGCTGGCTCATGGTGACACAGGGCTCCAAAAGTGAGTGTTCTTAGAAAGCACATAGAGCTGCCAGTGTACTCAGCTGCACCCTCAATCAGGCACCGTCAACCTTTCTCCAAAGTCTATTGGTAAAAGCAGTCACAGAGCCCACCCAGGCTCCAGAGAGGAGCTTCCACTCTCTCTGTGGGAGAATTAGCCAGTGCTGTTGGCTATCTTTAATCTACCATAAGTGGAAGTTGCACTGTTTTACCAAGAACAAGGTCATGGTGGGTAGTTTCACGGAATGACATTTATCTTCCTCCATGCTATCAAGGCATAGGAAAAGTGTCACTCTCACAAGAAATATACATTTTACTTAGTAAACAGGCCACATATTTTGTTCTATACTCATAATTCTTGACAACTGCCAGTGGGGTAAAAGCAAGAAGACTTGATTTGGATTCTCATAGAAAAAGGTAAAGAAAAATAAAGATTTGGGAAATAGGGTTATAAAGAAAAGGAGGCAGAATGAAACAGTTCATTTATAAAAAGAGAGAAACCAAGATGTTCCTAGAAAGAGCAGGAAGGGGGAGGCAGCAAGCTCAGGTGAGGAGACAAACAGCGTTAGGAAACAGTAAAGATAAAAAATAATTTCAAAGTCAGTTGAATATGGGAAAAGAAGAAATCAGGAAAAATATATGCTTGAAGCCAAAGAAGAAGAAAAAAAGATTAAGTTTAGTTCTAATAATTTCAATAAACATTAAAATTATTTCTAAGGAACTCAGAGAGTATGGGAGAACAAAATACTGCAAAACATACAACTAACTTCCTGCTTTGCATTTGTCCTTGCCTTTTCATGGATCACTTTTACATTAGTGATTATTATTATTCTTTCTGCACTTGAGAAAGGTCAATATAGAAGCACCTACATATCAAATCCAATGTTGAAATGCAAAAACTAAGGGACTAGATGCAAACAACATCCCCCAAACATTCCACAATACTTATTTTGTTTTTTAATTTCAGTTTACATTCAATGTTATTCTGTATTAGTTTCAGGTATGCAGCATAGTAGTTAGATAATCATCTACAGTACTTTACAAAGGGGTCCTCTTGATATTGCAAGTACCCATCAGCCCCATGCCTAGCTACTGCAACATTATTGACTACATTCCCTATGCTGTGCTGTATGTCCCTGTGACTGTTCTGTAACTACCAATCTGTACTTGTCAGTCCTTCAGCGTTTTCACCCAGTCCCCAACATCACTCCCCTCTGGCCTCCATCAGGCTGTTTCTATTTCCCACCACTATTTTATGCGGCCTCCTACTTTCCTCACAACCTTTCACCCACCGTGAAAAAAAGGAGAAAAATCTATTTTCTATCTGCCCTGCAGTTGCTGCTGCATTTCCTTGTAGATGGAAGGCATTTGTTCTCTGGTGCTACTGAATATGCATGTGAGCAGTGAAGCCTCAGAAGGTGTGACAAAGGACTCTTTCTCAGAAAAGGTGCCTAACAGAAACAACAGGCCCAACACAATTACTCTCGGAGCAGCAGGGCGGAAGGCCAGCGGCTGGCACAACACCAAAGAGGACAAAGCATAAGCAGACAAGCAGTGAGAAAGAAAATGCATCCTGTGTCCAGAAGAACTATGAAAAGATGGCCCAAGGTGGGAGTACTAGTATATATTCATTTCACATACCACAATGTACCACCTGAAATAATCAATGTACTTCTCCTTGAGTGCTGTTTCTCAACCCAATTTTCTCCCTGCCCTACTCCAGTCCCCTGATATTTTCCCTCAGATCAATAATCAGAGCTCAGTGTTAGAAAAAACTATAGTGACCCAGGTTTTGCTTGTTGAGAGTTTATGTCTTCTTTTTCAAAGGAAGGTGCAAATTACTACTGTCCACTGCAGCCCAAGCTTTGTAGCTTAAAATATGACACATCAAAGGCAAGAGAAGAAAGAAAATGCAGTGAGTATATGTGTGGAGCGAAGATACAGCAATAAAGGAGGATCTGGAGAAACTCGATGCTTCCAAGTAAAGGTACACAAGCAATTTACTGAGTGGCAACCTGTAGCCCAAAAGGGTCAATATAACTCCTGAAATTTAAGAGAAAATACATTCTCTCCTGCAATCTACCTTCCTCTCCAGTATTCCAGATGGTGTTAGGCCGAGGTCAAACCTATATGGAAACTTATCTATTTAATGGTAACAGAAACAGCTCAGTTTCATAGGACTGATTTGGGTGGGGGGAGGGTAGACCCCTCCACGTGACAATGATGAAGACTTAGTTGTGAGTCAGGCAATGACTAAAGGAATGGCCCTACAAATAGAGCCTATGTTCCAACAGACAGAATCTTCTCCATGCAAAATACTGTCTATATCTGCATGAATTGATTCCATGACTCTTGATAGAGAAGATCCTTGTAAGACTTGCATAGTAAATGCATGTACTTGGATTGATGAGTTTATCATTTACAATAATTAGGCGGATATAGTGAGGGGCAGAGCTATATACTCACAAGAGAAAACATGTGAAGGTCTTCAAAGAATTATGGAATGCTGGAGTTGCAAAAAAAAAAATCGTAGAGATCACATAGTTCAATTTAATTTTACCTAAGACTGGAGATAGTTCATGATTTCCTAATGGCACACACCTAGTAAGTGTTGGAGCCAAGGCTTGAATTTGTATCTTCTGACTCAAAATTAACTGGTCTTAGACTATCTTAATATTTTAGCTCCCAAATTTTCATGATATTGATTGCTTATGTTGTATTATTCATGGTAAGTATCTATAAGATTCTACAAAAATCAATTCCAAAAACTCAGTGGTTCAGCAAAAAAATTCATGTGAAGTCAAGTACAGGTGAGAGGGCACCTGCCCAGTGAACTGGAAAAGCAGACTCTTCAACTTGCATGACTGCCATATCAACAGGTGGCTAACAGTCACCACATCAGTGAAATATGTGGATTATACACACACACACTGAGTGGCCAGATTATTATGACCTCTGAATGCTTAATAATCTGGCCACTCGGTGTATATCCTATATAATAATTGTCCCCTCGACCAGGAGTTTTGACCAGCAGGCAGACCTGCCAACCACCCATGTCCCCTCCCCCTAGCTAGGCTGGCCAGACCCCACCCATGCATGAATTCATGCACTAGACCTCTAAAATCTATACTAATAAAAGAGAAATATGCAAATTAGCTATACCTCCACAATTCCCATCAGCCAATCAGGAGTGAGTATGGAAATTAACCCATCAAAGGCTGGCCAATTTTCATATGCAGGCACCCAGAGTGGCTGGGTGGAGCAGGATGCCTGCTATGAAGGGAAGATTGGGGAGGTGGGGCGCAGACAGAGCTACAGGAGCTGAGAAGACTGAAGGCTCTGGCCGGAGTGAAGATGGAAGACATTGGCCAGAGCGAAGGCCTGGGTCCTGGGTGCCAGAGGAAAACAGGTGTTGGCAGCCAGGGAAAGAAAGGCCTATTGCACAAAACTTCGTTCAATGGGCCTCTAGTATATATATATGCTGAGTGGCCAGATTATTATGCATTCAGAGATTCAGAGATCATAATAATCTGGCCACTCATTGTATATAAGCCTAATATGCAAATTTGTTCCCATGGGAATTTGACTGGGAGGCCAATCACTTGTTATGATGTGCATTGACGACCGGGGGTGGCACAGAATGAAGAAAGGCCCCTGCAAGCAGCCAGCAGCCAGGGGAGCGAGGTCCTGGCTGACAGCTGGAAGGCCCCAATTGGCCCTGATTGCTGGCTAGGCCTAGGGACCTTACTCATGTACAAATTTTGTGCACCAGGCCTCTATCCTATATAATAAATAGGTAATATGCAAGTTGACCATCACTCCAACACACAAGATGGCCACCCCTATGTGGACATAAGATGGCTGCCACAAGATGGCTACCACAAGATGGCCATCAGGGGAAGGCAGTTGTGGGCAATCAGGCCTGGAGAGGAGGGCAGTTGGGAGGGACCAGGCCTGCAGGGGAGGACAGTTGGGGGGAACCAGGCCTGCAAAGGAGGGTAGTTGTGGGGGGCAGGCCTGAAGGGGAGAGCAGTTGGGGGCAACCAGCCTGTAGGGGAGGACAGTTAGGTGCATCCAGGCCAGTAGGGTAGGGCAGTTAGGGGCAACCAGGCTGGTAAGGGAGGACAGTTAGGGGTGGCTGGGCCAGCAGGGAGGATAGTTGGGGGTGACCATGCCTGCAGGGGAGGGCATATAGGGGCAATCAGGTCAGCAGGGGAGCAGTTAGGCATCGATTAGGCTGGCAGGGGAGTGGTTAGGGGGTGATCAGGCTGGCAGGTAGGTGAGCGGTTGGGAGTGAGCAGTCCTGGATTATGAAAGGGATGTCCAACTGCCCTCAGATATCCCTCAAAGAGTCCCAGATTGGAAAGGATATAGGTTGGGCTGAGGGACACCCCCGTCCCCATACCTGAATTTCATGCACTGGGCCTCTAGTATTATTATAAAAGGTATGGAGCCATTCTGGGTGGTTAGAAGCTAAGAATAAATCGGCACTCTTTTCACAAATTCTTCCTGAAGTATGAAGGCCTGGCAAGAAATACTGATAGCTTATGCATTCATCTTTCTTAGCACAGTCACTCTATATCAACAAGATAGACCTCACAAACATTATGATCCAAAACATCAGCTACCTGCTTTGTCTGTAAAATCTGCAGACAAACTGGATCTTTCTTCCCAGGGCATTTTGTAGAGTTCACTTGGCTCCATGTCAGGGGGAGTTATATCTCCAATAAGATGGATACAAGTATATGTGAAGCTCACAACAGCTGCTCCAAAGCTAGACTCAAGCCTGGCCCTGGGAAGCATGTGCTTTGCTGACACTTGGCATGTCCTAGTCACCTGGGCCAGGGAGCCCCTGGAGACTTTCTAGAAAACTCTACAAGTAATCATGAGCTATTACAGCTAGTCATCTGCTTCTTGTTTTCCTGTGTGTAGTTTTTAATACATAATACTTATTGCCTCCTTTCCCATTTTTCAAAAAAGGGCACTGCAGGTATGGTTTAACAAATACTGTATTAGTGAAACAATAGGAATTCCAACTTTCTGATAGAATGCTTTTTGAGTTGGTTATGATATTGAAGACTCATTCATACATACACTCAACTTCTTTATAACACAGCTTGTCAACCTTGAATGTGCAAACACTCAGGGTCTTGGTTGATTGCAGATTCTGATCTGGAAGGTCTGAGGCGGGTCCTGAGTTGACTTTCAACAAGCTCACAGGAGATGCCAATGCTGCTGACCTCACCAGTGGGCCATCGAGTGGGCTGATGTGGGCAGTGGCCACTTGAAAGGGGGCCTGGAGAATGCAGTGAGCAGCGTGAACCCTGCAGGCATGGTGAATGCAAACCTGCACCCACAAAGCTGAGTTACAGTGATGAGGGAAAGCCCATTGAACAGGGAAACCCAGGGACACTCTGGCTTCTCTGGCTTCTAAATGCCAGAGACCCACTAAGTTAAAGAGTCAACAAATGCAGCTGCTGATTTGTTATAACAGAATAATTATTTTATAGCCAACCAAGTTCTGTTTCATGTGTTAGATTAGACCAATGACATCTAAGATTTTTTAAATAATTCTATGATTTACTTCCACATTTCTATAAATTGAAGAAAAATGTACCCTTGAAAGACTGAATGAGACTTTGAAAGTAGATTCATGTTTATCCATAGTGGACAGTTTTACCTCTGAGAGGCAGTCACTGCTTGAGAAGAGATCATTCAAAGAAACTGCATACCAGTAGAAAGAAAAAGACTTGTTATATTTATTAAGAATATCATTCCAATATTACTTATAGGTAGAATATTCATTGCACTTAATGATTGTGTAGCAATTTGCTAAAGAGAGAGAAGGAAGAGGAAATTTGTATTTGTGATAAGAGTGATTTTACTTAAATCAAACAAGCCAAAATGATTATAGTAATGACTCAGTGGGCACTCCCTAAGTGTGAAGCTGTGCTCACTGCTGCAGGACAGTTTCTCAACCCCTGCAGTTGGCACTCTGGGCTGGATCATTTCTTGTAGCGAGGGCTGTCCTGTGCAGTGTGAAATTTGAGGATCATCCTTGGCTTCCACTATTTTATGTACCATTCCCCCTCTTGTGACAATCAAAGCTATCTCCAGAGGTTGCAAAATATCGCTTGGCAGGCAAAACCGCCCCTGGTTGAGAACCACTGCTCTAGTGTATCAACCCATTACCATGTCCCGAGCACAGATAAGGAGCCCGAGGCACACAGAGGTTACAGCTCTCATGCCTCTTGGGACTAGTGAGAAGCAGAGCCAGCTTTCCAACCCAGCTCTCAACCTGCTACTGAATCTCAGCATTGTGCTTTCTGCTTCCCTTTTACTTATGATTTTCTCAGAGGTATTTGTAGATGATATTTTTTTAATTGGAGAAAAACATCAGGAAAAGAGCACTCATTTAGGGGATTTGAATCGGATTTCTGAAAAGATGGTGGTTTTATGCTGCTTAGATCACAGAAATTCAGAAGTGTAGAAACCTCAGAGCTCATCTGTTTCAGAAAATGCTATGGTGGACAAGCAAGCCCTTAAAACAATATCTGACAGCACCTGGTTCATTTCAGGTGAAGAAAGAATGTGCTGAAAAGTCTTCCTATTTTTTTACATGCTATGATTCTCATTGAATCTTTCTTCATAATGTTGCACATCACAATGAATGATCAATTTCAACCTAATGGCAGCCAAGGTCAGCTGTGAGGACATAGCAGCTGCTCTACTAGCACCAGGCAGCAATGATTTATTGCCTTTGCAGAAGAGGATTCTCGACATTTGAAAAGTGTAATGTGATGTAAGAGTAATTAAGGCATAGGTAGATTCTGAACAATTGATTGGCATTGTCAGAGAAGCCTAATTACCTTAGATGCTTCAAAAAACAAATTTTTCCAGCTATGAACTAAAGGTTAGTAATTAAATTTGTGGGCCACTGTCTCCAGGTGGCATTTCATATAGAAATATTTATTTTTGAGAGGACATGCAAATAAATCAAATGTCAGTTGACCCTTTACTAATAACTTTTGGTTAAAATATCTTCAGAGACAAAAGAAAAAAAATGAGTCAAATTTGTCCATAAGTCAAGGTATTCCTTTAAGAATCAAGTTCTAATTATCTTCAAATGGACTGAATCAAAGAGAGTTTAATAAAAGGAACTCAGCCCTGGCCTGGTGGCTCAGTTGTTTGGAGCATGGTCCCATGCATCAAAAGGTTGAGGGTTCAATTCCAAGTCAGGGCACATGCCTAGGTTGTGGGTTCCATTCCTGGTTGGGGTGCATATGGGAGGCAACCAATCAATTTTTCTCTCTTACATTGATGCTTTTCTCTCTCTCCCCCTACCCCTACCCTTTCCCTAAAAAAAATGAATAAAATATTCATATCTTCAGGTGAGAATAAAAAATTAATTTAAACAAAAATTAAAAGGAATTCATAACAGAGGGAATGAGGGATGGTAAAAAAGGTGAAGCAATTAAGATCTACAAATTGGTAGCTACTGAATAGTCACAGGGATGTAAAGTACAGCATAGGTAATATAGTCAATAATATTGTAATGACTATATATGGTGCCAAGAGGGTACTGGAAATATCAGGGGGACCACTTTGTAAAGTACATGATTATTTAAACACTATGCTATACATCTAATACAGACTAATATTGAGTGTCAACTGTAGTTGAAAAATAAAAAAGTATCCATATCCATCATACTTATTGGCTAGTGTACTACATGTGAGGGAATGTTTAGTCATGAGTCATCTGTTATTTTCTCCACCCAGATGAACAGCTATTTTAGAAAACTGTCCCTTCTCCTTCCCCATCCTTCCATCCATGTAGTTATGGGAGCAGATATATTCACAAAAAATCTCTTCTGGCCATTGGCTGATGGGTTTAGGGGTAGATACATAGCTCAAACTAAGATATTGAGAATTTCCCCCCCAATGCTCTCTAATATATTCACAGAGTGTACAACCATCGTTATAATCAATTTTAGAAGATTTTTATCACTTAAAAAAATCCCATACCCTCCTCCTTTCTCCCTATCCCCCACTATTCTCCGGTCCCCCCTCCAGGCCTAGGCAATTGCTATGCTGCCTTCTGTTTCTACAGATTTTTCTAGTATTGACATTTCATTACAGTGTAACCATGCGTAGGTGGTCTTTTGTGACTGCTTCCTTTCATTTATCATAATGATTTTGAAGTTCATCCACAATGTAGGATACATGAGCATTTTTTGCTTTTATGGCTGAATAATATTCCACTACATGGATATACCATATCTTATTTATGGACATTTGGGTTGTTTCCACTTTTGAGCTATTGTGAGTACTTGCTATAAACACTCATGTATGCAGTTTTGTGTGGATATGTGTTTTTATTTGTCTGGGTACATACCTATGGAGTAGATTGGTGGGTCAGATGTTTTGAGTAGTTGCTAAACCGTTTTCCAAAGTAGCAGCAGCATTGTACATTCCCATCAGAAATGAATGAGAGTTCCTCATCATCACTTGTTATTGTCCATCTTTTCTATTTTAGCTATTCCAGGGGAGGTGAAGTGGCTTCTTATTGCGGTATTAATTTGTGTTGCCCTAAAAACTAATGATGTTGATCACCTTTCCATGTGCTGATTGGCTACTTGTATATATTTTTTGGATAAATGATTATTTAAATAATTTGCCCATTTTTTTGATTGGGTCTTCTTATCATTGAATTGTAGGAGTTATCCTATCTAATAAAAGAGTAATATGCAAATTTGACCATACCTTCACTACAACATAAGCCACACCCACAGCCACACCCACCAGCCAATCAGGAGCAGATTATGAAAATAAACCCCAACCAAGATGGCTGCCGCCACTGAGAGCAGGAGGGAGGTTTGGGTTTCCCCAGCAACAAAGGAAGCCAAGCCTTCCACCTACCATTGCCAGCCTAGGCCTCCACTCAATGCTACAAAGTTTCAATTATAAAAGATACAGAAATGGCAGCAGCCACTGAGCTGGAGAGAATAGAGACTTGGGTTTCCCTGGCAATGGAGGAAGCCAAGCTTCCCACCTGCCGTTGCCAGCCTAGGCCTCCACTCTAGGCTACAAAGTTTCAATTGTAGACATAAATTAATCCCAGATTCCAGGGCCTCCACTTGCTGGGGGGCATGACTGGCCTGCAAACCTCCACAGGTCCCTCACCCAGGCTGCCTCTCACCCCAAAGGAACCCCTACCCTGATCTGGAACACTCTTCAAGGCAAACCAGCTGGCGCCCACCCATGCACCAAGCCTCTATTCTACCTAATAAAAGAGTAATTTGCAGAATGACCATCACTCCAACACACAAGAAGGCTGCCCCCATGTGGTCAAAGATCCTGCCCCCATGTGGACACAAGATGGCCACCACAAGATGGTCAGCAGGGGAGGGCAGTTGGAACGTTCCAAGCCTGCAAGGGAGGGTAGTTGGGGGCAATCAAGCCTGCAGAGGAGGGCAGTTAGGGGTGACCAGGCTGGCAGAGGAGGGATGTTGGGGGCAAACAGGCTCACAGGGGAGCAGTTAGACATCAATTAGGCTGGCAAAGTAGTGGTTAGTGGGTGATCAGGCTGGCAAGCAGAAGCGGTTAGGGGCAATCAATGAGGCAGGCAGGTGAGCAGTTTAGAGCCAGTAGTCCTAGATTGTGAGAAGGATGTCCAACTGCCCATTTAGGCTCGATCCTGGATCAGGCCTAAACGGGCAGTTGGACATCCTTCGAGTGGTCCCAGATTGGAAAGGGTACAGGCTGGGCTAAGGGACATCCCCCGCCCCCCCCATGCACGAATTTCATGCACCAGGTCTCTAGTTTATATATATTTTTGATACCAGTCTCTTATCAGCTATATAATGTGCAGGTATTTTCTCTCATTAATTAGGTTGCCTTTGCACTTTCTTTCAGCATAAATGTTTTTGATTTAAGGCAATTTATCTATGCTCTTCTTTTGTCATTTGTGCTTTTTGTATCTTATAAAGAAATCATTGCCTAACTCAATATCACAAAGATATACTCATGTATTTTCTTCTAAGAGTTTTAGCCCTTACATTTAGGTCTTTGATTCATTTTGAGTTAATTTTTGTGTTTATGTGATGTAGGGGTCTAACATCAATCTTTTGTATGTGGGAGCCCCAGTACTATTTGTTGGAAAGACAATTCTTTCTCCATTAAATTATTTTGGCACCTTTGTAGAAAGCTAACTATCTACAAATGAAAGGGTTCATTTCTGAATTCTCTATTCTATTCCATTGGCCTACCTATCTGTCTAATGCTAGCACCACACTATGCTGATTATTGTAGCTCTGTAGTAAGATTTGAAATCAGAAAAGGTAGTACTGTACTTTTGTTCTCTCACTTCAGGATTTTTACTATAATAGGTTAGCTGAATTTTCTTATGAGTTTTAGGATGAGCTTGTCAATTTCTGCAAAGATATAATCTAGGTTTTTGACAGGGATTGTGATGAGTTTGTAGATTCACTTGGAGACTACCATCTTGACAAATATTGACTCAGATCTATGAAGACCTGGAGAAAGATGAGCTATTTTTACATTTATTTTTTATCTTTGTAAATTATTTTTTATCTTTGTAAATTCATAATGTTTGATAATATTCAGAGGATAATTTTGTGCATCTTTTTAAAATTTACCTCTAAGTATTTTATTCTTGTTGATGGTATTGTAAATTGCATCTTGGAAACTTCAACTAAGGATTAATCAATTTCAACCTCAATTTATCAAGTCTCTTGAATGGCAGACATGTAAATCTAGCTAATGTTAGTGGCCATTTTTTGCTTTGTGAAGAAATTAGAAAAGCCACAAAATAATCCCCAACAAAAGGCAGACACAGAAATGAGAGCTGGAGAGGACTCTAGGATTTCTTCTGGTGTTAGAGGCTCTAGTTTTAGGTCACATTTTAGGCCAGCTGCACCTCTATCTCTTGCTTAAACTACCTCCACTGCATTTCTGCTATACTAGCTGAAAGTCCCAAATAACACATTATTGGCATGCAGAAAACAGAACCTGCTCTTGTTGTTGAGGACAAAGTGGATTGTTTCTATGTCATCTCTACTCTCAGCTCCCAGATAATCACTCATTTTTTATCTCAAGTGAAATAAACAACATAATGTTTAATGGTCACCATGTATCCTGTGAAATCACCCAGGCACATTAAGCTCTGGCACTCTTATTATGTTAAACTACCGAAATTACAACCGAAGTGCCTGAGCTACGAGAACCAGCACTATATAAGAACCTAGCAGAGAGGGTCCAGTGCCCACCTCTGCTGGGCAGATAGTTTATGGAATGGTGATCATTGTTGGAAATTAGCAATGTAAGTGAAACCATTTTATAAATCTTTTAGCAAGGTCACAAGCCTAAATCCTCTGGTGGTTTGCCAATTATTCTCAAACTTGACTTTGATACATGTTTGTCACCAATTTTATTAAAGGATATTAAGAAATTTTCAAAACACATTTAGGTTCAATGTAATCACTTTAATGTGCATTTTAATGCATAGATGATACTTTGGGGCCACGTCATGTAAGACCCTTGCCATGTGAGTCATGGAACATGAAAGATAGCATTCTAGTCAATGTATTTTATAAAAACTCAGAAAGGCCTGGATTTTGTAGCTAGTCAACTCTTCAAACCGTGTCTATTAATAAAGCTAAATAAGGTAGCATGTAAAATTGTATAGACAACTCTTGTATGTAAACTGACTTTGATAAAATTATTCTAAGAAAATTATCAGAGATGTGCATTGAGGTATTCAATACTGCATTACCAATAATGGAACAAAATATGGCAAATAAAAGTATAATAGAGATTAAATATATTAATTTTAGCCCATTTACATAATGGGACATTAAAGGGCCATTAGGAGTCAAGTTTTACAACTTTTAATGATATGGAAAAGATTTCTTGATACAGTAAGTAGGAAAAAGGTAGTATTATGCAGTATTCCAGTTTGCTATAGTAAATTTTTTATGTATCTATTTATACACAGAAAAAAAACATAAAAAACTAACAAGTACCTTGGATAATAGAAAGGTCTTTTTATTCTTGTGATTGTATTTTTTACATAGCATTTATCATCATTTGCATAAGAAAAAGTGAGTGCTAGTAACAAATAATGTAGATGACAAGGATCTCTTCAGGAGACAACACTGTGCTTAATTCCACCTGCACTGAAGGAGACAGTGTCTGGGACCCGCTCAGCGGCTGAGTTCTCTAGGAATCTAGGGGAAACCAGGCTCCAGTGCCAGTTGCCATCCTGATAACACCTGTTCTGCCCACTTTCCAAGGTTATAAAGAGGAGCTAACTTAAGAAGCTACTTTGAAAAGTATAATGAAAGTGTAAGACATGATATTAATGATCATTTGTGAAATAACAGGCTGTAGTAAATATGTAATATTATTATTTATTAGACATTCAGCCTATTATAACTGCATAAGTTAATATCTGCAATTATTTTATAATAGAAGTTAGCTATTTTTTGAGTGTTTGGCAGAATGGCCTCTATTTTCCCAAGTTTTTAAGGTTACAAGAACTAAAAGATCTTGGTCTTTCTTTGTTCCCTTTGCTTCTTTTTAAAAGAAGCCATGTGAAATATATACTAATTAATACTACAGACTGCCAGAAAATTAGTTATTTAACTTAGTACTTAAATATTTTGTGAAAATATTAACTATGATGTGGGAAAGCACATAGGGTATTTCTAGGTATTCTGTGTTCACAATGCCAACAGTGGTCTCTAGCTGCTAGGGAGACCCAATTGGTCACTTAAACTTCCAAGACCAATGTCTTCTCCAGCTTTCCAGAATTACTTTGGGCTCCACAACCCAAACCAAACACACAGAATGTCTTTACCCACTGCTTTGGCCCTGTACCAGTGAGAGAGGAGGTATCAAAGAGTCCACAAATCCCTTTCTTTTGGTCCTCAATGCAGGTTAAGTTAAATCACTTCCAAAGGGACAAAACAACTTATTTTCTTTTTGGCAATAATACATCATCATATCACATCATATCTCACACCACAATATAACATCAAATCTCTTCCAGTGAACTGACAGCCAAAATCCAAGCATGAGGGAGAATTTGAACTCAGATCATCCCATAATCCAGGTAGCCTTTCTGTGCCAAATTCATCAGTGTAATCAAGCTACATAAATGCTATATGTATAGGGCGTCCTGCCAGAAGTAAGCACATACATTGAATAATTTAAAAGGCAGTGTTTATTAAAATACATTGCATTTTCAAAATTGAGCTATCAGCTATTAAAGTGTGTATACATTCTTTGAGGACACTGTGTGCATGTATGTATGCATGTATATATGTATACACATGCACAGCTAACACTTAATATTATACTAAGTGCTAAAAACCGTAAAATGTTCTTTCTTTTGCAGATGAGGAAACTGATGACCACTTAATCAAGGTCACACAACTTACAAATTGTAGAGATGGAATTAAGATAAAGATTAACATCATCTTTATGTGTATACAATGCTTGGGAACCTGACTGCCTGATACAGAAAGATATTTATTTCTATAAGAAGTAGATGAGGTGCTCTGGCCAACACAGCAAGACCATACATACACTTAATACATTATCTGAACCAAAAAACTATCTGAATATCCACTTCTAAGTTTCAAGGAATTTGGCCTATGTTACATGGGATGTTATTATGGTTAGAAAAATAAAATTAAAGAAGGTGTCATAATGAGGGGGAGAAGTGAGCATATCATATATATAGCAAATGCAGGAAATCCCAGTATGCTTCATTATGCCTTCAGATGGTTCTCTGAGGAAGCCAGCCAGTGGTTACCTGGGGGGGAATCATTGGTGGAGAGAAGGGGGGAGGTGACCAAGGGCCACAAGGGAACTTTCAGGGGTGGTGGATATGCTTATTATCTTGACTGTAGTGAGAGTTTCATGGGTATATACAAATTTCAAAACTCATCAAATTATTCACCTTAAATATGTACATTTCAGTGTATTTCAATTATACCTCCACACACTGAAAAGGGACTTCTCCCTTCAATAATGAAGATACTTCAGAGGTCATGGTCAGGGGGTGCCATGGCATCATGAGCTGTCACGCCAAAGTGATTCAGGAAAACCTTCAGGTTCTGAATAACACTGAACATCATCATGACCTTCTTCCTAATATCACCATTTCAGTGTTCACTCTGCATAGAGCAGGGATTCTACAAAATAGTTTCCTTGTATTGTCTTGTTTAATGCTCCTACCACAAAAGGTTTATCTTACTATCATTCCCATTTTACAGACATGGGGAAACAAAGCCATGACAAAGGTAAAACTTGCCCTGCATTATAGGACTAGTAAGGGCATGAATACGTGAGTGGAACATACTGAAGTGTCCCCACTAGCTGGGGTTTGTCTTGACAACAGTACTCAGGGATGTGGATGAGTCTGGATGTGAGCGGCATGCAGCTATGGCCAAGAGTGGCGAACAAGGGGAAGAATTGCCTACAATTGGGTTGATTATTTTATTACTTTTTAAAATAAAGGGATCATGAATCAGAGTCTAGAGGGACTTGGAAACATTGAACATTTCCAAATATTTTGTTCTGGGTGAGGTAAACATTCTTGGTTGTTTTATTTCATGTCCTTGGAAATCACTGTGGTAAAATATACATAACATTTTAACCATAGAATTTAGTGACATTAAGTGCATCTATTGCTTTATTGTTTTAAATATTTTAATTGATTTTTAGAGAGAGAGAAAAGCAGGGGGAGAGAGAGAGAAACCTCGGACATGTGCCCTGATCAGGAATCAAGCCAGCAACCTCTTGGTGCACAGGATGACACCCAAGCAACGGAGCCACCCCAGCCAGGGCTCTCTGGCTTTACTTTCAAGGTTACCATTTCAGTCTGTGGAGTCTCAGACTCTG
Source organism: Antrozous pallidus (assembly GCA_027563665.1). Classification (NCBI taxonomy): domain Eukaryota; kingdom Metazoa; phylum Chordata; class Mammalia; order Chiroptera; family Vespertilionidae; genus Antrozous; species Antrozous pallidus. The sequence goes on along the minus strand of CM050524.1, from coordinate 7,217,905 downwards.
TGAGCCCCTGGCCTGGCATGTGGAGACAACATGCATTGTAGTTAAGGCCATGGGTGCTGAAGTCAGACAGGTTGGCATTTGATTTCCACTACTCGTATGTGACTTTGGACAATTGAATAACCTTTCTGTATTTCAGCTTCCTTGACTTTAAAATAGTGACGACAAAGAGCTACCAGAGATTGCTGCTGCAAAGAATAAGCAATAGGATGTAGGTAAATTGTTCAGTATAAGGTCTGCCATAGAATAAAATCTTTCACGTGTATAGAAATAGGGTTATAATTTTATCTAGCATTCCCTTGAGTCAGAGATCCTGGATCTGGGGAATGTAGACCATGAACTGAGCTTGCAAGGAGCTGCGAGTCTAAGTGATGTGCAGGTTTGTGTGTCTCCCCTGTGTGGGGCTTTGGGACCTGGTACCCAGCTTTCAGCCAGTTCTCAAAGTTAGAAGTGCAAAGCTAACCCAGAAAATGAATCAGAGAAACATGTGCGATTGGCTCCAGCTTGCTGTGCCTGGTCCCAGAGGCCCATGACCACCAGCTCAGTTTCCCCTCCCCTCTGCAGAAGAAAGATGCTTGTTCTTTGTCCCAGGGCCACGGTGCTGAACCTGCGGGGCACAATCCACCTTCCCTACAGCTGTTCTCTGCAGTCTGCATAACAGTGTCGACTTTGTCCCGAGCTCTTAGCACAGTGTAACTGCATGCTGGGTGTCTGGGCCAGCAGGGTCGCTGTAAGAGTGTGACAGCCAGGCCAGGGGCTCACAGAGTCTGAGACTGCCTTCCTCTACCCACACGCCCCTCGGAGGCCTAGCTTTACATGGCACATCACACGTGCCTCAAACAGCATTTTCCTGTCCTTGGAAATCACTCGCGGATGTAATTATCAGCGTACCTCCCTGTCTCTGGACAAACTGAAGGCAGGGGCAGGGCAGGGGCTTCGTACAGAGAGAACACGGAAGTTGAAATAAATGTTTACTAAGTGAATGAAAGGAAGAAAGGAAGAAAGGGAGGGAGAGGGCGGAAGGGAAGGAGGAGAAGAGAGAGGAAGGGTGGGAGGCTCACACTAGGAGAGCAAGGGCCTTTTCTTTGAAGGCATGAAGGTGTTTTCCCAGGGAACTTTCTCAGGGAACTTTCTCAGACACTTGTCTGCCTCGAAAGATGAAAAAGTCCTTCCTCCCTGGGGCTCCTGGAAGGCTCTCTCTCCTGAGCCAGAAAAAGGGGAGGGGATGGAAGCCACACGCCGACCACTAATGACACTTGAACTTGTCAAACACCAGTTCTGAGAGAATAAGAACAGTTACTGTGTGGTGAAATTCATCAGGCAGACTTCATGGTCGGCATAAGAGTCTATAGGACAGACCGGCCCAGAGCCCTCGGTACACCTTGCTTTGGAGCAGGCTGCTCTCGGCACGGGTTTAGGGTTACCTTGGGAGTCACCGTGGCCTTCGTGGCTAAAGCAGGGGAAGGCGAGGCTGAGGAAGAAGGAAAGTGCCCCACAAACAGGCACAAAACAGGGTGGCAAAGCCCACGAACTTCTGTCACTTGATCATACCAGCTAGAGACAGCTGTGACCCCAGGTACGACCACGCATTACCTTTCCTGCCCCGTCACTGCTGCATTTACTTGGGAACAAATCATATCACATACAGAGAATTCGAGTGCCGTCAGTGGGAGTGCTGTGCCTGACTGTCACGCCATTCACTCGACAGTGATGGATCACCCCAGAGCCCCCACAGCTACTTTCCCATGACCTCGGAGCAACAAGGGGTGGCCGAGGAACAATTCAGGGGGTTGGCTTCCCGAACACAGCAACAGAAGGCCCAGATGAAGCTGGCCTCTTTGAAACTTAAAAGGAACAACCATGTGTCACTTTTTAAGGGGCAAACTGATGAATAGACAATGAATAATCCCAAGACAATTCCCTGATGAAGTGTGTAGCCATTGTACATGCAGATTCAAACCCTTCAAAAGAAAGAAAGGCAGACCCTTCTTGAGTTTGGCTGAGTCTGCCTGTAAGTTTCATACTTTTAAAGAAAGTAAAAATTACAAAGACACTATTTGAAGAAGTGCATAAGAGACAGCAGGAGAAAAGCAAGCCTTTAGCATGAGTTCTGAATGCGGTCACCTTAATACATGGTCTTGACTGTCCCAGTCCACCTGTTGCCAGTGCCCCCACCAGGGCCCCGACAGCTGGAAAGAAGCAGCCCGTCTTCACAGTGTCAGAGGGTCTGTCTGTCTGCAAGTTCCTATGACATTGATAATGGTGATGGTAACAGCCAAGAAACCTCTTTTTTCCTGAGTGTCCTTCATATATTAAATTGTTCACTCCTCATGACAAAGTAAAATGGATGATTATTTAACCTCATTTTTGCAGGTGAGGAATCTGGGTTTAGATAACTTGTCTAAAGTTACACAGCTGGTTAGTGAAGCAATTTACCTAAACTTGGGGAATGTGGCTCAAGGACATCTGGTTCCACCCACTGCTCCCAGCTACAATCCTATCTAATAAAAGAGTAACATGCAAATGTGACCCTACCTTGGCTCCTGACTGGCTATGCTTACCAGCCAATCAGAACAAGGGGTGGGGTCAAGAGGCATGAGCGCCAGGCCCCAGGAACGAAGGTGAACTGGTGAAGGTATCAAGAGCCCGGCCGGGCACAGAGAACAAGCGGTGGCAGCTACAGCAGCCAGAACTCACCACAGCTGAGTCTGAGGCCCCGGGATGCAGAGAACGAGGCAGCGGGATCTGTGGGGGCAGGAGCAGTGGCTGCGGAGGCGTCGACGGTGGCCGCGGCTTCCAGAACTCACTGCAGCTGCATCTAAATGAGGCCCCTGGCATTGCTAATAATGTTTTACGTGTAGCTTCAGCTGTATGCCAGCAAAAATGGAAGGCAACCATCAGAGGGAAGGCCCCCATCAGAGGGAAGGCCCCCGAGTCCCAGCTTCAGCATTCCAGCTGTGGAAACTGACAACAGGTAGGAGGAAGTCCCACCCCCACGGAATCTGTCCAAATCAGCCAGTGGGCACAGTGTTGAAAGGCCTGTCATTCTCCTCTATCTCAGAACATGGCAATAGAGAGGTGGGACTATGTCCAAAGAAAAACTGTTGAAGTTTGCTCAACTCTATATTTTGGATACAGCTGAAGCTACACGTAAAAGATTAGCAATCCCAGCAAACCAGGCCTGCTCAGAAACAACCTCATGCATGAAATAAATGAATTGACAAAATCGTACAAGATGCTACAGGAGGTAGAAGAGGAAGTCCAATCTGAACAGCAGCGAAAGGTATAGCTCCCATGGAAGTAACTATGGCAATTAAATATGATCGTAATAGTGACCCAGGTAGATATAATTCTCCCTGTGTAACCGAGGTTGCTGTCATATTCAGAAACAACCTCCTTTTGAAAGGGACTTGCTCATTCATTGTAAACCAGATCCCAATAATCCAAATGCCACTAAAGTGAAACGAATCAGTATCCTGTTTCCTACATTAGATGCAATGACATATCCTATTCTTTTTCCACATGGTGAAAAAGGTTGGGGAACAGATATTGCATTAAGACTCAGAGACAACAGTGTACTCAACAATAATACTAGACAAAATGTAAGAACACGAGTCACCCAAATGCAGTGTTATGGATTTCATCTCTCTGTGAGGGACACTTTCAATCCTATTTTAAATGCAGGAAAATTAACTCAACAGTTTATCGTGGATTTGCATTCAAAAATGGAGGCAAATCGGATAAATTTCATGAAAGCAAACCAATCTAAGTTGAGAGTTGAAAAATATAGCGGTTTGATGGATTATCTCAAATCCAGATCTGAAAATGACAATGTACCCATTGGTAAAATGATAATACTTCCATCATCTTTTGAGGGTAGTCCCAGAAATATGCAGCAGCGATATCAGGATGCTATGGCAATTGTAACAAATTACGGTAAGCCTGATTTATTTATAACTACGACATGCAACCCCAAATGGGCAGATACTACAAACAATTTACAACGCTGGCAAAAAGTTGAAATCAGACCTGACTTGGTAGCCAGGGTTTTTAATATTAAGCTGAATGTTCTTTTCAATGATGTAAATTTAAATTTATTTGGCAAAGTAATAGCTAAGATTCATGTCATTGAATTTCAGAAACGTGGACTGCCTCACACTAACATATTACTGATATTAGATAGTGAGTCCAAATTACGTTCAGAACATGACATTGACCGTATAGTTAAGGCAGAAATTCCAGATTAGGACCAGTGTCCTCGACTTTTTCAGATTGTAAGATCAAATATGGTACATGGACCATGTGGAATACAAAATCCAAATAGTCCATGTATGGCAAATGGAAAATGTTTAAAGGGATATCCGAAAGAATTTCAAAATGTGACCATTGGAAATATTGATGGATATCCCAAATACAAACAAAGGTCTGGTAGTACCATTTCTATTGGAAATAAAATTGTCGATAATACTTGGATTGTCCCTTATAACCCATATTTGTGTCTCAAATATAACTGTCATAAATGTTGAAGTCTGTGCATCAATTAGAAGTGTCAAATATCTATTTAAATACATCTATAAAGGTCATGATTGTGCAAATATTCAAATTTCTGAAAAAAATATTATCAATCATGATGAAGTACAGGACTTCATTGACTCCAGGTATGTGAGTGCTCTTGAGGCTGTTTGGAGACTTTTTGGAATGTGAATGCATGACCAATCTCATGCAATCACAAGATTAGCTATTCATTTGCCAAATGCACAAAATTTGTATTTTCATGCCGATGATATTGCTGAAGTTTTAGATAGGGCTAAAATACATAACTCAACTTTAATAGCTGGGGGGCCGTGATTGCAGACACAAACCTGGCCCCAAGTCCGGCCAAGGTGGTGCTTGGGGCTGCAGGGGTGGTGATGGCAGCCACAAACTAGCCCCAAGCCCAGCCAAGATTGTGCTGGGGGCCGCAATCACAGCCACAAACTCAGCCTGAAGCCCGGCAATGGCTGCACCGGGGGCTGCAGGGGTAGCGATCGCAGCCACAAACCCAGCCCCAAGCCCGGCCATGGCAGCACTGGGGGCCACGGGGGTCGCAATTTTTATATATGAGGATGTTTATTCAAATGTGTATAGACTCTTGCTCTTTTTCTACTTTCTGGCTTGCTTGGGGGTCTTAGGTGTCCTGCCTCCCAGATCCATGTGGCGCAGAGCAGGATCCTTGGCTCTGGCCCACCTTTTGGTGGCATTTCATCAAGAAGTCCCAGAGGGATGGGCGGGGCTCCTGCATTGTGACAGGGTACAGGCCAGGCTAGGGGACCCGTTCCCCCCCCACCAAGTGCACAAATTTTGTGTACCGGGCCTCTAGTGAGATATAATTGACATAAAACAGTATGTACATTTAAACTGTAAAATGTATTTATTTGATACAGTTATATTTTGCAATCCAGCCACCATTGCATTAGCTGACGCCTCCATCACATCATATAATTACATGTCATTTTTTTGTGGTGAAATCTACTCTCAGCAACTTTTAAGTATAGAATACAGTATCAACTATAATTACCACACTGTGCACAGTATCTCTAGAGCTTTTTCATCTTCTACATGGGAGTTTGTTCTTTATAACCAACATCTCCCCATTCCCACCACTTATAAGCTGGAAACCATCATTCACTCTCTGCTTATACCAGTTTGGCTTTTGTAGATTCCACGTATAAGTGAGATCATATGGTATTTGTCTTTCTCTGTCTGGCATAATACTCTTTAGGTCCATCCATGTTGTTGCAAATGCAGGATCTTCTTTTTTCTCATGGCTGCATAATATTCCATTGTGTGTGTATGGCAAACATATATATCATATCTTCTTTACTCCTGCATCCATTGACTGACGCTTGTGTTGCCTCCACATCTTGGCTGTTGTGAATAATGCTTCGACAGGCATGTGCTTTTAATCCCTCCTCGCATTGACAATAAAGATGCCAACCATCTACGAAGTTGCTCTTTTGGCTCTACTATTTCATAAGAGTCTGAGCTAACCATTGCTTCAATAGGTGGATGAGTTTAGTTGAAGTGATTCAGTCCAAGTCAATGAAATAATGAGTGTCTATTAAGTCTTTACTGTGGCACCAGAGAGGACAGAGGGCAGTGGGGAAGGACATAAAAGACACCCATGCCATACCTTCTGCCTTCATGCCATATCTTCTAAAAGATGTGTTTGAACTCAGGATGCTTGGACCTTGAGAGGCCTCACTAGAGGATGTCTGGCCTCCAGAAAGGAAAGCTGAGAGGACCAGCACCCTTTAGTACTTCTGCTGTTAACAGCACCTTGAACTCCTTTTGAAGCCCCTAGTCTTCCTTTCTCCCAAGATGCATTTTTTTGTTTTGATGTCATGGGGCAGAAAAGTGGCTGGAACTATGTCACTTGGAGTCATCCTCTTGGGAATTCAAATCTGAGCAGAGTAATACAAGGACCAAAAAAAAAAAAAAGAAAAGAAAAGAAAGAAAAGAAAAGAACAAAACCTCCAAAATATTAATATCCACACAAATTGTATGTCACTTGGAGAAGGTGTTGATTTGATTGTTAGCAGACTTGCAGATCCTAGAGCTAACCTGGCATGTCGCCTTCTGGGTCTTGATCTTCACTGCTGCTTAGACTCTGTGTGAACACCCCTATTCCTCACAAATTGACTTTGGGCCTACGTTGCCCAGTGTCTTCTACTTGTAACCATATAACCTTAACTGTGCACCAAAATTACATGTTCAGTTATTCTACCCACAAGTCAATGTTGACCTCCACATATCTCACATCACTTTGTGGGTCACAAAGGGGAGTGATCGGGTGGGATGCAAATAAACTTGCTGATGAAGATCAATGAGGCTATATTCTTAAAAGAAACACAACATTTAATTCCTGCAAACTCTCTATTTAGTCATTTAATTAACCGAACGGAGCACTGAGTTAAGAACCAAGAGACCTTGCAGCTAGATCCAGCTCAACTAGAAAACAACCATCTGTCCTTGGGCAATTTCTTTCTCTTTCTGACCTTAAGTCATATCTATAAAATCAAGGCAGGCAGGGTCCTTGAGTATTTTATTCAGAGTTTCTAAGATTCTAAGTGAAAAATATATGTTTCAGAAATTACTGAGGAATTGAATAAATGCGCCTTAAGACCTCTTTATTGTCTGAAAATAGACATGAATTGGTAAGATTGAGTTGAGTTCCAACATGACTCCTGAAGTGGAAATCTGTAGTATGCATGCTATAGAGCAGCCAGGATCTTTCTGTGTCTGAAAGAATGTCACCATTCAGTTGAAGCACCCCAACAGTCAGAATTATTAAATAGCTCTTCTGCTATTTAACTGAAATCTAGTTACAGACCAACCCCAAGGATGTCAGCAAAAATGTAATTTAATTCTTAGCTATTAATAAATGAGTTTTAGATTCACTTACATCTTCTAAGGAACATTGTCGAAGCAAGATTTTTCACGCAGCTTATTGGATTATTTTGGCAACTATTCAAATTTTATAGTCTCAAGGTTAAAGCATATTACTACAGAGGAATAAAAATTATATCTCTCATCCTATCTAATAAAAGAGTAATATGCAAATTGACCATACCTCTGACCAAGCCATGTCCACCAGCCAATCAGGAGCAAATTATGCAAATAAACCCCATCCAAGATGGCTGCAGCTACTGAGAACAGGAGAGAAGCTTAGGTTTCCCTGGCAACGGAGGAAGCCAAGCTTTCCACCTGCCATTACTAGTCTAGGCCTCCACTCAATGCTACAAAGTTTCAATTATAGAAGACATATCCCAACAGAAATGGTGGCAGCCATGAAGCTGGAGAGAGCAGAGGCTACCGTTGGGGCAATGGAGTAAGCCAAGCTTCTGCAGCCTAGCGCCTAGGCCTCTAATCTAGGCTACAATGTTTCAAACAGAAATGGCTATTGCCACAGATGGAGCAGAAGGCTTGGCTCCGCTTCAGGCTATAAAGTTTCAATTGTAGAACATAAATTAATCACAGATCCCAGGGCCTCCACTCGGATTTTAGGGGGCATGGTCGGCCTGCAAACCACCACAGGCCCCTCACCCAGGCCACCCCACACCCCAAGGGAACTCCCAACCTGATCCAGGACACCCTTCAGGGCAAACCAGCCGGTCCCCAGCCATGCATCAGGCCTCTATGTTATCTAATAAAAAGGTAATACACAGATTGACCATCACTCCAACACACAAGAGGGCTGCCCCCATGTGGTCAAAGATCCTGCCCCCATATGGACACAAGATGGCCACCACATGATAGCCAGCAGAGGAGAGCAATTGGGAGGTTCCAGGCCTACAAGGGAGAGCAGTTGTGGGCAATCAGGCTAGCAGGGGAGGGCAGTTGGGATAGACCAGGCCTATAAGGGAGGGCAGTTGGGGGCAATCAAGCCTCCAGGGAAGGGCAGCTAGGGGTGACCAGGCCGGCAGAGGAGGGAAGTTGGGGGCAAACAGGCTGGCAAGGGAGCAGTTAGACATCAATTAGGCTGACAGGGTAGTTATTAGGGGGTGATCAGGCTGGCAGACAGAAGCGGTTAGGGGCAATCAGGGAGTCAGACAGGTGAGCAGTTTGGAGCCAGTAGTCCTGGATAGTGAGAAGGATGTCCAACTGCTCGTCTAAGCCTGATCCTACCGGGATCAGGCTAGCAGGGGAGGGCAGGATCAGGCCTAAATGGGCAGTCAGACATCCCTCGAGGGGTCCCAGATTAGAGGGGGTATAGGCTGGGCTGAGGAACACCCCCACCCCCATGCACAAATTTTGTGCACCAGGCCTCTGGTTTGAAATAAACAGGTTGAGTCCTGAAATTATATTTATCTTTTCATCATATTTCTTTATCTTATACTCACACCTCTAACCTCCAAAAGCTACCCAAACCACATATTTTTTAAAGCTACTCTTGACCCATTTCTGTTTGTTTTAGAGTTCTCTCCTTTTGTAATTTAATGACATCATTTTCTAGCCCTGTGGTCAGTGGCCTTGAGCTGAGCAAAATGGTCAGTTCATGTGGTGAAAGGCTAAATATCAAAGGATTTAGAACAGTTCCATCTAGACCCAAATATACCAGACAGATAACAGAACCTAACTGATGGGAAAGTTTACTTCTTCCAAGTATCATGTAAACTTACACACACAAACTTATAAAACATAAAAACTACTGACATATATTTTTATACCAATATAGTTTTTTCTTTCAAAAATAATTTCAGAAGACACACTTTTCCCATTGTTCTTTTTTTCTATTGGCATCAAGATAAGATTAAATATGGTTTGCGGAAATCCATCAGCACAACTTTGAGGCTTTACAATAGCTACCAAATATTGAGCTCTGATATTGAACCAGGCACTGTCATGAATTGTACTGAAATCCCATCATTTGATCTTACTGCCCTTTACTTATTTTTTAAAAAAATATATTTTTATTGATTTCAGAGAGGAAGGGAGATGGAGAGAGAAACACCAGTGGTGCGAGGGAATCATCGATCGGCTGCCTCTTGCACACCCTCTCAGTGGGGATCAAGCTTGCAGCCCGGGTGTGTGACCTGACCAGGAATGGAACTGTGGCCTCCTGGTTCATAGGTCTACCTTGACCACTGTGCCACGCCAGCCAGGCAATCTTACTCCCCTTTAAATCAAATGACATACTATTGCCTTTTCTGATAAGGAAGGCGAGCTTCAGAGTGGTAGAGAACATGCCCAAAGTCACACAGTGAGGAGTGGTAGCACTAGTGTTCACATCAAAGCCCTTTAGGGTTCATTATTTTAGTTAGTTTGCCACGTTAACAGATTCAAGGAGAATCTGAAGGAAAAGGAAGCAGACTTTGGATTCCTGAAAAATTAACTGAATATTCTAACAGAAAGGGGAAAAGGCATTTCCTTTTTAAAATGGCATTGTTAGTAATTACCGATGATATTGTGTATGTATACTAGTATACGACACCTGATGTTTTGACAAGTGCCCTGGCATATCACCTGATTTTGCAGTTGACCCAATAGTCTGGAATCTTCCTGGTTTAGAGGGAAGGGAGGTTGCATCCATAATGTTGGCTCCGGACAATTGAGAGGGAGAAGCTGGAGGTGTTGTGACTATGGCTTTGATTGGAGACAGCATTTTTTCAGGGGACCCACCTGTGCTGTCCCCTCGGGGGCGGGTGGGGGGAGGGCACACATTTATCTCCAGAGAATTTGACACAGCCATTTGTCAGCCACAGTCACATGTGCTTGCTGTTACCACACTTTACCTCTCAAAGTAATAATTCCTTGTTGTGACAGCAACTGTGGGCGCCAGGTGTGGATATTTTAGAAACAGCAGAAGTGACAGCTGCGGTGGCAGGTGACAGTGTTTTCAGCCACACGGGCAAGAGAAGAGCAGGCCAGATGAAATCAGGTTTACATGAAAAGTCTTTCAACTACACAGTTTGTGACAACCTTTCTTTGAGGAGATTCCCCATGGGATTTGCCCTCGTTCTGAGGCGGGAGTGCCAGAAAGTGGCTGCACCCCCAGCATGCTGCTAGTGACCCCACTTTTCCTGTGGGAGGCTCTTTGCCACTGTGCCTGTTCTCAGCACCTCTTTCAGCAACTTGCCCACCTTTGGGTCAATTCAGAGTCCATGTGACATTTGCTTTCCCTGTCCTTTGGGGGTCAATGTCCTTTTGAGCTTCCCAAGTGCTGACTGTGGCAAAATGATGACTGCTTTGGGTCAGCATCATTTGTATGTTTTAAGTGAGAAATAACAATTCAGAGATTTTTACAGAGGCTTTTGTTTCTTAGGTGAGAGCAGTGCAGAGCCAACAAAAATCAATGCTACATATTTTTTGTTAGGTGTTAAAATCAAGCCATTGAATCCAACGATGATTCAGTTCAGTTCAGTTCAGGACTAGCAGAACATGACTTTGATTTTTAAATACTTATAATTCAGCTTTGTGGTTTGAGAAAATGATTAACCTCTTTGAGACTCATGAAAGCCGTGCACAATAAGATGCAGCCATGCTCCAATTTTTGCAAACTCTTTCAGGTTTCCATGGATCCAGCGAAAGCTTTCCAGGGGCTGCTCGGGTGTGCTGCCCAGGAGGACTTCCTGTGATGGACAAGTTCTGTATCTGCACTGTCAATGTAGGAGCCGCGGCCCACAGATGGCCATCCAGCAGCTGCAATACAACAGGTGCAACGAGGAACTGAATTTTTAATTTAATTTATTTAATTTAAAGAATCACATGTGGCTCACGGTAATTAACTCTAGATTAAAGTTCACAGACATCAATTTAAGAACCCGTTTCATAGAGATTCGCTTTATAAAAACAGCTTTATTGAGATATAATTTATATACAATATAATTTGTTAGGGTAAAGTATTTAGTTCAGTGGTATTTAGTATACTCACATTTATGCAACCATCACTACAATTCATCTTAGAACATTTTGTTACCCCTCAAAAAAACCCAAAACTCAGAAGCAGCCATTCCTCACTTCCCCCAGTCTCCATCCCCCCTAGCGCCAGGTTTGTCAGGATGGATTTGTCTGTTCTGGACATTGAATCATACAGTACACGGTCCTTTGTAACTGGTTCTTCACACACTTCTCTAGAGCAGCTTTTAAGCTTCATTCAGGATGTAGTAGCAGTGACACCGATTGAGATGTGTTAGTGATCATGATGTGTCAGTACTTGATTCCTTCATATTGTTAAATAACTTCCCATTGTGTGGATGGACTACATTTTGCTTATCCATTCATCAACTGATCAACATTTTAATTTCACTTTTTCACTCTTAAAAGGTAGAGCTGCAATGAACATTCATGTGCAAGTATTTGTGTTCATGCATATTTCCATTCTCTTGGGTATGTACCTTGGAGTAGAAGTGCTGGGTTACATGGTAACTCCATCTACATATAACATTTTGAGAAAGGAACTGTTTTTCTTGGTGGCTATCCTGTTTTATTTTCCCATAAGTAAAGTATGAAGGCTTCAATTTCTCCACATCCTTGCCAACACTTTTTATTATCTACCTTTTTTCATTTTAGCCATCCTATTGGGGGTAAAATAGTATCTTATTGTAGTTTTGATTTGTATGTCCTAGGTAGATAATGCTGTTGAGTATCTTTTCATGTGCTCATTGGCCATTTGTATATTTTCACTGGAAAAATACCCTCCTAATCCTTTGTTTATTTTATTGGGATGAATTTTTACTATTGAGTTGAAGGAGTTCTTTACATATTCTGGACAAGTCCTTGATCACCTACATATATTATTCTTAGTATTCCTCACCCGAGGATATTTTTCCATTGATTTTAGAGAGAGTGGAAGAGAAAGGGAAAGACAGAGAGAAATACTGACTTGAGAGAAACACATTTGGTTGCCTCCTGCACATGGCCGGACCAGGGCTCAGGCCAAAAAGGAGCCTGCAGCCCAAGTCGTTTCCTTGACTGGAATCAAACCCGGAACCCTTTGGTCTGCAGTCTGGTGCTCTACCCACTGAGCCAAACCAGCTAGGGCTACATATATTATTTGTAAATAGGTTCTCTCATCCTCTAGATTTTCTTTTTACATTTTTATGGTGCCATTTGAAGCATATTTTAATTTTAATGGAGTTTAGATTTTCTTTTAGTTTGTCAATTGTGATTTTGATGTCATATCAAATAAATTATTGTCTGATCCAAAGGTTATGAAGACTTACTCTGATATTTTCTTACATCAGTTTTGTAGATATAGCTCTTATATTTTGCCTAGGATCCACTTTGAGTTTATTTTTATGTAGAGTGTCAGGAATGGATCCGACCTTTTTCTTTTGCATGTGCATACCCAATTGTCTCAGAATCCTTTCTGGAAAAGACTGCATTTTTCCTGTTGAATTAATTATTTTGGCACCTTTGTCAAAAACCAATATGCCATATATATAAAGGTTTTTTTCCTAGACTCTCAGTTCTATTCTATTAATCTATGTCTACCCTTTGGCCAACATCATCCTACGGTGGCTTTTTAGTGATCTTTGAAATTGAAAAATAGGACTTCTACAGCTTTGTTCTTTTCCAAGATTATTGTGACTATTCTGAGTCCCTTTCATTTCCATAAGAATTTTTTTCTTCAAATATATTTTATTGATTTTTTACAGAGAGGACAGGAGAGAGCTCCTGCACACCCCTCAGTGGGGATATTCCTGCAACCAAGGTACATGCCCTTGACCAGAATCGAACCCAGGACCTTTCATTCTGCAAGCTGATGCTCTATCTACTGAGCCAAACCAGTTTCGGCTCCATAGGAATTTTAAAATGAATCAGCCAATTTCTGTAAAAACGAAAACAAAAAACCAGTGAGGATTTTTGACAGAAATATTATTGAATCTTCAGATCAATTTGGGGAGTGCTATCACATAGACTAACTATTATATTTTCTGCCCATAAATAAGGATTTGAATTACTGAATATATTTCTTTGACATTCTTCTACAACAATCCTGTTTCACAGTATTTTTCTTTCATTTACTTCAAAATTTTCATATTCATCTGCTAACATAAAATCATTTTCAAACTTTAATATCATTGGACTAATATTTTTAAGATAACTCAAATTAGTTTTTATTGATTTATTCAACAATTTTTGTGGCTATGTTCCCTGCATTTTCCTAAGCGTTCTAGTTTTAGTAATTTGTCTTCCATTTTTCCCCCTCATCATTCTTGCTAAAAGCTTGCCAATTTTGCTGATCTTTTCAAAGAAAAAACTTTTAATTTTATTAATTTGGGGTGTTTTTAAATTTTAAAATTTTATTAATTTCTGCTTTGATATTTATTTTCTTCTTTTTGTTTGCTTTAAATTTATTAGCTCTGCTTTTCCCAGTGTCTTAATATGGAAAGTTAGGTTACTGACTTGAGACCTTCCTTCTTTTTTTTATAGAGGCATTTACAGCTATAAAATTCCCTCTGAGAACTCCTTTGGCTGTAGCCTATAATTTTGATATGTATGTTTCATTTTTATTCATCTCAAAGTATTTTTAAATTTCATTTGCAACTTCTTTGATCCATTAATTAATTATACATATGGGTTCATTTTGAAGTGTAATTTAGTTCATTACATTAATTTTGGAAGGGAAAACTACCAATTTATCACCTGTTTTATTTTGATTTTTAGATATTTGTCATTTGGATTCAGCAAATAAATACATTCTGTAAAAATCACGTACATTTTCATGACTGCATCTTTGTACTGGTCCTCAAGCTTTCCTCTGAGTAGAAGACAGGTGGGGGCTTTCCCAAAACACAGATGCTGTAGTTCTGGTGTAAGCCCCAAGTCTATATTGCTGACATGCTCCTTGCTGGTTCCCAGCAGAAGGGCTCTAGGCGATTGTTTGGAATGCCCTTCACTTATTCTTGGAGAATAGGTGCAAATGGCCCTTTCCCTGAAAACGCCTGGCCTGGTTCCTTTCCCTAGCAGTCTCCTCAAACCGTCTATTTCCATTGGAACCAGTCTTATATCATTTCTGTCTATATTGCTTTCACCCAAAGAACTATAAGGCGAAGGAGAGCAGGTCTCTGTTCGCTTCATGACTTTATTGTCTGGCTTAGTGTTTTACGTTTCACACTAGCTGCTTATTAACCATCTATTGAACCAATAAAAATAACTAACACCACATATGTCTGCTGTAGGCCAGTGCAGTGGCAAATGCTTGGCAGATGTGATGTCATTTGGCCATCAGAGTAGCCCTATGAGAAAGAAACTGTCATTACCCCCATTTCGCAGACAGGAACTAAAAGCCTGTCAGTGTTCATGATTTGATCCTGGTTTCCTTAGAGAATGAACGCTCCAATTTCACTACAAATCCCTGTGGAATCTAACACATGCTACATTTTATTTGTGTATATTATGACAATCAGTTTAGAAAAAGAAAAGAAATAAAACCTCCTTTTTTATGTGTGCCCTGGGCAGTAAAAGAAGATGGGCAGCCCTAACCAGTTTGGCTCAGTGGACAGGACCTGCAGACTGAAGAATCCCAGGTTTGATTCCAGTCAAGGGCATGTACCTTGGTTTCGGGCACATCCCCAGTAGAGGATGTGCAGGAGGCAGCTAATCAATGTTTCTTTCTCATCAATGTTTCTAGCTCTCTACCACTTTCCCTTCCTCTCTATAAAAAAATCAATAAAATATATTTTTTAAAAAGATGGGCAGCAGCATTGATATTCCTAAGCTAGCCCTGCCCTCACCTCTTCTTGCTTGGTTGGTGCGTTCACTCCCATCTGGGTCCGGACCTCTCTTTTTTATGTTTCCTCTACAATGTGGACTTGATCATGTTACTGGCAAACGCAGACTCACTTTTTTCTCACTCATTGTTTGGCAAACATTTATTGAGCAACAGCTAAGTGTTAAGTACTGTGAGAGGCACCAGTAGCACAGAAGATTAGTTGGAGGAAACAGAATATTTTAAAATAATATTTTCAACATCAAACGCAAGAAATATCATATGCAAATAGCAAGAATGACACCAGCAACAACTTTAAGCCATATGAATTTTTTAATTCATACTTGCTGTTGGATATTGCAAAATCAATAGCTGAGATAAAAATTCTAACAGTTATTTATTATCAATATTGCCACTCTAAGACAGTGGTAATTAAAATTAATGTCACTGCTCCTAGGATCTTCATCCAAATATTAATATGGCCATAACCTCATGCCCCAGCATCTTCCTTTGCCCCAATGGACTAGGCCATACTGGCCTTTATTCAGAGTCTTGATCACATTCTGCTCCTATGATAAAGTTTGCACATACTGTTCCTTCTGCCTGGAGCATTCTAATTCTTCCCCCATTCACATGCATAACTCTTATTTGATAGACCCTCCCTCTGCCCACCAGTTGCAGGGAAGGAGGGTCTATCAGTCCACTCCTCTAGTAACCCAACCCCTCCTCTGCACCTTTGAGGGTTTCTTAGTTATTCCCCAATGTCCCACCCCTTAACTGGGGAGAGACATCTTATCTAAATTCCATGCAACTGTCTCACTGACTCCCTCTGCTTACACATCCTCGGCCTCTATCTTTCTTGTCTCTGCTGCTGACTCAGACTCGGCCTCGGTCTTTCCCCCATTACCTCCAGATAAAGTCAACCCTATAGTCTGGGGCACCTCCAATCCATCCATAGCCAAACACCACACTCCTGTCCTCATCCACCGCAAAAATCCTGACTCCTTCTCTTTCGTCCCCCAGTACCTTGTCCCAACCAGACATCTACTCTGCCTCAAACCTACTATTTCCAAACTTCTCAATTCAGGTCTTTTGAGGCCCATAAATTCTCCCTTCAACACTCCCATCCTTCCTGTTATTAAACCAAACAGCTCTTATCGCCTGTTTCAAGACCTCAGAGCCATCAACTCAGAGGTTCTGCCCATAGCTCCTGTTGTGCCCAATCCCTATACCATTCTGTCTTCTGACTGCTGTTTTGACCCAGCGGATCACTTCTCTTCACATGTCTCACTCCCGCCATCTCCTTACAACCCTGTCACGAAAACTGCACCCCACGACATACCACCTGAGAATTCTAAACCCCTGCCTGTCCTGCCGCCACCTCCGCACTCTCATCCTCCATCCCGGGTTTTGGCACCAACATGAAAGATGAAACAAATGGGTACCAGAATACAGGCTTTATTAGAAGAAGAGACGACCCTGCCCTCACTTCCCAAGGGAGAAAGAGAGAGCACGTGCAGGGTGAAGGTGCCTTTTAAGGGGGAGGGGAAGGGGGTTAGGGTACCCGGCACCCACTGATTGGCAGGTTCATATAAGGCACATGATTGTGCACCCATGGACCCAGGAGCGGGGGGCGGGGCCTTAGGGTATCTGGCAGGTGCTGGTTACATCATAACTCCACCCACTAGTTGGAGGGAGGGAGGGTCTATCACTATTTATCTTAAAAAAAAATGTCACTTCTCTGACTCCCCAATCAGGTCATATCCTCCTCTCATATATACCTCCTCTTCATGGTATTGGTGGCAGTCACAATTTTTAAAGATCTTATTCTTATTTACTCGTCTGGCATTTCTACTAGACTCTAAGTTCCATGAAAGTAGCATACGATTTTGTTTTGTTTACCACTGGTTCCCTGTGCTCAACAAAGTGCAGGGAACACATAGGCAGCTAATCAAAATATTGTTGAATAAATGAATAAAATAATATTACTATAGTTATTACTATTATTATGTTATAATTTGAAAGTTATTTTTGTTAGTAGATAAATATGAAAATATTTGAAGTGAATGAGATATAGATTCAATGTGGATTCAAAAAACACAAAGAATGCCAGGCAAGTACATTATAAACAAAAGGAATTAATGGGTGAATTATAATACCTTCCCAAAGAGCTGTGATGGTAAGAAAATATGAACCATAGTTCTTTCAAACTATAAGTAAAAGGAAGCAGGAACAGGCAAAACACCTCACTAATGGTAGAAACATAAACTGCTCTTAGACTGAGTCTTAAAGATGCATGAGAATATAAGTAGTTTGGATATCAGTCAATCAAAACTCAAACTGAATCCACCCTAGAGATTTAACCAGTGTTAACTATAAACTGAGCACATAAATTATGTATCCAAGAGTGAAGTGAGGGTGTGGGTATGTGGAAATGAAATAAAATGGTGATTAATAATACATCTGTCAGAAATTAGAATGCCTTGCCAGATGGTGATTTCCTTAAGCTTCTCTCCTTGAAAACTCATGTTGCTGAAGATGCCAGTTGTTCAGTTTGACACAACCATTTGTTTTTGGTGGACCACCTAGGACTGAGTCTCAGTTCTACACTGAGAGAAGTAGGAAAATGGCTTATTTATTAGTCTTGAAGAAGTCTATGGGCCATCAGATGCTATGCCTGGACAGGAAAACTTAGGTCCATAGTCCAACTCTATGGAAGTAGCTTGTAGAAAACTCTTGGCCAGGGCTGGTGGGTGTTTTCCAGTGATGACTCAGGGACCTGGCACAAAGAAAACTGGGTCCCTCGGGTACTACAGAGCCTCTTAAAGGAATAGGCTTGCACTGGCAGGAAGCAGTTTCAGGGGGTCCCACGATGTGAAGTCCCAGGCACACAGGAACAGACTGGCTCTGGAATGACATTCTGAACTGTTTTCTCCACATCTGCCATCCTTAACTTCCGTCCTTCCTCAATCCCGGCACCCATCCCTTCCTGGCTCTCCAGGTGGTCAGCTCTCTGCAAAGAGCCTGTGATTCAGAAGAGGTGAGGTTTGGATCATCTGTTGTGTGATGCACCTGTTCATAACCGATTCCAGGCTTGCTCTCCCCCTCTTAGTGGCACCTGGCCAACTTTCTGAGGGCCTGAGGGAAAGTTGCACATGGGGGCAGAGCAAATCCTCTGGGCATCATGTCAGTGGCAACAACAGCTTCTTGGCTGCACAATACTCTTTTGGAAGGAAATTGGGTGGCATTTACCAGCATCAGGAAATTCACAGCCTTTGACATAGAATTTACACTTTGCTTTAAAAAAAAAGTCTTCAAGGAAATAATCAATATACTGAGAAAAACTATGTACATACATATATTTATTGCTGCATTTTTATAACAGCAAAGAAACAGAAACACATAAAATTGCAAATAGAGGAACTGTTAAGTAAAAGCTGGTCTGTCCCATAGTGGAAACGAAGTGGTCTTCACCGAAGGCAGTTATCCCAGCCAGGAAGAGCAATTAGGATGCCCTTCCAGGCTGAGCCTTCCAGGCAGCTGGACGAGGTGCTCTTTAGTGGAGGCACCAGGCCCAGCACTGGTGACAATCAGCCTTGGTTTGCAGTGTGGTCTTCCCCACATGTTTTGAGTCCAGCACAGGTAGCTACCAACCACAGATCACTTTGTAGCACTCCTACAGGCAGGATATTCACATGTAATATTTCACTTTTAGGTAGAATGTAAAGAACAATATAAACAAAAAAATAAAGAGATTCATAGATACAGAAAGTATACTACTGGTTGCCATAGCGGAGGGGAGTTGGGGGGAATGGGTTAAAAAGGTGAAGAGTTTAAGAAGTTTAAATTGGGTCCGGCTGGTGTGGCTCAGTGACTGAGCATAGATCTATGAACCAAGATGTCATCTGCCCGGACTGCAGGCTTGATGCCCCATAGTGGGTGTGTAGGAGGTAGCCAATTGATATTTCTCTCTCATTAATGTTTTATCTCTCTATCCCTTTCCCTTCCTATCTAAAATCAATAAAAAACATTGATTACCTAAGTGTAGGGTGACAGGTGGGTACTAGACCTATTGGAGGGTCACTTTGTAAATTATATAAATGTCTATATACTTGAATATCATATAAAATGTAATTGAATTTAACTGTAATTAATTTTTTTTTAACTTTTGAAAAAAATCAATAATAGTTTCTATGACCCAGCAATCCCATTTCTCAACTGTCACACATGGCTTTGGGGCCTCCCCGTTTTGTGTCTCCACCTCTACAACCAGTCTTGATGAGGTTTATCTTTTATCTCCTGAGTTGTAGGACTTCTGACCAGTTAGTCTTCAGATGGCTCTCCAGGTTGATTGTTTTGTGACGTAGCTGCAATTAAGATGTGGTCATGGGAGAGTCGAGCACAGTGCTCACCTCCTCCACCATCTTAACCAAACTTTACACTTCACTTTTGATCATCTACCAAATTCTTTTCCAAAGTGGTGGCAGCAGATTACACACCTGTGTGTGAGGTATTCCAGTTTCTCCACATCCTTACCAACTCTTATTGTTTGTTTGTGATTTTAGACATCTATCTCTGTGTGAAGTGTTATCTCATTGGGTGTTGGTTTGCATTTCCCTAACGATCAATAATGCTGAGCATTTTTTCATGTGCTTATAGTTCATTTGTATATCTTCTTTGAATAAATGTTTATTCAAATCCTTTATTCTTTGGTTTATTTATAATTTTATTTTGAGTTGTAACAGATCTTCATATATTCTTGATACAAGTCTCTTACGAGATATATGATTTGCAAATATTTTTCCATTTGACTGGTTATATGGACATTTTTCCCATTGATTTTTAGAGAGTGAAAGAAAGGGAGAAGGGCTGGGGTGGGGAGGGAGAGAAAGTGAGAAGAGAGAGAGAGAGAGAGAGAGAGAGAGAGAGAGAGAGAGAGAGAGAGAGATGTAGGAGAGACATATTGATTGGTTACCCCCTGAACACACCCCAACTGGGGTTGGGGTCAAACCTAAGACCCTTTGTGCTGAGGACTGATGCTCTAACCACTGAGTCAAACCGACCAGGGCCCAAATATTTTTAATGTTGATAAAGTTCAGTTTATTTTATTCTTTTGTTACTTGTGTTTTTTATGTAATAAATAAGAAACCATTGCGTGATTCAAGATCATGAAGATTTTCTCCTATAGTTTTTTTTTCTAATGTTTATAATTTGAGCACTTAAATGTAGGTATATCATATATTTTTATTTAATTTTGTGTATGGTTTGAGGAAGGAGTTTATTCTTTTGTAAATGATTATTCAATTTTCCCAGGACAATTTTTTAAAAAAGATTAGCTTTTGTCCATTGAATTTTCTTGGCACCCTTATAAAGAATCAACTGACCATAAGTAAAAGAGCTTATTTCTGGACTTTTTTTGTTGTTGTTAATCCTCACCTGAGGATATTTTTTCATTGATTTTTTTTTTAGATAGAATGGAAGGGAGAGGGAGAGACAGAGAGAGACATAAATGTAAGAAAGACATATCAATAGGTTGCCTCCCCTCCCGCAAATGCCCTGAACAGGGTCAGGGATTGAGCCTGCAACTGAGGTATGTGCCCTTGACTGGAATCCAACCCTGAACCCTTCAGTTCACCACATGCCGAAACTCTATCCACTGAGCCAAACTGGTGAGGGCTATTTCTGGACTTTTGATTCTATTTTATTCATCCCTATTTCAATCCTTATGAAATAGCATATGTACTGTCTTGAATACTCAGCGTTATAGTAAGTCCTGAAGTTGGAAAGTGTAAATTGTCTAGTTTTGATTTTTTTAAAGATCGCTTTGGCTACTCTGGGTTCTTGCATTTTAGATACATTTTAGAATGTGGCTTTGCAAAAAAAAAAATGGCAGCTATATTTTGATAGAAATTCCATTGAGTCAGGACACAGTTTGGGGAAGTATTAGCATGTTAACAATAGTAAGTTTTTTGGTCTGTGATCCTGAATTTCTTTAGATCTTTCTTAATTTCTTTTATGTTTTATACCTTTCAGTGTATAAGTTTTATACTCCTTTTGGTTAAATATATTTCTAGGCATTTCATTAGTTTTGATGGTATTGTAAATGGAATTGTTTTCTTAATTTCATTTTTGGATTGCTCATTGGTAGTAGATAGAAATACAGTTAATTTGACTTTATATTTTATAATCTTGAATTAACTATCTAAAGGATGCCGATACTCTGGGAATCTCCAGTTAGGCCTCAAGACATTCATCTAGCTTAAGGTCCTGGCAAGATGGTGCACTCAGCTGGTGTGTTTAAAGAAAGTGGATAGAGGAGGAACCAAGATGGTGGCATAGGTAAACACCTATCTTGCTGCCCCACACAACAATTCCAAAACTACAACTTAACACCAGAACAAACATCATCCAGAACCACTGGAAAGCTGGCTGAGTGAAAATTCCACAAATAAAAGTAAATATAGGACACTGTGACTCAGAGGAGCAGTGGAGAGCAGTGTTGAAGATACTTGTGGAGTCAAAGGTTTGGAGCCGTGCGTGCACACCAGCAGAGAGGGCGGGCGGCTGCAAAATTCCCCAGTTCCAGGTGAGGTCCGGGGAACCCATACTCATATGGGGTGAAACTGGACAGTAGGGAAGCACGCTGTAGCCCAGTTGCAGCAGAGGTCTGCGAGTTTGTGGAGAGGGCGAGCTTGTGGAGACTGCGTGTAAACTTGGGAACAGAGGTGTGCGACCATGCAGAGAGGACTCGTGACTTGCTCCCTCGTTCGAGAGACCACTGGACTGCATTGTGTTACAACCCTGGGAGAGACTTTGGGTGTGCAGACTCATTTGGAGAGAGGCTGAGTTGTCTGGCAGAGGGTGGAGATCAGTGGCAGCTTTCTCTCAGAGGTGTGTGCATCCATTACCACCCAGCACAGAGACTCAGGTGCCGCATAGGGCAGAGCTGACGCTGCCTGCTCAGCCTGGAAACTCCGCCCATCCAACCTGAACATAGCTTACTCTCACAGTCAATTGGCCTGGAGGTCAAACCCTCCTAGTACTAACAACAATAATCTGGGCTTAACTTCAACAATACTGTACAACCCATAAATGGCTGCAGCAAGAGTATCCACCTCAGGTAACTGGGGAGGCTGAGCCACTGTCCCTTAGAGGACATCTACCACACAAAGCTAATGGACCAACTCAGGAAAGCAGCCACAATGCAGAGAAATGGAAAGAAATCAGATGTGAAAGAAATGGAGGAAAAAAGATGATTAGACATAGAGTTCAAAACCACAGTTATAAGGTTTTTTAAGAGGTTCCTAGAAAAGGCCAAGACCTATAAGGAAATGAATAAGACCTATGAGGATATGAAAAAGGACCAACTAGAAATTAAGCATACACTGACTGAAATAAAAAATATTATACAAAGACCTAAAAGCAGTCCAGAGGACCAAAAGAACCAATTCAAAGATTTGAAATACAAAGAAACAATATCCACTCAGGCAGAAAAGCAAGAAGCCTTAAAGAAAACAAAAAATTAAAGATAGTGTAAGGGGCCTCTGGGACAACCTCAAGCATACCAACATCCGAATTATAGGGGTACCAGAAAAAGAGAGAGAGCAAGATAATGAAAACCTACTTGAAGAAATAGTGACCGAAAACTTCCCCTACCTAGTGAAAGAAACTGACTTAAAAGCCCAAGAAGTGCACAGAACCCCAAAATATAGGAATCTAAAGAGGACCACACCAAGACACATCATAATTAAAATGCCAAGAGCAAAAGATAAAGAGAGAATATTAAAAGCAGCAAGAGAAAAACAGTTACCTATAAGGGAGCACCCATACGATTGTCAGCAGATTTCTCAACAGAAACAATGCAGGCCAGATGGGAGTGGAAAGAAATATTCAAAGTGATGAATAGCAAGAATCTACAACCAAGATTACTCTACCCAGCAAAGCTATCATTCAGAATTGAAGGTCAGATAAAGTGCTTCACAGATAAGAAAAAGCTAAAGGAGTTCATCACCGCCAAACCAATATTATATGAAATGCTGAAAGATATTCTTTAAGAAAAGGAAGAAGAAAAAGGTAAAAATATAAATTATGAACAACAAATACACATCTATCAACAAATGAATCTAAAAATCAAATGAATTAATAAGCTGATGAACAGGGTAAACTGGTGAGTATAACAGAATCATGAACATGGAGAGGGAATGGACTGACAATTCTTGGGGAGAAAAGGGGCATGGGAGGTGCAGCAAGATACTGGACAAAAATTATGCACCTATGTGAGAGGACAGTGTGGGGGAGGTGAGGGCAGAGGGTGGGATGGGTACCGGGTGGAGGGGATTTATAGGGGGGAAAAAGGAGGTAACAATGTAATTAATAAACTGAACAATAAAGATTTTTTAAAAAGAAATTGAAAAAAAATAAAGAAAGTAGATAAAATCTGATTTAATTTTGTGCTATGTTTGTCTCTCCCTCCCACTCCCCCCCACAACCTATATGTTGACGCCCTAATCTCAAATGTGGTAGTACTAGTATTTGCAGGTGAACCTTTAGTAGACAATTAGGTTTAAGAGGTCATAAGAGTAGAGCTCTGAAGATGGAGTTAATGTCCTTATAAGAAGAGACCAAATTTCTTTCTCTCCACCATGCAAAGACAGAGTGAAGAAGTGGCTCTCTGCAAACCAGAAAGAGAACACTTACCAGATATCAACTCTGACAGCACCTTGATCTTGGGCTTGCTATCCTCTAGCACTATGAGAAATAGGTGTCTGTTATTTACGACATCCAGCCTATTGTGTTTTGTTACTACATCCCCAGGTGACGCTGAGTATTTGTTTGTATATGGTAGAGACAGTAAGAAAGAAAGGCAGTTCCCTGGGTGCAGAATAAACAACAACACAGAGTTTTGAGAACCAAAGCCCCAGGCAGGTGAGTTGACTCTGCACTAACAGAGATTTCTGAACTGGTAGCAGCTTTCAGTTTGGCTCATAATGCCATAGAACAGAAAACAAGTCCTAAACTTGATAAGGCCCAATCAGCTGGGGAGAGAGTGCCAAATCCCTGCTGGAGGCAGGCCCTGAAAAGGTAAGACTCCAGTGCTAAGAGGACAATTAATCTCTACCCACTGGCTCAGGGAAACAATAGGGATATGATTTCTGGGTCCTGCCTTCGAGTGAAAAGAAGTCAAATTTCCTGGGAAAATAAAACTCTGCACTTGCCCGGGATCTAATGGACAGCATGGTGATTCTGGTTTTCAAAATTGTAGCGTATGCTTGAAAGTTGTTCTGAGAGTAGAGCTTTCACCATAACAGCAATGACAATATAGTAGTTATGTGGGATGAAGGAAATGGTAACATTTATTGTGGTAAACATTTTGCAATATACACATCAAACTTACAGTGTTTTGTGTCAGTTATATCTCAATAAAGCTGGAAAAAAATCCACACAATTCTGAATTTATATCCCTTGTGGGTTTAGAGTGAAACTGCTTGCTACTCAAATGCAACAGGTATTACCCCACTGAGAAAGTAGTAGAAATTTGTATGGCCCAGAGTTCCCCTGGATTATCTGAGAAGGAACCATAAAACCCTTTCTCAAGGGGCACTTCACTTGCCCAGGCCACATGGGATTTATGTAAACATACACAAAACACACCCTATTGAAGACTAATACCCAAGTATCCATAACAAAACAGGAGAGCCCTGTCCAGTGTGGCTTGGTTGAACATCGTCCTGTGCACCAAAAGGTTACCTGTTCGATTCATGGACAGGATATATACCCAGGTTTGGGTTTGATCCTGGGACAGGAGGCAGACGATCAATGTATTTTTTTCTCTCTCTCTCTCCTTCTCCCTTCCCCTCTCTCTAAACCAATAAAAAACAAACAAACAAACAAAAACATATGAGAAACTGACCCACCAGAAGCAAAACTCAGAAAACAAACAAAAACAACAGGAAAAAAAGAAATAATCTATATAATAAAGAACCAGGGTCTTAATGACTGAAGGCTCGACCAGATGGGAAGTCAGTGCTGGGTTGCCCTGGAGACCCAGCACTGACTGGGGCCAATGTTGGTATCCAGACCCAGCACTGACTGCCTAGGGGGCTGCAGATCAGGCCTAGAATGAGGCTTGTAGAGAGGGAACAGAGTCTGATCTGTAGCCTCTGTAGCAGCCATTGATCAGAACTTGCCTCTCTTTCTCTTCCAGTCTGGCCAACAGCCTCACCTCCATTTCTCTCTAGGCCTCCACTGGGGCAGCTGATCAGCCCTGCCTTTTTGATCAGGTTCCATTGATAGGCCCAGAGACACTGACTGGCATAAAAACTGATCAATCAGAACCAAATCTGGGTCAACTGTGAGGAGCCAATGGCTGCCTATGAGGCAGAGCTTTGACACTGACTGGTATAGAAACTGACCAATCAAAACAAAATTGGCCGGCAGAGGAAAGCAGTTGGGGTTAAGATCAGGCTAGCAGGGAAGAGCAGTTAGGGGCGAGATCAGGCTGGCAGGGGAGGGCAGTTGGGGAGGCAAGATCAGACCATCAGGGGAGGGCATTTAGGGGGGATCAGGGAGGCAGAGGCAGTTAGGAGCAATCAGGTAGGCAAGCAGAGGGATTAGGGGCAATCAGGCAGGCAGGTCAGTGGTTAGAAGCCAGTGGTCCCAGATTGTGCAAGAAATGTCTGATCCCAGAAGGATCAGGCCTAAACCTGTGGTTGGACATCCCCCGAGGGGTTCCTAATTGGAATGGGTGCAGACTGGGCTGAGGAAACCACCCCCCTGTGCACAAATTTTGTGCAGCAGGCCTCTAGTTAGCATATTAAAGACTTTTGATAAACCTATAATAGTGACAGTAAATCAAATCTAACTAAAATGTATAAAATTATAAAACAAGTAGACATAAAAAGGAATTACACAAATAAACAATAAGAATATGTGTATTCCTAGCTGGTTTGGTTCAGTGGGTAGAGCATCAGTCTGAGAACTGAAGGATCCCAGGTTTGATTTCGATCAAGGGCACATGCCCTGGTTGTGGGCTCAATCCCCAGACAGTGCATGTTGAGGCAGCCAATCCATGATCCTTTCTCATCATTGATGTTTCTATTTCTCTCCCCCTCTCCCTTCCTCTCTGAAATCAATAATAATAATAATAATAATAATAATAATAATAATAATAATAAAGAATATGTGTAAAGTAGCTCAGTTAAAGATAAGAGAGCAAGTTCCAAGCAATCTGAAAAGATTTGTGTGTGGAAGGGGATGGAAAAGCCACCTGGGCTTTTAAAAATGTATCTCTCTTTCTCAACAGCCCTGCTTTAGTTCCAATGTATTAGGAAACATAATACACCTTTTGGTAAATGGCATTGAACTTAAATACTGATACTCTTATTCCAAATAACTCAAACAGCTGTATTTCTTTAACCGTTAGCAATGAATTCTATACTTAGAGCATTATTATAGGTCCATGAACAGAAGTCAGAAAAGGAGAGTTAGGTGTCATAGCTACTTAGTTCCTCGTGCTTTGGGCATCCACACCACTGAGGGCACTGCTTCATTCCCCATTAATGTCCCACCATTGGCTGACTCAAATCTATTCCTTCCTTGCTACTTTCTCTCTTTTTTTAAAAAAATGCTTTCCTCTTTTGGGAGCTGGCACAAAGTCTCCCAATTTGGAAACATATTTAGGTTGTTATTTCAGATATATTCATATTTCTACAATCAATGGAATTCTTCAGTGACCTGTCCTCAGTGATGTATAACCTTTGTTGGCTATTCAATTATTGTCACACATTTCAATAGATCTGCTTTACTTTTCTTGTGAATGCTACCACTTTATTTCTTACTCCCTCTGTCCCTTCAAAATCATTCAAGTTATTTACTTTCTGCCCCACTTAAGAAAAAAATGTTGATATTCTTTGAGGAACTTGTGGTTGCTTATGAATTCATTAAATATATTTTTCCCTTAGAGAAAACCTAAATCTCCCAAATGTTAATTATTTGATGAACTTTAAAGTTAATCCCTAAATAGGATCTCAGTATTCACATTTTTACTTTATTTTCTTTAGACATATCCACAAAAGAGTTCAAATTAATAATTCCTCAGAGGATTATATATATAATATATATTTATTACATATATTATATATAATCCTTAAAGAATGTCAAATTTCCTAAGAGTTACTAGATATATCTTTCCTCCTAGATTCTTTTTTTAAACTTTTTTATTGATTAAGGTATTACATATGTATCCTCATCCCTGATCACCTCTTCCACCCCCAACCCTCACCACTTAGGCCCTCACTCCCCTGGTGTCTGTGTCCATTGATTAGGCTTATATGAATGCATACAAGTCCTTTGTTTGTTCTCTTCCCCTTACACCCACCATCCCCTACCTTCCCTCTGAGGTTTGACACTCAATGCTTCTCTGTCTTTGGATCTGTTTTTGTTCATCAGTTTATATTGTTCATTATATTCCATAAATGAGTGAGATTGTGTGATACTTATCTTTCTTTGACTGGCTTATTTCAATTAGCATAATGCTCTCCAGTTCCATCCATGTTCTAGTTTGAAGCAGTCACCTTTTCCTCCTATTTCTTTTTCTTCCTCTTCTTAAAGAATACCTTTCAGCATTTCATATAATACTGGTTTGGTATTGATGAATTCCTTTAGCTTCTTATCTGTGAAGCTCTTTATCTGACCTACAATTCTGAATGATAGCTTCACTGAGTAGAGTAATCTTGGTTGTAGGTTCTTGCTATTCATCACTTTGAAAATTTCTTGCCACTCCCATCTGGCCTGCATAATTTCTGTTGAGAAATCATCTGACAATCGTATGGGTGGTCCCTTGTAGGTAATTATGTGTTTTTCTCTTGCTGCTTTTAATATTCTCTCTTTATCTTTTGCTCTTGGCATTTTAATTATGATGTGTCTTGGTGTGGTCCTCTTTGGATTCCTTTTGTTAGGGGTTCTGTGTGCTTCTTGGATTGGTAAGTCTATTTCTTTCACCAGGTGGGGGGAAGTTTTCAGCCATTATTTCTTTAAATATGTTTTCAGTATCTTGCTCTCTCTCTTCTTTGGCAACCTCATAATTCTGATGTTGGTATGCTTGAAGTTGTCCCTTTTTACACTACCCTCAAATTTTTGGATTATTTTTTCTTTTCCAGTTGAGTGTTTTTGGCCTCTTGGTATTTCAAATCTTTGACTTGATTCTTGTGTTCCTCTAGTCTGCTACTGGGTCTCTGTAAAAAATTTTTTTTCAGTCAGTGTATGTTTAATTTCTAGTTGGTCCTTTTTTATATCCTTGAGGGTTTCACTGAATTTATCGGTCTCTTCTAGGAACCTCTTCAAAAACCTTATAACCATGGTTTTGAACTCTATATCCAGTCATTTGTTTTCCTCTATTTCTTTCTTTTGTGATCTGTTTCTTTCTGTCTGCGTTTTTACTGCTTCCCTGAATTGGTAGGGTAGCTTTATGTGCTAGGTGTCTCGGCCTACCCTGTTACCTGAGGTGGACACTCTTGGTGCACCACTTTGTGGACTGTGTGTACAGCCTTGTTGCAGTTAAGTCTTTACTGGTTTTGGTATCACTAGGAGGAATTGACCTCCAGGCCAATTGGCTGTGAGGATCAGCTGTGTCTACACTGGGAGACAGCCTTATGTGACAAGACTTGCAAATTTGCCAAAACCTCTGTGCTCAGCTTGGATGGGGCCGAGTTTCTGGGTGGGGTGGAGTTTCAGGGTGGAGCTGACAGCCTTGGCTTCCAGTCAGCCCTGCCCCATGAGGTCACTGGGTTTTAGCATCTGCAGGCAATTTCTGCAAGCACCTCTGAGAGAAAGGCGCCCTGGAGTTTTGCCTGCTGCCAAACCATTCAGTCTCTCCCCAACGAATCCGGACTCCCAGATTTTTGCCTGGCACTGGGGTTCCATGCAGATGAAACTGAGTTTTAGCGCCATCTGGAGCTCCTTTCTCCCTCCCACCAGATCACGCCAACAGCACAGTCAACAGTCGGCCCCCTCTGCATGCACTCACATGCATACCTTTAAAACTCTGTCTTTGGCTGTTCCCCTGAGATTCTGCCTCACAATCCAGATTTCCCCTGTAAGGGCCTGGCTCCCCCGGGTCTCGCTCAGAACTGGTGTTCCATGCAATGGGAACTGGGTTCAGCACAGTCTGGAGCTGTTGTCACTTTTCTGCTAGAGCATACTTGCCAGGCACTCAGATACTCCATCCTCTCCAGCCTGTCCTCTTCATGCATGCATGTCTCCATACCTTAGGCTTTGCAGCTGCTCTGATTATCCATGTGCATTTCTGTTTCCTTCTAGTTGTAAAATTTCCAGTCATCCAGCTTTCCTGTGGTTCTATATGATGTCCATTTTGTCTCTTAGTTGTATTCTTGAAATTGTTGTGTGAGGCAGCAGCCTCAGTGTTTACCTATGCTGCCATCTTGGTTTCCCTCTCTCCTAAATTCTTGATAATTGAAGATTTGCTCATTAGAACCCCAGGCACAGAAAGTCATCAATTGCCAATATTTGAACATTTAGGTGTTGAAAATTTTGCCACCTGTAGTTACATTTGATGATTAATACATTCACTCATCAGGACAGGCAGGTGGGGCAGTAGGAAGCATTTAGCACCTTCCCCTCCTGTAAAATCACTAAATGTCACCAATATTTCTACTCACAGCTGAGTCCTTTTTCCAATACAACAATAAGTGGTCCTATTCTCTCTAACAAGAGCCTGGGTCTTCATGAATCACTTCCTTTGTTTGGTTTGAGACTATAAAATAGGGGCAGCTGCATAACTATACTAAAATAAAATTCTGTCTACTAAAGGGGTTAAGCAGCATATATGAGTTAGTAGAATGAAGAATTAGAAAACTTGCTCTGGCTAGGTAGCTCAATAGGTTGGAGTATCATCCCAATATACCAAGGCTGCAGGTTTAATTCCCATTCAGGGCATATGGAAGAATTAGCCAATGCATAGATAAATAAGTGGAACAATACATCAATGCCTTGCTCTCTCTCTCTCTCCCTCCATATATATATTAACAATAAAATTTTTAAAAGAATTAGCTGATTTTTTAAATAAGAAACCATAGAGGCCAGAAGACATCAGATGACATACTCAACAGCTGAAAGAAAAAGGCTATGAACCAATAATTATAAATCTAATAAAATTATCTGTCAAAAACAAAGAAGAATTTAAAACATTGCTATATTTTTTCCTTTAAAATGTTTATTGATTTGAGAGAGAAACATTTATATTTTTGTCCCACTTATTTATGTATTCATTGGTTGTTTCTTGCATGTGCCCTGACCAGGGATCAAACCCACTTCCTTGGCATATCAACTGAGCTACCTGGCCAAGGCCAGATTTTTTAATGTCAAAATTCCTTGCTAGAAAGTCTAACCCACAATAAGTACTAAAGGGAAGGGTGCAGGCAGAGATAAAAGATGCCAGGCAAAAGCATGAAAGCATAACAAGACCTAGAGAGAAGCAGAAAAAGTAACTACATAGTAAATGTAAAAGATGGCATGATGATTTTTTGTTTGTTTGTAACACTCTTCTTCTCCAAATTTAAAAACCAACTAAATAGTCCTGACTGATTTGGCTCAATGGATAGAGCATCAGCCTGCAGACTCAAGGGTCCTGGGTTTGATTCTGGTCAAGGGCATGTACCTTGGTTGCAGGCACATACCCAGTGGGGGATGTGCAGGAGACAGCTGATCGATGATGTTTCTCTCTCATCGATGTTTCTGGCTTTCTATTCCTCTTCCTTCCTCTCTGTAAAATAATCAATAAAATATATTTTAAAAATAAAAAATAAAAGCCAACTGAATAATGTAATAACTATAAAACTATGTTCATAAGCTTATGAATAAAGATGCAACTTGTAATACAACAGTAATACAAAGGAGTAAGGAAGAAATTGAATTATATCAGAGCAAAATTTTGTCTGCTATTGAAATTAAGTAGATATTAATCCAAACTAGATTTTTATGAGATGTTAATTGTAATACTCAGGGAAACCAACTATGAAAATAACTCAAAATATATAATAAAAGAAATAAAAAATATAATTAAAGTGGTATTCTAGAAAATATCTATTTAACACAAAATAAGTCAGTAATGAAGGAACACAGAGGAGTATAAAAGGATATAAGACATATGGAGAGTAAACAGCAAAATGGCAAGTATAAATTCCTTCATAACAGAAATTATATTAAATATAAATGGTATAAATATTCCAATCAAACTGCAGAGATTAGAAAATGGTTTTTTTAAAAAAATCTATGATCCGAACATATGCTGTCCATAGGAGACACAAGCTAGATTCAAAGATTTGAATAGGTTGAAAGCAAAAAAATGAAACATGACATGCCAAACCAACAATAACTAAAAGAATACTGTTGTGGCAATAGTATTAGACAAAATGTTAGTTGTTAATAGTAAAAAATACTTCATAAAAATGTTACTGAGACAAAGAAGGACATTTATGTAGTAAAATGATCAATCTATCAGGAACACATAACAATTATAAATATACTAGAGAACCAGTGATCTGTCTACCCGTTCACCGCTAACTGCTTGCTTGTGGGCGGGGTCAGCCTGATGAGGGTCCATGGTGGTTCTGGTCACTGGTCTTTCCAGTTGTAACACTTATGGTGGCTGGCCTTTTATTATATAGGATATACATCTAACAACAGAACTTCAAAATGTGTGAACAAAAACTGACAAAACTAAAGGGAGTAATAATTCCACAATTATAATTGAGGACTTCAGTACTTCATTTTCAGTAATAAATAGAATAACTAGGCAGAAAATAAACAAGGAAAAGGAAGGCTTGAACAGCATTATAAAGCAAAGTAGAACTAATAAACACCCACAGAATATGTCACCCAAGAACAGTAGAACGTAAGATCTTCTGAAATGCATGTGAAATAGTTTATAAAAATCATCATCTGTTAGGCCATAAAATAAATAATAATAATAAATAATTAGTTAAAAGTATGTCCTCTAGCTATGATGCAATGAAATTAGAAATTAAAAACAGACGGACATTCTAGAAATTCAAGAATATGTGGAAATTAAACAACAAATTCTTAAATAGCCAATGGGTCAAAGAAGAAATAAAAGGGAATTAGAAGATACTTTAAGCCCTGGCCGGTAGCTCAGTTGCACATTATCCCAATATGCCAATGTTGCAGGTTCGCTCTCTGGACACATACAAGAATCAACAAATGAATGCATAAGTAAGTGAAACAACAAATCAATGTCTCTCTGTCTCTCCCAACCTCTCTCTAAAGTGAATCAATAAGTAAAGTTCTGGCTATGTAGTTCAGTTGGTTGAAGTGTTGTCTTGTACACCAAAAGGTTTGGGGTTCAATTCAGAGCAAACACCCAGGCTGCAGGTTTGGTCCGCACTTGGGACACATATGGGAGGCAACTGATCTATGTTTCTTACTCTCATGGATGTTCCTGTCTATATATTTCTCTCTTTCCCCTTCCTCTCTCTCTAAAATTAGTAAAAAGCATGTCCTTAGGTGATAATTAAAAATAATTAAATAACAAATAAGTATTTTTAAAAAGAAAAGAGAAGAATATAAATGAAAGCACATTAAAATTTATGAGAACAGCTAAAGGCATGTTTAGAATAAAATTTATAGATGCAAATGCTTTCATTAGAAAGGAAGAAAGTCTCAAATAATCTAACCTTGCACCTTTAAAAAACAACCAAGGGCTAGAAGGAGTCAATGGGGGCAAAAGGGGAGATATGTAATACTTTAAACAATAAAGACTTAATTAATTATTAATTAAGGGAAAAAACTTCAACCCAAGCAGAGAGAAGTAAATTAATAAAGACTATAGTGGAAATTTATAGATACTAGAAATATAATAGAGAAAGTCAATAAAACCAAAAGTTCACCCTTTGAAAAGACAATCAACAGATGATAAAACCTTACCTCGACTAATTAAGAAAAAAGAGAGAAAATTCAAATTACCACATCAGAGATAAAAGAGGTACATCATGACCACTCTTAGAGATAGAATAAAAAGCATAAAAGAATACTGTGAGTAATTGCACAACAACAAATTAGATAAATTAGATACAATAGGAAAATTCCTGTGAAACTGACTCAATAAATAGAAAGTTTGAATAGATATATGACAAGAGATTGATTAGCAATAAAAAAAAATTCCACAAGATAAGCCAAGCTCAGATGGCTTCACAAATGAAATCTACCAAATTAAGGAAGAATTATTACTAATATTTCACAAACTGTTTCAAAAACTAGAAGTAGAGGAAATACTTCTTAACTCATTCTGTGTAGCCAGTATTACCTTGATAACAAAATCAGGCAAAGACATGACAAGAAAATGCTAGATCAATGTTCCTTATTATTTATAAATGCAAAAATCTTCAGCAAAATACTAGCAAACCAAACTCAGTAAGATATAAAGTATTATACAAAATCTGACAGAACTTCACTAGTCTAATTTATCCCCCAGGAATAGAAAATTAATTCAACATATGAAAAATTATCAGCGTAATATACTATATTAATAAAATAACTAACAAAAAGCACATGACCGAGGGCATGTGTGGGGGGTGAGGAGAGGGGACAGGTGAGGCCGGGGGAATAAGGGAGGCCAGGGGAAGGTCAATGGGGGGAAAAAAGGAGATATATGTACTACTATTTGTAACACTTTAAACAATAAATAACAAACAAACACATGACCATCTCAAGAAACCTTGGAAAAGCATTTGACAAAAATTCAACAAACTAGGAAGAAATGGGAATTTTCCCAACCTGGTAGATGTTATCTATAAAAAACTCATAGCTGACATCATAGTAAATGGTAAAGGGCAGAATGCTTTTTCCTAAAATCAGGAATAAGACAAAGGTACCCACTTAACACCTTTATTCAGCAACTTTGAATTGGGACAATTAGGCAAGAAAAAGAAAGCATTCAGATTAGAAAGGGAAATGTAAAAGCATGTCTATTTATAAATCACATGGTCCTGTATATAGAAATCCACTTAAAAATATTATATCTAATAAATGAGTTCAGATAGGGTACAGGATACAAAATCAATTGAAAATTCAATTGTATTTCTTTACACTAGTAATGAATTATCCTAAAATAAAACAATTATACTTATAATAGTTTATAATATTAATAAAGGTTCTCTTTATCAAAAATAATAAAATGCTTCTGAATAAATATAACAAAATGTGTATAAAACTTATCACTAAAAACTATGAAACATTTCTGAAAGAAATTTAAGAAGACCAAATAAATGGAAAGACATCCCAGTTATGGATTACAAAACTTAATATTGGTAAGATGCCAAAACTGGTTTGGCTCAGTGGATAGAGCGTGGGTCTGAGGACTGAAAGGTTCCAGGTTTGATTCCGGTCAAGGGCATGTACCTTGGTTGCGGGCACATCCCCAATGGGGGGTGTGCAGGAGGCAGTAGATCCATGTTTCTCTTTCATCTATGTTTCTAACTCTCTATCCCTCTCCCTTCCTCTCTGTAAAAAAATCAATAATATATATATATTTTTTTAAATTGGTAAGATGGCAATACTCTTCAAATTGATTTACAAACTCCATCTATAACCTATTAAAACCACAGCTGCTACTTTTATAGAAATAGAAAGTGGTGATTCTAAAATTCATATAAAAATACAAGAGACCCAGAATAGTCCAAAAAATCTTGAGCCGAAATCGGTTTGGCTCAGTGGATCCAGCGTCAGCTTGCGAACTGAATGGTCCCAGGTTCGATTCCGGTCAAGGGCATGTGCCTTGGCTGCGGGCACATCCCCACTAGGGTGTGTGCAGGAGGCAGCTGATTGATGTTTCTCTCTCATCGATGTTTCTGACTTTCTGTCCCGCTCCCTTCCTCTCTGTAAAAAATCAATAAAATATATTTTAAAAATCTTGAAAATAATGTCTTTTTTTTGAGATGATGACAATATTCTGAAATTAAATAGCTCAGAAAATTGCACAACTCTGTGAACATTCTTAAGAAACTACTAAATTGTGTACTTTAAAGAGGTGATGTTTTTGGCATGTGAGTTATATCTCAATATACCTGTTTTTAAGAAAATTTGTGGTAGACAGGTCAAATCAAATGTATTGATGGTGAAAAGTCTACGTTGCTTTCCTCCTATTTCTTTCATGCTAAGATACCTTGATGTACTTATGCTTTCTTTAGAATAATTGATCCAGAATTATTTTGAATGCCTGAATTCAGAATAATTAGTTATTGCAGAAATGGATATTTTTAAGAATTTTTAAATTCTTAATTTTAAAGAAGGCCTTAATGAGCAATCTTCATCAGGTGTGGTCAGTCATACTTGCCCTTTACACATTCTCCAATGGAACAAAGATTTCAAGGACCTTTATGAAAATTATAAGAGGTCTTGTTTTGCAAAGTGTTCAGTGTGTATTATAAGATCATCAGTAGAAGGTCAGAATTGTTGGAAGCAGACTAGGTACCAAGGTTTTTCACTCTTGGATAAAATCAAGGAAGCATAGTCAAACATCTTCCCCATTTCTCAGGACCAGATATTGGTCTTTGTAAGATCAGCTCATCTGGCCGCCTAAATTATGGATTGCTGACTTTCAAAACGCAAGGCTAATAAGCTTCCTAGGATAAGTAATGAAATTAATATTTCATGAATGGATAGCTGCAAGTGTAACTCTAATTTCAGATTCTGTTTCCCAGCTTGCTTCTTTTTTGACTTCTTAGATTATGCAGAAACAGAGGAGAAGAACAAGGGAAAAAAGCCTCAGGCTCTTTGAAGAAACCAGTTATTACATCCTAAAAGGCTCTTTTAAGGTGTCTATGTCTATGGAGAGAATGTTAAAGAAAGGAAAAGGGTTTGCATAGCAGTTTATAGTAAAAATAAACCAGTACTCAAGAGCTGGATCTTTATTTTCAGTTGCGATATTTAAAAAATGTGGTGTTGACTCAGATAATCTACTCAAGCTTGTTCTCCTGGACTCCTGCCACCAGGACCAGTGTCCTCACAGAGACAGGCCACCTCCTGAGACATAAACTTGTCCACCAGGCACACCCTCACATCAGCTTGGTGAGTGCTGTGTACATACCAGCAGTGAGGACAAATAAGGAAGACAGTGGAAGGGATCTGTACAAACAAATGCACATACTTAAAGGCATGTCCCAGCGATGGTGGAGCTAAGGATGGGAGTTTTGTGGAAAACTCGTGAGGAGTCATTTATAAAACTGAAAAGCTACCTACTGAACATTTTCTACATCCCAGCTATTTATGTACATTATTTTATGTGGTAGATGCCAAGGTCTCTGTTTTAAAGATAAGGAAACAGAAGTTTAGAGAGATTTAATACCTAAGCACAAGGTGACCAAGTTGGTCAGGTTTACCTGGGATAATGCACCAAGATGTGAGATTCAAAAGTTCAAGCGCTGGCAGTCCCATTCTGCCTCCCTAAACTAAAAGCAGATTACTCTTCATTTGTTTCCCTTTTCCAGATATCTACTAATGCTTTCCTCCCACAAATATCTACTGAGTCTTACACAGTCTTTAATGCTATGCATGCTTTGAATGAAAACGGGTGGGGAGAGGAGGTGGGGAGAGTTGTGCTAAGTTGTTTTTCACTCCCTGGGTTAGTGCTGTAGCTGCATGTCACCTGAAGTTTTGCTCTATAAACAGGTTTCTTACCAGTAGCACACACATACTCTGAATGATAAGAAAAAATAGTCATATGTGTGTACCAGAATGCTTTTACATATAAATACTCATGTCCACTTGGATTATTATATGATACACAGATATTTTTTTAGTTAACTTTTAGAAGATAGATATTGGTCTTCTGATAGCATTTTAAAGGTGAAACTAAACAGAGATGGCTAGGTTTATAACTAATCCTACCAGAGAATGACTATAAAAACAGACTAGATGGCTGATGATGTTCCTGTTGCCATTTTTGCTTTTCTCCATCCCAACCCCTGATATGTGTAAGATGAAACATTGTCAGCCCTCATTCAGGCCTGAAAGATGGAAAGTCCTTTGTGTGGAAGCACAGAACACAAACACTCTGCTTGTCCTTAAACATTCCCTGCAGCTTGAAAACCTTCCCCCATGCACCGAGGAAGGAATCGGCTTTTCTCCCCCGAGGCTGTTTAAGAAGTGTGACCCTGGCTTCCTTTACCCAACTTCACTCCTCATGCAGTGGATCCGGCACACTCTTTTTTTTTTCATGCAAATTTCCTTGTCAAAATTACAAATGGACATTTGACCAAAGGCTATCCCTCTTCATATTCCTGTTTAGCAAAAAAAAAATTCATTTCATCTTTAGTTTTCGGACCAGTTTGAGAAAGTGTACCTGACAGGGAAATTTTGGATGCATTTCTTCCTGTTTCTCTTAAGTTTTTCCACCTCCCTCTTTTTCCTTCTTTTAAACCTGGTGGGTGTCTTACTTTGAATATGTTTTCACTTTTTAATTGGATACTTAAGTTAGCTATGGAAGGAATCTTTGCTTGTTTACTGAGGTTGAGTTGCTGGTAGATAAGACCCAGCAACTGATAATAATCACCATTTTTTTTTAATCAGCAGTTTTTAGTCCTGCTTAACTTCAGTTAGACAGACAGGAGCAGAATAGGAACGAGAGGCCAGGTGCAGAAGGCCACCAGGGCAGAAAGGCCTGGGTACCTAGAAGGGACACAAGTGGGAACACCAGTACTGTAGCCTGGGATCTCGCCCCAGCGTGACCTTTCCTCCCCTCGCATACCCCTGGGCATGCCATTTAGACTCCCTGACTAAGCAGCGTTCCTGGAATTTTTTAAGTGCTCATCCAGTACATGTTAATATTATTGTACTTATTCTTATTGTTCACAGAACTCTGCAGAATGGATTCCAGTTTACATAATAACTCAACCTGCTACAGCTTAACAATCTCACTTTCCCCTTGTGAGGTGACTAGAGTTGTCATTTAACAAGTCAACTGCGAGAATAGCTTTAGAGTAAGCACGGAAGGAGACGATGCCAGGCCAGTGGATGGAGGAGAGAATAAGATGTGGCTTGCTCTGATAATGCCGTACGTGTAACATACATGTGGAATTTAAAAGATTTCATATAGGAAAAAACTCATCAGTATTTCTTATATTGATTATATGTTCAATGATACTCTTTCATTTGTGTGTTTTTTTATGGGTTGCTAGGTTAAAAGTTTTTTTTTTTAATTTTTATTGTTGGAAGTATTACACATGTCCCTTTTTTTCCCTTTGACCCCTTCAAGCCCGCCTCCCACCTCCCACCCCCCCACCCCTGGCCCAGGCCTTCACCACCCTGTTGTCTGTATCCATGGATTATGCATATATGCATACAAGTTCTTTGGTTTATTGAATGATACTATTTTAGATACACAAGGTTAAATAAAATGTGTTCTTACAATTGTTTTCACCTAATCTTTTTCTTTAAAAAAAAAAAAATGTGGCTCCTAGAAAAGTTAACATTGAGGATGTGGCTGACATTACATGTCCCCAGATACTCTGACTTCTGTCACCTTCCCCAGACTCGCATTCTCCCTTCCCCATCACTGCACTTCAGTTACCAGCCTCCTTCTTCCTAAAACACCCCCAAATGTTCCTGCCATGGGGCCTTTGCAGTGTCTGTTTCCTCGCCAGGAGTGCTCTTCCCCAGCTCCCCCAGGCCTATTCCTCCTGTCGGTCACGACTCCTAGCCATCCCCGGCCTCTGCGCAGTGTCCCCATCGCTCTGCACGCCCTGCCCCGGCTTTATTTTCTTTATGGCAGTTTGATTGGCGTTGGCTCCTCTGTCACTGCTGCGTTTATGTTAAAGTGAAGTAAGTGGATTGCTGGGCGAAATAGGTTTTTTTTGTAACCAACTTTTTGAATAATTCTCTGTCTCTTTACAGTATAAAATGTTTGTATTTAGAATTAATTGGGGGGGGGGGGCGGACTTGATGGTGGCACAGTGGGCAGGCTTGTTTCTCCTGGGGGCGCTCTGCCGAGGATGCCTGGGCGGCCTTCGGGGCCTTCGTGTCTCTGGCCGGGGGAAGGGGGTGACACCAGGATCTCCTTTCACTTGTGGCTGCGGACGCCTTTCCGCTGCTGGTTTCGTCTCCAAAGCCTTTCGTGTGGTATGGGCTTGGGGAGGGAGGGCTAGGGGCTTCCTTCTTAGCTTTCGGTGCCATCTTCGAAAAACAGAGAATAATGCTCCGTTTTTAAAAGAAAGTTTGCCCACCTAGACGTCAAACCTGCTCGAGCTCCCTCCCTTCCGTTAGGAGGAAGGACCAGCCTGCAGGGTGAGTCTCATCACCAGGTCTGTCCCTCCGAAGGGATGCGGACCTTCCTGTCCCAGTGTCTGGGGATTCCCGCGATCTCAGGGGCTGGTTTCAGTCCACCCGCGCTCTGCTCTGAGGGACAGCAGGGGGCAGCAGAGTCCTTTCCCACCGGGCCTTTGGAGCAAAGACCAGCAGCGGTTTGGAGCTGTGCGCAGGTAGAGGAAGCCCCTATGTGCAGTTAGGGAGCCCCTTCCAGACAGAAAGTGCGAATGAGCCCTAGCACGTGGAGCATGGGACGCACACAGACGATGAGACTTCTGAATACATGGGATCTGCGTATTTGGAAGTTAGACTATTATAACAATCTTATTTGAAAAAAAAGCTGTAGTCACTATTTTCTGTTCTCCAACCTCCTTACTAACCATTTTTTAATCTGGCTTTTTATTTCCTCCTTTTCACATTATTTATAGCTTGTTAGCTAAAGGTTTGCGGAACTGGAGCAAGTTGATTTTGCTGGACTCGCATTTATTTGGTCCCCATCTCACCCTAGACTGTCACTCAAGAATTAAAGAATTAAGTCCTTGGCATGTGACTCATATTTACCTGTCATGAGCGCTCTGGCTCCTGTGACATGTGATTCCCGTATTTACCTGTCATGAGCGCTCTGGCTCCTGTGACATGTGATTCCCGTATTTACCTGTCAGAGCGCTCTAAGGGGCAGATTTTAACTCTGACTTTCCACATGATCCACAAATAAGTGTCTTCACTCACCTATTATCATTATAGCATCAAAATTTTTCAATACAAAACAGGTAAGTGAGAGAAGTGATTAATAACACACCGGGAGTGAGGCAGAGGCTATGCTGGTAGATGTGTTGGTTATGCTGGTCAGCTACTCAGATATGCTTCATAAGAACGTAAGAAGAAAGATCCAACTTCTCAAAACGTGTTTTTGAAACCAATAGATGGTGAAGGTGCTAGTAAGGAAGTACAAAGTGTCTTGGACGATCAGCGATTTTAGAATGAACTCTTAGCTAGAAACTTCCGTAAACCAGCAGCGTATGTGTATTTTACCTGCTCAATACTTTTAATCTTTATTTTTTAACTTTGGTTATATTTACAAAAAAATTCACAGTTGTTTCTTCATCTCTGTATTGCAGGGACAAAACAACAACAACAACAAAAAAATAGTTTAGAAAATGTCACCTGACCTTGCCATGTTAGTTGTGAATGTCAGGAGCGAGAAGAGACCTAGAGCGCCCTCCACTGGCTGAGCTCCTTCGGACGCCACCTGGATGCTAGTTCCTGCATCTCAGTAACAGAATTTGGCTGAACTGAATTCATTCAGATATTGTGCCCCACTGTTTTGATACCTGGTGCTTATGTGGGTACCTGTTATCATGTTCTGGTTGCGTTTATTATGAATGTCACATTCTCTAAAAATTCTGTGTAGAAAAAGCAGATCCCACATGCTTAGGGCCAGAAGAGAGAGGCTTGACTTTGCTAAGCTGTAATCATGGTGACTACCCCTGTCGCCACTGGGAGATTTTGTTGCTCCTTATGGCCACACAAATCAGTCTCAGCCTGGATTGTTTGGGCTTTGTTTGATTTTGAACTCTAGGTTTTGAAAATTTCCACTCAGTCTCAGGAACATAACTTCAGGAAATTGGATTCTCAAGAGATAGCTATAGATAGTGTTGAGCATGCCTTTTAGATATAAAATGGGATTAAAGTTGTTGAAAGTATTTGTCATTGGAGCCTCTGAATATAAATGCACTCCTAAAGGCAGTAAAGCTTAAGGCAGCCAAAGG
This sequence comes from Antrozous pallidus, assembly GCA_027563665.1. NCBI lineage: Eukaryota > Metazoa > Chordata > Mammalia > Chiroptera > Vespertilionidae > Antrozous > Antrozous pallidus. Next base: position 7,176,610 of record CM050524.1, on the reverse strand, counting down.
AAGGAGAATACAAAACGATTTCTATTATTATACACATGAAGCCTGAAAGGGGAAAACCTACGAGGCAATCATAAAATGGTAGTGAGATAAACATTTCATTTGAATTGACGACGATCCTGTCAGGGAACAACTCTATTTTTACTTATAATAATTCCATGCCACACACTTAAGCCAACCAGCTCTTATTAAATAACCTAATCCTGGTTTAAGAAGTGAGAAAAAGACCTGTGCATCCCGAATCCATCTATGAACCATAGTGTGAACCCTTAAGGAAGAGAGCTCAGGACACTGGAGTCTGTATCCAATAAAAATGCAATGAGCCTCCTTCATCCCAGGACTGGTGTGCACTGGGTACCGTGGGCACGAAAATGAGCACAACGGAGAAAGAGCGTCTCTGGCCGGCAGAGTTCAATTCTGGCCAGGAAGACTGAACGAATAAATTTACACATTAACTTAACCAATAAGCACAGTAAATGCAAAAATCAAAATATGGGCAAACCGATACAAGAACAGGAGCAAAGAGGAGCAACTTCTAGAAAACATCTTGCAAACCCACCCATTCAAAACAATAGGATCTGAAAGTCAATCAGCATAGATACACACACAAAGGCTAGACGCTGTAACTTCCCATCATTTTTTAGCACAATTATTTATTTTTAATGACAGTCCCAATAATTTAGTTTCTATGGCTATTTGGGGCTCCAGTTTTATGAAGTCAGTATATGATTCTCTCCCAGAAAACACAGTTCTCATCTAACTTGTTTTGGGGTTCCTTCACAGCACTTAACACTGGGTCAGCATTTAGCAAATGTTTTGGAACTAAATTAAATTTAAATATTTTCTTATAGTCAGGTGAAGTGGAAAAGGCTAGTCATTGGTAATATTTGAAGCAAAACTGGATAAGGTACTAATAAAAAAATTGTGCATGTCTCCTGTATATGGTCATGTGCCAAAACTCTACATTAAATACACTATTTAGAACTGAAAAAAAGATAGCCTTACAATTTCCACCATTTGATGCAGAGTTATTGTATTTTTTGCAGAAAATATATACCAGGTCACTAAAGACTAGAAAATGCTGACACAGAGATGACTTTGTCATTTGTCCACGTTATGTTCTCCTTTATCCCAATGGGACTGATCACACAGCATGGGTTTAGAGTGGTCTGGTCTTGGGAAGGAATGAAGCCTTACAAGATTTCAACAATGAGTTATTTTCCCCTTGTTATAAATATGTGACTTTTTGTAGTTGCATTTTAAGCTTTGCTTCATTAAGGTAAAGATGCCCTGTCTAAAGCCTCTGCGAGAGGCTGTGTAGTGGTGGCTCTCCATCAAAACCCTTCTCTTAAAGGACCTCTCATAGATGCATGCCAACCAGATCCAACTGAGATCTGGGCTTTCCAAGCGGTTTTCTGTTTTTCTAAAACAGCAGTGTTCAGATCAACTGTTCGCCATGCAAGCAGCTGCCCAAGCCACCACAGAACCACTGGCTGCACTTTGCTGAAAGCCTGTGTGACAGCCATGGGAACCCCAGCACCTGGCGCTCTCCCCACACAGCACCTCATGTTGAGAAACATCACTGCCCACGTGCTGGACCTTCACTCCTCAGATGCAGAACCAGCTTACAGAGGTTACAAGAGATGAAAAACATACATGATGGTACAAACTTAGTTCTTCCATTAACTAGTGATACTGGTCTCACTGGATAACTTTTCTGCTCCAGGCCTGATGCTTTCTGAAGCTAAAGAAGATGCTATCTATTTCGTGGACCTAGCCTTTGTGGGTACTTGAAATTGCTAACTCTAGCAATTTCGCACATGCAGACTGGGCACCACCAGCAATGACTTCCTGGAGACATATTACAGACAGGATTTGAGAATGTTCTGATCCTGAATTCTGAAACAAACATTTAATGAGCACCTACTTCCCTAAAGATGTAGTATTAAAAAGTACAGGGCAGCTGAAACCAGTTTGGCTCAGTGGATAGAGCATCAGCCTGCGGACTGAAAGGTCCCGGGTTCAATTCCGGTCAAGGCATATACCAGTAGGGGGTGTGCAAGAGGCAGCTGATCGATGTTTCTCTCTCATCGATGTTTCTGATTTTCTATCCCTCTCCCTTCCCCTCTGTAATAAATCAATAAAATATATTTTAAAAAATAAATAAATAAATAAAAGTACAGGGCGATATATATATATATATATATATATATATATATATATTACTACATATAAATATATACTGTATATAAATTTATAATCTTCTTTAAGAAAACTTGCAAATACTTGCAGAGACTAATTATACACAGAAAAATTTAACCAGTCTTTTGGGGCTTATTTCACAAGAACTGATGACAGATGTGAACATCAGCTCTGACTAAGCAGACATCCTATAAAATCACCAATATGCATAGAAAAGGAAAACTAGAGTGAAATAATGAACACATAGTTGCTTGTTTGCAAGTAGAGGTGTGGCTGCAGAAGAGGAGACCACGTGAAGTTCCTGCCTTGCCTGCCATGTCCTCTCATTGCTTTCTGCATTTGGTTCCAGAGTCCTAGGAAGGGGTGGAAACTCAGAGGAACAGCCAGGTCTTTGGCATTGGATGGCGGAGGGTCCCTCTGTCTTTGTCTTGCAGCCACAGGCTGGCCCCACATTAGCATGGTTGTCCGGTTGGCTGTCTCCTGCTCCTCAACCATCCTCAGCCCCCAGCCTAAGGTCAATGAATAGCAACACACATACATATGCACCGGCTGTTTGAGACTCTGCAAAATCAGCTTGTGTTTGTTCTTAGTTACATGTCTTGCAAATCTAAAAATTACCCAGGTGGCTATGGGCTTTGGTGAATTAGGAGGAAACTGGGAGGTCAGAAAAATACAGATACTGAGAGGAGATCTGAAATCTCACCACCACCAGTTTTCTAAGTAGGAAAGCTAGTTTCAAGGTGCCAAATTTTTATGGAAGGAATCTCTCGCCGTTCTTACTGTTCTAGACAGCTAACTATGTTATTTGGCATCTTGGTTGTGGCAAATTAGTGTAGACTGTTTTATTTATTTATTTGCTTGCTTACTTACTTTTGTTAATCCTCACCCAAGGATTTTTTTCCATTGATTTTTTTAAACAAAGTGGAAAGAGGTGAGGGAGAGAAAGAATGGGCGGGAGAAAGAGAGAGAGAGAGAGAGAGAGAGAGAGAGAGAGAGAGAGAGAAACATTAATGTGAGAGGGACACATTAATTGGTTACTCCCAGCATGTGCCCTGACTGGGGCCAAGGATCAAACTGGCAACCGAGGTATGTGGACTTGACCAGGAGTTGAAGCCGAGGCCCTTTGGTGTGCAGAATGACACTCTAACCACTGAGGAATGCTGGCCAGGGAAACAGATTGTTTTCATATGTTGCTAGACTCATGCTTTGAAAAAATATATTTTAAATATATATTTTATTGATTTTAGAGAGGAAGGGAGAAGGAGAGAGATAGAAACATCAATGATGAGAGAGAATCATTGATTGGTTCCCTGTTGGGGAACAACCCAGGCTTTTGTTCTTGGCCGGAATCGAACTTGGGACCCTTCAGTCTGCAGGCCAATGCTCTATCCATTGAGCCAAACCAGCTATGGTGAAAATATATTTTAAAATATATAAATAAGTATGTATGTGCAGTATGTGTGTGTATGTGTGTATGCCTGTATGTAAGGAAAAAGTAATTCAAATTCAGGAAACACCGAGAATCCCAAGCAAGATGAACCCAAAAAAGATCCACACCTAATTAAAATAGCAAGTATTAAAGACAAAGAGAGGACCTTAAAGGAAGCAAGAGAGAGACGGAAAGTTATTTACAAGGGAGCTCCCATTAGAATGTCAGCTGATTTCTCAATAGAAATACTTCAGGCCAGAAGGATGTAGCATGAAGTATACAAAGTACTGGGAAGCAAGGGTCTGAATCCAAGACTACTCTAACAGCAAGGCTATCATTCAAAATTGAAGGTGAAATGAGGAGCTTCACAGGGAAAAAAATCTAAAAGAGTTAATCACTATTAAACCAGGACATCAAGAAATGCTAAAGAGAGTGGATAAAAAGAAGAAGAAATCGAGAGAGAGAGATACACAAGCATAAAGAACAAAAATGGCAATATATAAGTGCCTACCAACACTAACCTTAAGTGTAAATGGATTCACTGCTTCAATCAAAAGATACAGGGTAGCTGAACAGATAAGAAAACATGACCCATATAGATGCTGTCTACAAGAGACTCACTTCAGAACAAAAGATTAACACAGGATGAAGTGAAGGGATGGAACAAAATTTCCCATGCAAATGGTAATGAAAAAAAACACCCATAAAACTGGGGTAGCAATACCATATCTGACAAAATAGGCTTCAAAATGAAAGCCATAACAAGAGACAAAGAAGGTTACTACAGGGATCGATACAATGAGAAGATAAAACCTGGTAAACATATATGCACCCAATCTAGGAGCACCTAAATATATATTATAAAAAAACTTCTAAAGGACTTTAAAGGAGAAATCAATAGCAAAACAATCACAGTAGGAGATTTTAACACCCCCACTGACATCATTAGATAAATCTTTTAAGGCAAAAAAATCAACATGGAAACAGTGATCTTAAACAACACATTAGATCAGATGGAATTAATTTACATTTGCAGAACATTTCACCCCAAAGCTACAGAATATAGATTTTTCTCAAGTACACAGAGGTCATTCTCAAAGATAAGCCATATGTTAGGACACAAATTAAATCTTTGCAAGTTTAAGAAGAAAAAGATTGAAATCATGTCAAGCATCTTCTTGGATCACAATGGCATGAAACTTGAAATCAACTACAATAAAAACACTCAAAAACCTTAAAAACATGGAGGCTAAAGAGAACATTATTACACAATGAGTGGGTTATCAATGAGATCAAGGAAGACATAAAAACTTCATGGAAACTAATGAAAATGAAAACACAACAGCCCAAAATCTCTGGGACACAGCAAAAGCAATTCTGAGAGGGAAGTTTGTAGCACTATAGGCCTACCTCAAAGAACAAGAAAAATGATCTAATTCTACAACTTAAAGAACAGAAAGAGAACAAGAAAAGCCCAGAGTAAATAAAAGGAGGGAAATAATAAACATCAGAGTGGAAATAAGTAACATAGATACTAAATATATATATAATTAATGAAACCAAGAGCTGGTTCTTTGAGAAGATAAACAATATTGATGAACCTTTAGCCAGACTCATCAAGAAAAAAAGCCGAGAGGACCCAAATAAATAAAATCAGAAATCAAAGAGGGGAAATAACCACTGACACCAGAGAAATACAAAGGACTATAAGAAAATACAATGAACAACTATAAGAAAATACAATGAACAACTATATTTATAAGAAAATACAATGAACAACTAATTCCAACAGTCTGGACAAAATGGATAAATTCCCAGAAGATGTGAAGAATCCAACAGGTCTTGGTTTAATGCAAGTCCCTCTGAGTTGTACATTCACATTGCTATGCAATCATGGCCAGAACTCTTTTGGTCTTGAAAAACCGATCAAGTGATCAAATCACCAATGTTCCTATCTATATACAGGACATTTGAACACAACCCTCAGAACACTGTTGTGAAGACCTGAAGGGGCCACGCATGTGCTGCTCCCTGTCCCCGAGGTGGTGCGTGTGTTAACAAAGGTTAGCTAGTGTTATGATTGCTCTCTATGTTTCCAGTTTTGAGCCTGACCTCAAATAAATCACTTTAACCCTAACCGGTTTGGCTCAGTGAATACAGTGTCGGCCTGCAGACTCAAGGGTCCTAAGTTTGATTCTGGTCAAGGGCATGTGCCTCGGTTGTGGGCACATACCCAGTGGGGAGTGTGCAGAAGGCAGCTGATCAATGTTTCTCTCTCATCAATCTTTCTAACTCTCTATCCCTCTCTGTAAAAAAATCAATAAAATATATATTTTTTAAAATAAATTGCCTTAGACTGGCTTTCTATGTTGTTTATCCTAATTAGTTAGGCCAAAAACTTCAGCAGGATTTCTCAGCCTTGACAGTTTGGACCAGATAATTCTTGTGGGTGTGCTGTGCCTTGTAGTATCTTTAGCAGCATCCCTGGCATGCCTGTAGCAATCATTCACCATCCCCCACTGTAACAACAAACCTGTCTCTAGACATTGACATACATTCTGTGGAGGCAAAGTAACCCCTGGTTTAGAACCTTTTTGTAGGAGTGATACTTGATTCCTCCCTTTTTGCACATTCTTTCACCTAATCCCTCAACAAACCTTGTTAGCTCTACTTTGAAAATGACCCTTTTCTTGCTCTTGCCACTGTTCCCACCTTAGTCCAAGCCACTGATATCTCCTCTCCGTGTTACTGTCTGGTCTCCTGCTGGTCTACTCGCTCCCTAGCCCGCCCCTCCACCCTCACTCCCTTCCAGCCACACTGGCCTCCTGGCTGCTCCCTAAACTCAGCGACAGGCTCCCATTGTGCTATTACTGTACCATGCCTTCTGTGGGACCCAACCTTTCTCCCCAGGCCCCTCCCTCTTCACTGGCAGGTCACTACTGAGATGTTACCTTTGAGGTAAGGTCTTCCCAGTAGACCCCAAATTCTGGCAGCTGACACTGTCCCAGAGCACTTTCTCCATCTAACATGTTTTATTTTGTTTGTGGTCCTTCCCTAGGCAGTTAACACCATGAGGGTAGGAATTTTTGTATGCTGAGTGACTGTGCTCCCCAACATCAGTTATTGTGTTCCTGGCCCTCAGGAGGCACTCAAGTATATATCAAATGAATGAATACATGTAATCGTCATTTAATTTTTAACATCGTGGTAAAGTAGACATCCTATAAAATCACCACCTTCATTGTTTTAACTGTACAGTTCAGAAGGATTAAGTACATTCACATTGCTGTGCAATCATGGCCAGAACTCTTTTGGTCATGAAAAACTGAAACTTTATACTGGGTAAGCAACAGCTTCCTTCCCATTTCCCCCTCTGGTAACCAGCATTCTACTTTCCATCTGTATGAATGTGACTCCACTATGCACCTCATGTAAGTGGAATCACAGCAGTACTTGTGTTTTTGTAACTGGCTTAATTTCACTTAACATAATGTCCTCAGGTTCACCAATGTATCTGGATTTCCTTTCTTCTCATGGTGACTATATTCCATTCTATTCGTATTTTTATCCGTTCACTTGCCAATAGACAGAAGTGAAATTCCTGGATCTTGTGGTCCTTCTATCTTAGACCTTTTGAGAAGGAACCACTACATTGCTTTCCACAGTGGCTGCACCATTTCATATTCCCACCAACAGTGCACAAGGGTTCACGCTTCACACCCTCACCAGCACTTGTCATTTTCTGTCATTTTTAAATTAATTATTTTTTGTAGTAGCCATCGTATTGAGAGCTGGTATCTCCTTGTAGGTTTGGTTTGCATTTCCCTAATAATTAGGGATATTGACCACTTTTTCATGTGTATCACCACTGTTTTTAGCATCTGGCCCCTCTTCTTTGTGCTGGTCAGTGGCTGGCCCAGGCAGCAGCCTGTAAATCTCCATCTCCCACTGCAGTGCCTGTTCTGTTGTATATGCCTCTGGACTTTGCATCTGTCTCAGTCTCACCTCAGGAGGCTCTGCTAGTTAGTCAGGAAGGAGGCTGCCCTCTCTCATCTGAGAACTGTAAACCTCTGGATAAAGCTCAGTTTTGACTTGCCCTCATGTCAGTCTTTGTGCTTCTACAGACAACTATCTCACAGCAAAGTTAAAGAGTAAATAATTAAATGTTCGGATCAGGACTGTTATTGGCAGGACTTTCAGCAGCTTTCTGAATGGATGACTCATTCAGTTGAGTCATATAATTCCAATGTAACAGTTGTCAATCAGATATTTAATCTGGGAACAGGGTTTCTTTCCCTTCTATCAAATTTTCTTCTTCTTAATGTTGTGACATCTTGAGTTTTAACAGTTATTTGCAGTCAACTTTAATGATATCTTATACATACTACCCATATTAATTAGTAATATCCTCTCCACTAAATGGGGAATGTGTTGACATGTGTTTGCTAGACACCTAGCATAGATAAAGAATTCATGAATGAATCTCATATCATGTTAATTTTTTCCTATTTAGCATTGATGACTTCCTTTAAGAAACTCCAACATGTTTCCTCAAAGAAATACTAATTTGTAGCTATAACATTCTAGAGTGATCTATCTTTAAGAGCTCATTCCAACCAACACTTGCTCTTCCTTCACTATGGCTGAAGGTGATGTTGGCACCACAATCCAAGGGTAATTATACTGTCAGATGACAATATAAATTTGCATATTGCTCAGCCTTGAAGATGCCAGATGATTGCCCAGAGAGTAGATGGTATATCATCTTTCCTGTTTACTGTCATCCTCTTCTCCTGACTTCTCCTTGATTCCTCCTTTGACTTCTCCACATGCTGCGATTTTCTCTTCTGCCTCCAAGAGCTCTACTCAGTTCCTCTCACGGTTTCCTCTTCTTTTTTAGCCTGTAGACACAGGTGCTCCTCAAGTCTCTTTGCTCAGTCTCCTGCTTTTTCTCTTTCTTATCAGCACCATTCATATTTCCATTTTCACCCCTGTGTATGAGGCCCAAATCCATACCCTGGCAACAAGACCTTTCCTGAATCCCAGACACAGAGTCCTTGCTAGGCACCTTGTCAAAGCCACCACGGCACCCTAAACCCAGTCCTACTTTCTTTTTGATTATTGACTTAAGCTTCCTGTCAATTTCAGTTTATAACAAAGAATCTTTTTGGTTAATCCTCTTCCAAGGATATTTTCTCCATTGATTTTTAGAGAGAGAGGAAGGGAGAGGGAGAGACACAGAGAGAAAAACATCGATGTGAGAGAGAGACACAAATTGGTTGCCTCATGCCTGGCTAGAGCCTGCAATTGAGGTATGTGCCCTTGAGTGGAATGGAACTTGCAACACTTCAGTCTATGGGCCAACGCTCTAACCATTGAGCAAAGCTGGCTAAGGCTCAGTTTATAAAAGTTAATTAATGTCTTTTCTACTTTCATTTTCATTATCAACACAAATAGATAGTGCTTAAAGCATTTAAAGGAGAGAAAACTTGTTTGGGGTTAGAGAATCTATGGAAGCCTCCAAGAGAGAAGTGGCTTTGGTCTGCCTTTTAAAGGATCTGGAGAAGAATATGTGAGCTAGCAATGAAGTGGGGAAGCCAGTTTCCAGACAAGATGAAAGAGGCAAAGAGGCCATGTTTCAGGTGCAGAAGTAGCTGAACTGGCTACAATGGACTGCAGAGAGGAAGAGGAGTTTAAGGCAGAAACTAAGGAGAACCAGGTGTTTAGAGTAAGGAGCTGACTTGAAGTGAGAAACCCTCAGGACCCAGGAAAGGTTTCCTAGTAGGAGTGACATCATTTGAATGCATGATCTATTCCATGGTATCCCCTGTTTTACCTTCCCCAAGACACGTTATATCCTTGGATAATCTGTTTATCCCTCCCTCTTTCTCTGATTCTCCTCTGCATCCTCAGCATGCTACCCTATGCACTGAATTTCAGAAAATGTTTGATAAATGGATAAATGAGTCATGCAAGTGTAAAGGTACAATGAGCACAGACAGTAAACTACTATAGAAATAGCTTCCCTTCAGCACTTGGGCATTTTAAGCTGTCAGGCTCCTCCTCCAGCACTCCAGCTCCCCTGACCCACACTCCTTGCTGGGTGGCCAGTTCTGTGTGCTTGCAGTGCATCAGATGCAATGGATACCAAAGAGCAAGCACTCAAGAAGCTGCCTAGGGGGATCAAAAACTCTGAAGTATGTTGCAAAGAGAACTTCAATAGGAAAATGCCTAAATTAAATGGAAACACAGTGAGAAGAGCATCTAACCTACATGGAATGACATCTGAGCCACACAGAGCATTCATTCAAAAAATATAATCTCCCCTGTGCCTGTGATGGGGCTGGAGGTATCCTGAGTGGGATGTCCACTAAGTTGGGACCTCTGACTAAAATCTCGTAGTCTAATTAATAGTCAAATACTGCTGTTTATGTGACAACTGCTCTTCAACCCTGGACCCTCACATAAAGCCTTTCTACAGACAAAGGAACTAAGATTCAGAGGGGAGAGATAACTTGACCTATTGGAGGTGGGGCTGGTTCCAGAGCTTATGCTGTTCCCTATACAATGCCTCTCACCAACAGTAAAGAGAAGGAGGTACAATGTATTATGGAACATAAAGGTGGAATAAGGGGGAGAGCCAGGGAGGTCTTTCTGGGTGGCTGTTACCTGTTATTTGCCCTAATGGAAACATTTTAATATCCTGACTTCCTGACAGAATATTCTTCACCAGCCCTATCACACACTGGAAGGGTCGAGAGATGCCACTTTGCTGTTCTGCTGCATTTGAGAACCTGAGGCTGTAGGTAGAAATGACTTGGGGAGACATTTACAGAATTTATTCACCTCAACAAAAGTCTGTTGCGTGAGACCTCTTCTCTTTTATCCTAACACAATAACAAAAAGCTTGGGCCCCAAAATTCACTACCTGTTGTTACAGGAAACAAAGCCAGGGCACTAAGGAAGGTAGGCTAGTGCATCCTCACCAGGCTCCAGGGACAAAATCCGTTTCTGTGCACTGGGTTTGAGATCAGACACTTGAGTCTTACGTGTATAAAGGGCAAGGCACAGTGTCTCTCGCCTTGATAATGAGTATTGTTTATAATGGCTCTGGTAAGCCTTTCTATTACTTGAAGACAAGCTTTTCCTTCCTTAATCAGAGTTTATTATGACACAGGTTTTAGCATCCCTCAAGCTGGGCTGTTCCACTATTTGATTCAGTATCTGGGGGCTTTGGAAGCTTATAATATTCAGCGCTTCTCTACATGATGAGTAGGTGGAAGTGTAGGAGGCTATTTCTAGTTTCTCACGGGTCTGATTACCACGTAATTTTCTTTTCATCAAGTGTTATTTACTAAGTAAGCCCAATCAACTGCGGTGGTGTTGTAACTTCATATGATTCTACAGATAATAAATGTCAGCCTGGTGAAGCTTAGTGATCTGGGCCACAAATTTAATAATTTTGTTTGTTTGAAATTGGTTTCCCTTCCCAGTCTCATGGGGGGCAAGACTGTTCCTCAGCCATCTCGATAAGATTCTGGGTGGTGTCTCAGGATTTGCCTCATTGCAAGAGAAGAAATGACTTGAAAAAGCTAAGAAACAAAGTGATCTATTCTCTGTCTTGAAAATCCTATTATGTTATGTGTGTTATAGTCACAGTAGGCATATTAATGTGCAGTCCATCAAAGACAGGAACAAAGACGTTAAATTAATATGTCACCTAAAGCGTGGCAAGAAAGAATCCTTTCTACTTGGAAGGCAGAAAAATTAAAGTGGAAGTTGCAGAGGGCAAACATGTGGAAGGCCCGTCTCAGCAGCCGCTCTCCACCTCAGGAGACTTTCTGCACCAAACCAGCTTCTCTACACTGAGCTCAGAGGCAGCTCGGCATCCTTCTCGGCACAACCCGTCAGGAGGCCCCAGCCGATCTTGAGCTCCTGTGTGCAGTGAAAAGTTTACCCATCCCTGATCTCTTAGGTCAGTTATCCCCAAATTCAGGCACTGTTAAGGTCAATGGAGAAGCTGCCTGAGAGAACCAGTACTAAAATAACCTAACAAAGTGGGATTGTAAGCAATCACTTCCACAGTAGTGGCATCAGACTCTGTAAGTCCGATGACCAGACCCTGGTTCGCCTGAGGCAGACCCGGTTCCACCTGTTGCCCTGGACTAGCTGTCAACAGCAAAAGAGTTCCAGTTTGGACAACAGGGACAGGGCTGCCAGATAAACTAGAAAATACCAAATACTGCATGGGACATACTGTTACTGAATTTTTTCATTGTTTCTTTGAAATTCAAGTTTAAGTTAGTATCCTGTGTTTTTATTTGCTAAGTCTGGCAACCCTATGAACCCTATGCAACGGCACTAAGAATCTACCACACTGTTGTCACTGCTCCTGACCCCCCTCCGCTGCAGCCTGCCCTCCCCCATCCTCACATACCTTGAACATTGGGACTCACTCCCTCCTTCAGACCTGCACCTGCCCTTTGATGTTCCTGTATCACTGGCCTTCTTATCTTCACTCAGCTGTCTCCTTCACATCAACTGTTTCAGCAGATGCCTGTACAGAAAGACCTTCACTGTCCCAGCAAAAGAAGACCTCTTCCTTCCCTTCTTCAAATAACAGCATTGGTTTGTATGGCCATCCTTCTCTCCCCAGTAGAGTGAAGCCAGGAGACCTTGACTTCTCATATTACTGCTGCGGTGGCACAGACAGGCCGGGAGCAGTGTCAGGAGCACAGCAGATATGCAGAAACGAACTGTGGGGTGTTAAGTGGACTTGTACGTGTGTATCAGAACACATGTCTTGAGTGTCTTGGACACAGGGGCATCCTTTAGAAAGGCCTGAGGCTGAATCTGAACGATTTCCAAATGTGTGAGGTTAGTGCACATGGTAATGGTTTCTTAGTGTTAATTAAGGAACCCCAAAAATCACTTATCTAGTGGGTTTTCTCACCGCCATCAAATATTGACTATATTTACATAGAAATGGACTCATTATCTCAGCTGGTACATGTTGCTAAGGGAGAACCTGCAGAAGTAGACTTGCCAGAACCTCCGATGGCAGCTGCTGACGGGGTAGTGATGTTAAAGATTGCCACACAAAACAGAGGCTTTCCTGCCTCCTCAGATTTCCTTTCCCTCTTGCAGAAAGCAAGGATTAATAATGTTTACAAAAATATTAAAAATAAAATGTTAAGGGTATGGAAATGTATGGTGATGTGTGAAATGTCTAAAATAGGAAGTAAAATAACTGTGTAAATTTCTAAAAATCTACTGAAGATGTTAAGCTATTAAAAAATATGGAGAATAATGAAGTGATTCCATGCCTCCTCTAGATGGGTATGTATGCATGCATGAAACCACTCTCTAATTCTGTAAGTGAGCACATACAGACACACTTGAAGTAAAATTCTGCTTTCCTTAAACTGAAACAAAAGTGTGAAATGTATATTTAAAGCTCCAAGCACCATGTTCTCGTCTGATTTGCATTCCTCTGTTTTATTTTAAAACAAGCCTCCTCCTCACTGATGCTGGAGATAATTTCAATGAGCACAGACTGTCCTGGGGAATCTGGGTTCCACCTCCACCCGTGGTGCTCCGCTGCCCTACAGCGAGGCCTGGGGCGGCTTCCCTGTCCCACCCACAGGGGGCGACCTCTGGTTAGAAGCTACAGTGTGTTCTCTGTAAGATCAGCCCCCACCCTCACCCCCACCCTGCCAGCCTCAGAGGGGCGCTGCTTACAGCTCTAGCTGTTCTAAAGCAAGCACGTTTTATTAGACCTAAACTAATCTCTATGCTGCAAAATGTAAGTGCTGTCTGATTAGATTTTAAGATTTAAGGGATATCAATATAGTAGTTAATTTTCATTTCTTCTGATCTACATCTCACTCAGACATATGTGAAACTACAATTTTAGTGATTTGCTAATTGTAAGAAATTACTTCATCCTATCTAATAAAAGAGTAATATGCAAATTAATCATCACTCCACCACACCCACAAGTCACACTTGCCAGCCACGACCACCAGCCAATCAGGAGCAAGTATGCAAATTAACCCCAACCAAGATGGCTGCGACTACCAAATGAGCAGGAGGGAGGCTTGGGTTTCCCCAGCAATGAAGGAAGCCAAGCTTCACACACTCTGTCTGGGCCCAGGCCTCAACTCAAGGCTACCAAGTTTCAATTATAGAAGATAATTAAATCCCAACAGAAATGGCTGCTGCCACAGAGCGAGCAGGAGACTTGGCTGAACTCTAGGCTACATAATTTCAATTGTAGAAGATAAATAAATTCCAGATACAAGGGCCTCTGCTTGGGTTGCTGGGGGGGCATGACCTGCAAACCACCACAGGTCACCCAAGCCACCCCATGCCCAAATGGAACCCCCACTCTGATCTGTGAGACCCTTCAGGGCAAACCAGCAGGCTCCCACCATGCACCAGGCCTCTATCCTATCTAATAAAAGGGTAATATGCAGATTGACCATCAATCCAACACACAAAATGGCTGTCCCCATGTGGTCAAAGATGGCTGCCCCCATGTGGACACAAGAGGGCCACCACAAGATGGCCAGCGGGGGGGGGGGAATTGGGAGGAACAGGCCTACAAGGGAGGGTAGTTGTGGGTGATCGTGTGTTGAATTTGTCATTGAGTAGCTTGAGAATATAGGGAAGGGTAGTTGGGGGGGACCCAGGCCTGCAGGGGAGGGCAGTTAGGGTTGAACAGGCCTGCAAGGAAGGGCAGTTAGGGGCAAACAGGCTGGCAGGGAAATAGTTAGACATCAATCAGGCTGTCAGGGGAGTGGTTAGGGGGTGATCAGGCTGGCAGGCAGAAGCAGTTAGGGGCAGTCAGTAAAGCAGGCAGGCGAGAATTTGGGAGCCAGCAGTCCTAAATTGTGAGAAGGATGATCCTGGTGGGATCCTGGTGGTATCAGGCCTAAAGGGGCAGTCAGACATCCCTTGAGGGGTCCCAGATTGGATAGGGTGCAGGCTGGGCTGAGGGACAACCCCACCCCCTATGTGAATTTTGTGCGCTGGGCCTCTAGTGATTCTATAAAGAGACTTTCTAAAAACTCTGCCTTCAGTGACATCTAAACTGCAAACACATCAAGCAAACTGTGCTGCAGCTGAGGGGAAAGTTGTGGGAAGCGAGCCGGGAAGCACGTTCTACAGAGTGAGCCCCTCGGGGTCAGGGTGGCCTTGGCTTGCCTGTGGATCACAGAAGATATTAACATTTATGTGACTCTCCACTCAAGGCAAACCTCTAGCTGACGTTGTCAGCAAAGACTGGGCACGATTTAGGATGAGATTGTGTCCTATTAATGTTTATTCTCAAGCTACTCAGTGACAAATTCAACACAAGAAACATATTCTGCCTATTCTCACGTGTAGCAGGAACAATTCTATCATCTCAATTGTATCAGTCTGGGTGGGAGTTGGAGCACAAGACAGGGTGTCAGGTAGAGGAGGGAAAAGACCAGGCAGCAGATATGGAAGGAAGCTCTCTGGAAATTGCCCAGTCTCACATCTGGAGGTGTATTTGATCCTAAGCCTGAGGACCTTAGACTAAGGTATTTAGTTATACAGGCAGTTGTTCTATAAAAGAATGCAGTATTGTGCATACAGGTAAACCAATTATCAGGAGCATTTTCCCAAACTGAGTTAAGTCTATTACAGTCTTGTTTTAATACCAAGTAACAGTCTTGGGAAATTTTTGTTAGCATTTATTTTTCTAGGCTTCAATCATTACTATAATTAAAATAACAAAAGATAGTTAGTTAACAGAATATTTCTTTTGGCCTATGTTTTCACTTATGAAGACTTACATAAAGTACAAGTTAATGAATAATTCCAAAGCTTACAAGAATAAGAAATATATGTCCCCAGCTTTATTGATATACACTTGATGTGCATGTTAAGGTACACCATGTGTCTTGATATTCCTGTATATTGCAAAATGATGACCATCATAGTGTTAGCTATCACCTGCATCACGCCACATAACTAGCATTTCTTTTTCATGGTGAGAACATTTAAGATCTACTATCTTAGCAATTTTCAAATATATTCTAGGGTATCATTAACTATAATCACCATGCTGTATATTAGATCCTAAAACTATTCATCTTTTAACTGGAAGTTTGTATCTTTTGACCAACATCTCCTCAATTTCCCCACCTCCCAGCCCTTTAAACTACCATTTGAGTCTCTATTTCTATTAGTTTGGTGTTTTTTTTTAAGACACACATATAAGTGATATCATGCAGTATTTGTGTAAGAAATACATTTTGATCCAATTTTACACATCATGCATTTTTATTTTAAAACTGTCCCAAACTTACAGGACTGCAAGTACAGTGTAAGGAACTTAATTCTCTTGAGCCACTTGAGACTAAATCACTAGCCCCATACTCAAGGCCTCTGAGTACATTTCCCACAAATAAGGACATAGGACATTCTCCTATCCTATATAATAAAAGGCTAATATGTAAATCGACCAAACTGTAGAACAACCAGTCACTATGACCCACATTGACCACCAGGGGGCAGATGCTCGATGCAGGAGCTGCCCCCTGGTGGTCAGTTCACTCCTACAGGGGGAGAGCCACTCAGCCAGAAGCCAGGTTCCTGGCTAGTGAACACAGCAGCAGTGGCGGGAGTGATAAGGATATCCAACTGACTGCTTAGGCGCACTCCCTGCACATCCCCCAAGGGCTCCCAGATTGCAAGAGGGAGCAGGCCAGGGTGAGGTGACCCCCTTCCTCAGTGCATGAATTTCATGCACTGGGCCTCTAGTATGATCATAATGCACACACAAAATTGGTAAATTAATATTGACATATTACTACCATCTAATCCTCAAACCCTATTCAAGTTCCTCCAGTTACCCTACTAATGACCATTATAGCAAAACGATCTGGATAAGAGTGAGATGTTCTGTCTAGCTACAATGACACGTTAGCCTCTCTCAGTCTGGAATGGTTCCCCAGCATTTTAAAATCCTTGCTGACTTGGCCACTTCTGAAGATGACAGCAGCTGTTTTGGTGGCTCTCCCTTGCTTTGTGTTTGTCTGTCATCTTCTCTCAGGGGGACTCCTGCTCTGAGCTCTGGCAGGATCCAGGATGTTGTATTGTTTCCATTATACCCATCAGCTCTCTGTGCACCTCATTACCAATCGACCTTGGCCACTTGGATAAGATAGCGCTGCTGAATTCCTCCAATGTAAAGTTGTTCTTTTCTTTGTAACATAATTATTTGGAGGAGGCATTTTGAAATCATTAAATATCTGATTCTTCATTAAACTTTCAATGTATGCATTCATTTTCTTAAATCAGCATGATATAGGGTTCCCTGTTTTAGACAATGGGTTATAATCTGTCACTGTCCTTCTTACTTTGAGGTTCACTTTTACCCCAGATTTGGCTCTCAGAACCCCTTCGAATCAACAGGCCCCATCACTCTTTGAGCATGTTGTTTCGGCACAAGCTATGCCAGGTTCACCTTCCACTTCGTTGGCCCAGCCTTGGACTCAGGCTTTTGTAAGAAGCCCTGGTTGGTTTCAGTGGAGATTGGTATAAAGAAGCCCGGATTTGGGTGCTGGCTGTGCTCAGTGTACTGGGGTGTTGTTACTTGCCAGATTTCTCAGTGGACAGAGCCAGGGAGCATGAACATGAACATACATATAAATCATAGGTGTCTCAATATGAGTGTGTATACATATATGTACATACATTTGCATCCATCTATATGTAAGGATGTGTATATTTACATCTAACTATATAGATGGATTTCTCTCTATAGATGGATTTTATATCTATCTACTAGAGGCCCCATGCACAAAATTTGTGCATGAGGGTAGGGGGTCCCTCAGCCTTGCCTGCACTCTCTCACAATCCAGGACCACTGGCTCCTAACCACTCACCTGCCTGCCTGATCTCCCCTAACTGCTCACCTGCCTGCCTGATTTTACCCCTAAAACTCAAGCTTCTTCTTTTTTTATTTTTAATATTTATATTTCTTCATTTTTTATTTTAAATTTCAAGCTTCTTGTGAACATGAGGCGTTTAACATTATTCCATATTCTTTACAGTGACCTATAAGCATGGTAAACACAGCAAATACTTAAGGGCTTCTATACAAACACTTTCCAACCAGGAATGTTTTATTTTTATTTTATTTTTTGAATTAAGAATGTCTCCAATTTTTATTCATAAAAGTAATCCACACAGTAACAATAGATATACAGAGCCACATATCAATAACAAACCAGGAAGGAAACAACATATTTCAGAGACATCTTGAACAATTTTAAAGGAATACACACCGGGCTAAAATCCTACAGTTAAACCGTGGTTACATAACAGGTTACATATATTCCTGTATTTTCTCAATAAGTTCTTCCTTATATTTGTCTTTCTCTTTTCCAACTTGTCGAGATTTGGCTTTGCATTCAAAATTTTTTTCTGATCTTTGTCCAGTTTTAGCCTGGTGATAACCACCTTGCTGGGATGAATGCCCATTGGACAGGTGTACCAGTAGCCTTCTCGCACTGCACCCGCTGATGTAGATGACATGTTTCTTTCTATACACCTGACCACCTTGCCGACTTGCGGACCTTTCTAGTGTCCTCGAACCACCTGAACCTCGTCGTCCCTGCAGATGGGCACAGAGCAGACATTGCACTTCTGCCGCAGCTCCTTGGAAAGCAGGGAAGACATGATCTTGTGGCCCATGAGCAAGGGAGCATTGAGGTGGCCTTTATGGTTTTTGATGCGGTCCAAGGTCACCAAAGGCTTGAACTTCATGGTGTCCATCTGGCGCCAGAAGTGCTCCACAACCAGGAATGTTTTAATAGGCAGGCTCCAAAAACTTGAACTGGAAAACCTAAACGTAGAGTGCTCAGATTTCAGGCATCAGGTGCTATTAGCAGGATTTCTATCCCAATTAAACTCTAATTCTGAGCTCTCAACAGTCTGGACAAACTGCCCTTCACTGTCTCCAAAGTTTCTTATTCGTCACTATCCCATTTTGCCCCCACTTCAAAACCAAGGTAACAAATGAAACCTTTAATTCTGATCTTCCTCACCGCAAGGGAACAGCAAACCTCAATCCAAATAATTTCCCGCCAGAAGTCACGTCCCAATACCGCGAGAGGGAGGACTATGGGGCTGACTATGCACATGCGCAGTCACAGGCTCACAATCTAACGGTAGGCACCCAGGCGGCCTCCACAATCCCACAGTCCTCCGTCGCAAACTTCTGGTTTTTCCAGCTCCTCAAGTAGTGTTTCCTTCAGTCCTGTTGCAACATCCAGGGCCTCTAGTTGGAGAGGCTTTTCTGTTCTTTGAAGTTGGAACTATTGGAATCAGTGACGTTTCTGGTACCACTGCCATGAACATGTCGGTCCCAAACACACTCTAAAACAACTGAAACTGCCCATTCAGTCCACGGCTGGTGCCACAATGAAAAAGGTAGGTGCTGAGCCATTTTCCTATTGGATCTTCTTCTTCCTTCCCCAACACACTCGAATCTACCCGGGCTAACCACCCCAACCCCGCAGACCCTTAACACCTTCCCCCCATTTATTCGCCTTTCCCCCATCAAACTGGCACCTAATTGTGTTGCCTAGGGGCGCCCCTAACCACTCACTCCCTGGGGAGTGGGCCAACCTGGATGAGGGGCAATGGTGTTCTGGTCTCTGGTCATTCTAGTCATTATGGCATTATGGTAGCTGGCTTTTTATTCATTTATAGATATGTTGAAATCTATAAATCCATACCAATATATCAAATTTTACTCCAGCATCACAGGATTCATTCTAGTATTCTTCATTTCCAGATTTGTATTTTCCTTTTCAGAGGGTGAGAAACCAGGCTTACATACACTCATTTGGGCAATGCCTCTCTGCACCCCTAATTTCCATGGCCACTCACTCTCTCTGTGTCATCTCCTCACCCAGTGTGGGCTCTGAGTTTCCCTTCAGGTCACACTCTTGCCTGGCAGCCTTTTTACCAGCAGGGGCTCTGACAGCTGTGCCAGTTCACCCTGGGTGCCATACTTTCCTTACCTGTACCAACAAGCCGCCCCATTCCCATGGGACCATGTACTCTTCTGGGTAGGCTTAGCACACTGGCTGGCTCTTGGCCAGAATCTGTCCTCACCCCATCTGGGCTTCACACCCTGTGTAGGCCTTGCCAATTCATGGATGCCACCTTCACACTGTCTAGGTCCTGAATCCCCAAGCCTGCCCACACTCACCTGGCAGCCTCTTCACCTTGTAGGTCTCCACCACCCATAAGGCCTTTGCCCTATGAAAGGCCTACCTTGCCATGCTTGACCTGCTTGCCTGCAGCCTGGACTGATAAGGGAGGGAAGAAAATGGAAAGAGCTAGTAGATTCTTAAATTTTGTTTAAAATTAAAATTTCATTTATAATCAAGGAACTAGCAAAAAAAAAACCCCTTCATTATACACTTGCAAACAACAAAGTAATACATGCATCTAATAAAAATTCAGGCAGCTCTAGAGACCTCATTGTTCCCACTCACCACCTAGTCCCACCTGTAAGCATACACAAACATACGTAAGTACAGGTGTTTTCTTTTTTATACTATACTAGAGGCCTTGTGCAGGAAATTCGTGCACTCAGGGGTAGCAAGGGCCCCTCAGCCAGCCTCTCACAGTCCAGGTGCAGGAAATTCGTGCACTCAGGGGTAGCAAGGGCCCCTCAGCCAGCCTCTCACAGTCCAGGAGCCCTCAGGGGATGTCTGACTGATGGTTTAGGCCTGTGTGAAGAATGGGTCTAAGCTGGCAGTCAGACAACCTTAGCACTAGCGTGGAATTGGGAGAGGCTCTGCACTGCTGCTGCACTGGCTAGCCATGAGCACTGCTCCCCCTAGGGGAGCACACTGACCACCAGGGGGCAGCTGCTGCATTGAGCTTGTGCCTCCTGGTGGTCAGTACATGACATAATTACTGGCCATTCTGTCGTTCAGTTAATTTGCATTATTAGCCTTTCATTATATACTAGAGGTTCAGTGCATAAAATTAATGTATGGGGTGGGGGGTTGTCCCTCAGCCCAGCTGCGCCCTCTCCAAACTGGGACCCCTTGAGGGATGTCCAACCTCCTGTTTAGGCCTGATCCCACCTGATCAAAACCTAACTGCTCCCTGGTCACCCCCAGCTGCCCTCTCCTACAGGCCCGGTCCCTCCCAACTGCCCTCCCCTGCCAGCTTGGTCTCCCCCAACTGCCCTCCTCTGTTGGCCTGGTTACCCCTAACTTTTCTCCCTGCTGGTCTGATCACCTACAACTGCCCTCCCCTGCTGGTCTGGTCCCCCCCAACTGCCCTCCCCTGCAGGCCTGGTCCCCATAACTGCCCTCCCCTATAGGTCTGGTCCCCCCCCAGTTTCCCTCCCCTGCAGGCCTGGGTCACCCCCAACTTCCATCCCTTGCTGGCCTGGTCACTCCTAACTGCCCACAACTGCCCTCCCCTGCAGGCCATCCTGTGGTGGCCATCTTGTGTCCACATGGGGGCAGCCATCTTTGACCACATGGGGGCAGCCATCTTGTGATTTGGAGTGATAGTCAATTTGTGATGGTCAATTTGCATATTACTCTTTTATCAGATAGGAGGATTAACTGATCTACTACTTTTTCTTTTCTCATTATACACACACACATACACACACACACATACACACACACACATACACACACACACTACCTAAGAGTAATATGGAGATTGACCAACACACAAGACTGCTACCCGCATGTGGTTAAAGATACTGCCCCCACGTGGACACAAGATGGCCATCACCAGATGGCCAGCAGGGGAGGGCTGTTGGAAGGTTCCAGGCCTGCAGGGGAGGGCAGTTAGGGGTGACCAGGCCAGCAGAGGAGGGAAGCTGGGGACAAACAGACTGGCAGGGGAGCAGTTAGACATCAATTAGGCTGGCAGGGTAGTGGTTAGGGGGTGATCAGGCTGGCAGGCAGAAGCAGTTAGGGGCAATCAGGGAGGCAGGCACATGAGCAATTTGGAGCCAGCAGTCCTGGATTGTGAGAAGGATGTCCGACTGCCCGTTTAGGCCCAATTCTACCAGGATAGGTCCTAAACGGGCATTTGGACATCCCTCGAGGGGTCCCAGATTGGAGAGGGTGCAGGCTGGGCTGAGGGACAGCCCCCTTCTCCTGTGCACAAATTTCATGCGCTGGGCCTCTAGTCTATATATAATCTTGGATATATTTATATGGCAGCATAACATGTATTTTAATACTTGCATAGCATTTTTCTGTTTGAATTAAGAATGAATATCAGTCTTCTACTGATGTACATTTTGGTTGTTTTCTATTCTTTCTTCCTATAAACAATGCTGCATTGTACATTCATGTGGAAGTGCCTTTGGGTATGTGTCTATTCACTTTTTCATGTTTTAAAAGCTTAGTCTTAAAGTCAAGTAGTTTAAGTAAACAAGAATGTGAAATGCAGGCTACTTAAAAGCTACTGTATGCTATGCTAACTGTGAATTCATTTTTGTGATCTTTAAAAGGGTATAAATGATATTTTTGTTCAAACACCAGATTCTGCAAACATCTCTCTTGTAACAGATAAAGGAAGTCTCAGGGGAAAGGTCAAATCAATTTATTGATGAAGCAGATCCTGGCACCCAAGAGGCCAGAGGGCTGCACTCAGGAGTGAGTGCCCCAGGAGCACTGTGCACCATGGAGAGCATGGTCTCGCCCTCTCATGTCCAGCGATCTGCCTGGCAGGGCAGTGCACACTCACAGGCCCCTGAAGCACCATGCCTGCACTTACTCATCCACACAGAGATCCGAAATCAAATTAAGCATTTTGCTCCTGTTCTCTTGGCCTTCCAGGGCTAACTCAATGGCTGTTTCAGCACTTAATTATCATGATCATCCCCAAATACATCATATGTAATGGAAAGCCAAATCCATATGATCGAGAAAGATAAATAGAGATAGAACTGAAGACAATACCTTACAAATGAAGCCATTCAGGGAAAAGGATAAAGGTAAAACAAAACAAAATGAGGAAAAAGTGGTTCTAAAGGGCAAATTACCTCATAAAAATGAGAGGAAAGTCCACTGGGGTACAGGAGATATAAAGGTAAAATCGGGATTTCAGAGAGATACACATTTCTTAGGTAGGATTTGGAATAGGAAAACAGAAATAGCAAGGAAGAAGGAAAAAATAAATGTCTTGGCTTCTCCTCCTCCTTCCACTTAAATATTTCACCACTGCTGTGGGGGTAAGAGAGGCTCCAGCCACTGCTCGGCACTGCACAGCCATGAGCCTGGCTTCTGGCTGAGCAGTGAGTGTGTGCCCCCTGGTGGTTAGTGCACATCATAATGACTGGCCATTCTGTCCTTCAGTCAATTTGCATATTAGCCTTTTATTATATACCAGAGCCCTGGTGCACAAAATTCATGCATGGGGATGGGGGGGGGGGTTGTCCCTCAGCCCAGCCTGCACCCTTGTCCAATCTTTTTAAATCTTAAACTGAGCAGCTACATTTAGGTCACATTTATTAACCCTTATCTTAAATCATTCTTCATTATAAGCTCCTTGACCAAAACTAGAAAAACCATTAACACAGGAGAAAACACCAAGTCTATCTCACAGGGGAAATGCCCGTCACAGTGAAACAATGCTAGTTAATAAATTGAACTTAGTTACCATGGCCTCCACCTCACTTATGAAAAAGGAGATATACCCATCTTAAAACATTTTTAATTCACATCGGAAGTTAATCCTTCATGTCTCATATCATAGAAATAGAAACTGCAGGAATTTTTCAGTACATTCTTCTACAGCTCTGAAATACACCAAGTCAAGTTTTTTTTTAATGTTTCTTAAAGTAGGAACAGCCTCCGGGGCCTGCACTTGCACTGTTCCTTGTGATTTCCTTCCGCTCTGCCCACACATTTATAAATAGTCCCTTTATTAAACCCTCCTTGAGTTACCCCAATTCCAGTGTGCCACCTGCTTCCTGCTGGGCCCTGGCTGATGCAGAATGTGGTGTGGAATGACCTCTCAGAAAGGGACAGGCTGTGGTAGGTACGAGTAGAGGAGCCAACGGGAGAAATCATCTTTTTTTTTTTCTTTTCAATCTGTTAGAACATGTGCGCATCATATGATGTTATTTAGGATGAAAAAAAAACATGCAGCCATGTTTTTTTAATTCTTAAAATGAAGCTGGCCCCAGCTTTCCTTACTGAGGCTAGGAGTAGCTCTTTAGAGCTACTGGGCTTTGCAAGGTCCCGGAGAACAGGCAAGCCTGACATCGCTGTACCACCGCGTTCTCAGCAGCTGTCTCTTCCCCAGAGCTTCTCCACCCAAACCCTGCACGTTTTGGCATGACTGTGCCTCTGGTGTTGCCACCTGCACACAGGCAGCCTTCTTCTCTTCTCACCAGCCATAGCATATGGCCCAAACAGATTCTCGATGGATTCCAGATGGATGGGAAGGGCATGGAATATTTTCTTGCTAGCCATCTTCCAGAGAACCTCGATGTCCCCTTCGTTAACCCACACTGACTTTAAAATACAAACATCAAATAAAAAAACTATTTGCAATCCTGCCACCAACTTCTTTCTTGCATTACCTTGGGTCCTTCCTCACCAACAACTGTCTATGTTTTAGCTTCATGGAACTACTGCTCTTCCCTGAACACCCAAGTAACAGGAGAAACTAAAATGAAGGAGCATCGAAGATGTTTACTCAGTGTGCCCTGAGTTTGGCATATCTCTCACTTAATGCACATACTGATAAGGAGACACATGACATGGCTTACCCAAGGTTTTGTTAGCGGACATTGAATGCCAGGTTCTAGAGTTGTAGAGATGAGTACCAGACTCAGTACAAGACCAGGCAGATAAAGTTTCCCGGAAAGAGGGTGGGCCAGGAAGGGGAAGCCACCCCCAGGGTCTGGAGATGGCTCACAGAGGCCCTGGGAGGGCTGGGCTTGGGGGTGAGGGTGAGGTCTGTTGCCCCACCATCGTTGGCAGTGGTTGGCCCAGGGTGATCATAAGATGTTTCCATAGTGAGATAAGGCTTACATAAATATTCTAATTACCATTTAAGTTAAAAAACAACAATGTTGCAGAATATGATGTTAAGAAAGATGTTATCATTATTCATTCTTTCCTTTAAGGATGTGGTTAGGTGAATTTCAACTACGAAATGTTATTGAAAGCAAGGAATCAGGCCTCTAGGATGGAGGTCCGTTAGTCAAATGGGGTCCAGTGTCACCCCTCTACTGTCTCAGTTTGAGAGCAGTGAGCGGTGGAGCTGTGCTGAGTGGGGCCCATCTTTCTGACACAATGTGGCCACCAAGGCACAGAGACACCCCTGCAGATACTCTTCTAACCCCAGTGACCTGTCCCACCTCTTCCACCTGGCAGAGCCCTCTGCTGTCTCGGAGCTGAGCCCAATTCCCACCTCCCGGAATTCTTCCATGGCTACATGAACGAGAGGGGGGGGGGGGGCTCCCCTCCCTCAGATCCCACCCTCCTCAGTGCCTTCCTGTCACAGTTTTATCGCATGGCATCCTTGTTACCTGCATTTGCATCAGTCTATCATTTCCAATTGGAGGTTTAGGTAAAACAGCACTAAGAGCATAGTATTCCTTTTTATCCTCAGCTCTTGCACAGAGTGGTAAGTATAAGATGCTCTATCAGTATTTGATAAGGGAAGAAGGAAAGGGATGGAGAAAACATGTTTTGCCCTGTAGGAAAAGTTTCTAACCATAAACGACATAATCATAATCATGACAAGTAACGGGATGTCCTGTATGTACAAGATGCTGGGAATAAAAGATTTATTAACATGTCAGTGAAGCCTGGCCAGCATGGCTCAGTGTTGAGCATTGACCTATGAACCAGGAGGTCACAGTCTGATTCCCAGACAGGGCTGTGGGCTCCATCCCCAGTGTGGGGCATGCAGAAGGCAGCCGATCAATGATTTTCTCTCATCATTGATGTTTCTATCTCTCTCTCCCCCTCTCCCTTCCTCTCTGAAATAAATAAATAAATAAATAAATAAATAAATAAATAAATATATATTCTTAAAAGTCAGTGAAAAAAATAACATTTAATGAAAATAGTATTAAAAATAGTGACAGAAGTACATTATGCCTTATGGTTCTGAGATATAAACTCTATTTCCCCTAATTGATCCAGAATATAGAATTCCTAAATTAAGGTGAGAAAGCTTAGCAACAAAGACTTTTTCTCACATAAGGAAAATGATAAGAAATGATAAAACAAAGAAAGAGAAGAGACTTGTGGAAACAAAAGACTAAAAAAAGGAATTAATCTTTTAAGATCAGAGCTGACCCTAAATCTCAAATAATAATTTTTAAAAATGGACTATAGTGATTATATATTATTTTATAGTGATGAAGATTAACAGGAATTAGAAAGTAACACAATTAGGGTCAAAATTGTTATTTTCAGTATTCTAACATAAAAAGAAAAAACAAAATAAAATATATTAACAACTGTGTATTAGAAACTCAAAGCATATAGTATTAGTAAAATCTCACTTGAGAGACGTGGGATAAAATCATTTCTTTCTGAGGAGTGGAATGAAATCCATTTACACCTCAACTATTCACGAGTCATGGTATAAAAAATTTCCTCCCACTTTCTCTGTGTGCTTTAAATGAAAACTACAGCACTGAGAAGCTAACGTAAAGTGGAAACGCTAAAGTAGTAATTATTATGAGGATATACTATTCAACATTCAATACCCTGTCTTTCCAATGATCACAGTACACATGAAATAAAAGCTGCCAATTCCCAGAAAAAGCAGACTAGTCAATATCAGAAGTTTATGAACAGCAGGCCCGCACTTAGAAAACGGGCATGCTGTTGATCACAAAACAAGATCTATTTATGAAAGAACTTGAAGGTGACAGTTTGCAGTTACTTTGCCCTTAATTAAAGAGTAAGAGTGTCAAGGATGATTATTTTCATCTTGCATATATTTAATCAATTAATTTTAAGAATCTTCTTAAAAGTAACCAAGTACAAAACAGGCATATTTTTTCCCCGAGAAACTAAGTCCCTGTACTAGTTACCACACAGTGAATGCACGATGAGAAAGTGTTCTATCCAAAGTTCAGGACTCTTTGTTTGTGAAGCACAGTGCTCCCGCCAAAGCTTGGCAAAGGGGCCGTGATAATAACACAAGAGTGTTCAGGGTGACAAGTGGCCTCCAGTCACTGATTTTGTTCACTAAGACCAAACAAGACCCTTGGTTCCAGGGGCAACACCATCAAAACCATTAACATGTAATTAATGCTCTCTCTGGGGAAAACATGCTGCTGCAAATCATGGATGAGACCCAGTCAGAACAGACTATGGTTCAACAGGTCTTGCTTGTAAACCTTTTTAATGAAGGATGTTTGTAACATGCTTTCCCATTTCTGCTTTAAAATCCAGGATCTAAAAGTAAAATAATTATTTTAAATACCAGTCACACATTCCTCTGAATTATGCCAGTAGTCTATAGTAATAAAAGAGTAATATGCTAATTAGACTAGGAGACCTTCCGGACGTCCTTCCAGACAAAGCCATGGTGGTGGGACTGAGATAGAGGTAGTTAGGGGCAATCAGGCCGGGAGGGGAGGGCAGTTGGAGGCAAGCAGGCTGGCAGGGGGGCAGTTGGGGGCAAGTAGGTCAGCAGTTAGGGGTGAGAAGGCCAGCAGTGGGGGGGACAGTGGGGGGTGAGCAGGCTGGCATGTAGAGTGGTTAGGGGCAATCAGGCAGGCAGGTGAGCGTTTAGGAGCCAGCAGTCCCAGAATTCAAGAGGGATGTCAGACTGCTGGTTTAGGACTGATATACCCACAGAGATTGGGCCTAAACTGTAGTTGGACATCCCCTGAGGGGCCCCAGATTGGAGACGGTGCAGGCCAGGCTGAGAGACACCCTCCCATCCCCCATGCACAAATTGTGTGGACCAAGCCACTAGTCCTGTGATGGTGAACCCATACATGAGTGTCAGCAATGACACACGTAGCCATTTTTGATGACACGTGGCCACAGGTGGACGCATAGAGAAGTATGGGGCCTCATGCTGAGAAGGGCGTTTCATCCTCGGCTACTGCATGGCCAGGTACAGTGGCCGAGGATGAAACAGTTGCTGTAGTGTAGTGCAGAAACTCTGTGCCAGAGGTCTGTAGGCCAAAACAACAGAAATCTGGCAAAAATTGTCTAGGTCTGGAACTTCCGGATAGGCTAATAGGGGATCTTTGATCTCACTTCTGGCCAGCAGAGCAGGGAGCAGTGGAATGCCATGAGGAGTGCATCTCTTGGGGCCATGTGATCGCCATTAGCACATAATGGCAACCACATAACCAGAGCAACCATCATCCAATCTACATTTCTGGGGTGTCATGGATTTCTAATTGACCATCATTACTGAGATAAGTGAGGGGGAGGCTGGGAGAGGCAAGGGCCTGTGCTATAGGTGTCTTTTCCCTGCCATTAGAAATAGTAACACTCATCTTAATTTATATAAGGAACACCATTATGCAGCAGAGTGCAGACTCCATTTCACCACTATTACTGTTGTGCATCCTTATTAACCCCTATTTCTGCTTATTAAACCTGCCCTTTCCCAAAAGACAGTTACATATGCCATTAGATGGTCAGTTAGGCTAGTTAACCCCTAATTGCCTGCAGGACTAACAGGCTATCTATAATTCTATCTTCTGTCACTGCCCCCCAATGGAAGACTCAAAAAGTAAAAAACCAAGGTTAAGTAAAGTAAGTGGTAGTAGCAGTAGCCGACCCTTTCAAGAGACATGGACTGAGATGTATGGCATTATAGAAAAAAATGGCAGATTATTTTGCGTTCTATGTCCTGAAATGGTAGTAAAAGAATGTGGAATATAAATAGACATTTTGAAACTAATCAATCCCAGCTCTTGAAAAAAGTGAGGATGAAAGTAAGGAATACATTTCCAGGCAGCTACACCTTTATAAGAGCCAATCTAATTCCATCCTTAAATTTATAAAAGGCTCTACAAATTTTTTTTTAATATATTTTATTGATTTTTTACAGAGCGGAAGGGAGAGGGATAGAAAGTCAGAAACATCGATGAGCGAGAGACATTGATCAGCTGCCTCTTGCACGCCCCGTACTGGGGATGTGCCCGCAGCCAAGGTACATGCCCTTGCCGGAATCGAACCCGGGACCCTTCAGTCCCCAGTCCGTCGCTCTATCCACTGAGCCAAACCAGTCTCGGCAAAGGCTCTACAAATTTAACATTTGCAAGTTTGAGCATTGCTCACTTCATAGCTCAGAAGGGAAAAGTACCCAGTAAGGGAGAATTTATTAAAGAAACTCTCCTAAGATGTGCACCAGTTCTATTTCATGATTGCAGAATAAAGATGCAATTATTAAGAGAATATCTGAGTTACCACTCAGTAGAAATATCATAAAAGACCAAATGAGACTAAACACAAATGTATAACATCAATTAAAGAGGGACCTAAGTAATTGTAAATATTTTTTTATCTCTCTTGATGAAACTACTGATGTCACATCACATGCTCAGTTGGCCATTATTGGTTGATATTCTAATAGTCTCACAATGAGAGCAGAGTTGATAAAGTTAGTATCAGTGCCAACAAGTACATCAGAAAGCGAAATATGTAAGGTTGTTATACAAACATTCTCTGACCTAAGCATTGATATCTCTAAAGTTGTGTCAGTGACGACAGATGGGGCACCAAACATGGTGGGGGAAAAAGTCAGATTTGTCAAATTGTTTACAGAAGTATTGGACATCCGACTGTGCTTTTTCTTTGTATTATCCACCAGGAGGTTTTATGTGCCAAGGCAGGATTCACCAACTTAAAGGACTTAATGTCAGTTGTTACAAAATAGTTAATTTAATAGCTGCTTGCTTGCTCCCTTCACAAGCAAGAATTTTCTGCACTTTTACTGGATGTTAATTTCACCTACAGTGGACTGCTGATGTACAATAATGTGAGATGGCTGAGTCGAGGTAAAGTTCTTAAGCGCTTTGTGGAGTGCTTTGAAGAAATTAAGATATTTCTTGAGGAAAAGGATCTGGGAAACTTCTCTCAGCTCAATGATGATAAGTGGGTCAACACCCTGATACTTTTTACAGATCTCTCTGTTCATATTAATGAACTGGAACTTAAAGTTACAAGGTTTTGGCAAAAGTATTGACGTTATGTTTGGATACATAAAAGCTTTTGAAAGTAAACTTAAAATTTTCAAGCGAGATGTAGAAAATAAAACTTATAAGTATTTTCCTCGAGTAACAAAGTATTTTGAGAAGGCCAGTGCAGCTGTACAAAATGAAATGGAACCCTTGTATATAAAGTACCAGCATGTTTTAGACTCGTTACTTGACCAGTTCAGTGATAGATTTAGTCAATTTAGAAGCCTAGAACAGACCATAAAAATAATTAAGTATCCTGGTGTAGTAGTCTACAGTAGTTTGGAATTAAATGGTCTCCAATGGATGCAAATTGATGATTTGGATGCAACTTGAAGAATTTCAAGACAGCACCTGGGCTCAGGTGTCTGTTGACTTGAGGTCAAAGGTTGAGAATCTGAAAAGGTGCTGCTTGGAGAATCAAGAGGAGTGCCACTATGAACAGGAAATTTGGAGTGCCTAGAATCGATTACCAGACACTTTTAGCACCCTAAAAAATATAGCAATAGCTTTGCTCAGAATTTCTTCCCTCTATGTACTTTTGTGAGACCTTATTCTCAGTGTTAAATAATATCAAAACAAACAAAAGAAACAGATGAAGTTAGTAGCGCTTGCTTGGGCTTGAAGTGTTCAAAACACCAACCTTCAATGGAAGGTTTAGCCAATAAAATTCAGCAACAAAAAAGTCACTAATAGGCAGGTTAGTTAAAGAATTTCACCTTCCACAGCACCCACACAAGTTAAATAATATGAAAACCAACAAAAGAAACCGACTGACAGATGAACAAAGAAGTCACTAAACAGGTAAGTTAAGTAATTAGTTTTTGGTTTATTAAATACAGTTATCGATTACAATTATACATTTTTGTTATTTAAACTATAAATATCACAAAATTATGGTTTTTTTCTCAAAGTGACACACCACCCGAGTTATACTCGGTTTTTTGGAGAATTTTGACACACCAAGCTCAAAAGGTTGCCCATCACTTCACTAGTCCTATCTAAAAAAAGAGTAATATGCAAATTGACCACAGCTTCAATCAACCCATGCCCACAGCCACGCCCACCAGCCAATCAGGAGCAAATTATGCAAATAAACCCCAACCAAGATGGCTACCGCCACTGAGAGCACGAGGAAGGCTTGGGTTTCCCCAGCAATGGAGGAAGCCAAGCTTTCTACCTGTTGTTGTCGGCCTAGGCCTCCACTCAATGCTACAAAGTTTTATTATAGAAAATAGATAATCTGAACAGAAATGGCAGCAGCCATAGAGTAAGAGAAAGCAGAGGCTGCGGTTGCCCAGGCGATGGAGAAAGCCAAGCTTCTAAAGCCCTAGTGCCTAGGCCTCTACTCTAGGCTACAAAGTTTCAAATGGCTGTTGCCATGGAGTGAGCAGAAGGCTTGGCTCCGCTCCAGGCTACAAATTTTCAATTGTAGAACATAATCCCAAATACCAGGGCCTCCACTTGGGTTACTGGGAAGGGGGGCATGGTCAGCCTGCAAACCACAACAGGCCCTGCGCCCAGGCTGTCCCACGCCCCAAGGGAACCTTCACCCTGATCCGGGACACTCTTGATGGGAAACCAGCAGGCCTCTACCCATGCACCAGGCCTCTGTCCTATCTAATAAAAGAGTAATATGCAGATTGCCCATCACTCCCAACACACAAGAGGGTTGTCCCCATGTGGTCAAAGATCCTGCCCCCATGTGGACACAAGATTGCTACCAGAAGATGGCCAGCAGGGGAGGGCCATTTGGAGGTTCCAGGCCTGCAAGCAGGTAGTTGTGGGAAATCAGGCCTGCAGGGGAGGGCAGTTGGGGGTGATCAAGCCTGCAGGGGAGGACAGTTGGGGGTGACCAGGCTGGTAGAGGAAGGAAGTTGTGATCAAACAGGCTGGCAGGGGAGCAGTTAGACATCAATTAGGCTGGCAGGGGATGATTGGGCTGGCAGACAGAAGCAGTTAGAGACAATCAGGGAGGCAGGCAGGCAAGCAGTTTGGAGCCAGCAGTCCTGGATTGTGAGAGGGATCCCAGATTGGAGAGGGTGTAGGCTGGGCTGAGGGACATCTCCCACCCACTGGGCACGAATTTCATGCACTGGGCCTCTAGTTCTATCTAATAAAAGAGTAACATGCAAATTGACTGTACCTCTGCTATGCTACCAGCCCATCAGGAGCATGGCCATCAGACAGGGGGCGTCACCAGTAGCCAGGGGGTATAGACAGGGGTTGTGGCCAGTGGACAGGGGGCGTGGCCAGCATGGACGTGGCCACAGTGCTGTATAAGCAAGCACCATGCTATAAGCTCTGCCTCCACAGTACTTTAGGGCTGTGAGATCCCTCCTTACAGCTATGGTGACTGAATCACAGGCAAATAAGCGCCCTGGGCACCTTGGGTAATGAGAAGCAGGCACGAGGCGGGGCTGTGATTTGTCAGGTGCAGGGGCTGTGTCTCGAGCTCTGAATCCAAGCGGCAGTTTTGGTCCATGCCCCCAGCTCAACAAGCAAGGCAGGGTGGCGCAGCCCAGTTGTGCACGCTGAAGTGGGGAAGTGGGGCCAACTGCACGCGCGAGGCGGGGAAGCAAAGCCAGTCGTGCAGGAGGCGGGGGGGCAGGGCCAGTCGAGCATGAGGTGGGGGGTCATGGTGGAGTTGCACTTGAGGTGGAGAGGCGTGGCAGAGGCAGGAGTGTAAGGTGGGGGAGAGGGGCCAGTCGCACGCTAGGCAGGGGAGCAGGGGCTGAGTTGCGTGTTCAAGGCAGAGGCACGTGGCCCCGAGCAACACACATTCACACAGGGCCCTCAACGGTGTCACCTTTGCCTCCCTGGACCTCACCCTCCAGCCCGGATCCTCCAGGTCCCAAGCCCTGGGGTCGTTCAAATTCAGCAAGAGTTTGCAATTTGCCCAAGGCACTTTGAATAGTTTTCTCCTAACCCATTTGTGGGAGTGTAATCTGACTTAAAACTAATGGACTAAACGAGAAAGTCAATTTGGAAATGTGGATCAAAATTCAAGTGAATTAGCTTTGGGCTAGAAGTTCCATGTCTGTGAATGTGTCCTAAGTAAACAGTCAAATTAGCAATTATGTTTACTGTCATTGTTGGTGCCGGGGGAAACCAGAAACAGCCTGCCCCACAATAAAGAGTTAGTGGAGTAAACCATAGTAATGTTAAACAGTCAGGGATAACACTGTAGCCTTTAAAAATTATGTCTGTACAGCGAATTTGTTGACATGAAAAGAAGGCCATCCTATCTAATAAAAGAGTAATTCGCCGATTGACCATTACTACAACACACAAGAGGGCTGCCACCATGTGGTCAAAGATTCTGTCCCCATGTGGACATAAGATGGCCATCACAAGATGGCCAGCAGGGGAGGGCAAGTTGGGAAGTTCCAGGCCCCCTGGGAGGGAAGTTGTGGGTTATCAAGCCAGCAGGGGATGGCAGTTGGGAGGGAGCAGGCCTGCAAGGAAAGGCAGTTGGGGACTATCAAGCCTGCAGGGGAAGGTAGTTAGAGGTGGCCAGGCCAGCAGAGGAGGGAAGTTGGGGGCAAACAGGCTGGCAGGGGAGCAGTTAGACATCAATTAGGCTGGCAGGGTAGTGGTTAGGGGATGATCAGGCTGGCAGGCAGAAGCAGGTAGGGACAATCAGGGAGGCAGGCAGGTGAGCAGTTTGGAGCCAGAAGTCCTGGATTGTAAGAAGGATATCCGACTGCCCCTTTAAGCCCAATCCTACCGGAATTGGGCCTAAACGGGTGGTTGGACATCCCTCAAGGGGTCCCAGATTGGAGAGGGTACAGGCTGGGCTGAGGGATATCCCCCACCCCACCCTCCAATGCATGAATTTTGTGCATCGAGCCACTGGTATATAATAAAAGCCTAATGTGCAAATTGTCCCCTCGGGAGTTGGACTGGAAGTTCAACTGCTTGCTGTTACGTGCACTGACTACCAGGGGGCAGCACAGAACATGGCGAGTGTCAGAGATGCAGCCCTGGCAGCTGGCAGTGGTGGAGGTGCTGTTGGCCCTGATGGGCCCCAATAAGAGCAGGACCACAGTGGGATGGTGGATCAGGTGAACGGGCAGTGCCAGGCCAAGGTGGGTGCTAGTGGGGGCCCAATCGCCCTGCTGATCATCCCAGGGACAGTGACCAGTAGAAGTGGCAGGGGGCAGGGCTGCCACCTGGCTCCCAGGCACTGAGGGAGCCAGGTAGAGGGCTTAGCCCTGATTGATTGCTCAGCAGGCAAGATGGTGGTGAGGGGTGGCACCAGGCCAAAATGGGTTGCCAGGTGGGGCTGCGGGACTGCGAGCCTGGGGATGCAAGCTGGGGCCTGATCCCTGCAGGCCACTCTGAGGGACCCCACCTGTGCACAGATTCTTGCACCGGGCCTCTAGTATATTCATAAAATCAATCTTGAGCTTGACACCAAACTTCTACAACCATTCTCTTTAGCAAAGAAAGACTGACAGCCTAAAAATGTGTGTTTTGAAATAAAAGTGAAATGTTTATTTATGTTTCTGCTTCTTTGTTTCCCTGGATTTTCATTAATTCCTATTTCTTGAGCACTTGCTGAGGATGCAGGGAGTGTGCTGGGGCAGAGGATTCACACTCACCTCTGCTCTCCAGACTGCACAGTCTAATGGTGAGGACAGAGGGAAATGATATTTTCATGAAACCTAATTCCCATGTGCAGGATGGTACAATAGGAAGCTCTCAAGCTCTGGAACCAGGCAAACCTGAAAGAAGATCCTGCCTAGCAATAAGCATTTGTCTCCTTGTTGTTAGAAAAATAGAGATTGTGATCCACCACAGAGAAATCTTCTAGAGACTAATCCTGCCTGGGAAAGGCCTGGAAATTCATAGGTATTCCAATCACTCCCTTAATTGTCATTCCCTCTCCTTGATTTTCCATCCACATACTGAATAACAAAAATTAGACAAGTGAGAAATCTTTTCCTCTATCAAAGTTAAGAAGCCATTTAATAAAACAACAAGAAAGCAAGCAAACAAACAGTGATTGAGCATTGACCTATAAACCAGGAGGTTAGGGTTCGATTTGAATTTAGGGCATCTGCTCAGGTTGCAGGCCTGATCTCCAATGTGGGACATGCAAGAAGCAGCCGATCAATAATTCTCTCTCATCATTCATGTTTCTGTCTCTGTCCTTCTTCCTTCCTCTCTGAGGCCAATAAAAAATATATTAAAACACACACACATACACAATTACTTCAAAACAAAGATTAAAAATTTTCTTAGTTAATGAAGAAGTTATCTATATTGAGAATAAGTGTATATTGAACTTTGTTATCAACTACCTGTTCTATTCTCAATGCTCATTCAATTTCCTTAGAATGGAAAACTCTAAAAAAGAATAGCATTTTGTTGCCTTAGGGAAAACTAGATTTTATATTCAGCATAACAAAACTCACAGAAAACAAAGAATAAAGTACATGCATCCTGTACTATTTCTTCTTAGCTTTAAGAAAACCAAAGTTTAGCCGAGACCGGTTTGGCTCAGTGGATAGAGTGTCGGACTGCGGACTGAAGGATCCCGGGTTCGATTCCGGTCAAGGGCATGTACCTTGGCTGCGGGCACATCCCCAGTAGGGGGCGTGCAAGAGGCAGCTGATCGATGTTTCTCTCTCATCAATGTTTCTGACTTTCTATCCCTCTCCCTTCTGCTCTGTAAAAAAATCAATAAAATATATTTTAAAAAAAAGAAAACCAAAGTTTATAAGTAGGATTAAAATTATTTAGGTCTATGCAGTCAATATAAATTTGAACAAAATGCATTTAATGCAATTATCAGTAGTTTATAACAGTAACTTTTTTGTTACAGGGTTGTTGGGTAAAATAAAATATTAATCTTTAATAGAACTGTTCATGAATATTAAATATTTCCTGGGTTTTCTTTAACTATATTTTTAAGACATTAAGCAGAACACTTGATCTTGCAGGTTACATTAAGGAGAATGGCAACCACACTCGTTCTTACATCTCTTCAGGTACTGAGGATGCTTTTCCAAACCCTATAGACTTAACTCTGTGTTCTATCATCATTAGGGTCAACTAGCTGATGTTAATAATAGGAAGAGAGCAAAGAGGAAGCCAGACATTGAGAGCATGGTCATCACATGGAGCCATGGGTCCCTTCCTTGCAAATCTCTAGGGGAAAGGGATCAAAATGGGGAATATGGGCACATGCCCAGTGAAGTTGGGGTGACACAGGGAAGTGCCTGTCAATCTAGCCTGGGAAAAAGATAACTGCTGGGGGTAGAGCCACTGCAGATGTGTAAAATTTTGAGAAGTTAAAATCTGCAGACAAAGGAGTTCTCTCTCTTGCTTGTTTGCTTTTGTGGTCCTGTTTCAAACTTGCTCTGGAGCCCACACTGGCCCATACACTAGGCCACCATGTGGCCTTAGCAGCTTTATGGCCCATGGCCACTGAGACCCCACATGCAATGGCCTGCAGCTGGTCTCCAGATGACCTAATCTATAATAATAAAAACATAGTATGCTAATTAGACTGATCAGCTGAATGACCTTCCAGTCATCATTCTGGACATCCTTCTGGATGAAGCCATGGTGGCAGGGGCCGAAGCAGAGATGGTTAAGCATGATCAGGTAGGCAGGTGAGCAGTTATGGGTGAGCAGACAGGCAGGCAGAGTGGTTATGGGCGATGAGGCAGACAGGCAGGAGAGCAATTAGGAGCCAGTGGTCCTGGATTGTGCTTAAATTGGCAGTCAAACATCCTTTGAGAGGTCCTGGATTATGAGAGGGTGCAGGCTGGGCTGAGGGGATCCCCTACCTTCCCCCAATGCATGAATATCATGCACCGGGCCTCTAGTAAATTTATAATCCCTTATCACTTTTGGCCTCCTATGTTCCTCCTTCAGTGATGCTAACATTATTAACTCACAATTTACCACAATCTTTGTGGTTTTAAACAACACAAATTATAACTAGTGGCCTGGTACACAAAATTCATGCACACAGGGGGGGGGGGGTTGTCTCTCAGCCCAACCTGCATCCTCTCCAATCTGAGACCCCTGTGGGATCGGGCCTAAACTGGCAGTTGGACAACCCCCTTGCAATCTGGGACTGCTGGCTCCTATCTGCTCACCTGCCTGACTGCTTGATCACCCCTAACCACTCTGCCTGCTGGCCTGATTGCCCCAACTGGTCCCCTCTGCCGACCTGCTCGGACCCAACGGCCCCCCTACCAGCCTGATCACCGTCAACTGCCCTCCCCTCCTGGCCTGATCACCCCCAACTGCCTTCCCCTCTTGGCCTGATCACCCCTAATCACCTCTGCCTCACCCCACCACCATGGCTTTGTCCGGAAGGACTTCTGGAAGGTCTCATGGTCTAATTAGCCTATTACCTTTTTATTAATATAGATAGGATATGACATACTGCCATAACTATAACATGTACCAGTATTACTCTATGAAAATATATACTTCCTGAGGTAGGAAGGCATCTAATACATTACATTGTATGTGTAGGAAATACTGTATTCATAGCAATAATATACACCCTGTGACTTCCCTTTCTGATCTGGAAATGGTTTCCCAGTTCTTTGAATGTTTCCTGGCCCCCAATGTGGTTTTTTTTTTTTTTTTTTTTGGTCATTCAGTGTAACTTTATTTACTGTTTATTGCACATGATTTGAGGTCTTCAATTTCTAAGCACCAAAGATTCAAAGACTATTTTTTCCATGAAGTTTAACAATAACATCAGTGAATTCATGCATTCATGTGTTTTTATTGTAAACATCTGAATTATTCAGATTGTCATATATCCTGAACTCATAAGCATGGACCATGCACAGGCTGACAGCAAGCCAGGAAGCCACTCTGAAAGCAAACAGATACTCTGCAAAAGGAGAAAAGTCATAGCACAACATTTAATGTCCAACCTCAGTCACCTCCGAATGTTATATATATTGACTTCTTAATTCATATAGTATTGGGAACTCAACTGCTTGGTTGGTGATGGGGTTGACCTGGTTTCAGGAGGATTACTCCTGAAATAATTAAGGAAAGAGGGGCTCAATCTTTTTTTGGTTGCTTGTTCCTCCCCAGCACCTTCATCTTTCTTCTCATCCTCAGCTTCTTGGGCATCTTCCTCTTTCTTCTTCCTTCATCACCTCCTTCTTCTTCCTCCTTTGCATCCTCAAATTCCTCCTTGGCACTTCCTACCTCTTCCTCTCCTTCCTCTTCGTCAGCCACTTCCTCTCCTCCTCCTCTTCAGCTTCTCCTTCAGAGGGGGGTTCTTCCTTAGCTTCCTCAGCTTTTGCAGCCTCCATGGTCTCCTCCACCTCGATCTGCTCCTCCTGGACGTGGCTGGTGTATTAAGAAGGGAAGGAGCCAGCAGACATCAAGTAGAAGCTGGTCTTAAACCACCGTAGGCAGATCGGCCAAAGACCTGGGAACTGTGGGAGTAGCCGCTGGCTATGTTTCCCAGGCTGGTGAAACTGAGCTGGGTCTCCTCACCTTCCAAGAGTTTCCTGTAAGCTGCAATGTCAATGTCCAAAGCCACAATGAGGAGGTCCTGGTAGTCGTTTAAATATCATGCCATTTCACTTTTTGTAGTTCTCATTTTCTAATTTGTTGATTGTGTCCTGCATAGCACTAACACCTGAGTTCTGCTTATCCTCCAGCTCGCCCAGCTGCTTGCCCAGAGCTTAGTTCAGGCCCTGGCATGCTTCCATCTCCAGGGTCTTGGCCTTGAGCAGGCAGCGGCTTTCAGACACCTCCTCCTGGGCTGCCTGCACCCGGTAGATGTTCTTGGCAGTGCTCTCAGTCGGCATGGCGAAGCGGCTCCTGTACCATTCTTCGGCATTCTGCATGTTCTTGGCAGCCAGCTTCTTTACTGGGCGAGGATGTTCTTGAGCATAGCGGAGAGGTCCGACTTGGAGAACACGTCCATATCCACGGAGATCTGAGCATACTGGATTTGTGCCTGCAGCTCAGCAATCTCCTCTTCATGCATCTTCTTCAGGAAGGCAATTTAGTCCATCAGGCTGTCAATGCACTTTTCAAGCTCAGCACCAGCAAGAGCCGCCTCATCTGCACCTTAGTGTGCCTCCATCAGCCAGCCCTCTGCCTCATCATGGTTCAACACCTCTTCTTGGTAGCATGCCTGCGGGTTGCTCCCAGTCCCTTCAAGCCCTGGTGCCTGCTAACTGCCCACTCTCCTCTCTTCCCCAGGGACTGGGCTCAGTGGGCGGGGGGGGGGGGGGGGGGGGGGGCACATGCATCTCATTTTCATTAAAATGTTCAACCCTGGCCTGCTTCACTGGTGTGCACAGGCAGCCCCGGGGCATACAGTGATCCCAGAGACCCTAGCCATCCCTGCCTACCCACATCCTGGATGGTGGCCTGGCCCCCTAGGGCGGAGTCAGGCATAGCCACCCCGTCCTCCCCTGACTGCCCTGTTACTGATCTCAGCCTTGACCCAGTGGGCAGTGTCAGGCACAGCCAGTCTGCCCTGCCCATCCCCAATGACGGCCTGGACCCCACGGTTGGGTCAGGTGCTGCCACCACCCACTCCCCTACCTGCTCGGTTACCGATCATGGCCTCGGCACTGCCCGCCTGGCCTTCCCAGTCCTCCATGGTGGGGCTGTGATGGGGACCCCCGCTGCCCACAGCGAAGCACCACCATGGCCTGGTTTCACTGCGGGCGGCGGGGGCCCGGATACTCTGCTATGGCTGGGGCTTCGATCAGGACCTGCTGCCTGCAGCGCCTCCATGGCCGGCTCGGGGCAGAGGGAGCCCACCCGACATCTTGCTTGGGGGATAATTTGCATATTGCTCCTATTGGCTGGTAGCATAGGGAAGGTATGATCAATTTGCATGTTTCTCTTTTATTAGATAGGAGGATACTGGGTGTTAGAAATTCTAAAGCCGAAAGTGTCGGCACACTCCATGATCACATCTCCTTTTACTGATGTTGACCTTTTTTTCTCCTCTTATAAAAACACTTGTGATTGCATTGGCTCCACCTAGATAATCGAGGATTCTTTTCCCATCTCACAGACCCTAATTTAACTGCATCTGCAAAGTTTCTTCTGCTATATCAGACCACTACATACCGGGCAGCTTATACACAACAGAAACTTATTTCTTATAGTTCTGGGAATGAGGGAGTCCAAGATGAAGGCATTGGGAGATTTCTGTAATCTCCAGGGAGGGCCGCTCCCTGGTTGTTTCACTGCGTTCTCACAGGCGGAAGCTCTCTTTTATATGGGCACTAATTCCACTCGTGAGGGCTCCACTCTCAAACCTGATCATTTCCCGAAGGCCCCACCTCTTAAAACCAGTGGAGATAAGGTTTCAACATGAATTTTGAAGAGATACATTTAGTCTCTATATCTCTCTCTCATCCACTTCTATTATTTTCAGTATTAAAAATATGGCTTTGTGCAATGCCTGCCCAGAATACAGGTTGGGTGCAAAATAATACGTACATATTTTTGAGAAATCTAATATCCCTGCCACTAGTTTTACAGTCTCTTTTTTCACATATCTGGTAATTTTCAAATACTTAAAAGACAAATTAATGTGTTTTAATAATCAGTATGATCAAATTCAGTTATTCCCAAAGTGCAATCTTCTAGTTATTTCCATGTTGAATCTTTACATCACCTCAAAGGGAATAAAAATTAAAATACGACAAAGGTCAGCAATGTCTAATCAGTAAACCTGATATTAACAACTATTTAGAGTTTTGTATTTTAAAGAAACTAAATCATATGAATTATACAAAGTTCTAGAAATTAAAACAACAATTTTTAGGTAGGTGGTATTATATTAAATGTGTATTAATACAATTTTTTTGCTTTATTTTAGGCATTAATCCAGGCAATACAAAAGGCTTCAGCAAAGAAAGTGTCAGATTTGTCTATAGCTATAGCCTGAGAAAGATAAACATATAAGGATGTCACTTGCTAAATGTAAGAGACACAGGTATTCTCTCTTTACTTTCATTTTCTATAGCTCTAGTCAATTTCACAGCCTATGCCAGGACTGAACAGGGAAAGTGATAAACGACAAAATCAATTTGCAAAAGTAAAGTCCTATATTCTTTTATACCTTCTTCATCAGAGATGTTATCATTCTTGTGTTGTGTGGTATTACTTCCCACAGTAGCCTGAGTACAACTGATAATCACTAAAAGTTATTATCTTAAGGGGAAGCAGAAAAATAACCCCAAAAGGCCACTGGGCAATTTTCTCATTTTCCAAAGTTGCTGCTTTCATAATCCTTCATCTGTGCTAGAATTCAAATGTAAAGACTTTTTACTATTAAACAACTATGATTATAGCAATATTACTATTTGCTTCCGATTCCTAGATAATAAACATTAAAAGAATAAAACTCTAAATGTCTAATTTGAGCTAAATATAATCCTTCAAGTGTTTTGGTTTGCTTTTTCAATTTTCATCCTTACTAAATTTTTCTTTAAACTGTAAATATTTGAGAAAGTTACTTCAGAGGACAGTATAGGACTTAATACTTTAAGAAGAAAACTGGCTTACTTTTGTTGCTGCCTTCCTTGATTGACAGGTTTTTATTAAATTTCAAATTGTCCTTTGGCTATTTAGTATTAACCCTGAAACCACTGGTGCAATTTCCACATTCTTCTACTTATTCTGATTTTTAAAAATGCATTTCTAATAATGAAGAAGTCTTTATTATGCATTGCCATCTGATGGTAGAATGAGTTATTTACAGTGCCACATTAATGGCAGCCTTGCAATTTCAACTTTGCTTTTTTCTATTTATATTTAAATTGGTCTTTGTTTTTTGTTTTGTTTTGTTTTTTGTTTTT
The DNA here is from genome assembly GCA_027563665.1 of Antrozous pallidus. Taxonomy (NCBI): domain Eukaryota; kingdom Metazoa; phylum Chordata; class Mammalia; order Chiroptera; family Vespertilionidae; genus Antrozous; species Antrozous pallidus. The sequence continues at coordinate 7,134,927 of CM050524.1, read as the reverse complement.
GTATTCTGTCCACCCCAACTTCAGAAATTTTTGTCAGTCAAAAACATCAGAAATGTTTAATTAAACAATATTTGCAAGTCTCTTTATTAACGAGGGGAGATTTAGAAAGAAAATCGGCCAATTTTCTTAAACTGAGATATGCAGTTACAACAAAATCAAAACACAAAAGAAAATCTCTACTTTTCCAGGTTTAAATAGGTTGCAAGATAAAATACAGAACACCCATTAAATTTTAACTTCAATAACAAATGATATCTTACTTTAAGTATGTCCCAAATAAGTGTGGATGAAAAAGGGCCACTTACTAACCTGTCCAGCTCAGGGAAGGCCTGACTGGCAGCCTTGCAAACTGTGAGACCTGAAGTAATCACAAAGGATGCACTGAAATTAAAAAATTTAAAACCAAAAAGCAGTTTATGGCGGGTAGTCATGTACTAGGTCAGTATCTTCCCTGACAAAGGTCAATCTCTACCTTAACTGAGCATGTATATCGTCTTTTTGTATATACTTAGAGGCCTGATGCATGAAGATTCATGCAAGAATTGGCCTTCCTTCCCCTAGCTGCCAGCACTGCCATTGCTCTGACCGGAGCTGCCGTTCCACCTTCACTCCAGCCCGGAGCCACCTTTCAGCCTTCCTACCATGCTGCCCAGAGGCCAGGAGCTGCTGGGGCAATGCAGAATGCCTGTGTCTCCCTCCCTCCCACTACACCCCTCCCCCACAGCCCTGGCTGCTCAGTGCCTATGTATGCAAATTAACCCATCTTTGTTGGATTAATATGCATATTCACTCCTGATTGGCTGGTCGGCTTTGAGAAGTTATGGTCAGTTTGCATCTTTCTCTTTTATTAGTGTAGATGATAACTTATCATTGATGTCAAAGTAATTTCCCTTTTTCTGGCCCCCTCAAAGCAGAGGCACTATTCTGCAGATACCACAAATCTCCTTATTGTTATTAATTGTTGACTGTTAATTATCACGCATCCATCTAACTGAAAGAAGTATGTGTCTATCATCTTACTTTTTATCCAATCTCAGAGGTTACCCTGCTTTGCTTTCTCCCACCGGCCGGGTGGGAGAAACAAACCCATTTGTTTCCACCTCCCTAATCCATCGCCAATGGATTTCATGTAACCCACTTAGTCTCCTCTTTTGATTACAATATATAAAACAAGGTGAAAAACTGCCCCTCTCTGGAGCATTACCTCCATCCGCTGAGATTTTGCTTCCCAGCAACTGTCAACAGTTTTTCTCAAATAAACTCACAAAAATTCTTCACAAGATTGACTATTTCCTATGTTAACAAGTATGTCCTTTATTTTTATTTGCTAAATCTGGCAACCATAATGACTAATGTCATTTTTTTCTTAATACCATCAATATTGTAAGTGAAACCACCACTATTTCCATAAACTAGAGAGCAACTCATAGAAAAGGGAATTTAGAGTTACGAGTAACAAAGGCGAAATCAATTTATTGATTTCACTCATGCAGAAAGGGTGCTCATTAAGGGGAGTTATAAGTGCTTATCAACAGCCATACATCCCAGCCCCAGGAAACACCAATTCTTGTTAACTCACAAGAAATTATATTTTTCTAAATGCAACTACATTTTTTAATAGATCAAAGGGAGAGGACTGGATTGTTTTTTATCATTTTATCTCTTTTTTCAAGACAACTTAAATTCCAAGATATTTCAAGTTCAACTGTTTAATCTTTTCTGTGTTAGAAAAACTACAAGCATAGCCGAAACCAGTTTGGCTCAATGGATATAATGTGGGCCTGCAGACTGAAGGGTCCTGGGTACAATTCCGGTCAAGGGCACATCCCCAGTAGGGGGTGTGCAAGAGACAACTGATCGATGTTTCTCTCTCTTTGATGTTTCTGACTTTCTATTCCTCTCTGTAAAAAATCAATAAAATATATTTTTTAAAAAGAAAAACTATGAGCATTGACTAATTACATCTCTACTAGAAGTTTCTTCCCAATTCACTGATAATACTTTGTTACATTTCAAAGGGCTAGAAATAGCATTTCCAATGTTAGCTCATTTATGCCTGACATTTATTTTTTAAAATAAGTACCTATAATGTACCAGACTCCCTTTTAGATACTAGAAACACAAGACAAGTAAATCAAAACATGTCAACAGTAAAATTTCTACTTCCTTTTAAAAGGCTTGCAGCCTAGGAAGCAGAAAGAACAAGAAGTAGTATTCCCAATGTAGAGGTGAAGAAACTAAGTACTCAAGAATTAAAGGGTCCCCTCTAAGGCCCCATATTCAGTAATCCTCCCTGGCTCCAGGCTCAAAGCACGCTCCAATATTTCTTCAAAGGAAATCCCACACTAGTATCCTAACTCCTCCGCATACCTGTAGGACATCCACGTGGTCTTTAAGTGGAACAGGTGTTCTCTGAGTGTCCCAGGAAAGCAAGGTGTGAGTGGGAGTTAGGGTCTCAAGCAGCCTGGTGAGCAGACTAAGCTAATCTGAGGAAGCCAGAGCACTGGGCCAAGGAGATGCCATTTCAATTGGGCGTCACAGGTGACTCATCAGAGGTGGGTTGTTTGGGGGCCTCCTGATATTTTTCTGCAGGGTGAGGTGTCAGATTTCCTTAGCATCTTTTGGACAACATCGCTCTTGTCCATTTCCACATTTTTCTGGTTTCACAGCCTGCTTTCATACCGGAGGCTAGTCATTGGCATGAGGTTTAGGGAATGAAAAACAAGATTAAAAAAAAAAATGAGCCGGGGCCCTGGGAGAGGTCTAAAGTGGGGAAATTTGCCCTTTAAGAGCTTCCCCTACCCTAGCCCCTCAGAATGACAGCTCTCTCGGCTAGAGGACTACCTCTCCGGGCAGGCGCCCGCGCGCCCCAAGGACACAGGCTGGCTGCCTTTTCGCTCTCCACCTCCTCCAGAACCAACCAATAGGAATCCCCGGCTTTGGTCTCCACCCGACCCATACCACGCGGGAGCGGGGGCAATAAAACTACATTTCCCGAGGCGCCTTGAGCCTGTGCTGACCAATCAACACTTGAAATTCGGAAGTTAGGGGCGGAGCCGGATGCATAGGCTATCCCATTGGCTACGAGAAGCATAGAAGAGCCGGAACCCGGGAGTAAGAGAAGCGCAATGACATTTCCTCTTTAAATAGCTGGAGCGGGCCCCGTGGAGAAATGGCCGCGTCGGCAGGTGGGTCGTATCGTGGCTAGCGAGGTGTGTTGCTGGGGAGGTGGGCCGGGACCAGGCTCGGGCAGGGAGCTGTGCAGGTGGCGATGCGAAGCCGGAGAGGAAGATGGAGAGGTGAAGAGGGATGAGGGGAGGAGATGGGATGGCGTGGAGGGCGGTGGGCGGTTCGGTCGGACGAGGATGGGGAGGCCGGGTACCCGACGCCGGTCCGACCTTTCGGGCGGCGGTTGAAGCGGTACCGGCGGCCGCCGTCCCTCGCGCGTCCCTCGGTAGGCTCGTGCCCGCGGCGCTCGGTCGGGGCGGTCCGACCGTTCGGTTCGCGCGGCCCCTCGGCGAGCGCGGGCGGCGGGCTCGCCGGGCTCCGAGGCGCGCGGGCTGGCGCGTGAACTGGCTTCGCAGCTCGCCTCTCCCGGGGGCAGCCTCGCGCCCCGTTTGGTGGTATACATATATGCACACATGTATTTCCGTACGGGAATAAAACACGCCAAGCAAGCGAACACAGTCACACAAACAAACAAAAACCCACGACGCTGTGAGTGGCCCGAACTCCTTGTGGTTGTACGATTTTTCTCCTAGATTTAAATAAGTCTTCCCCAACACCGCACGGGATTCCATCTGCAGACACAGCCAGCGATGCCATGGACCCCTTTCACGCTTGCAGTATTCTTAAGCAACTCAAAACAATGTACGATGAAGGACAGTTGACAGACATTGTAGTGGAAGTGGATCACGGGAAAACATTTTCCTGTCATAGAAACGTTCTTGCTGCAATCAGCCCCTACTTCAGGTATGACGATGGTGGAGACCTCGGCCCACGCCCCGCCGCGGTCCCCTTCCCCTCGGCACTGGCCATTTGATTGCTGTACTGACCCGCTACAAGGAAATGAAACCCATTTGTTTCCTGAAAAAGGATAACAGGCCCTATTTTTTTTCTTGTTTTGACTTGTTGGATTCTTCTAGAATTCAGGTGTTTGTGTGTGTGTGTGTGTGTGTTTTAAGTTAGTATGTTTCTGTTTGTTTCAGATAAATGACCAGAAAGTCTTGAATTGTGCTGCCCAATATGGCAGCCATTAGCCACAAGTGGTGGCGTGGAAGCTTTAAAATTAGACACAATTAAAAACTGAAGTTCCTCAGGCACACTATCCACATTTAAAGTGCTCAGTAGCCACATGGAGGCAGTGGCTGCCGCATAGACAACCCAGATAGGGCACTTCCATCCCTGAAAATTGTATTGGGCAGTGCCAGTCTAGAATTAGTTCCAAAAATTCATCCATGATGCATATTTCTTTAGTGCATGTAACTCGTTTAGAGTTTAAAACATAATAGCCTGTTCTTTTGAAAAAGAAACTACTGTTAATAGGTTTTTTTTTAATGCCTTGGGGATAAAAGCAGTGAAATAAAAATAAGTGAAATGCAGTTTTCTGTGTACCTTATGCCCCAGACTAATAATTATTTCTAAGATTTCAAAGCATTTTGAAGCTAAGTTCTCATTTTCATTTATATCCATATTTGTATAAAACTGAAAAGTTAAATTTTAAAACGAGTCTAAAATACAATTTTTTAAATTATTATTTTATTGTTTAAAGTATTATAAATAGTAGTACATATGTTTCCTTCCCTCCCCCCCCCATTGAACTCCCCCTGGGCTCCCCTACCCCCCAGCACAATATAATTTCATATTCTAAAAAAAGATCAGTGATAAAGGCAGCTTCCTGCTTGAGTATAAGTTCTCCTTTTGTTTCAAATGCTTTTTTAAAGCCATTCAATGTCCAATAATGTGCATGAATGAACAGGAAGTGATTTTCTCAATCACACTCTAAGTGCTTTTTCCTTTTGAAGGTGCTTACCTTTATAGGGCATATGGCAGTGAGGTGTTCCACGTGGTAGTTTCTGGTTCCTGTTTCTTAGAACACAGTTAAATATAGTCACTTCCCCCTCATGCTTGTGATGTAACCATTTAGACTTGCTAGGGTAGGTCATTGGACTATTAAGTATTCACCGTCACAAGGCAGTGAGCTGGACAGGAAAAAAAAAAAAAAGACACTCAAACACAAAAATTATGAAGTCTGGGCTGGTAATGGAAACTACTGGTGAGATTCACTTATCAGACTCCATTAGATATGGTTAGGGTCTTTATGCATAAAATATTGAAATATATGTCATAATTAAATACTCATCAAGATATGGGCTAAGCTTACTTTGCATATATTGCTCTATATCATATTTAAAACATTGTCTCTGCATAGTTGTTATTCTTCCCATTCTACATCTGATAAAACAAGTGAGGATGGAGGTTAAGTGGCCTGTCTAAATCGTCTAGATGGCAGAGGCTGGATTTGATTCCAGAGCCAGGCTTCTTAGTCACTGTATGGCTTTTTTAAGGAACAAGAGTGTGGGTTCTCTTTAAGCTGCCTTTCAGGAGTTTTTAATATATAATATTTAAATAGTTTTAAAAAACCCAAAAATTGAACTTCAAAGTGAAAATGTCTATGCCTTACTGAAATGTTATACTGTCTTATATCATTGAATGTCATACTTTCAAAATTAGTTTTGAAGACCTAGACAAATCACTTTAAAAGAAGTATGCTTTAATTTTTTAATTTCTAAGAAATTAGATATCCGAATTCAAATGAAGATATTTGGCTAGAACACTTAAGGATTAGGTTTTTTTCTCTTGTTGTTTTTGTGCCGAAGTTTCTTGGCGCAGTGCAGTTGCTGCTGTGAAATCTGGAAAGTTATAATTAATGGTTTCTAAGTCTTGCATCACTGGTGGAAGAATTAGAATAGCTTGGAATCTGGCATGGCTGGGGTCATGTTTCATGATCCCAGTGACTTCTCAGAATTAAAATTTCTATTATTACAAAGGCTTTGCTGCTCAGGGTTTTGTGTGACAAAGTGCTCCTGCTTTACATAGAGTTTACATAAAGCACTTGCTAGAACCAAGGAGCGCTCAAGTGTCATACTGCTCCTGTTGGGAGACCAGCCTGCTCAGGTCAGCAGTGGTTCCCATGATAAAGGGACCTGGACCAGTCCTCTCCTTTGGGAGCTAATCTGTGCCTAATGAAGGGCTTTATTTTTATCTTTAATTGGTAACTGTATCGCTGAATTTTTCAGAACCTGAATTGAAAACCAGCTCATACATTGGAACATCTAGTTCTCAGTCGTCAAAAGAAGACTGTGTGATATTAAACTTAAAATTTACATGGTAGAAATGAAAATAGTTCTCAAAGATGGTTAATCAGGCAGCAAGCTGGGTCCTTGTGATACCTTGTATACCTCCAGTATTTCTCAGGTTGCATTTTAAAATTCATTTGATTTCCAAAGGACTGGAAATCTTCCTATTTAAGAATACTTTCCTTAGCATGACACTGAAATTAAAATGGGAGGTGTCTGGGTCTGTATAGTTAACTTTATCACCAATGGTAGGTCAGTTTTTTTCAATAGGCATCCAGTCAGCATTTAGGGCATGCAGCCCCTTTTTGAAAAGGCTTTTAAAAGAGCTTTCGATTTGAATTTTATATTTTAATTTTAAGAGCAGCTTTGAAAAAAACCTTAAAGGAAGAAAAGAAATACAAATAATGTTTGTAAATAGCTAATACGTAAAAGAGCCAAGCTTTGGCTATTTAATTTTTTGGTCAAAAAAGACCTATAAATGCACAGTTATTAAAAACAAAAAAACAAAACTTGGCCTCAAAGGCAAAAGTTTGAGGGTTAAAAACCATTATCTCCAAGAATTAGTTAATTCCTAAATTCTCATTAGAAGTAGAAATTATTATCAGCCTACCATAATCTTTATTGATACATAGGTAAAATATGATAACTATGAGAATATTAAGTATATTTTTTTAAGAAAAAGTTTTCAAAATGTCCAAGGATAAGTGAAGCTCTGTATATTCCTTATCATGAATAAATACAAATAGGTAGAAAATAAAGAACTTATGAAGAGCGTTTTGTTTTTTCTAAGATAACATTTTTAAAGATATATTTTGGGCATGAGTTGCCTTCTAAATTTCCCCTGGGACATGAGAAATTTTGTTAGACAGTCTCTATATGCTAATGTATCACATCTTTCTGACTAGCCTGGGGATTTAAGATCTCAAGTCTCTAATGCAACTTGACCAGAAGCCTGGGTAGGAGCTCTAAGGAATAAAAAGTATCCTGGAATATGTTGTCTCGGATCTGACATAGAGTGGACTGATCCCTATAAGATTTTCGAGATTAGTCAGACTGCATTCTTCTGCTCAATGAGCAACTTTAATCCCCATTCAGAATATCAGGGAACACGTTAGGAGATATTTTTCAGTTTCAAGGATTATGTTTTTGGTAAATTTATACTGCTAAATATTTGCCACCATAATTTTTATAGTGCACATATAATATTAAGTACTTTTTCCTTTGTAGATCCATGTTCACTAGTGGCCTTACAGAAAGTTCTCAAAAAGAAGTTCGAATAGTCGGTGTTGAAGCAGAATCAATGGAGTTAGTGTTGATGTATGCCTACACTTCCAGAGTTGTTTTGACAGAGGCCAATGTCCAAGCCTTGTTTACTGCAGCTAGCATCTTCCAGATTCCTTCCATTCAAGACCAGTGTGCTAAGTATATGATCAGTCATTTGGACCCACAAAATTCTATTGGGGTCTTCATCTTTGCCGATCATTATGGTCATCAGGATCTCGGATATCGATCAAAAGAATATATTCGTAAAAAGTTTTTGTGTGTCACCAAAGAACAGGAGTTTCTCCAATTGACAAAAGACCAACTGATAAGTATACTAGACAGTGATGATTTAAACGTGGACCGAGAAGAGCATGTTTATGAAAGCATTGTAAGGTGGTTTGAATATGAACAGAATGAAAGAGAAGTGCACCTTCCAGAAATTTTTGCCAAATGCATACGTTTTCCTCTAATGGAAGATACCTTTATAGAGAAAATTCCCCCTCAGTTTGTACAGGCTATAGCCAAAAGCTATGTAGAGAAGGGACCATCCAATACTAATGGCTGTGCACAAAGACTTGGAATGACTGCATCTGAAATGATCATATGTTTTGATGCTGCCCACAAACACTCAGGAAAGAAGCAAACAGTGCCTTGTCTAGATATAGTCACAGGAAGAGTGTTTAAATTATGCAAGCCACCAAATGATCTAAGAGAAGTTGGGATTCTTATATCACCAGATAATGACATTTATATTGCAGGAGGATACAGGCCAAGTAGCAGTGAAGTATCCATTGACCATAAGGCAGAAAATGATTTCTGGATGTATGACCATTCCACCAATAGGTGGCTGTCCAAACCATCCTTGCTTCGAGCCAGAATAGGGTGCAAGCTGGTGTATTGCTGTGGTAAGATGTATGCCATTGGAGGGCGTGTTTATGAAGGTGATGGGAGAAACTCACTAAAATCTGTGGAGTGCTATGACAGCAGAGAAAATTGTTGGACAGCTGTGAGCGCAATGCCTGTTGCAATGGAGTTCCATAATGCTGTGGAATACAAAGAGAAGATTTATGTTTTACAGGGTAGGTACCTAAGTGGCTTAGTTCTTCATGAAAGGGTAGCCAGTAAAATTGTCAAATTGTGTTTTACTTACATTCTTACTGTGTTTTGACATCATGTGGAATAAGTATTTTTGAAAGCATTCTTTAATAAGTAGTAGTTTAGTATTTTTGGAGGACTATTTCAGGGCTGTTTTTAAGACTTGAAACAAGAAAGCAAGGTTGATACATGACTTTTTTGCTCTTCAATAATAAATAATAAGGAGATATAGCAACTATTTTTCTTATGGAACTTAAAGATTAGTTTAAAAGAGAAAGAACAAAGCATTAACTAAGGTTATATTACTCAATTACCCAAGAATTTTGTATAAGCTTTGTTTACAAAGGTTACAAAGAGTTTTAAATTACAGCCTTCCAATTTTAATTTCAGTGCAGTTTATTTTACCTTCCCTGGTATGTTTTTTTTTTCACTGGAGACTTTGAGATGTCACCTTATTCTTACTTTTAAGATTATAAATAAGAGGGAATATTCAATATACTTAGCTTTTTAAAAGATTTTAAGTGAAATAGGAGAGGTAGAAAAAGTGACTAAGTGAGAATAAATAAGACATTTGTTCCAAGGTTCTGATTTGAGATAACAAATGTTTTCCTTGTGTTTGGGTTTACACATTTTAGTTGTTTGAATGTTGAATGCGATGTCAATAATACCGTCATCCTTATCTCTCTGTGTTTCTTAATTGCTTACATATGAATGTTTTCTGTACTTACAACTTTCATAAAACAAGAAAAATGGGCCAACTTTTTTGAAGATACGCATGAGTTTTTAGCTCTTATCCTATTGTTTTCTTTAAGTTATGTTCTTTGCTCTAATCCTTTATTTGACTTAAAATTTCCTAGCAAAGCTTGAACTTATATATTTAAAGCTCAGTAAAAGTCAATTCTCCAGGAGTAGTACTCCCTAGTGCCTTATTCTAGTTGAGAAACACAGGCATGATTTAGGTTTGTTGGTCTTGCTGAAAACTGGAATATAAGAATGGATATATAATCTATTGAGTGTAGTTGTAGAGGTTGTAGCACCCAATATGATGAAGCTCTCTTTACATGTATTTTGGTCTTACTGGCTAACCATTTAGTTGATCAATATAGAATTAATTGTAAGATACTCAATTGGAAGGTAAAGGTTGTTTATTAATATAAATACTAAAGCAAAGTAGCATTGAATTAATAGAATTTCAGGGCTGGAATGAACATTGTTTGATCCAAGATTATATTTTATATAAGCGAAATCTGAGGCTCTGAGGATTTCCTTAACTGCCCATTATTACTTTTAATTTATTAAAGTGGATTCTAGATTGTAAAAGTCAACGTTCTTTTATGTATCATCTTTGCTTTCCATAGGAAATTTGTAGAGAGGTAGTACATGTTAGAAAGTTTTTAATTCCTGTATTATTTACTAAGAATCCTGTAAGAAGTTCATTATTTAAGCGCAGGTGATGTGCAAGTGAAAGCAGGGAGTTTAACAAGCTATTTTAAGAAAAACTGAAATTACAGCATCACTATTAAGTAGACAGTCAAATTTGTAGATCAGAGTAAACCTAGTTCAAAACAGTTTTTAAGGAGAAGCTCAATTTAGAAGTAGGTATTTCAAATCTCAACAAAGCCTCTTTATATAAATAAACTTGCCATGAATAGTCAGAAGCTTATGTAGGTACTATCTGTAGCTGTTGTATCATTTAATCTGTTCATAAAGGGCTCACATTTTTATATCATGGATTTTATAGAAATGTTGTAATTAGCTAAATTTATAAATCTTCACTAATTGAATTCTTTCAGACATTTTAATATTAGCAGCCTGACTCAGCACACTCTTTTATTGTTAAAATAGAATTGAAACAGACTCAAAGTCACCTCTATAAACTCTGTGTGTGTTTTCTATCATGTAAAGCATGTTTTCACCTCTTAAATATTTGTCTTTGCATTATGATAACATTAAAATGAACACGTAAGTGCACCATAGACACAAATCTGAACAATTTCATAAGCAAATAAATTTATAGTGGCTTATTCATGATCAAGCTATATATATACTTTGACCTCACTGGCTAATCATCTATAATAATCTATAATAATAAAAGCATAATATGCTAATTAGACCAGATGTCCTTCCTGACGAAGCTGGGGCTTCGAGGGAAGCCCGGGTCCCGGGTGCCAGAGGGAAGCTGGTGCTGGCAGCCAGAGAAAGGAAGGCCTACTCTTGCACAAATTTCATTCATAGTTAGTAATAATGCTTTTGTAGAACTGGCTTAAAATAAATTTTCTGAAATATATAATTGGATAGAATAAATGGAAACGAGGTCTTTTAGTATTTTATCTTATTTCTTTCAAACTATTTATTGATTTTAGATAGAGGAAGGAAGAGAGGAAAGGAAAAAGGGAGTGAGTGGGAAGGAGAGCGAGAGAGAGAGAGAGAGAGGGAGGGAGGGAGGGAGGGAGGGAGGGAGGGAGGGAGGGAGGAAGGAAGGAAGGAAGGAAGGAAGGGAGGGAGAGGGAAATACTGATTTGTTTTCCCACTAATATTCATTGGTTGCTTCTTGTATGTGCCCTGACTGGAGATTGAACCCACAACCTTGGTGTATGGGGACAACACTCTAACCAACTTTGCTACTTGGTCAACTTCAAACCAGGATCTTAACTATTGTTCTGCCATCAAGCCAAAATAACTCCTTTCCATTATGAACACTCCCAATTCCGCTTGACTATAATATTCTGTGTTATGTTGTGCCATGGAACAAAGAAGTTTTAGGCTATTTTATAAATAATATATCTCTGGAGATTATAAAAGCAATATTTTAGAAGGTGAAATATTTGAAAAATTATGTTCTTTAATCTTCAAAATACAACCAAAAAGAGACATGTAAAAGTACATATTCTTGTTTTTTCTTTCTCTCTTTTTTTTAGGAGAATTTTTTCTCTTCTATGAGCCTCAAAAAGACTACTGGGGTTTTTTAACCCCTATGACTGTGCCTAGAATCCAGGGCTTAGCCGCTGTATACAAAGACTCTATCTACTACATAGCTGGTACCTGTGGAAATCATCAACGCATGTTTACTGTAGAAGCCTATGACATTGAGCTAAATAAATGGACTCGTAAGAAGGACTTTCCATGTGATGAATCCATCAATCCATACCTTAAACTGGTACTTTTCCAGAATAAACTTCATTTATTTGTTCGAGCTACTCAAGTGACTGTTGAAGAACATGTCTTCAGAACCAGCAGAAAAAATTCTCTTTATCAGTATGATGACATCACTGACCAGTGGATGAAAGTATATGAGACCCCAGACAGGCTCTGGGACCTTGGCCGGCATTTTGAATGTGCGGTTGCTAAACTCTATCCTCAGTGTCTTCAGAAAGTACTTTGAGTAGCCAGCCTTAGTGAGCTCACTGACATCTACTGCTTGAGGAAACTTAGTCTTTCAGTGAGACAAGAAGTACTGTCAGTATTTAAGAAAGCTGAGAGCTTGTGGGTGGAGTGAGTGTTCTGAAAGATTACAGTGTAGGGAGGGATGTCTTTTCATCCTTGTGATGTTTTTATTTCAGTAGCAAAAGGTAACAAAGTGCAATTATCAGTTTTTGGTTTTTTTTCTGGTATAAAAACAGTCATTTTCATTCTAGAATTTTGTGATAGTCTCTGAGATACCAGATGAATTAATAACTATGCAGTCTTATAAAAGCAATTAGATATGATTGGTTAGAGTTATCCAAAATAGTTTGATGTGATTTTTTATTTTAAATACGGGTAAAAACTCTGAGGCAATATCACTAGGACTTTAGCTGTGACCTATCCAACACAGATTTTCATTTTTAATACACACACACACACACACACACACACACACACACACATATATATGTACTGCTTTCAAGTGTACTGAGATTTAATTGTGTTCTGTTATTAGAGCAGATTGAAGGGAAAAACAAATCATCTCAGAAAGAACTTTCAGTCTAGTTATTTCACATTCCTCATATAGCTTTAAATTAAGCTGAAGTTTTAAAGTAGCTGTTTTCTGTTGATAACTTTTTCAAGTGCTAACACTGTCTTATTTTAAAAAATCCTGAAAAGGGTTCAAATTCACAGGTGGCTGGTGCTAGTATAAGTTCATTCATGTATATAGCTAAGTGGATTTAAATTGTCTGAGCCTCTGCCTACCTTTCAAGTTGGTACGTGATTTCTGTGGCCATTGTACTTTACTGTTGAACTCTTGTGATTTCACAAGTGTCTACTTACATGATAGCAAGATATGGCCAGTTACTGGTCTAACTCAGTCTTAGAATAGTGAGAAGATTTGCACTAACATGGGCCATTTTGTGACCTGACCTCCTTTTCCATCCTCTACTTGTCTAGTCTTAATCGGTACAATGAAAGGTAACTTATTTCTGTTCTGCACAGAGCATAATGTGAAGTTTTATACCTTCTTTTAAAATTCTGTTTTACAGAAACAAAACTCCTGCAGTGGTTGAATTTAATGGCTTTTAAGTTACATGTGACAATTAAAACCTCATTTTCTTTTTAATTTTTGCACTTAACGGTGGTAAATATTTTTACATTGGAAACTTTGCTCTAGCTAACGGTGACTGAGAAGGAAAAGAGTGAGTAGGACCATAGCATTATAGGTACTAAATCATGTTTCATATTTAACATTAATTTCCAACAATCAAGAACATTCACATAAAGGACAAACCAACTCATTCATAATACCTTAGGAAGATATTTGGATCAGTAACTTATTTTTAAACTATGCCTAGAATCATCAGTAAAGGATACAGGTATAGTGCAGAGTCTGTCCTCAACTAGAACATTTTGATTTTCTTAAAACAAATTGGCATGGTTTGTATTAGAAACCCTTGTATAAATTGTGATGTGATACTGTGAAATAATTTTAAAACATTGCCTCTTTGCATCACATACCTCGTTTTTCAGGAACTTTCCAAACTTAAACCTCTATAGTAGGAAATATTTTCTGAAGAAGAATTCAAAGTAGACAGGATTTATAGAATTAACATTCTAAAATCTAGCCTTGTGAAGCTAGATATGTGGTTCTTTTTCTTACTGGCCTTGAGAATATATATATAATCTCTATAAACTTTGTCAACCAATAACCTTTTTTTCTTCCCAGTTTTTCCTTCATCTTCATGCTGTTTGGGGGCTATTTCTATGAGTTTTTCCAAGCATCTTTAAAGTGTTGCATTGCAAAGAAGAGGAAAAAACAGAAGTAATTAACGTTTGCAAGAGATGTTCATGTAATTTATTTTGAAAGCTTTATTGAATATCTAAGATTTCTTGACAATCTTTTGTATTTATTTAGGAAAAATATCTTACTTGAAAATATGACATAGAATGCTGAGTTAGTAATGTACATGTGCCGTGATACCAGTACTAGTAGGAGTACAACATGCTGTGACCCCACAGCAGGTTTTTTTGTTGTTGTTGATCTGCACAACAGTTCATCCTTTTACTATAAAAATTTATGTTGAGAGTGTGCTCTAAGTATAGTGTGTCAGAGCCAACATTTAGAAGTTGCTATGGGAATAGAAGATATGTTGAATTTTGTATGAATAACTTTGTTAAATGATACAACTAGGATACTTTGCCACTTTTTAAATGATTTGGATATGAAACTAAGATGACTAATATGTGTGGATATATGTTTAGATAGTGAAGGTACATTTGCATAGTATGTTGAAATGCACAAGGGGACCGAAGAATTAAATAAAATAAAGGTCTAAAATATGCCTGTCCCACTTTAACTTTGTTTTTGTATTTGAAGAATGTATGTAGCACTTTCCTATATATATTTTTAGACATTGAAAACTGGACTTGGTATAACTATATTATAGGAAAGTTTTAATTGTATTCTTTAGTTTTCCATCTTTGTTTTCTGTTATCCTGCAAAGTTGATGCATAAGTATCAAACTCATCTCATTGGTGCATGAAAGAAAGTGGAAGTGATCCACAAGGATTTAGATTCCCTGTGTGAAGCAATTTAAATGTCATTCAATATTCAGTGCTCAGGTATGTAGTAAGTACTGTAGTCCTTTGGGGGCAAATGTTTAGATATTTTTGAACATTTTGCCATAATTGCACAGTTTTTTGCATTTTTACATGATGGCATTGTTTCTTATAATAAAACTTTTTTCTGATTTAAAACTTCCATTGTAAACTGACGTCTGACTGGTGAATTTGCAGAAAGAATATTTGGTGAAAATCAGGAAATATCTTTTGTCATGGTGGCCTCAAATGAGATTTTAATCTATCACATATTTGGGTTCTGGTGCATAATGAGCTAGTTAATATCACCTTACATAATGATCTTTAAATTCTAAAGCAAGCTCACTTATATTGGGAACACCGTTGTTCCATATGCTCTGGCCTAACCTCTTACTATTCCACTCTCTCACATTTCATACCCAATCCATGAGAAAACCCTCTTGCCTCTTCCTTTAAAATACACCCAGGTTCTAACCAATTGCCACTTGCACCACTGTCACAGTAGCCTAAACTAGCCTACCTTGTCTACTTGAATACATTGGCTAGTCTCCCTTTGATCACCTTTGACCCCCAGTAATCTATTCTGTTCTCTACACAATAGCCAGAGTAATCCTGTTGAAATGTAAATCAGTTATGTTCCTCCTGCTCAAACCCCTCCAATGGCTTCCCATCTGCCTTTGTATGAGAGCCAGACTCTTTTCTTACATGATTTACACCTCCAGCCCCACCTCTTGGATCTCATTGCCATTCCACCAGCTCATACTGCTGTTCCTCCAGCATACCAAGCCTTTCCAACTCATTTACTTTATTCAAGTCTTGAAATTCCATAGAGGCTTCCCTGACCACTTTATGTAAAAAAACACCTTTCTTCAGTCTCAACTTCTGACCCTTACCACCTGTTTTTTATTGCTTTCTTTTTCATATATCTTCCCCCATTGAGGTAGAAGCTCCATGAATGCTAGGAATTGGTTTTGTTTATTATGCACCTCAGATCAATGCCTACGATATACGAGGCAGTCAATACATGTTTACAACTAGAAATGAATTTTCAGGTAAGTCTTAAAGCACCCTGAAAAGTGGTAGGATTGGTAATATCTCTATTTTATCAGACAGGAAACAAAAAGACCAAGTGAATTGCCAAAGAGGCTCACCTGAGATAAGTATCAGGATTTCCACTTTCACCTTAACTTAGTTCGTACATTCTATATAAGTTCCAAACAAAATTGTTAGGAAAGGTAGATGTGTTGCATCTTGTGTTTAATAATTACTTTTATTGAGTCCCAACTTTTCTCCTACACAGTTATTTAAAACTAGTGTCCTAGTACACAAATTTGTGCACATTGAAAGGAATTTAATAAGAAGAAATATTTTATTGCTATTCACTCTTTCTCTATAGTAGAAGTGTGAAATAAATTTACGATTGACAATGACAGATGGAAACATGTATTCCTGGTGTCAGGGAGAACTCTATATCTATCACACAAGTGTGAGTCAACATAGCCTTTTATACATATAGAATAAACTCGCTTAATTAGACCTGCTTTCTGATTTAGCTAAACTTTTTCTAGCCCAGGGAAGCACCCCAACTTCTCTTAGGTAATTGTCAGCAACAAAGCAGTAAATATCGACATGAAGCAGATTATTATTGCAGATCACACAGGGAGAACAAAGGGTGAAATATTTAACTGTATACTGTTTGACTATCTTCTGCACAGTGAGAAAACCTAAAGTCATTTTCTAGTTCCACTATTTTTTACTTTTCGGTTGGGTCAAGTTTCTAAACTTTCTAAATCTCCATTTCCAGCTAATGAAAAGAAAATAGGATTCTACTGAGTCTCCTATCTACCTACTCCAGGACTTCTTTGAGGATCATATGAGATGAAGCACGTGAAAACGCTTCACAGATATTTGGTTAAAGTGTAAAATGTTTGTATCTGGCCACAAAGCAAGTCGTGTTCAAGGCTAGTCACTAGGGAGAGGAAGCCGGGCGTTGCCATGTGATGTCATTACCTGGCACCCACAACAACCATTTCTGGACTGGGCTGTGGCCGCATTTTGCACCATGGGCTCTTGGCAGCATTGGCTGTGATTTGGTGGGCTGTCACTCTGGGGTGGTGGCTGGGCCTGTGTCCCACTTGGGGGAAGCTGAGTGTTGGTTCGTGTATGCCATATCTGCAGTGCCATTTCTTTTTAAATGGCCAATGAGCATCATGGCAGCCCCTGAGTTAAGTGGCTGCCCCCTGATGATCAGTGTGCATCATAGCTACCAGTAGGATGGTCGGATGGGCACTTAGGCTTCCATATATATATATTAGAGGCCTGGTGCACGAAGTTCATGCATTTTTGGAGGGGGTGGGAGTCCCTCAGCCTGGCCTGTGCCCTCTCGAAGCCCAGGAGCCCTTGGTTGATGTCCGACTGATGCGGAGGTGTGAGAGGCTCCTGCCACCTCTGCTACGCTCGCTAGCCATGAGCCTGGCTTCTGGCTGAGCAGTGCTCCCCCTGTGAGAGTGCACTGCATTGAGCATCTGCCCTCTGGTGGTCAGTGTGTGACATAGTGACCAGTTGTTCTATTTGCATATTAGACTTTTATTATATAGGATAATACTTAAAACACCTCTATTAAGGGTCTTCTTTCACAGTCAACTTAGCATATTACACTTTTATTAAATAAGATATACTAGAGGTGCAGTGCATGAAATTCATGCACGGGGGTAGTAGGGGGTGTCCCTCAGCCCAGCCTGCACCCTCTCCAATCTTGGACCCCTCGAGGGATGTCTGACTGCCCCTTTAGGCCTAAATGGGCAGTCGGACATCCCTCTCACAATCCAGGACTGATGGCTCCCAACTGCTCGTCTGCCTGCCTTCCTGATTGCCCCTAACTGCTTCTGCCTGCCACCCTGATCACCTCCTAACCACTCCCTGACAACCTGATTGATGCCTAACTGCTCCCCTGCCAGCTTGTTTGCCCCTAACTGCTCTCCCCTGCAGGCCTGGTCATCTGTAATCTCCCTTCACTGCCGGCCTAGTCCCCCCCTAACTACTCTCCTCTACAGGCCTGGGTCCCCCCCCAAATGCCCTTCCCTGCAGGCCCGGTTACTCCCAACTTCCCTCCTTTGCCAGCCTGGTCACCCCTAACTGCCCTGCCCTGCAAGCTTGATATCCCACAACTGCCCTCCCTTGCAGGCCTGGAACCTCCCAACTGTCCTCCTCTGCTGACCATCTTGTGGTGGCCATCTTGTGTCCACATGGGGGCAGGATCTTTGACCACATGGGGGCAGCCCTCTTGTGTGTTGGAGTGACGGTCCATCTGCATATTACTCTTTTATTAGATAAGATAGAGGCCTGGTGTGTGGGTGGGGGCCAGCTCATTTGCCTAGAAGGGTGTCCCAGATCAGGGTAGGGGTACCCTTCGGGCATTGGTTGGCCTGGGCGAGGGGCCTGTTGGGGTTTGCAGGCCATCCATGCCCCCCAGTCACCCAAGTGGAGGCCCTGGTATCTGCAATTTATTTATGTTCTATAATTGAAACTTTATAGCATTGAGTGGAGGCCTGAGCCCTCCAGGGTGTGCATAAAGCTTGTCTTCCTCCATTGCCAGGAAAACCCAAGCCTCCTTCCTGCTCTCTGTAGCCACAGCCATCTTGGTTGGGAGTTAATTTGCATATCACCCCTGTTTGGCTGTTGGGCATGGCTGGTGGGTGTAGCAAAGGTATGGTCAATTTGCATGTTACTCTTTTATTAATTAGGATAGACTAGAGGCCCAGTGCATGAAAATTCATGCGCTGGAGGGAGGGTCCTTCAGCCCGGCCTGCCCCCTCTCACAGTTTGGGAGCCCTCCGGGGCAGGAGGCAATCCAGTGATCAGCAGAAGGCAACACCCCATCACACCTCTGCTGCTGATACTGCCATCAGCACAAGCTTTGGCCGGCCTTGGTTACCTGAGCCTCGGGAGGCCCTGGGCGGCTAGGCAGCTGCCATCTGAGGTTTGCCTGCATCTGGACTGACCCTGGGTGGCTCAGGGACTGAGGGGACTGGTGCCGCCATCTTGTGGCTGTGGGAGCCACCATATTTAAGGGCAGAGCAGTCAATTAGCATATTCCTCCTTATTGGCTGTGGGTGCTGCCATCTTTGTGATTGTGTGAGGGTCAATTAGCATATTCTCTCTTTATTATATAGGATATCTACTGTAGTGGAACTGTGATTAATTCTCAATGAGAGAGTAGATGGGGTAGGAAAATACTTTCTCTTTGTTGACCCAGTTACACCCGACCATCATGCTAATTATGAGTTCTGTCCCTCAAATAAGTTGAAGAGACACAAAAAGAAAATGCTTGAGAAATACTAATTTAGACTGCAGTCAATGACTTTTCAGTCAACAATGGGTTACTTATATAATGGTATTCCCTTCCCATATAATAAAAGGCTAATATACAAATCAACCAAACGGTGGAATGATTGGTTGCTATGACATGCACTGACTCCCAGGGAGCATACACTCAACACAGGAGCTGTCCCCTGATGGTCAGTGTGCTTCCACAGGGGTAGTGCTGCTCAGCCAGGAGCTGGGCGAGTGCAGTGGTGGTGATGGGAGCCTCTCCCTCCTCTGTGGCAGTGCTAAGGATGTTCGATTGTTAGACATCCCCCGCAGACATCCCCCCCGATTCTGTGAGAGGGTGCAGACCCAGCCTCCAGTAAGATTATAATGGAGCTTAAAACAATTCCTACCACCTAATGATGGAGCCATTTAATATCATATTACAGCACATCACTCTCATGTTTGTGGTGATGCTGGTGTAAGCCTGTGGTTCCAGGCATATGAAAGTATAGCACATATAATAATGTATAGTACTTAATATTTGATAATGATAAAAGATTATGGTACTGGTTTATACATTTGCCATACTATACTTGTATTTTTATTTTAGAACTAGAGGCCTGGTACATGAAAATTTGTGCACTCAGGGAGTCCCTCAGCCGACCTGTACCCTCTTGCAGTCTGGGACTGCTTGAGGGATGTCGGACTGATGCACTGACCACCAGGGGCAGCTCCTGCATTGAGTGTCTGCCCCCTGGTGGTCATTGCATGTCACAGCGACTGGTTGATCCCAGCCATTAGTGTCAATTTGTATATTACCCTTTTATTGTATAGGATTATTATATAGGATACACTCTTTTTAACTTATAAAAAAGGTTTGCTATAAAACAGTATGCCATTACACCATTAGCAGCCTTGTGAATTTCATGGTTAGCTTGTCTCTGGGTTGTATTATTTTCTCTTATGCCTGATTTAGCCTGGTCTTGTTTGTTAAGTTACATCGCTGCATAGGCTTATAGCCTAGGAACAATAGACTACACCTTTAGCCAAGGTGTGTAGTAGGCTATGCCACTCTGGTCCATACATTCTCCTCATAAGCAAAACTGCTTTTATCAAGGTCAACAACATGGATGCTGTAAATTCACTTCATTTTTCTATCCTCCTCTTAATTCACAGAAGTATTTGGCACCATTGACCACCTTCTCCTTTCTGAAGCCCTTTACTTACTGGGCTTCTGGAACCCCACATCGTGAATGAAGATGCCCGTGTACTGTCCTATCCTTACTCTCCTTTACTGGCTCTTGCTCTCCCCAGGTCTGCTTCTCTTTGCTGTTCTCATCTGTATCTTCTCCTCTTCTGACCTCATCTATTCCTGTGGCATTAAATGTCATTTTGCATACCAATGACTTTCAAATTTGTATTTTCAAACCAGGCCTCTATTATTGGCTCCAGACTCATATCCAACTTTTGTTTGGTTAGTGTTGACATCTCAAACGTGACATCCTTGCATTCTCCTTTCCATCATTCCCCAAAAGCTCTACCCGAAAGAAGCCACTCGTGTCTGCCCACTCCTCTCCTCCACATCCTCCACCTTCATCTATAGTAGTTCCACGGACTTGCAGTTTTGCTTTCTGCAGTTTCAGTTACCCACACTCGCCTGTGGTCTGAAAATATTAAATGGAATATTCCAGAAATAAACAATTCGTATGTTTTACATTGTGTGCTATTTTGAGTAACATGATGAAACCTCTTGTCATCCTGCTTCATCCCACCTAAGACACGAATCATCCCTTTGTCCAGTGAATCCATGCTGTAAATGCTACTTAGGCTCAAGACTCCTATGTTATGAACTTTGCTCATGCTGTTTCCTGTACCTGGAAACTTCTTGCTGTTAGAACTCCCCCAACCTCACCGCCTCTCCCCCTAAATCACAGCACCATGGACTCCTGTGAAGTAGAACAAGTAATGGAAACCTTGTAGAAAGAGGCTTTCCTCTCCTTCTCTGCCTGGCCGAGTTATTCTGGGCTGACTGGGCACCTTCATAGGGCCGGTGGGAGGAATCACCATTGGCATATACAGCCTCATCTGGGAGCAAGTCCCGCCGGCATCATTCCAGGAGGAGGGCCATTCGTTGGCATTATGACAGCGCCCTCACCCCTACAGAATGCTGGCATTATACCAGGGTGAGGAGGACCCAGAAAACTGGGGGAGGTGGGATCAGTGCTCCTGCAGGAAGAAGAGTGGAGTGGAGTAGAAGGTATCTTTCCTTGCTACTATTGTTTTGTCAGTCAGGCTCTGAGCCTGCTCTTCCATCCATTGCTGACGGTAGTCTTTACATTCTCTCTGTTTCCTACCACTGCAGTGTGTCTTCTCATAGATCAAGAAAGACACAGTGGGCACAATAAAACTTGGGCATGTTGTTCTGCCTACAATATATACATTGTATTTTAAACTAAGTTCACCTTCATGTGTAGTGCAGGTGTCTTACAACAGAGTTCCCAATTCTTTCTTTTCATCCCTTACGAAATTATTACTCATTTCACTTACCCTTATGCTATAACCACTCAATATCTTTTTACTATTTTAAAGTCACTCTTTTAGATCAATATAAAAATTAAAATATGTTGTTTTGCCTTCGTCTATAACCTTTCTGACACTGTTTATTTCTTTATGTAGCTCTCAGTTTCTGACCTATATCATTTTGCCAGTTTCTGAAGAACTTTTAATATTGCTTACTGGGTAGATCTGCAGTGATGAATTCCTTCAGATTTCTGCTTCATTTTAAAGGGAAATTTTATTGGATCTGAAATTCTAGGTTGATGGAGCTTTTGTTTCAACCTTTTTTTGTGTGTGTGTGAAGTGGGAGTAAATTTTTTTTTCTTTTTAAAATTTATTTATTTTTTATTTTTGTAAACTTTATTGTTCAGTTTATTAATTACATTGTTCTCCTTTTCCCCCCTATAGCTCCCCTCCATGCAGTACCCATCCCACCTCTCCCACACTGTCTTCTCCCATAGTTGCATGATTTTTGTCCAGTCTCTTGCTGCACTTCCCACACCCCTTTTCTCCCCAAGAATTGTCAGTCCATTCCCTCTCTATGTCCATGATTCTGTTATATTCACCAGTTTATCCTGTTCATCAGCTTATTAATTCACTTGATTTTTAGATTCATTTGTTGATAGATGTGTATTTGTTGTTCATAATTTATATTTTTACCTTTTTCTTCTTCCTCTTCTTATAGAATATCTTTCAGCAATTCATATAATATTGGTTTGGTGGTGATGAACTCCTTTAACTTTTTCTTACCTGTGAAGCACTTTATCTGACCTTCAATTCTGAATGATAGCTTTCCTGGATATAATAATCTTGGTTGTAGATTCTTGCTATTCATCACTTTGAATGTTTCTTGCCACTCCCGTCTGGCCTGCATCGTTTCTGTTGAGAAATCCGCTGACAATCGTATGGGTGCTCCCTTATAGGTAACTAACTGTTTTTCTCTTGCTGCTTTTAATATTCTCTCTTTATCTTTTGCTTTTGGCATTTTAATTATGATGTGTCTTGGTGTGGTCCTCTTTAGATTCCTATATTTTGGGGTTCTGTGCACTTCTTGGGCTTTTAAGTCAATTTCTTTCACCAGGTGTGGGAAGTTTTCGGTCACTATTTCTTCAAATAGGTTTTCATTGTCTTGCTCTCTCTCTTTTTCTGGCACCCCTATAATTCGGATGTTGGTATGCTTGAGGTTGATCCAGAGGCCCCTTACACTATCTTCAGTTATTTGTATTCTTTTGGCTTCTTGATTTTCTGCCTGAGTGGATTTTGGTTCTTTGTATTTCAAATCTTTGACTTGGTTCTTGCGGCCCTCTGGACTGCTTTTAGGACTTTGTGTAATATTTTTTATTTCAGTCAGTGTATGCTTAATTTCTAGTTGGTCCTTTTTCATATCCTCGTTGGTCTTCCTCATAGGTCTTGTTCATTTCCTTGTAGTTCTCATTAAGTTCACTGGACTTTTCTAGGAACCTCTTAAAAAACCTTATAACTGTGGTTTTGAACTCTATGTCTAGTCGTCTTTTTTCCTCCATTTCTTTCACATCTGATTTCTTTCCATTTCTCTGCATTATGGCTGCTATCCTGAGTTGGTCCATTAGCTTTGTGTGGTAGGTGTCCTCTAAGGGACAGTGGCTCAGCCTCCCCAGTTACCTGGGGTGGATACTCTTACTGCAATCCTTTATGGGTTGTACAGTATTGTTGAAGTTAAACCCAGATTATTATTGTTAAACTAGGAGGGTTTGACCTCCAGGCCAAGTGACTGTGAGGGTTAGCTGTGCTCAGATTGGATGGGTGGAGTCTCTGGGCTGAGCCGGCAGCGTCAGCTCTGCCCTATGTGACAACTGGGTCTCTGTGCCGGGTGGTAATGGCTGCACGGACCTCTGAGCGAAAGCCGTCGCCGGTCTCCACCTGCTGCCAGACAACTCTGCCTCTCCCCAGACAAGTCCGCACACCCAAAGTCTAGCACAGGGCTGCAAAACAAAGCAGTCTGGTGGTCTCCCGAACGAGGGAACAAATCACGAATCCTCTCTGCGCGGTCACACACTTCTGTTCCCAAGTTCACGTGCAAACTGCTGTTTCCAAGCCTACTCTCCATAAGCTCGCCCCCTCCACAAGCCCACAGATCTCTGCCGCGCCTGGGTTTCAGCGTGCCTTCCCCGGACCTTACCTGGAACTGGGGAATCAGTGCAGTGGGACGCCTTTGCCCTCCCCGTCAGAGAAAACCAGCTGGGTTTGCAGCCTCCCGCCCTTTCCACTCACGCGCTTGCATGGCTCTGAACCTCTGACTCTGTACGTATCGTCAAGGCTGCCCTCCGCTGCTCCTCTGAGTCACGGTGTCCTATCTTTACTTTTATTTGTGGAATTTTCACTCAGCCAGCTTTCCAGTGATTCTGGATGATGTTTGTTCTGTTGTTAAGTTGTGGTTTTGGAATTGTTGTGTGGGGCAGCAAGATAGGTGTTTACCTATGCCGCCATCTTGGTTCCTCCAAGCTGTTTCAACCTTTTAAATATTTTATTCCACTCTGTTGTTGTTTGCGTAGCTTCCACAGTCAAGTATGATGTAATGCTTATTCTTGCTCCTCTGTAAGGCTTTTCTTTAAATTTTCTTTTTCTCTCTCTTTTTTTTTCCAGCTCAAATATGATATGCCTATGTAAAGTTTGTTGTTACTTATACTGCTTGGTCTTCTCTGAACTACCTAGGTCTGGAGTTTGGTGTCTGTCATTAATTTTGAAAAATTTCCAGTCACTATTTCTTCTGCTTCCTTCTCTTTTTTTCTCCTTCTGTATACGTTAAGCCTTTTGTAATTTTCTACAGTTCTTGGATATTTTGCTCTATTGTTTTCATATTTTTCTCTTTTCATATCATTTTTCAACGTTTCTACTGACATACATTGAAATTCATGGATTCTTTCCTCAGGCGTGTCTAGTCCATTGAAGACATTTTTCTTTTCTTTTTTTCTTTTTTTTACTGTGTTTTTGACTTCTAGTATTTCCTTTTGATTCTTAGAATATCTATCTCTCTGCTTAATCACCCATCTGTTCTTCCATTTGTCTTCCCTTTCCCTTAGAGTCCTTACATGTTAATCAGAATTAGTTTAAAATTCCCACTCAGACAATTCAAAGATCTCTGACTTATCTGAGTATTACTGTGATGCTTAAATTTTCTCTTCAGACTATGTTTTCCTTACCGATTAGGGTGCCATGACTTTTGTTAAACGCCAGACATAGTGCTTCTAAGAACTGAGGTGAGTAGACCCTCCATGCGAGGAGTGATGTTAATATGGCTAGGAATTTGGGCTGTATTTACTGATGGCTGTGCTTTTTGGTACCAGAGGTATTAGAGTCCTCTAATACCCTTGTTTTTTCTCCCCTCTAAATTCACCTTCGTATGTAAGTACTTCTTGGAGATTCTGAGTCTGTGTCTTACAGCTTCTTCAGCTATCATAATCTTACATCAGCCCTATTGGTATTATGGATGAAAGAGGCTGCATGCTAACCTGACAAGCTCAGGGAAGGCCAGCATGGCTGTCTTATAAACTCAAAGACCTAAAGTAACCACAAAGGATGGTCTGAAATTAAACTTTAACTAAAAGCAGCTTATAGTGGTAGTCATGTCCTAGGCCTGTATCTTCATTGACAAGGTCAAGCTTTACCTTAGCTGAGCCTATTGTCTCTTTGCATCTAAGATAACATACTAGTACCTCTGAAATGTCAGGGTAACTTGTAACTTCTCTTTTTATCAGACCTCTCGGGGCACAACCAAATGCACCTAGGCACCAGGACGGAGACCATACATTCCTTCATTATTATTGTTGCTATGTTAATCGTTGACTGTTAACTATTCTACACCCCCTAAACAAAAGAAGTATGTCTTATCATTTTAATTTTTATCCAATCCCAGTAGTTACCTCCCCTTTCGCTTTCTCCCACCTTCCTGGTCCATCACCAATGGATTTCATGTAACCCACTTATGTCTCCTCCTTTGATTGTAATGTATAAAATAAAGTGAAAATCCACCATTCTCTGGAGCATTCTTCCAATCCATTGAGATTCTGCTTCCCAGCAATTGTTGACAGTTTGGCTTAATTAAACTCACAGAAGTTCTTTACAGGTTTGAATGTTTTTATGTTGATATTACGTTTGTTGGTACGGGTGAGGGAGAGCACTGGTCCTGATTAAGTCTCAGTGTTTCTATGGGTCTGTGATGGACTGTGACTGTCACAGACATAGCTCCAGTGGAATAGCTTTTTTTCCCTTTGCCCATCTCCCCTCCTTGCTGTAGCATTCCTAAGTCATTTCCTTGAAGCTTGACCCTTATTCCTTTTCTTCCTAAGGGAGACAGGAAAGCTAGCTCTTTTTCTAGCCATTTATCAAGTTCTATTTAAGTATTTTCTCCTGGATAGTAGAACTTTGTTATACAAAAGGCTCTGGGCATATTTCACAATTACTACCCATACCCTCCTCCCAGAGACACTCTCAGATCTTCACTATGAGAATCCAGTAGGTTTGCTGTAGGTAAAGCCCACAAAAAGAGAGGGGCTCCACTGAGGTTGTTGTTCCCAGGAGTTTCTCACTCTCATGTCCTCTAAACTCAGCCATCAGAAATTCATCAAAATTGCTATTTTTTATTTCTTTATTGATTAAGGTATTATATATGTGTCATCATCCCCCATAACGCCTTCCAACCCCGCCCCCCTCTCACCACTTATGCCCTCACCCCCCTGGTGTCCGTGTCCATTGATTAGGCTTATATACATACATTCAAGTCATTTGGTTGATCACTTCCCCTTACCCCCACCCTCCCCTACCTTCCCTCTGAGGTTTGACAGTCAATGCTTCTCTGTCTCTGGATCTGCTTTTGTTCATCAGTTTATATTGTTCATTATATTCCATAAATGAGTGAGGTCATGTGATACTTATCTTTCTTTGACTGGCTTATTTCACTTAGCATAATGCTCTCCAACTCCATCCATTCTCTAGTTCAGTGATGGGCAACCTTCTGAGCTTGGTGTGTCAAAATCCCCCCCCCCCCCCAAAACTGAGCATAACTCGGGTGGTGTGTCACTTTGAGAAAAAACCCATAATTTTGTGATATTTATAGTTTAAATAACAAAAATGTATAATTGTAATCGATAACTGTATTTAATAAACCAAAAACTAATTCTTTAACTTACCTGCATAGGGACTTCTTTTTCATCTGTCAGTCAGTTTCTTTTGTTGGTCTTCATATTATTTAACTTGTGTGGGTGCTGTGGAAGGTGAAATTCTTTAACTAACCTGCCTATTAGTGACATTTTTGTTGCTGAATTTCATTGGCTAAACCTTCAATTGAAGGTTGGTATTTTGTACACTTCAAACCCAAGCAAGCACTACTAACTTCATCTGTCAATATGTTTCTTTTGTTGGTTTTGATACTATTTAACACTGAGAATGAGGTCTCACAAAGGTACATAGAGGAAAAAACTGTGAGTAAAGCCATTGCTATATTTTTCAGGGTGCTAAAAGTGTCTGGTATTCAGTTCCAGGCACTCCAAATTTCCTGTTCATAGTGGCACTCCTCTTGATCCTCTAAGCAGCACCTTTCCAGATTCTCAAGTCGACAGACACCTGAGCCCAGATGCTGTCTTGAAATTCTGCAAGTTGCATCTCTAAATCATCAATTTGCATCCATTGGAAACCATTTAATTCCAAACTACTATAGACTATACATCAGGATACTTAATTATTTTTATGGTCTGTTCTAGGTTTCTAAATTGATTAAATCTATCACTGAACTGGCCAAGTAATGAGTCTAAAACATGCTGGTACTTTATATGCAAGGGTTCCATTTCATTCTGTACAGCTGCACTGGCCTTCTCAAAATACTTTATTACTTGAGGAAAATACTTATAAGTTTTAGTTTCTACATCTCGCTTGAAAATTTTAAGTTTACTTTCAAAAGCTTTTATGTATCTAAACATAACGTCAATAGTTTTGCCAAAACCTTGTAACTTTAAGTTCAGTTCATTAATATGAACAGAGAGATCTGTAAAAAGTATCAGGCTGTTGACCCACTTATCATCATTGAGCTGAAAAAAGTTTCCCAGATCCTTATCCTCAAGAAATACCTTAATTTCTTCAAATCACTCCAAAGAGCTCCAGGAGTTTGCCTGGGCTCAGCATCTTCCATTATTGTACATCAGCAGTCCACTGTAGGTGGAATCAACCTCCAGTGAAAGTGCAGAAAATTCTCGCTTGTGAAGGGAGCAAGCAAGCAGCTATTAAATTAACTATTTTGTAACAACTGACATTAAGTCCTTTAAGTTGGTGAATCCTGCCTTGGCACATAAAACCTCCTGGTGGATAATACAAAGAAAAAGCACAGTCGGATGTCCAATACTTCTGTAAACAATTTGACAAATCCGACTTTTTCCCCCACCATGTTTGGTGCCCCATCTGTCATCACTGACACAACTTTAGAGATATTAATGCTTAGGTCAGAGAATGTTTGTATAACAACCTTACATATTTCGCTTCCTGATGTACTTGTTGGCACTGATACTAACTTTATCAACTCTTCTCTCATTGTGAGACCATCAGAATATCGATCAATAATGGCCAACTGAGCATGTGATGTGACATCAGTAGTTTCATCAAGAGAGATCGAGAAATATTTATAATTATTTAGGTCTCTCTTTAAATGTTCTATGTTTGTGTTAAGTCTCATTATTCAGTCTTTTATGATGTTTCTATTGAGTGGGAACTCATATATTCTCTTAATATTTGCATCTTTATTTTGCATATCGTGAAATAGAACTGGTGCACATCTGAGGAGAGTTTCTTTGATAAATTCTCCCTCACTGAGTGCTTTTCCATGCTGAGCTATGGAGTGAGCAATGCTCAAACTTGCAGATGTTAAATTTGTAGATCCTTTTATAAATGTAAGGATGGAATTAGATTGGCTCTTATAAAGGTGTAGCTGCCTGGAAATGTATTCCTTCCTTTCATCCTCACTTTTTTTCAAGAGCTGTGAATGATCAGTTTCAAAATGTCTATTTATATTCCACATTCTCTTACTACCATTTCAGGACATAGAACGCAAAATAATCTGCCATTTTTTTCTATAATGCCATACACCTCAGTCCATGTCTCTTGAAAGGGTCAGCTACTGCTACTACCACTTCCTTTACTTAACTTTGGGTTTTTTTATTTTTTGGGTTCTCCATCAGGGGGGCAGTGACAGAGAATAGAATTATAGATAGCCTGTTAGCCCTGCGGGCAATTAGAGGTTAACTAGCCTAACTGACCACAACATGGCACATGTAACTGTCTTTTAGGAAAGGGTAGGGTTAATAAGCAGAAATAGGGGTTAATAAGGATGCACAACAGTAACAGTGGTGAAATGGAGTTTGCACTATGCTGCAAAATGGTGTTCCTTATATAAATTAAGATGGCTGCTGATACTTCTAATGGCAGGAAATGGCACCCATAGTACAGGCCCTCACTTATCTCAGTAATCATGGTCAATTAGAAATCCACGACACCCCAGAACAGTATAGTATATTGGATGATGGTTGCTGTGGTTATGTGGTTGCTGGTAATGGCCACCACAGGGCTCCCAGAGATGTGTCCCCCCACGACATTCCTTTGCTCCCTGCTCTGCCCGCCAGAAGTGAGGTCAAAAATCCCCTAATGGCCTAACTGGAAGTCCCAGAACTAGATGCTCTGTGCCACAGTTCTGTTGTTTTGGCCTACAGACCTCCGGCACAGAGTGTCTACACTACACTACAACAAATGTTTCATCCTTGGCTACTTCACCTGGCCATGCAGTACCTGAGGGTGAAATGTCCTTCTCAGCATGCTGCCCCATACTTCTCTGTATGCGACCTTATGGGCCCGTGTGTCATCGAAAATGGCTGCGCGTGTCAGTGCTGACACGCCATCCAGGCTCTAGTTTGAAACAATCACCTTTTCCTCCTTTTTCTTCCCTTTTTCTTCTTAAAGAATACCTTTCAGCATTTCTTTTAATATTGGTTTGGTGTTGAGGAATTCCTTTATCTTCTTCTTATCTGTGAAGCTCTTTTTCTGACCTTCAATTCTGAATGATAGCTTTGTTGGGTAGAGTAATCCTGGTTGTAGGTTCTTGCTATTCATCACTTTGAAAATTTCTTGCCACTCCCGTCTGGCCTGCATCGTTTCTGTTGAGAAATCTGCTGACAATCGTATGGGTGCTCCCTTGTAGGTAACTAACTGTTCTTCTCTTGCTGCTTTTAATATTCTCTCTTTGTCTTTTGCACTTGGCATTTTAATTATGATGTGTCTTGGAGTTGTCCTCTTTGGATTTCTTTTAGGGGTTCTGTATGCTTTCTGGATTTGTAAGTCAATTTCTTTCACCAGGTGGGGGAAGTTTTTAGTCATTATTTCTTCAAATATGTTTTTAGTATCTTGCTCTCTCTCTTCTTCTGACACCCCCACAATTCTGATGTTGGTACATTGAAATTGTCCCAGAGGCTTTTTACACTATCCTCAAATTTTTGGATTGTTTTTTTCTTTTCCAGTTGAGTGTTTTTGGCCTCTTGGTATTTCAAATCTTGGACTTGATTTTTCTATTCCTCTAGTCTGCTGTTGGGTCTCTGTAAAATATTTTTTATTTCAGTCAGTGTATGTTTAATTTCTAGTTGGTCCTTCTTCATAACCTGTAGGGTCTCGCTAAATTTATTGTCATTTTCTAGGAACCTCTTCAAAAACCTTATAACCATGGTTTTGAACTCTATATCCAGTCTTTTGTTTTCCTCCATTTCTTTCATTTGTG
Source organism: Antrozous pallidus (assembly GCA_027563665.1). Classification (NCBI taxonomy): domain Eukaryota; kingdom Metazoa; phylum Chordata; class Mammalia; order Chiroptera; family Vespertilionidae; genus Antrozous; species Antrozous pallidus. The sequence continues at coordinate 7,104,552 of CM050524.1, read as the reverse complement.
ATCTGTTTTTTTCTCCCTGGATTTTCACTGGTTCCTTGATTTGGTAGGATAGCTTTGTGTGCTAGGTGTCTCGGCCTCCCCTGTTACCTGAGGTGGACACTCTTGGTGCACCACTTTGTGGACTGTGTGTACAGCCTTGTTGCAGTTAAGTCTTGATTGTTGTTGGTATCACTGGGAGGAATTGACCTCCAGGCCAATTGGCTGTGAGGATCAGCTGTGTCCAACCTGGGAGATAGCCTTGTGTGACAAGACTTGCAAATTTGGAAAGTCTCTGTGCTCAGCTTGGGTGGGGCAGAGTTTCTGGGCAGGACAGAGTTTCAGGGTGGAGCCAACCTTGGCTTCCAGTCAGCCCTACCCCACGGGGTCACTAGCTCTTAGCCTCTGCACGCAATTGCTGCAAGCACCTCTGAGAGAAAGGCACCATGGAGTTTCACCTGCTGCCAAACCGTCCAGTCTCTCCCCCAATGAATCCGACTCCTAGATTTTCACCTCGCCCCAGGGTTGCGTGCGGTCAGAACTGGGTTTCAGTGCTGTCCAAAGCTCCTTTCTTCCTCCTGCCATATCATGCCAGCAGCACAGTCAACAGTTCACCCTCTTTGCGCGCACTCACACATGCACCACCGGAGCTCTGCCTTTCGCTGTTCCTGAGATTCCGCCTCATAGTCCAGGTTCCCCAGTAAGGGCCTGGGTCCCCCAGATCTTACCCAAAACCAGGGATCAGTGCAGTCAGAACTGGGTTCAGCGCAGTCTGAAGCTTTTGTGTCCCTCCCGCCAGATCACGCCTGCCAGGCACCCCGTTCTCTCAGGCCCATCCTCTGCACTCACGTGTCTCTGTACTTTAGGCTTTACAGCTGCTCTGATTATCCATGTGCATTTCTGTTTCCTTCTAGTTGTAGAATTTCCAGTCAGTCAGCTTTCCTGTGGTTTTGGATGATGTCCATTTTTTCTTTTAGTTTTATTCTTGAAATTGTTGTGTGAGGCAGCAGCCTAGGTGTTTACCTATGCTGCCATCTTGGTTTCTCCCCCCCCCCCCCCATAATTACTATTTAAGTGTCCTTAACAATTTATGGCTCTTAGGACTTCTGGTTCAAGTAAGCAGATTTTTACTGGAAGAGCTTGGACTCACCTGGTCTCAATTTCAGGGTTATTGACCTGCAACCCAAGTTCTCTTATTGGTCCAAGAAAAGTCCCTGATTCTCAGTCTGACCAGCATTTCCTTATTGCAAATGTGGATGAAAAGGGGCCACATATTAAACCTCACAAGATCAGGGATGGCGTTTGTGACAACCTTACAAACTCAGAGGACTAGAGTGACCACAAAGGATGGTCTGAAATGAAACTTTGTACTAAAAGCAGTTTATGGTGTGTAGTCATGTTTTGGACTAGAAATCTTCCCTGACAAAGGTCAATTTTCACTGTAACTGAGCCTGTTTATCATCTTTGTGCAGCTAAGATAACATACCTTTGGAACCCCTCAATGCACAGGCACCACTCTGCAGAGACCACAAATCCCCTCATTGTTACTAGTTAATCATTGACTGTTAACTATCTTGGATCTACCTGTTAAAGGTATGTGCCTATCATTTTACTTTTTATCCAATCCCAGAGGTTTCCCTGCTTTGCTTTCTCCTGACTCCCTAATCCATCACCAATGGATTTCAGGTAACACACTTAGGTCTTCTCTGTTGGTTGTAATGTATAAAACAAGTTGCAAAATTGCCATTCTCTGGACCATTGTCTTAATCCATTGATATTTTGCTTCCCAGCAATTACCCAATTTGGCTCATATAAACTCAATAATTCTTCACAGATTTGAATGTTCTTGTGTTGACACAAGGTTTGGAATGATAATTTCTTAACATTTCAGTGCTGAGTCTGGAAGTCTCTATATTAAGTTTCAAAAATATGTATTTGTTTACTAAGTGAATGAATTATTCTTTACTTTTTTAAAACTAGGCAAAGATCTTTATTAACCTGTTTCAAACTTTATTCCCAAGCTTCTTCAGCTTAATTAGCTGCAAAAAATGATTTATGTATAAGCAAAAACTGAAAAGAGCTGCAATGTCCAGGGGTATTAGAGATCTAGATTTTATCAGATCCATAAACAGATTTGAAAAAGCAGTCATAATATTAAATAGCAGCTCCCAGGCACTTCTTCAAGTTTATCTTCTTCAGAAGTTGACTCAGTTCAGTTTGCTTCCTTCTTGGAAGCCTCATCAGAATTCTCCACAAGATCTGGAACTTCATCATCATCATCCTCTCCAGTAGCAAGTGGTGCTTTTCCATCCACAGATTGTTTGGGCAGAGCTTCAGCCAGTCTCCTTAAACTAGTCAGACTGTCTGCACCGAGCTGGTATAAGATGCTGGGTAGCATTTCTGTCAGCTGCTTTGTGTCCGCATGGCCGGTAATGGTGACAGTGGTCGCTGCCAGAGATGCCTGACCGTTAGGGTTGTTACAGTGGATCACTGTTCCTTGGTTTGTAAACACATTCACCTCTTCAATATCAGAGATATTGTTTACCCCTAACTTCTTTAAGGAGAACTGAAGTTTTTTATCATCTGTTGTAGCTGTTCTGTGAACTACCTTCTTCTTTCTACGAGCAGTTCCTTTCCCGCCAATGCGCACTTGTGCCTGCAGTTTGGCGAGTTTCTCTTGGTTCATAATAGTTTCTTTCATCTTGTTGGAGAGGAAATGGGGCTGCGTGGGGGACTAGGGTTGATGCTCAGGGGTCTAGGGCAGACCAGCTGAGAATTCTTTACTTATTAATAAAATATTTTTGCCCTCTTTTATATGTATGATATATTTCACAATAAAGAATAAGTAGTTAAATAGTCTCACTTTATGAAACATGTTCATATCTTAATCATATTTAGGTATTTTTTTGTTTGTAATTTTATACGGTCTTGGAATTTTTTAACATACAGTTTAATGATTATTGACACAATAACCTAGCTTTCTAGGACCAAATTAAAATTACATATAATTTAATTAAAACACAACACCTTGATATATATTTTTGTCTTACTCTGAAAACCATATTGAACATTATGATGGATGTAATCATTTAAAATTGTCCTTACTGCCAAAGCCAGTTTAGCTCAGTGGATAGAGCGTTGGCCTGTGGACTGAAAGGTCCCAGGTTCGATTCCGGTCAAGGGCATGTACCATGGCTGCGGGCACATCCCCAGTGGGGGGTGTGCAGGAGGCAGCTGATCAATGTTTCTCTCTCATCAGTGTTTCTGACTTTCTATCCCTCTCTCTTCCTCTCTGTGAAAAATCAATAAAATATATATTTTTAAAAATAAAAATAAAATTGTCCTTACCATGTCTATACAGAATGTTTTCCATTGTTTGTTTTGTTAGGAACAAGTGGAATCCTATATAATAAAAGAGTAACATGCAAATGAGACCGTACCTTGGCTCCTGATTGGTTATGCTACCAGCCAATCAGGAGCAGAGGGCAGGGCCGAGTGGCTGGGCCCTGGGAGTGACAGTAGCGGCAGTGAGGGCCAGGGTGCCCTGGCTGCTGGAGCTATGTGTGGAGGAGAGGCTGGGAGCGCCCCGGGGCTCGGGTGCGCGTGCAAGGAGGCGGTGGGTGTGCCCCGGGGCCTCCCCACCCTCCCCACCCCCTCAGCCCCCGACCCCCGTGCACTGTGCGTGGAGGCAGCTGGGGAAGGGTGGTGGCTGGGAGTGCCCCAGGCACCTGCGCTGTGCACAGAGGTGGTGGGCTGGGGGAGTGCCCCCCAGCCACCCTGTGTGCCGAGGCGGCTGAGAGCACCCGCTGCCCCCATGCGCTGCAAGGGGAAGCGGCAGGGTGGAGCCCTGCCTCTGGGCACTGTGCATGGAAGTGGCAGTGAGCGCCCTGTCCCTGGGGCTCGGTGGTCACAGGCAGCTGGACCTGAGCTGAGCAGGGAGATGGCTGGGTGCCCAAGGCCTAAAGCCTTGCCAGAGGCTTTAGGCCTTGGGCAGGCTGGGGGTGAGCCATCAGTTGGACATCCCCTGAGGGCTCCCAGTATGTGAGAGGGGGCAGGTTGTGGTGAGGGACCACCCACCCCCAGCGCATGAATTTTGTGCACTGAGCCACTAGTTTAATAGATAATTTTCTTTCTTTCCTCTTCTATAAATACTAGTGGCCCAGTGCATACACAAAATTAGTGCACATTAAAAGAGGAAATATTTTAATATTGCTATTTGCCTTTTCTCTATTATGGAAGTGTCAGATGAAAGAAGTTAGTAAAATGTATATGAAAATCTTCCTCCTATAAGAGTCTGGGGTGTGCCGTGGGACCCAGAGGCAAGTCCCCACCCATCTACAGCACCTCAAAATCATGCTTGACCCAGATCCAGCTGGCCCCACTCCATTGGGTGAGATCCAGACCCGGCCTGCCCCACCCCTGTCAAGCCCTGCCTAGCTGGGGGGGGTGCAAGCTCAGGTCTCCTTCCCCAGCCCAGCACCATGCAGCCTCAGGTCCCTGCTGATTCCTCGTTAAGGCTTGTTATTGGGACTCATCCGCCACTGTGGGCTGTGGGTGTAGCCATCTTGTGTTACTGAAATCCCACCTTTGCTGTGGGCGCTGCCACTTTTGTGATGGTATTATGGTCAATTTGCATATTCCCTCTTTATTAGATTGGATGTGCACAACTGTATGATTTGGAGAAAAATAGACATAAATATTAATGAATAGAAAATGTGTGATATATTTTCTAAGTATTTTATATAGGTCTTATGAACAGGAATTATAGTGTTTTTGTGACTGTAAGCAGATTACTTAACCTCTCAGATTTTCAATTTTCTCATATATAAAGTAGGACTACTAATATATTCTACTTTATAGAGTTTTCATGAGAATCAAGCATGAAAAACTATCACATGCCTAGCAATACGAACACTATAAGTATTCATTGTTAGTCTTATTACTAACTATACTGCTGTCTTAGATATATGGAAAACAGCCTTGGGGGAACAATCTTTTCTTAAATAGCTAATATAAGCTATATGCTGAAGTGGGCAGTCATCATGTGAATTCTTATTAATGAGGCCGTGCTCATAATCCATGCGTGAAAGCAATTGTCACAGTGTTGTAGTCCCACGGCTCTCACTTTCCTTTCTTCATTGTGCACTTCTAGATGATTGAAATTAAACTGTCCTTAACGCCATTAAACGAAGCTTGTAACCTCTGTGTGCAGAATAGGTGTCAGGGTTTTGTTGGGGAGTTTCTTTGCTTGTTTTTAAGGACTAGAAAGGGTCTGCCCTTAGAGTTTATCTTGTCCTCTACTTAGAGATAAAGTTCTAACAGAGTTTAAGTCACAGCTCAGTTCTTGAAATATGTGATTGCAAAGATCCTTTAAGGATAAAAGGATAAGTTGAAAACATCTCATACCAACACTTAGTTAGGATGAGGAAACCTACCATAGACCAGACGCCACAGTTGTGTTTTGAAGCTCAGGAGCCAGGAGGAGTGCACACAGCATGGCGCTTTTCCTTGGAATCTCAGAGCATCTCAGATGGCAAGAACCCACGGTGCTCTCTGATGAGAGTTTAATCCAAATTAGCAACGGCACTGGGAGTTTGGGTGGAATTTGAGCGAATGGATACATGGGCTCCATGAGAAGAAAAAGTAGCTAAGAAGAGAATCTGAGATATCTGGTTGAAGGGCTGAGGGAGGGGGACAGAGCAGTTATTGGGAAGAAAGGCGCCATGAAGAGCAGCAAGCACCCAGAAGGATGCTTCAGGGAGACGCAGCGAGAGCAGGGCGTGCAGCCTGCAGAGGCTCCTGGCCTGGCGGTGTGGGGACAGAACAAGGACAGGGACAGGCAGGGGCAAAGGGCAGGAATCCAATTGCAGTGAATAAGGTGCAGGCCCAGGTGTGTGTGTGGGTGGGTGGGCGAGAGTGTAGGAAGCTGGGAGGATGGAAGTTCCAAGGCATGGGGTGCTGAAGACATGGAGTTAAAAAGCCCAGAGCACTCAATACCTTCTCAGTAAAAATAGGAAATGAGAAACAGCCAGCAAATAGACCCTGTCTCATTTCTGGACTATTCCCAGCTGAGAATTCTGCTGAACACTTGTCCCACCCAAAATACCCCTACAGATAGGAGCAGAGTGAAAAAAGAAAAATAGTGAGCCAGAGAGAAATAGGCACACTTTTTGTGGCCTCACGTTTTTGCAAGAGTGCAAATGTTAATAGTTTTTGAAATTTCTTGCTACTTTGCCCCACAGGCCTTAAGAAATTCTGTTGAGAGCCAGATCTGGTTCCCACCTCTGACCCAAAGCGTCTGGTTTGTGATAAAGACTGGACTGTCCCCTGATCTCTAAAGTATGTGGTGGGTGTGGTGACGGCAGGAGCCGCAGGCAGAGTGAGCAGTTGAGCTAATCAGAGCACACATACACAAGGTGGGGGAACCCGGTTCATCCCCAAGTGTATGCAGCTGCAGAGGCTAGGGCGGTGGTGCTGTTCACCTAAGCCTGCCCCCCATCATTTCTGGTTTCTGGATTTCATCCGTGGTCTCTGGATTTCAACCCCAGCCTATGCAGTGTGTGATGGGGATTTAGGCCTACAGTTTATAAACAAACACTAGGTAGAACTGTAGTCAGTTCTGGCATGTAGCTGTACACGTTTATAGTTATACATAAACGTGACATACAGCTAGTCGTTGCATCTGTATGTGTGTGTGTCTCTCTTGAAGGTTTCTGAGAGATGGTTAAAATCTTCTCTTTACCCTCCCTTTCACTGTTCCAAAAATAAATATTATCCATCGTTCCCTGGGTACTCAGCTGTTCAAATGGGATTTGCCATCCAGCATGACAAAATCCTGTTCATCGTATGTGCATGTATATATGACAATAACCTCGTACATCAAAAATATATTAATGTTTACTGGTTAACATCTGAGTTTTGCATGACTTTCTACTTTCCAAAATGCTTTTGTATATGCTATGTTTTTGGACCCAAGTCTTAGTCCTGCAGTCAATTGTCACTATCTCCATTTTTATTCTGAGGAAACAAACTGCAAGGGAATGTTAAACTTCTGGGATCAAATGTAGTTGTAAGGAAAGTGGACACATTACATTCCTTCCTGAGTGAGTGGGGACCCAGGAGGACGCCTGTGATTTATGCAGAAGCAGAGCCTGCTGGAGCCAGGACTCAGGCAGATGGGAAGGAAGCGGCGTGGGACGCAGAGTGAGCTCACTGTTGGAAGCGCTGAACTTCACGCGCCTGTGGGATCACTAGGTATGGATTGCAGCGCAGGGAAGCAGCCCGGCCGCCGGGCGTGGGGCAGGAAACGCAATGAGGGTGACCAGTTAGGCGTGATGTGGGCTTGGCAGCCTTCCCAAGGCGATCAGAGCTCTGAGCCGAGACCTGTGGCTCACGAGGGAGTGTGGTGAGAGGGCGCAGAGGAAGCCAAGCTGGAGGCCCAGGCAAGGCGCAGGACTGGGCGCCTTTCTAAGGAGCCAACAACAGAGGTCCTGGGAGAACCAGGAACTGAACCGAGAAAGGAGCCGAGGCCATGTCTTGAGGGGAAACTGATGCTCAAATGACCGTGCCTCTGAAATGATCCTGAGAACACAGGAACACCTTTTGTTCACTAGGTCACTTAAATCTTCTATTCTGACTCTAAACATTGCTTATTCACCCAGAATAACAGGATGACTCCAGGAATCAGAACCCCTCATTCTCTAACCAACTAGATGGCTCAGAGGGACTCTGTTGGTGAATTCATGTGGCCTGAAGTCGTAAACACCTGTGTACCCTGGCGTGCACCCGCTCCTCCATCCCCGACTGGGACAGGCAGCTCGGGGGGCAGGGCCTGGATCTGTGTTTGCTGTTGAGGGTATGTGGAGCGGGGCGGTGCCTGGCGGTGCCTGGCACTCCTGAGGGTGCACGGGTGCCCTTTCCCCTCACCACCAGCTTGTTTTTCCGCCCTGGCACTTTCTGGCTCCACCGTTTCCCATTGTTTGGAAAGATATTTTGAGGCTTACCAGGACTGGCAAACATGTTTATGTGGGGCTTGGCATTTAACATGTGTACAAATTGTGAAATCCATTTGCTGCAGATAAAGATGGACAGCTGGAAATAGCTGGTGTTTTCCTACACGTGTGGAGTATGCATGATGAGGTCATTGCTCATCTGCTGCACTTGCAGCCTGCTGCACCAGCTTTTCTAAAGGGCTGTCTTTTGTTTGGGAGCAGATCTGAGCCCTGTGCAGAAGCATTGACCCTGACTGAAATGAGAAGGGGTGGGTTGGGGTGGGGATGAAGAGGGAGGAATACTTATCAGTTTTGATTTTCATACACTTGTCCTAAATAGAAAATCTCTTTGGAGAATTTAGATTTTCATTTCATTCAAGCAAGGTACACTTGCACTAATTCCATCTGTTTTCTATATGTAGTAGTGGAGGAGAGTAAAACTAACGGAGATGGGAAGGGGAAGTAAACAAATATATTTTAATCATAGGTAGGAAACCATCTTGGCAACTAAAAGACATGCATCCAGCATGAAGCAGGTTACAAAATTTTAGTACCATGACTTACATATTTGGGGAGTATTTACTTCTGAGCTTCAAGTGCTGGTGGGATGGGGGAAAATGAATAAAATGTTCCCATTCATTTAAAGTGAAGTTTGATCCACTACGTGCAACAATTCCCTTTCAGGAGCCTTTCATTTCTTGGATGAACACAGCCAGGTTTATCTCTGCTGGACCAGGCTGTCCTGCCAGTCAAGACCTCTGTGCCCAGCGGTGTGGGGCAGCTCCTGGCTCCTGCTGCCACGTGGCTATCACAGCCCCTCCTCTTCTGTAGGGGAGTATAGACAGTCCTCTTGGCCACTCAGTTCTTTTCCTTCTACTGTACTTGTCACCACATCTCCCTCTCCCTGGAGTCCTGTCCGACAGAGACCTCTGTTCTGGGTGGGGAAACCTGGCCCCTGGTCGGGTGAAGTGACCCTTGCAGGAATGGAGGACTGTCCTTCAAGATAGAAGCTGGGCTTGCAAGATTATTTTCTTGCTGCATAATTCTAATTTGCATGCCATAAACTATTTTTTTGCATTCTTTCTCTAAAAAATTCTACCACCTGTAGGAGACAGTTAAATTCAAGGGGCTAGGGAAAAATTCCTGAATGAAAAAAAAAAACATTGCCCTAATTTAAATACACAGATTTAAGTTATTTTTCTAAATGCCTGTCCTCCCCCTCTCTCCCTTCCTCTCCTGCTCTTCCTTCCTAGAGACCTCAAGCATCCCAGAGTTCCCCATATTCTGTCCCCAAAGTTCTCTTTTTCTACTCCGCTGTTTTGGATTTACTATTTCATTTTTCTTGACCTCTGCTTGATTTCACATGAGCACATTCTCTAGTAGTTTTCTTTAAAAAAGAACACTTGGATGTAAATTTTATTAAATCTCTGTTTATCTGCAGATGTCCTCATTTTACTTTGACATTTGATTGATAATTTTACTGAGTACAAGAATTCTAGGTTGAAAATAATTTCCCTATCATATTGAAGCTACTGCTATGTCTAGTTTGCAGTGCTGTTGTCACAGGATAGGAGAGGGGCTCTCTCCCCTGGTTACTTGTGGAAGTGGGGTTCTTGGTGTAGCACTGGAATAAACATTTACAGAGGCCCCCATGGGAGGATGAGATATGGTGACAGATTTATTTCCATGGAATTACACTCCAGTGTTTCCCTCAGTCCAGTCATAGAAGAAGTATAGCGTATAGCTGAGGCTTCAGTAGAGCTAAACTCAGAGCGAGGGTCCAGCGTTTCCATTCCATGTTGGAGCCGGGGCCAGTCCAGCAACAGGCCGGCTTAGCTTGTGTCCTGCTGCAGTCCATCAGTCCACTGCCTGTGGGGTCCACGTGGTTGCAAGTCATAGGGACCAAGACAAGGAAGCAAGGTGCAAATCACAAGCAAAGAGCAATAAGAGAACCAAGAGCAACAGGAGAGCAAACTCTTGTTTAGGGGATTATGTCCTCCAAAGGTTTGCATGCTTGCAGTGATCACACCCATTCTCACCAATGATTTCTGTCCCCAGGTGTGTCTGACAAACACGTACCTTCCCTATGTCATCCCAGCTTTACTGGGCATGCATCTATCTTCCTTTTGCTGATCCCTTCCCCACAGTGATCTGCAGGGGATGAGCCCGTGTCCCCTGGGGCTTGTGAAATTGCAGCTTCCAGGTGAAGCTGCCCAAATGACATGCCTATGATGACTGGCTTTCCCTTTACTCCTTTCCTTTCTATGATAATAAAAGCATAATATGCAAATCAACCAAACAGCAGAATGACCGTCTGGATGACCTTCCGGACAACCACGATATGATACACACTGGTGCCAGCCAGCCGAGGCAGGTGTGATGCGATTGGTCAGGGGGCCCACCATCCATCGCCCCATGATCACCCCACAGAGGGAGGCCCAGGCTGCCCAGCTGGTGTCCTGCAGTGGATGGGCAGGGCCTACTTCTGTGTGGTGATTAATTGTGGAACCCCGTGCTCAATCGCCCCACAGAGGGAGGCCCAGGCCGCCCAGCTGGCAGTGCTGCAGCAGGTGGGCAGGGCTGCCCTTTGCGGGGTGACTGATCTGGAGGCCCTGTGATCTATTGCCTCACAGAGGGAGGCCCAGGCCACCGGCCAGAGACGCTGTGGTATGAGACGCTATGGTGGGTGTGTGAGGCCAGCCAGCGATTGCCCCACAGAGGGAGGCCCTGGCCAGTCAAGCTATAGCACCCCATGCCTGTGCCCCTCAGAGGGAGGTGTCTGGTGGTGAGGGTGGGGGGGACAGTGCCGCACAGATGGCAAGCAATGGCAGTGGCAGGGCCAGGACCGGCTGCTGGAAGCCCAAGGAAGAAAAGCCCCAATAGGCCCTGATCACTGGCCAGGACTAGGGACCCTACCCAAGGAGTCCTGGTTTGCGAGAGGGCACAGGCTGGTGATGAGGGACACCAACCCCCTCCCCATGCATGAAGTTCATGTCATGGGCCTCTAGTTATTAATAACTAAATAATTACAATGATATCCCTATCATTGCTAAGTCATAGGTCAGATTTCTTTATGTTCCCTATCACATTTCTTTATTATTATATACTAGAGGCCTGGTGCACGAAATTTGTTCACAGAGGTAGAGGGGTCCCTCAGCCCAGCCTGCACACTCTTCGAATCTGGGATCCCTTGAGGGATGTCCAACTGCCTGTTTAGGCCCAATCCCGGTAGGCCCGATCCTGGTAGGACCAGGCCTAAACAGGCAGTCAGACATCCTTCTCACAATCCAGGACTGGTGGCTCCAAACTGCTCGCGTGCCTGCCTCCCTGATTGCCCCTAACTGCTTCTGCCAACCTGATCACCCCCTAGCCACTATCATGCCAGTCTAATTGATGTCTAACTCCTCCCCTGCTAGCCTGTTTGCCCCTAACTTTCCTCCTCTGCTGGCCTGGTCACCCCTACCTGCCTTCCCCTGCAGGCTTGATTGTCCCCAACTGCCCTCCCTTGCAGGCCTGGTCCCTCCCAATGGCCCTCTCCTGCTGGCCATCTGTGGTGGCCATCTTGTGGTGGCCATCTTGTGTCCACATGGGGACAGGATCTTTGACCACATGGAGGCAGCCCTCTTGTGTGTTAGAGTGATGGTCAATCTGCTTATTACTCTTTTATTAGATAGGATAGAGGCCTGGTGCATGGATGGGGGCCAGCTGGTTTGCCTGGAATGGTGTCCTGAATCGGGGGGGGGGGGTTCCCTTGGGGCATGGTGCAGCCTAGGCAAGGGGTCTGTGGTGGTTTGCAGGCTGGCCACACCATCCTGTGACCCAAGTGGAGGCCCTGGTATATGGGATTTATTTATCTTCTATAATTGAAACTTTGTAACCTTGAGTGGAAGCCAAGGCAGGCCAGGGCTGCAGGAGCTTGGCTTTCTCCATCACGGGAGGCAATTCAAGCCTCCTGCTCTCTCCAGCCCCATGGCTGTTGCCATTTTTGTTGGGATTTATTTGTCTTCTATATTTGAAACTTTGTAGCCTTGAGTGTGGAAAGCTTGGCTTCTTCCATTGCCGGGGAAACCCAAGCCTCCTGCTTGCTCCGTGGCCACAGCCATCTTAGTTGGGGTTAATTTACATATTCACTCCTGATTGGCTGGTGGACATGACTTGTTGGTATAGAGGAGTGGTGGTTACTTTGCATATTACTCTTTGATTAGACAGGATGGCATATTTATACCATGTATGCACTATGTTTGCATGTATAAATAAAATCTTTTTAATCATCATTTTAGTGATGGCTGAGGATAATCAGGAGATATGTATGCATGGTATATGTATATATATATATTTTTTTTTAATTTTTTAAAAAATATATTTTTATTGATTTCAGAGAGGAAAGGTGAGGGAAAGAGAGATAAAAACATCAATGATGAGAGATAATCTTTGACCAGCTGCCTTCTGCATGCCCCCTACTGGGGATTGAGCCTGCAACCCAGGCATGTGCTCTTGACCAGAATTGAACCTGGGACCTTTTAGTCCACAGGCAGACTCTCTATACTTTGAGCCAAACCAGGCAGGGATATATATACACTTTTTATCAGAAAGTTTCCTCTTCTTTTATGTGCACTATCATGCCAGTCTAATTGATGTCTAAGGCCATGATGATTAGAGCATATTAGTGTATGCTCAAATGATGTTCATAAAGGTTCATGGGTAGTATACTTTCTCAGTCCTCGTGTATCAGAAAATGTTTTTGTTTTATCATTACCCGTGAGTATGAAAATTCATAATCTCTATTCTTAGGACTTTGTAGGCATTTCTTCATTATCTTCTAGCATTTGGTCTCATGGATAAGAAGTGTGATGCTATTTTATTCTTATTTCTTTTAAATAACCAGTTTTTGCTCCATTCTAAAACATGTAGAATTTTAAGTTTATTTTGCAAATTAGAAATATCTGGAAAGACAACCATTCTTTCACATGAATCAGAAAGAGTATAGGGAATGGAGAAATGTGCTGCCACCATGCCCACCCAGACACTCCAAGTTACAGTCAGACCAAACGGCTTGCATGTCTGTAAACCCACCATACATTTGCATGCCTTAACCCCTGAACATTGGTGCACCCTCCCTCCTCTTCTCAACTGGGGACTTTTGCTTGTCATGTAAGGCAAACCTCAATTGTCACTGTATTTAGAAACTTTCTCCAGTTTGAGTTAAGTGCCACCCATTTGTGCCCCACAGAGCACCCTATGAATGCTCCAACATAGAACTTGTAGAGTTCTGTGTTCATTTCTGTAACCTCTTTGAGGACAATGAAAAGACCTTTTTATGGGCAGTGGCTGTGACCTACCCACAGTTCTCCTCTCAACCCCTACTGCAGTACCTGGTTACACAGTTGGGTGTTTTGAAATATTTGTGGAAGGGAATTAGAATTTATAAACATATTACTGTTTTTTAGAGCATTGCAATCCACATAAATTTGATGTCATTACAAATTACACATACTGAGTTTCTTCATTCAGTTGATCCTAGAAATATATAAGAAATATAAGATTTATTGAACACTAACTGTGTGGTAGGTACTATTCTAAGGCCTTAAAACATTAATTCATCTGAGCTTTACAACAATGGTAATAGGTACTATTACCATTCTCATTACAGATAAGGAAACAGACTCTAGGAAGATTAAGATTCTTTTTAAAGATCACAGTGGGTGAGTGAAGTGGGAAAATGTTAACCAAGACAGCCTATCTCCACTTTGTACAACACTGTGATTGTCGTTTGATAAATAGTTCAATTAAGTTTAGCTCTACTATCAGTATCATATGAGTGATGTGTCAGCTCAGTGATGAGCTAGGCACTGAGACACACAGTGATTCCTGCCTGAGGGAATCAATAATATTGAGAAGGAAATAATTGTATAAGTAAATATCATGTGATAGTATAAGAGTAATAGGAGCTTATCTATTGCCAATAAGTATCATCTCCTACTATGTGACAATCTTAACAGCTTAAAACATTAAATATTTATTCTTATAGTTTATGTCAGTCAGGAGTCTGACTTATCTGGATGCCACTATTTCCAGCTCTGTCCTCAAGCTACAATCATGTGTTGGCCAGGGTTGCGGTCTCATTTGAAAGGTCAACTGAAGACCCTGTGGTTGCAGTTGAAATTCTCAGTTGTGTGTCAGCTCCAGGAATTGTTTATTCACCCTCTTAGGTTTCACCTACATATACATAAATTAGTATTTGGCCTAAGAGTTTACTACAGATTACTGGGGTTCCTATCTTTGGAGACTCTAACATGTACAGTGGAATCTTCTCAAACTTACTTCATTCTGCAAGGCTATTTGAGAAGTGATTTGTTAAAAAAAAATCATTGTTTTCCACTAGAAATCACTTTCAGCACAGGGGTGTCTTTTTAGGTAGTCAGCATGCGCATCTTGGCTTTTTCAGATATCAATGCCTCTGAAGTGCTGTCATGGGTTAACTGCTTTTTGCTTATCCAAATAAATAGCAGTTTTTCTAACTCTTCAATGACCTGTGATCAATTTTTTTTTAAATCCTTAGCAACATTAGCACTCATGATGGCCTCTTTATGTTTTAAAATTGTGCTAATCATCCATTTCACCAGCAACAAAAGCAAAGCACTAAACATATATTCACAGCACAGTTTCTTGAGAAGTTAACAACAACCCTGAGGTTTAGCATAGTCTCTCTTTTGTTTGTGGTCTGAGAAAAGCTTTTTGTCATGCTGATTTATTAGCATGAAAGGGTTGTCAGGTTGAGAACCCAAGTTTTGTTCAAAGACTGAGACATTTTTTTCCCCATGAACAACTTAGTCAAGAACTGAATTGTTTGAGATGGGGAATTTTTAAGAGCTGAAGTTTGAATATATATTGTTGTTCCTTAGAATCAGGTGATTTATTCAATATAGCTGGAGTTATAGTATTCTGATATAAACATGTCTAGTGGCTCCATATTAGTAAATGCCCCCTTTTCTTCTCTCCTTCCTTTTATCCCCCCTCACACACCCACATCCACTACCACCAATTATTGAATAACTCAATACTACTGTGATAGAGAAAAGTATTGTTCAAATGTGGCTTGTGTCAACCAAGGCGAAGACACATTCTTTACTGTGACATGTACGGCACCAAATATTCTCTGCTCACTGTTACCAAAATATGCTTGATATAAATACTGCTTTAAACATGTTATTTAATCTAAAATTCCCTGCTTTCTGAAACAACCCTCTTATAAACACACACACACACACACACACACACACACACACACACACACACAGAATCAGCATAAGACTCAGAAACACAGAATGATATTGTCTCTTTTGTCTTCAAATCCACATAGCATTCTGCTTATTTTTAATGCCTGTGTTGCTTTTTCTAAAGTATAATCCTTTGTGTACACATCTTTTATTCTTTGCCAGATTAGTAGTTCTCCAAGCCAATGCTGTGTTTCAGTCATTGCTTCCCTCCTCGGATGCTTCAGAAAGTGGGCACTCAGTAAATCATCTTGATGGGTTACTTTGCTTTATTTCTAATAGAGAAGTGCTTGAAATGAGAATCAGTGCCTCCGAGACAATTACTGTAAACATGGCCTTCTGTTCCGCACAATTCTATCAAGAATGGACTGTAGTTTGTACCCATTTTGCTGCACATCAAACAACTATTCATCTGATATAACATAGTGTTAGAAATAATTTTCTTTTATCATTAGAAAAAATGTTAGTAATAAGGAATTAAGTAAAACACATAGATAGCCTAAGGATCTGTACCTATCTAAGTAGTAGCTTTTTAAACCCCTTGACACCAAGATATTTTAAGCACCTTTCTACTATTTAATTATGTGAAATGGCAATGGTTTTAGAGTTGAACTTTGAAGTAATTTTTCTCTTTTGTGCACTTTCCAGAATTCACCCAAACATAATTTTTCAAGTTTGAATAATAACTTAAAAATCAACCCCAAGGTAAAAGTTGTAGGACAACATAAGCAATGAAGCCATTTTTTCCTGTTTCCCATTGGTAAATTACTGTGTTTTCTGCCACCAGGCTTCATCTGATGATGTGACCTTTACTGTACTAACAGGCAGCAAACAGAATCTGCCAAACTGTGATAAAATATAGGTTTTAAATATAAAATGAATTATGCTAAGAAGATTTATAAAGGTCAAAAGCTTGGGAAGAATTAAGTTGAAATAGTGATGTGTTTTGACATATTATACTAGGTTTTCTCCAAGGTTATTTTTTAAATCTTAGTAACCATACAAGGAAATGTTGTTTTTTTAAAGTAACACTAGATTAGTTTTGACTAATGTTTGCTTGGGCTCAAACATTAGTTTTTTCAACAACTGTTTGTTGTGCACGTAATAAAGACCAAGCAATGAGGACACACTGGTGAAGAACTCAGCAATGATCCCTGACCTCTTGCAACTTCCGTCTTAATGAGATGCAGATAAGCAAATGTTCAACTCTTCTACACAACAGGTCACACTGTGAAAGTGGAAGTGATGGACTTCTCAGCTAGCCCTGAGGAAGGATGGAGCTCACTGGACAGAAAGGAGGAGGAAGAGTATTGCACTCATCAAGGGCATGGAAGGTTAAGAAAGCACAGAGGAGAAAGAACAGTGTGTGCTCTGAAACTGAGAGTTCATTATAGCAGGAGGGTCAAGTCGAAAGCTGTAAAATATTACAAATTGGTGGTTCTCAACCAGGGAAGAGTAGGGCCCTTAGGAATCATTGTCAATGCCTAGAGATATTTCTGGTTGCCACAACTGAGTGTGGGATAGAGGCCAGGGGTGCTACTAAACATCCCACAATGCACAGGACAGTCCTACAACAAAGATTTATCTGGCCCCAAAGTCAGAAGTGCCTAGGCTAAGAAACCCTGTTAGAGATAAACAGATAGGCTTAAACTCCGTTTAGATCACAAAGCTACTGGAAGGAATTTGGGATTTATTCTGGGAGTCATGGGGTGCCACTAAAGGATTTAAGTATGTGTTGTTTGTCAGCCGATGGCCATTCGGTAATTATGGCTGAAATTGTGTATTTGTTTCTTTATACTGAGTCTCACATGATCAGAAAATTGTGCTTACCCGCTTACCATGAATTACATCTACCTGTCTTACAAAGATCAAAGGAGCATCACTGTAGAAAGTTTGTTAAAAAGTTTAAGAGCAAAAAGAAAGGATAGCTTATTTCATCGGTCTTCGCCAGTCACACTGTAATTTTTAAAAAGTGTGTATGTTTATTTTATTGGCTCTCTCCTGCCCCAGAAGGTCAAGCATGACCATCCACTCTGAGGACCATGCAGCACTGGCCATGCTGCCGTTTCAACTGGTAGTAAAAGGCTAGTGCATCCTGAGCAAAGAGGTGTCATTTAAAGCCCCAACGCAGGGCTTTTGAGATTTTTAAAAGTTGTAGTCCCTTTGGAACATCCAATGACACTTATGACCTCTCTTTTTAGAAATATGACTTATCCACCCCAGGCTTTCACATGCTCTACAGATACAGTGATTTCTTGTGTGATGCTGATGTTCCCAGAAATATCTAAAGGCCAAATTGATAGCAACAAAAACTTGTGAAAGGAAATCTAGCATAATTTAGAGTCACCCAGAGAAAATCTTTGCCTTTTTTCACCAGTCAGGAACCCTTTCCAAAAATGTTCACCAAGATACCATTTGTGTCAGCTTGCAAAAAACAAGTAATATTGTATCACAGCCAAAAAAATTAATGGAAATGAGTAAGTTTTCTTATGATCCATAATGAAGACAATATGTTTCTCTGGTTACAATAACCTCCTTGATGAACAATTCTGTAAACCATGTGCTTTCTGCAGATTCCCATCCATTTAATCCCTTCTCCTGAAAGTAGTGATTGATTATAGGCTCAGTGTTTTGAAAATGGGAAGAAAAGGTGAAGTGACCTGTGCCTGAGTCACACATACCCCTCCTCAGTTCTTTTGAGGAGAAAACACATGTTTATGTTTCTATCTCTACTGACACAATTACCATGAGCTCAGTGCATTTCCATGTCTTGATTGTCATTATGCCCATCACTTTCACATTTCCTACTCTGTACAGAGACTGAGTGTCTGCTTCATCTCTAATTCTAGCTGCAATTTCTAGTTATTTGTTCATTTGATTGAATAAAATCCTATATAATAAAAGCCTAATATGCAAATTGACTAAATAGCGGAACGACAGGTGGAATGACTGGTCGTTATGACATGCACTAATCACCAGGAGGCAGATTCTCAATGCGGGAGCTGTCCCCAGCTCTCAGAACCCAGGCCCAACAGATTGGCCCTGATGGCCAGCCAGGCCCAGGCACCCTATCCATGCACGAATTTTGTGCACTGAGCCTCTAGTTCCATTATAATCAGAACATCCCTTAATGCTCTTGAGATTGGGATTTTGTGGATTCTAATGTTAACCTCTAGTCAGAATCAAGGTGGCAGCTGGGACAGCAATTCTGTCTTGGACTCAGGGTTTCTGTAAGCTCCCTGTTGTTTGCAGAATTCATTTCATTCTCATGCTTTCCATGTGCAGTTCCATTGTGAAGCAAGCAATGGCAGTGAGAGTCCTTCTCATGCTTCCAGTCTCTCCCTCTTTCTGCTGCATTTCTCTGACTCCTGCTGGAGAAAGCTCTCTGCTGTGAAGAGCTCACATGATTATTTTGGGTCCATCAGAATAACACAGAATACTTTATCTCAGGGTTCCTAACCTTAGTTGCTTCTACAAAGTCCCTTTGCTATGCTTGTAAGTTAGGTTCTAAGGATTAGGATGTAGATAGTTTTGGGGGCCATTATGCTATCAGAGAGACCTACAAGGTAATGAGAGAGAAAAAGAGACCTACAAGGTAATGAGAGAGGGAGAGAGAGAGTCCAGGGTCAGAGAGAGAGACGGACGGAGAGAGAGAGGACAGAGAGAGAGAGACAGAGAGAGAGAGAGAACTAATTAGAACTATCATGAGAAACCAAAACCCAAAAGAAGAGATAACAAGTGTTGGCAAGAATGTGGAGTAAAGGGAACCTTATTCACAGTTGGTGGGAATATAAACTGATACAGCCACTATGAAAACACCATGGAGTTTTCTTGAAATATTAGATATAGAACTGCCATGTTATCCAGCAATACCACTGTGGGTATATATCCTAATGAAATAAAATAAGGATATTGAAGAGATATCTATACCATTGTTCATTGAAGCATTATTCATAACAGCCATTATATGGAAACAAACTAAGGGTCTGTCAAGAGATGAATGGATAATAAAGATATGGTATATATGCATGATGGAACATTATTCCATCCTGAGCAAGGAGGTTCTGCCATTTTTGACAATACAGACCTTGAGGGCATTATGCTAAGTGAAATAAATCAGAGGGAATAAACGCTGTGTAAGATCACTTATATGTATAATCTAAAAAAGCCAAACTCAGAAACAGAAATTAGAATGGTGGTTATCAGGGCCTGAGGATTTGGAAGAAATGAAGAGATGATGGTCAGTGTACAAACTTTCATATAAGATGAATATTCTGGGGGTGGGGGAACAAATGTACAGCATGGTGATTATACTAACAATATTGTGTTTTACTTGAAAGCTGCTAAGAGAGGTGGCAGAAATGTAGGCCAACGCTGCAGGGGGAACTATTGCAGTATATGCGTGTGTCAATGAGCATGCTGACACCTGAAACTCATACAATGTGATATCTCAATTAAAAATCAGTAAGTAAGTAAAAATAAATTAAAATTTTAAAACTAAATGATAAAAAAGTATCATAGAAGAACTGTCTAATTAGGATTATTAGAGGTTGGAGCATTTTAGCAGGGTCTTGAGGTTTAGATAAATTTTGATTGGTGGGGGTGAAGATGATCATTTTAGATGAAGGAAATAGAGTGTTTAGAGACTTGAATATGGGGAAAGTATGAGAGTTTGGCCAAAATAGTACAATAGTCAAATTTGGAGTATGAAGGATGAAAAAATAGATTAAAGTCAGAGGGTGAGATTCTTAAATTATGGGTCAACAGTTTATTCTTGCTAGGAATATAACCTATACCTTGAAGACATTGAATTAAAAACTATTAAAAATTAAATAAAAACAATCCTTAACTGCTGCAAGTGAATGAAATGTTTTGCAATGGTTATAAACATTTGTCAGGAGGAAGTATAATGTTACTGGTATGATGAGAGTTGGGAAAAGGTCTGGGAATTAATTAAGTTAAATATAGATATGATACCTCTTAGCAATGACTATGTTAGGACTTCCTATGGAAGCTTTGATATTCTCTATGAAGTAAAGCCTTGGGTTTTATACATGTTCATGCTTAAACATCACTGTAAATGCAAACTTCCACCACACATGTGAATGATTTGGAGGTTTTAATTTCCTTCTTATGATTTGAATATCTAGAGTTGAAAAATTTTTCAGAATTATGATAGAAAAAAAGATCCCACTTACTGTAGCAACTGAAAAGATAAAAGGAAATAAACTTAACCTAAATATGCAAGACTTACATGAAGTCTCCTTTAAACACTATCAAATAATACAAATGACTTGAACTTATGAAGACTCAATATCATAAAGATAGCAATTCTTTCTATTTTAATTTAAAATTTAATGTTATGGCCCTAGCTGGTTTTGCTCAGTGGATAGAACAATGGCTTGTGGACTGGAGGGTCTTGGATTTGTTCTGTTCAAGGGCACATACCTTGGTTGCAGGCTCCTGGCTCTGGTCAGGGGCATGCAGAAGGCAACCAATCAATGTGTCTCTCTCACATCAGTGTTTAGCTCTCTCTCTCCCTCTCCCTCCCTCTCTCTCTAAAAAAATCTATGGAAAAATATCCTTGGATAAGGATTATAAAAAATAATAAAATTTAATGTTATGATACCAATAAAAATACCAAATCTTATTTATTTTTTTACTGTATGAACTGTATATAAAGTTCACATGGCAAAATCAAGAATATACTCTCCCAAAACCATAAAAAAAACCAGTGAAGTGAGACTAGCCATTCCAGACATTAAATCATACCCTAATGTTTTATTAATGTAAACACTGTGGTAGCAGTCCAAGACTAGACAGAGAAACCCATGAAATAGGACAGGAAGTACAGAAAGAGACCCAAACACATGCCAGGTGATAAAGAGGCCATCTGAGGTCAGGGGGGAAATATGGATTAGTCAGTAAATAGTACTGGAACACTGACCCAAATGGTACTGGATGGCTATGTAGAAAATGTTTGTATCTACAGGGTAGATTCCAAGTGGATTGAAAATGTAAGTGTAAAAAGTGAAATCATAAGAGCACTATAAGAATCCATAAGAAAATTCCTGTGTGATCTTAAATGCTCAGAAGCCATGAAAGAAAAGGTATGTTTAATTACATTAAAATGTCTTCATAGCTAAACACAATATTAGCTAAGTCAACATACACTAATTAAGTGATAAATATATTGGTAGTAGTATTTGAAATAGCAAAAATATTGGAAACATTTTCTTCTGTAGGGAAGTTAATAAATCATGTTTGATGTATATGCTGCTGTAAAAATGAAGGGAGTTCTTGGTGTATTGATATAAAGAAGAACACCGAGATACATTATGAAGTGAAAAATGCAAAAAAGAAATGAAGAACCTACTTCTCATCTAGAAGTTGGAAAATTGGGAGAAGAGGGTCACAGGTGAGAGTAAGATTTTTCTCTGAATCCTGGTTTATATTACTTTATTTTGTATTACTGATTCAAAAATTTAAATAATAAAAATAACACTTCCTTTTCTAAGCAACCCTAATTCATCCTACCAATTCCTGTTTTATTAAGTTATCATGGGGAGCATGGACCGACAGCAGAACTCCTTTAAGAAGTCAGAACTCTATGGCACTGATGTAAAGAAACTGCCACCTGTGCAGTGCTGGGCGGCACCACTGCAGGGAACTGCTCAGGATGCTCGGTTTGACAAGGGTGAAGTCCTTCTGGGTTTTGGTCGTCCAGGCTTCATTGCCAATGCCAAATGGTAGCTCACATTACGGTAGCTCTCTGGGTCCATCTGATGGTCAGCCAGGTGATAGGCTCTGGGCCAGGAAATGAGCAGGTCAGTTCATGAGTAAGACACAGAGTTAGAAGACATAAGGGCCAGGACCTTAGGAGCTCCTTCGCTGTTTCTTGACCTCAGTGAATGTACCTGCCCTCCTGCTTCCCCAGCTCCCGGTGAGTTCCAGCATAGTACAGAGTCGAAGGAGAGAGGTAGGACATAAAACAGAGAAGGAGGAATTTGCCATTTTCAGCTGTCAGGTGTACAAACAGTATTTTCTGTTTTGGAGAAACTGCCTTATAGTTTCATTTAGACCATTTTTATATTGTGTTTAGGTGTGTCTTTCTAGAAACAGTTAAATTTTGCATCCTTTCACATAGGGCAAGCTGTGACTCTTAGTACCGTTATGCACACCTAGAGGGCAGAGGGCAGCAGGGAGCAGACTTGGGATAAATGAAGTTCTATTCCAATTAAGAAAGGCTTTTGGAAGCACCTCAAGCAAGTTAGAATAACTGTCCTGCCTGTTGATGTTTTAATCTCTCATTTCTACTGAGTGAGCGGTATTTAAAGGAGCAGAGAAATAAGGCAAGTAGCCAAGACCGGTTTGGCTCAGTGGATAGAGCGTCAGACCACTGCCGGGTTCGATTCCGGCAAGGGCATGTACCTTGGCTGCGGGGCCTCTCATCGATGTTTCTGACTTTCTATCCCTCTCCCTTCCGCTCTGTAAAAAATCAATAATAAGAAAAAAAGAAATAAGGCAAGTAACTTGAAAAACCAGGTGTTTTTTTTTTCTTTATAAATTTTAAGTAGAAAGAGGCTGGCTGAAGTTGAGATGAGATTACAGCATAAATGATATTGAGAACAAAGGCTACGTGGCTTAGATAACTGGCCATGGTGGATTGAATTTTAATTCCTCAAAAAGAGCTCAAGAAAAACGGAGAGAAACATATTAAAAGGGACTCACTCAAGCTTTGAAGGGAAACTCAAGTGAAATCAATGATCAATAGAGCTGAGGATGAATTAGAAAAATGTAGATCTGATTTAAAAAAAACAAAACTATTTCTTCATGTTTCTGCTTTCTTGTTTAATAGATAACTCTATTTCAGATAAACCCTGATTAGAGAATTTGGCTAAATTTTAGGGCTGACTTAATGGTGCCAGTGGGAAGCTATTCAGACCCTGGAGCTGTACCTTGATATTGCTGTGAATTGCATGGCAGTTTATGCCGACAGAGGACAGAAGACCAGGAGAAGTTTAAAGGCCGCTGAGTGCTAGCGTGACCGTGCTGACCTAAGAAAAGCCTTTGTAAACGCCCCAGAGAGTGTGTATCTGATGAATGGAGGACAGCACTGAAATTGGTTGTTTGGGCAAACACTGTTTTCAAAATGAGAATTAGATCAAAATGAGAATTAGGTTCTGAAGATCCTAAATGACAAGAAAAAATGAACAAAACTTAGGGATAATAGTTGAAGTACATTCAATCTTTATTTGTGCAATTGAAAAGACAGTAATTTTGTTCTTTGTATGGTTTTAACAGAATAATTTTCAAAAGTTTTACACAACACTGAAACTCTTCTTTCAAATGTTACTTTTTACAGAATTTAGATACATAAAAAGTAGAATTTTAGTAGTTTAAACCCTATTTTGTAAGTTCATATTTATAACAATTTTTATTTATTTTTAATACCAAAGAAAATAATTTTTTTTACTAACCAATCATTTGAAAACAAGGATTATCACAGTTTTATGACAGCTGTAGTCTTTTATCAGCTTTAATATTCAATATATTTTTTGTCTTTTGTTTATTTGCACAATAGGGAGAAAATCTCAATTCATTAAATAGTAGCAATTAACACACTTCTCACATCCCTCAGTTTACAATCTCAGGATACTAGACAATTCAATTCCACTGATTCTGAACTGTCACAATAGATGCTAGATGTTTTCCTATATTTATTCATTAATGTTATCAAACTAATAAAAAAATCAATTTTTTGGTGGAGAATACTTTTATAAATTTATATTATAACATAATGGAATGTTTGGTGTAATTTTTTTTAATGATCTTTTGTATACTTCACTGCTTTTCTATATTTAATAGAGAATCACAACATTTCAAAGTAGTAAAATGAATTTAGTTTTGCATGTGATGTCCGAGATGCAGTTTTGTTGCTGATATTGTCTGCATCTGTGAGGATGGTACTACTCCCCCTGAACAGCCTAATAAACTTCCTCATACTGGCAAAGTATTAGTAAGACCAGAACCGGATGCAAATGCATAACCAAAGATGACATGCACGATCCTGAATAATTAATAAAAAACCATATGCAAAGCCACATAGATTTTTAGATTATATTGCTTTATAGCAAGTTCAACTTTATGCAATAACATGTCAAAGTAAACAGTATTTTGACATCTGTACCGGAATGATTTTTCCTAGGAGCCTGACCACAGGGACGAATGCTCTCACCTGTGTTAAAATTCAGAATGGGGCAATTTCTGAATTCAGTCTTTCAGTTTGTTCTCCATGTGTGCATTACGGTTTCAATAATATCTAAATATGCATGAAGTAATGTTTGACTTGAACAACTGTGGACTCCCAAAGCACATTCTGAAATACCTTTCAAGATATCTCAATAGTGGAGTCAGTGGAGTTTTGGGATAAGGGTTGGAAACAATTAATGCAAGCCTCAAATCCTGAACTTTCATGTTGGTGTATAAATCCCATAAATCTCTTAATCACTCCTAGAGCAAGCTTTCATCTCCTTTTCCCAAGGCAGAGTTATCAAAGCAGTTGCCGGAGCTGAATTAGGGCATTCGGAGCTCTTCCCAGGACAGGGCTCAGATACTTGCCATAAATCAATGTCTCTCACCCGTGCTGAATAAAATAGCCGCTAACTTCATTTCTTCAGAGTGCTGTGCTATGGCATTATGTCTTCATATAGTTATTACAAAAGGTGGAATTACTTGTCTTAACAATGTAAAAAGTTTACCCTTCTTTAAGTAAACAATGGAGAATATTTTATAAGACTGTCTCACTGTATATTTGGTGGGGGATAGTTGGCCTTTAGTTAATTTGACCTTTTTCCATATTGATGATTGGACTTTTTAAAAAATTATTGTTCAGTTTATTAATTACATTGTTCCCTTTTTTCCCCCCACTATAGTTCCCCTCCACCTGGTACCCATCCCACCCTCCGCCCTCACCCCCCTCCACTGTCCTCTCCCATAGTTGCATGATTTTTGTCCAGTCTCTTGATGTACTTCCCATACCCCCTTTTCTCTCCAAGAATTGTCAGTCCATTCCCTCTCTATGTCCGTGATTCTGTTACATTCACCAGTTTATCCTGTTCATCAGCTTATTAATTCACTTGCTTTTTAGATTCATTTGTTGATAGATGTGTATTTGTTGTTCATAATTTACACTTTTATCTTTTTCTTCTTCCTATTCTTAAAGAATATCTTTCAGCATTTTATATAATATTGGTTTGGTGGTGATGAACTCCTTTAGCTTTTTCTTATCTGCAAAGCACTTTATCTGGCCTTCAATTCTGAATAATAGCTTTGCTGGATAGAGTAATCTTGGTTGTAGATTCTTGCTGTTCATCACTTTGAACATTTCTTGCCACTCCCATCTGGCCTTCATTGTTTCTGTTGAGAAATCCGCTGACAATCGTATGGGTGCTCCCTTATAGGTAACTAACTATTTTTCTCTTGCTGCTTTTAATATTCTCTCTTTGTCTTTTGCTCTTGGCATTTTAATTATGATGTGCCTTGGTGTGGTCCTCTTAGGGTTCCTATATATTGGGGTTCGGTGCGCTTCTTGGACTCCTAAGTCTATTTCTTTCACCAGGTATGGGAAGTTTTTGGTCACTATTTCTTCAAATAGGTTTTCATTGTCTTGGTCTCTCTCTTTTTCTGGCACCCCTATAATTCGGATGTTGGTATGCTTGAGGTTGTCCCAGAGGCCCCTTACACTATCTTTAATTTTTTGGATTCTTTTGGTTTCTTGCTTTTTAAGCTGAGTGGATTTTACCTCTTTGTATTTCAAATCTTTAACTTGGTTCTTGGGGTGCTCTAGAGTACTTTTAGGTCTTTGTATAATATTTTTTATTTCAGTCATTGTATACTTAATTTCTGGTTGGTCCTTTTTCATATCCTTGAGAGTCTCCTTCATATCCTTGAGGGTCTTGTTCATTTCCTTGTAGGACTCATTCATTTCCACGTTGGTCTTGATCATTTCCACCTTGGTCTTGATCATTTCCTTGCAGGTCTCATTCATTTCCTTGCTGGTCTTGCTTATTTCCTTATAGGTCTCAACCTTTTCTAGGAGCCTCTTGAAAAGCCCTATAACCGTGGTTTTGAATTCCATGTCCAGTCATTTTTTTTCCTCCATTTATTTCAAATCTGATTTCTTTCCATGTCTCTGCATGGTGGCTGCTTCCCTGAGTTGGTCAATTAGCTTTTTGTGGTAGATGTCCTACAAGGGACAGTGGCTTGGCCTCCCCAGTTACCTGAGGTGGATATTGGTTGCACAGTCTTGCTGAAGTTAAGCTCAGGTTAATTGTTGTTAGCACTTGGAGGGATTGACCTCCAGGCCAATTGTCTGTGAAGTTCAGCTGTGCTCAGGTTGGATGGGTGGAGTCTCCCGGCCAAGCAGACAGCATCAGCTCCGTCCTATGTAGCCCCAGGGACTCTGTGCTGGGGCAATGGCCACTAGCACCTCTGAGAGAGAGAGCCGCTGCTGAGCTCCACTGGCTGCCGGGGAATTCAGACTCTCCCCAAATGAGTCTGCACACCCAATGTTTCACCCAGGGTCGTAAAACAAAGCAGTCTGATGGTTTCCCAAATGAGACAGCAAGTCGCGAGCGCTCTCTACATGGTCACGCAGCTACGCTGTTCCCAAGGTCTCGCGAAATCCACACAAGCTCGCCTTCTCCACAAGCTGGCAGACCCCTGCAGCACCCGAGCTTCGGCGTGCCCTCCCACTGTCCAGTTTTTACCCTGTATGATAGTGGGTTCCCTGGACTTCGCCCAGAGCTGGAGAATCAGTCCAGTGGGACGTCTTTGTCTCCCCCGTTCGAGAAAACTGGCCGGTTTTCAGCTGCCTGCCCTATCCGCCTGTGCATGCTCCAAACCTCTCTCTGCGCCTATCTTGAACGCTGTCCTCAGCCGCTCCTCTGAGCCATAGTGTCTTATCTTCACTTTTATTTGTGCAATTTTCACTCAGCCAGCTTTCTGGTGATTCTGGGAGGTGTTTGTTCTTTCGTTAAGTTGTAGTTTCAAAATTGCTGTGTATGACGGCAAGATAGGTGTTTTACCTATGCTGCCATCTTGGTTCCTCTGATGATTGGACTTTAAGATATCATGAACTGTCACATCCTATGAAGAGATAGCACTCTAACTTTTTTGAATAGGCTGGTAATCCAGTTGGAGGCAGAAGAGATTAGGGTGTGTCTCCTTTACATGGCTGACTGGACTAAGGAGGCAATTGCCAGGGTCCATGGTCATCGCTGGATTACAGCTTTTACTTCCTGTGTCAAACAAAACCTACTAAAACATAGTGTCTTCACATCTCAGTTTGTTCTCCTTCCTGTTCTGTTTCAGAAGAGGGATGAACTCTAGTTAGCATCTCCTCTCCGTAAGCAGGCAATGCAAAGCTTTCTTCTAAAGCTCTCATGCTAGTGATTTTAGCCATTCTTGAGCCTGGACTTGTACTCACACTTTCCTCATTATGATAATTTTTCGAGCAATCTGTGAAAGCTCATATCACATCTCTGAATCTGTAGCTGGTTGTGAGAACTGTATTCCCACTCTCCCACCTTCTCCCTGTTTGTCCTTATGTTGACCTGTAAGAGAAACACATCCTTTTTCGTGGTAAGAATGCTTAACGTGAGATCTCTCCCCTGAACAATTTCTGAAGTACAAATACATTATTGTCGACTACAGGAACAATGGTGCATTCTCTTTGCCTCTGTGTTTCTGTAGTCAGATGGGGCTCCTGAAGGGGGCGTGGCACTACCTGGCATGGGGGCTAGTGCCAGGGGGAAGCAAAGAGAAGGTCAGGAGGGTCATTCAGAGCACTTGCTGTGAGAAGCAGGGGATGCACTGGGTTGGAGCTGAGAGCAGTGGAAGGAGCCTGGAAAGCCAGGTGCAGCCATCAAGTTTCGCTTCCTGGCTCAGATGTATCTTCTCTGGTAGGAAAAGCTTATGGAATGTCCATGAACTAAATCCACCTACAGCCCCAGATGTGAGAAAAATTGTGTTAGCAGATTCTTGGTCTTATAGAACCTCAATTTTTCACCAAGGCACAATAAAAAGGCTCTGTTGTAAAGCTAATTTTTATTTAGTGCTGACCTAGTAAGGGATTAGAAGAGGCTCTATTAATCTAAGTGGGAAAAACACTGAATATTTATTTATTCTTATCTATGGAATGTATTCACATATTCAAATGCACCCTTCATCCGGGAAAGTTACATTTCGTATAGCAATAATAAATCCACACTAAACTGAGCGAAATAGTAGCCAAGCTAACATTATCTGACTCAAGAGCATACAAATTTGTCTGTTTCCCATCTTTCTTTGCTGACAGATCTCCGTGTTTCGAGGCAGCACACCATTGGCAAGCAAAGTGGTGGCCTCGAAAGTGTTATTTCTTTCTTTCCATTTACTGATGGTCACCTTACCTACCATATAGGGAGATTCCAGAAAAAGACATATTTATATACATTAGAAAACTCTTAAAATAAGTGGGGCAGGTGATATTGTCAATACAAGTTGAAGGCATGAGCTCACATGGCTCACAGCTGTACTCTCCAAGGAAAGGCACCCAGACTGTGCCGCACACAGCTCCTCTTTGACAGGTAACACACAGGCCTAATGATCCCATCCATGCTTTGTCTCTCAGTTTGTTTCACACAATATGCAAAAGGTATTTCAGGTGGATAAAAGACCTAAATGCATAAAGCAAACTTCTAAAAATTTGTGTATAGAATTTAGAATAGTTTTATGATATTGAAGCATAAAGGATCACATTATGAAAGAAAAAGATGGATACATTTGACCTCATGAAAATAAAAACTTATGCTCCAGCTGCGTGGCTCAGTTGGTTGGAGTGTTATCTCATACGCCAAAAGGTTTTGAGTTCAATTCCTGGTCAGGTTTGAGTTTGATCCCTGATATGAGTATGTACAGGAGGCAAATGATTGATGTCT
Organism: Antrozous pallidus; assembly: GCA_027563665.1. Taxonomy (NCBI): domain Eukaryota; kingdom Metazoa; phylum Chordata; class Mammalia; order Chiroptera; family Vespertilionidae; genus Antrozous; species Antrozous pallidus. Next base: position 7,075,329 of record CM050524.1, on the reverse strand, counting down.
CTCTCTCACATGGATATTTCTCCCTCTCTCCCTTCCTCTCTCTCTAAAGATCAATAAAAACATATCCTTGAAGGAGGATTAAAATAAAAAAAAAGAAAAACATATATAATAAGAGACTATAAGTTAAAAGACAGTGACACCTGGGAAAACAATATTTGCAAGATTTTAACAATAAGAAAGGTCACTTTCCAGAACTTGTAAATAATTCCTACAAAGCAATAAGAAGAAATCCCAATAGAAAAAATGGGAAAAGGTTATGAATAGTAAGTCATAGATGCAAAACCTAATAAACGTATTAAATGTTGCTCAATTTCACTAAGAATTTAGGGAATGAAAATTAAAATAGCAATGACATTTCATGCTCTAAAATCTCCCAGTTGACTAATATCAGATGTTAGCAAGCATATGGAGAAAGAAGTAACTTCCACGAACTTCTGTCAGGAGTGTATATTGGTACAACTACCTGGGAAAGTATTTTGATAATTAGTAAAGCTGAAGTTATGTCCACTTACAGGTATGCACTCTACTCTTGCACCTGTGCATGAGGAAACACTTAAGAATATTCATTAGAGGGAATGGACACGTAAATGATAGAATTCTTACTGGCAGCTAAAGTGTATTGACATACAATGTTGGGTTAAAAGCAAGTTTCATAATGTTTACTATTTCATTTATGTAAAAACATGTAACTACAGTTTATGTAGCAAATCTATGCAGATATGAGCAGGAGGGACGGGCCATCTTCAGATAGAGGTTGCCTATGGAAGGAAAAGCATGACGGGAACTAATTACAGAGTTAAAAGGGGTTTTCAAACTTATTGGTAATATTCTATTTCTTTTAAAATAATTGCTGATGCAAGCATAATAAAAGTTATTATCTATTATTCTGGGTCCTGGATACCTGAATATCTACCATGTTATTCTCTGTACTGTTCTGCTAATTTCAATCATTTCATAACTAAATAATAAAATAGTAACTATACATCATAAAGATAAATTAATAATAGGAGTTCACAGCCAAAAATTCATACTATTACATTTTAAAATTTTATCTCCCAAAATAACTATTAGTTAAAAATAATTAACTGACATTAAAAATAATAATAATTAAACATTACATAGAACTTGTAAAATGTGGTCAATGTGTTATTTAGACAAAAATTATCTTTATTACATTTACTTCAATAATAAATTCAGAATAGCTACTTTAAAACCTGGGGCAGTGGCCAGCAAACTCATTAGTCAACAGAGCAGCAAACCATGGCTCATGAGCCGCATGTGGCTTACAAGCTCAGTTTGCCGACCACTGACCTGGGGCAAGTAGCTAAAAGAAAAAAATGGGAGAATCAAGATGGCGGCATAGGTAAAACACCTATCTTGCCTTCATACTCTATAATTTTAATACCACAACTTAACAAAAGAACAAACACCTTCCAGAATCACCAAAAAACTCGCCGAGTGAAAATACCACAAATAAAAGTGAAGATAAGACACTGTGACTCAGCGGAGCTGAGGTGGACAGCGTTGAAAGATTCGTGCAGAGAGAGGTTTGGCGCGCGCACCGAGAAGAGGGCGGGCAGCTGAAAACCAGCCAGTTTTCTCGAACGGGGAGACAAAGGCGTCCCACTGGACTGAATCTCCAGCTCTGGGTGAAGTCCAGGGAACCAACTATCATACGGGATGAAAACTGGACAGATGGAGGACACGCTGAAGCTCGGACACTGCTGGGGTCTCCCGGCTTGTGGAGAAGGCAGCTTGCGCGAACAGCTTGGCTGCGTGGCTGCGCAGAGAGTGCTCTGCGACTTGTCTCTCATTCGGAAAACCATCAGTCTGCTTTGTTTTATGACCCTGGGTGAGACATTGGGAGTGTAGATTCATTTGGGGAGAGTCTGAATTCCCCAGCAGCTGGTGGAGCTCCACAGCGGCTCTCTCTCAGAGGTGCTGGCAGCCATTGCCCCCGGCACAGAGTCCCTGGGACTGCAGAGGGTGGAGCTAACGCTGTCTGCTTGGCCCGGAGACTCCGCCCATCCAACCTGAGCACAGCTGAGCTTCACAGACAATTTGCCTGGAGGTCAACCCCTCCAAGTGCTAACAATGATTAACTGAGCTTAACTTCAACAAGACTGTGTAACCCATATCCACCTCAGGTAACTGGGGAGGCTGAGCCACTGTCCCTAGTAGGAAGTCTACCACATAAAGCTAATTGACCAACTCAGGGAAGCAGCCACCATGCAGAGACATGGAAAGAAATCAGATGTGAAAGAAATGGAGGGAAAAAAACCACTGGACATGGAATTCAAAACCACGGTTATAGGGTTTTTCAAGAGGCTCCAACAAAAGGTCGAGGCCTATAAGGAAATAAGCAAGACCACAAAGGAAACGATCAAGAACAATGTGGAAATGAAGGGACTCTCAAGAATATAAAGGAGACTCTCAAGGATATGAAAAAGGACCAACCAGAAAGTAAGCATACACTGACTAAAATAAAAAATATTATACAAAGACTTAAAAGTGCTCTGGAGCACCCCAAGAACCAAGTTAAAGATTTGAAATACAAAGAGATAAAATCCACTCAGCTGAAAAAGCAAGTAACCAAAAGAATCCAAAAAATTGAAGATAGTGTAAGGGGTCTCTGGGACAACCTCAAGCATACCAACATCCGAATTATAGGGGTGCCAGAAAAAGAGAGAGACCAAGACAATGAAAACCTATTTGAAGAAATAGTGACCGAAAACTTCCCACACCTGGTGAAAGAAATTGACTTAGGAGTCCAAGAAGCGCACCGAACCCCAATATATAGGAACCCTAAGAGGACCACACCAAGGCACATCATAATTAAAATGCCAAGAGCAAAAGACAAAGAGAGAATATTAAAAGCAGCAAGGGATAAACAGTTGGTTACCTATAAGGGAGCACCCATACAATTGTCAGCGGATTTCTCAGCAGAAACGATGAAGGCCAGACGGGAGTGGCAAGAAATGTTCAAAGTGATGAACAGCAAGAACCTACAACCAAGATTACTCTATCCAGCAAAGCTATCATTCAGAATTGAAGGCCAGATAAAGTGCTTCGCAGATAAGAAAAAGCTAAAGGAGTTCATCACCACCAAACCAATATTATATGAAATGCTGAAAGATATTCTTTAAGAATAGGAAGAAGAAAAAGATAAAAGTGCAAACTAGGAACAACAAATGCACATCTATCAACAAATGAATCTAAAAATCAAGTGAATTAATAAGCTGATGAACAGGATAAACTGGTGAATGTAACAGAATCACGGACATAGAGAGGGAATGGACCGACAACTCTTGGGGAGAAAGGGGCGTGGGAAGTGCAGCAAGAGACTGGACAAAAATCATGCAACTATGGGAGAGGACAGTGGAGGGGGTGAGGGTGGAGGGTGGGATGGGTACCAGGTGGAGGGGAACTATTGTGGGGGGAAAAAAGGGAACAATGTAATTAATAAACTGAACAATAAAGATAAAAAAAGAAAAAAATGAAGATGGTTATATTAATTAATGATTTCAAAACTGGGTCTTTTTAAAATAAAGAAAATGGACAAATTTCTAAACAAATTTAAGAAGATAAGAAATAAAGTGAAAACCAAGATGGTGGCATAGATAAACACCTAACCTGCTGCCTCGCACAACAATTACAAAAATACAACTAAGGGACAAAACGAACATCAGCCTGAACCACAGGAAAGCTGGCTGACTGGAAATTCTACACCTAGGAGGAAAAAGAAAGGCACACAGAGAATCAGAGGAGCTGCAAAGCCTGAGGTACGGACACACGCTCACACACTCCAAGAGGATGGGGCCAGAGAGGATGGGGTGGCTGAGTGCCTGGATGGCATGCTCTAACGGGAAGAAGACAAAAGCTTCAGACTGCGTTCAACCCCAGTTCCGACTGCAATGAACCCCAGTTCTGGAAGAGACCCTGGTGACCCAGGCCCATACGGGGGGAACCTGGAGTGTAAAGCGGAAACTCAGGAGAACAGTGTAAGACAGAGCTCCGGAGGCATGTGCGCGAATGCACACAGAGAGGACTGACAATTCTCTGGGCTGCTCTGAACCCCAGTTCTGACTGCACTGAAACCCAGTACTGGGCAAGAATCTGGGAGATTCACTGGGGGAGAGGCTGGACTGTTTGGCAGTGGGCAAAACTGGAGGGTGCCTTTCTCTCAGAGGTGCTTGAAGCAATTGCCTGTGGACACAGGGACCCAGGAGTCTCGAGGGGCAGGGCTGACTGGAAGCCAAGGCTGTCCACTCCACCTTGAAACTCTGCTCCATCCAAACTGAGCACAGAGGCTTTCCAATTTTTGGAAATCTTTTCATATAAGGCTGTCTCCCAGCATAGGCACAGTTGATTCTCACAGCCAATTGTCCTGGAGATCAATTCCTCTCAGTGATACCAACAACAATCAAGACTTAACTACCAACAACAATCAAGACTTAACTACAACAGGGTTGTACACACAGTCCACAAAGAGGTTCACCAAAAGTGTCCACCTCAGGTAACGGGAAGCCAAGACACCTAGCACACAAAGCTACCCTACCAACTCAGGGAAGCAGCAAAAATGTGGAGACAAAGAAATGGATCACAAATGAAAGAAATGGAGAAAAACAAATGACTGGATATAGAGTTCAAAACCACAGCTATAAGGTTTTTAAAGAGGTTCCTAGAAAATGCCAATAAATTTAGCGAGACCCTCAAGATTATAAAAAAGGACCAACTAGAAATTAAACATACACTGACTGAAATAAAAAATATTATACAGAGTCCAACAGCACACTAGAGGAATGCAAGAATCAAGCCAAGGATTTGAAATACAAAGAAGCAAAAAACACTCAACTGGAAAAGCAAAAAGAAAAAAGAATCCAAAAATTTGAAGATAGTGTAAGGAGCTTCTGGGACAACTTCAAGTTTACCAACATCAGAATTATGGGGGTGCCAGAAGAAGAGAGCAAGATACTGAAAACATATTTGAAGAAATAATGACTGAAAACTTCCCCCACCTGGTGAAAGAAATAGACTTACAAGTCTAGGAAACACATAGAACCTCAAACAAAAGGAATCCAAAGAAACCACACCAAGACACTTCATAATTAAAATGCCACGAGCATAAGACAAAGAGAGAATATTAAAATCAGCAAGAGAAAAACACGTAATTACTTACAAGGGAGCACCCATACGATTGTCAGATGATTTCTCAATGGAAACTATGCAGGCCAGATGGGAGTGGCAAGAAATTTTCAAAGTGATGAATAGCAAGAACCTACAACCAAGATTACTCTACCTAGCAAAGTTATCATTCAGAATTGAAGGTCAGATAAAGAGCTTCACAGATAAGAACAGGCTAAAGGAGTTCATCACCACCAAACCAGTATTCTATGAAATGCTGAAAGGTATTCTTTAAGAAGAAAAAGGAAAGAAAAAGAAGGAAAAGGTGGCTGCTTTAAACTATAGCATGCATGGAACTTGAAAGTATTATGCTAAGTGAAATAAGCCAGTCAAAGAAAGATAAGTATCACATGATCTCACTCATTTATGGAATACCAGGGGCCCAGTGCATGAAATTTGTGCACTGGGGGTGGATGATCCCTCAGCCTAACCTGCTCCCTCAATGGGGCTGATGGTTGGCTCTGCCCTGGCCGTCCCGGCCCTGCTCTCCCTGGTCCTGGCCTTATCCCCGGCCACTGGCAACTGCCCAGTGACCGCCTGGCCATCAGAGCCCTGTGGTTGCTGGACACCTTGGACCCGCTCCCCCAGCTCAGGCCTTAGCCCTGGCAGTGACCACCCAGCCCTGGGGGAACCCCGCACTCGTGGCAGCATTGCGAGTGCTGCTCGGCCCCACACCCTGTGCCTCAGCACCACCCCCTGTGCCTTGGCTGTCCAGCCCCATGTGTGCCTTGGCCCCATCCCCCCACCTTGTGCATGCCTTGGTCTCACCCCTTCGCCTCATGCATTTGCTGGCCACCTTTGCCCTGGATGCCAGTGAAAGCCATGCCTCGGCCATGCCCCCTTCCTTGTGCAGTCACCAGCCACCTCATCTTTGCCCCCCATTCCTGATTGGCTGGTGGGTGTGGCTGGTGGGCATGGCTTGTGGGTATAGCAAAGGTACAGTCAAATTTGTATATTACTCTTTTATTAGATAGGATAATGAATAACATAAACTGATGAACAAAAACAGATCCAGAGACAGAGAAGCATTGACTGTCACACCTTAGAGGGAAGGTAGGGGAGGGTGGGGGTAAGGGGAAAAGATCAACCAAAGGACTTGTATGCATGTATATAAACCTAACCAATGGACACAGATACCTGGGGAGGGTGAGAGCATGAGTGGGGAGTGGGGGTTGGAAGGGGTAATGGGAGGTGAGGACCCATATGTAATACCTTAATCAATAAAGAAATAAAAATAAATTAATTAAAATCTAGCAAGTGAAATTAGAAAGAAAAATGATGTAACTACAGATATAAAGAAGTAAAAATGAAAGAGAATACTGTTACACTGATAAAGTGTTTTTAAAAACACTAAATATAAAAGTATATATATATAAAATATTGACTCTAGAAGAAATAGAAAACCCAATATAAGGGAGAAATTAAGGAACTTATCAAAGGCTTTTGCCCATAATAATAATATAAATGAATTGTTTAAGATTAAAGCAATGGATAATTCTTATGCATTAGGAATTATTTTGGACCACTGAAAAATAGTAAAAGCTACCTAGGCCATTTTCCACAGTTAACAAATCCTGAAATATACTTGTATCAAAGACAGATTTTAAAATGTATTCTATAGTTCTTTCTTACTTGCAGTATAAGATGCATTTATTTTTTATTTTAAAAAATATATATTTTATTGATTTTTTTATGGAGAGGAAGGAAGAGAGATAGAGAGTTAGAAACATTGATGAGAGAGAAACATTGATCAGCTGCCTCCTGCCCACCCTCTACTGGGGATGTGCCCACAGCCAAGGTACATGCCCTTAACCGGAATCGAACCCAGGTCCCTTCAGTCTGCAGGCCGACACTCTATCCACTGAGCCAAACCGGTTTTGGCAAGATGCATTTATAAAAATAACTAAAAATAGAATTAACTAATATATTAAAATATTTCATCATTTGATATCAGTATGTTAACTCATCAATAGAACAAATAAAAAAAACCCATAAAGCAGTCTCAGTAGGTTTTAACGGGCATTCTGATAAAATTTATTGCCTATTTAAATATCTCTTTAAAACTAATACTCAAACAAATTATCCTATCTAATAAAGAGGGAATATGATAATTGACTGTCCCACCCTCAACGATGGCAATACCCACTGCCAATAAAGAGGGAACATGCTAATCGACTGCCATGCCCCCAAATATGGTGCCACCCACAGCCACAAGATGGTGGTGCCTAGCCCCCTCAGCCCCACTGGAGTGGCAGGCATGCAGCAAGGCTGGGCCCACACCCAGGCAGGCTTGGCCACTCCGCCCGCCTGCCTCCAGAGTCCCCCAGACCGCTCAACCCTTCAGCTGCCCAGGGCCATCCCGAGGCACAGGAAAGCGTCGGATGGTGGCTGCCCAGCCACCCAGAGCTGGCCCAAGGTGCAAGCAAACAGGGCCAGCCAGGCTTGTGCTGCTGGCAGTGGCAGCAGGAGAGGTGTGATGGGCGTCGTCTTCCCCTGATCACCAGGTTGCCTCCCAGCCCTGAGGTCTCCCAGACTGTGAGAGAGGACAGTCTGCGGGACCCTCCCTTCAGTGGATGAATTTTCATGCACCAGGCCTCTAGACCTTAATAAGTCAACAAATTTTCATTTTAAATGAATATTCAATGTCATGCATAAAATAAGTGCTAGATGAATTTGTATTAAATTAGAAATAAAACCAGAATTCTGTATTTAGCTTTGTTCTTGAAATTAAAAAAGAAGCAGAAATAAAAGAATAAAAAGAAGAAGGAAGAGCAGGAGGAGGAGGGGAGGATGGGAAAGAAGAAGGAGGAGGAAAGAAAATGCAGAAAACAGTTGTATATGTGGCCTGGCTGGTGTGGTTCAGTGGTTGAGCATTGACCAATGAACAAGGAGGTTCAAGGTTCAATTCCTGGTCAGAGCACATGCCTGGGTTTCTGGCTCTGTCCCTTGTGGGGGGTATGCAGGAAGCAGGAAACATTATTGATGTTTCTGTCTCTCCCTCTCCTTTCTCTCTCTGAAGTCAATAAAATAAAATTTTTTAAATTAAAAGTTGTATATGTGGAATAAAACAGAACACATATTTTTGCAGGGGATATATTTTCATTTAAAAACTCAATAAAATCAGTTAAAAGTCTATTATAATTAATGATTATAATCAAGACTGCATATGTGTGTGTGTGTGTGTGTGTGTACACACATGTATACACATATCAATTACACATCCTAGTAGCTTCTCAACATATCAGAAAAAGATACATTACACACATATATCTACCTATTTATTTATCTATCCCATTCACAATAATATTACCTTATGATAAACCTAAAAAGTCAATATTAATGAAATATATGGGGAAATAACCTACTGGTTTAAAAAATTTACTTGTACATACTAAGAGAAAGCAATAAATACTGGAAGGATAACTGTTGTTCCCAAATCAATACATTAATATAATAAAATTTTTCACTTGATAAAATGATTCTAAAATGCATCTGTAAGATTAAACAAGTGAGCCTGTAGCAGGTGCCTAGTCTGTGTAAATACTCGAGGTCTGTTTAATAAAAGAGAAAATTGAACCAGGAGCGAAGAGTCACCTGCATGTTGTCATGAAGCCTTATTTCTAGGCTCTCCACATACCTGCTAATAGCATTACAATGACAGGAGTGAGACTGGCTGCCACAGTATCGCAGTGTTTGTATTCAAACATCACTTATTCTACTTAATAACGGCCCCAAAGTCATTCCCATAATTTTTATTACAGTATATTGTTTAAATTGTTCTAGTCTATTATTGTTGTTAAACTCCTACTGTGCCTAACTGGTCAATTAAACTTTATTATAGGTATGTGTGTATAGGAAAAACATGGTACTTATAGGGTTCAATATTCTATATAGTCTCAGGCATTCTCTAGGGGCTTGGTACATGTCCCCCATGGATAAGAGGGACTGCACATAAATCAGCATAAATTTTCTAGAATGCATAATCTTTCAGTATTATACTAACTTTTTGTTAGAATGGCTTTATTGAGATATAATTCAAGTACCAAAAAAGTCACCATTTAAATTGTACAACTTAGTGACTTTTAGTATATCCATGAAATTTTACAACCACTAAACTAATTCCAGAACATTTTTATCCCCCACATTCTGCTACAAAAACCCCACATCCATAGGCAGTCTCCTTTCCCTTTCTCCCAGCCTTTTGTAACCACTCACCTACTTTCCATCTTTATAGATTTGCCTACTCTAGACATCCTCCTATCTAATAAAAGAGTAATACACAAATTAACCATCACTCCAAGACACAAGATGGCTGCTCCCATGTGGACACAAGATGGCTGCCACAAGATGGCCTGCAGGGGAGGGCAGTTTGGGGCAGTTAGGGGTGATCAGGCAAGCAGAGGAGGGCAGTTTGGGGAGACCAGGTAAGCAGGGGAGGAAAGTTGGAGGGGACCAGGACTGCAGAAGGGGGCAGTTGGGAGGGGCTAGGCCTGCAGGGCAGAGCAGTTGGGAGGGACCAGGCCTACAGTGGGGGGCAGTTAGGAGGGACTAGGCCTGCAGTTGTGGGCAATCAGGCCAGTAGGGAGGGTAGTTAGGGGCAATCAGGCAGCAAGGGAGCAGTTAGGCATCAATCAGGATGGCAGGGAAGTGTTTAGTGGCTGATCAGGCTGACAGGCAGAAGCAGTCAGAGGCAATCAGGCAGAAGCAGGTGAGCAGCGGGGAGCCAGCAGTCCTGGATTGTGAGAAGGATGTCCAACTGCCCAACGGTATTGGGCCTAAACAGGCAGTTGGACATCCCTCAAGGGCTCCCAGATTGGAGACAGTGCAGGCTGGGCTGAGGGACACCCCTACCCCATGCACAAATTTCATGCACCGGACCTCCAGTTCCATATAAATGGAGTCATATACTATGTGACTTTCACTTGACATGTTTTCAAGATTCATGCATTTTGTAGCCTTTATCAGTATGTCATTCCTTTTTTTGTAAAATATGTTTTTATTGCTTTCAGAGAGGGAGAGAAACATCAATCAGCTGTCTCCTTCATGCCCACTGCTGGAGATCGAGCACATAACCCAGGTATGTGTCCTGACTGGGAATTGAACTAGTGGCCTCCTGGTGCATGGAGTGACAATCAGCTGAACCACAGCAGCCAGGCTGTCATTCTTTTTATTACCCAACTATAAGCCCAGTGCACAAATTCATGCACTGGATGGGTGTCCAGCTGGCCCATCCCAACTTGGAGAGGTTGATCATGGGTGGGTCCAGCGGGGGGAGGAAACCTTGGGAGGTTGGGGATTGGCCACCACAGTGCACATCATAGTGACCAGTCATTCTGGTTGTTCCAGCATTCTGGTCACTTGGTTTTTTTATATATAGGTAATATTCTATTGTATGCTACATGACATTGTGTTTGGATATATTTGTTTATTCATTCATCAGTTGGAGGACATTTACATTGTTTCCACTTCTTTTGGCTGTTATGAATACTTTTGCTATGAATATTCAAGTTTTTGTGCAGATATTTGCTGTCAATTATCTTGGGTATTAGCTAAAAGTCAAATAACTAGGTAATATGATAAATTACTATTTAACATTTTGAGTTCTGCCAAACTCTTTTCCAAAATGATTGTACCATTTTACTGTCCCACCAGCAATGTATAGGGGGTTACAATTTCTCCACATTTTTGTCAACATTTATTATAGCCACTCATTTTTTATTTTAGACTCCCTAGTTGGTCGGTCAGAATATACACATTGTATGATTATTTCTATTCTATTAAGTTTGTTAAAGTGTTTTTTATGGCCTAGAATGTGAGTTTGAGAAAGATGTGTTAGGTGCTATGTGGAAAAAGTAGTATAAAAGTGTCCATTATATTTAGTAGATTGACCATTCTGTTGAATTACTAGTTTTCTGCCTGCTGGACCTCCCCATTTCTATAAAAGGGTGTTGAATTCTTCAACCAGCAAGTGGATTCATCATTTCCCTGATAACTTTCCTTACTTTGAAGTCTGCTCTGTCTGAAATTAATACAGCTACTTTAACTTTCCTTTGACAAGGGTTAACCCGGTGGATTTTTCTCCATCCTTTTAATCTATATGTGTTTTTACATTTAAACTGTAGTTCTCTTTTGTTGTTATTGTTGATTTTTTAAATTTAATAAATATTTATTGTTCTGATTATTATAATTATTCCTCTTTTTTCCCCTATATCTCCCCTCCACCTGGTTCCCACCACACCCTCTGCCCTTACCTTTCCCCCCACTGTCCTCATCCATAGGTGTACGATTTTTGTCCAGTCTCTTCCCGCAACTCCCACACCCCTTCGCCCAAGAATTGTCAGTCCACTCCGTTTCTATGCTCCTGATTCTATTACATTTACCAGTTTATTCTGTTCATCAGATTTTTTATTCACTTGATTTTTAGATTTCACTTGTTGATAGACATGTATTTGTTGTTCATAATTTTTATCTTTATCTTTTACTTCTTCCTCTTCTTAAAGAATACCTTTCAGCATTTCATAGAATACTGGTTTGGTGGTGATGAACTCCTTTAGCCTTTTCTTATCTGTGAAGCTCTTTATCTGACCTTCAATTCTGAATGATAGCTTTGCTGGGTAGAGTAATCTTGGTTGTAGGTTCTTGCTGTACATCACTTTGAAAATTTCTTGCCACTCCCATCTGACCTGCATAGTTTCCATTGAGAAATCATCTAGACAATCGTATGGGTGCTCCCATGTAGGTAACTAACTGTTTTTCTCTTGCTGCTTTTAATATTCTCTCTTTGTCTTTTGCTCTTGACATTTTAATTATGAAGTGTCTTGGTGTGGTCCTCTTTGGATTCCTTTTGTTTGGGGTTCTGTGCACTTCCTGGACTTGTAAGTCTATTTCTTTCACCAGGTGGGGGAAGTTTTCAGTCAATATTTCTTCAGATATGTTTTTAGTATCTTGCTCTCTCTTCTTCTGGAACCCCCATAATTCTGATGTTGGTATGCTTGAGATTGTCCCAGAGGCTCCTTACACTATCTTCAAATTTTTGGATTCTTTTTTTTGCTTTTCCAGCTGAGTGTTTTTTGCTTCTTTGTATTTCAAATCTTTGACTTGATTCTTGCGTTCCTCTAGTCTGCTGTTGGGTTTCTGTATAATAATTTTTATTTCAGTCAGTGTATGTTTAATTTCTAGTTGGTCCTTTTTTATACTCTTGAGGGTCTTGCTAAATTTATCACCCATTTCTAGGAAATTCTTGAAAAACCTTATAGCTGTGGTTTTGAACTCTATATCCAGTTTTTTGTTTTCCTCCATTTCTTCCATTTGTGATCTGTTTTTTTGTCTCCACATTTTTGCTGCTTTCCTGAGTTGGTAGAGTAGCTTTATGTGATAGGTGTCCTCTAGGGTACAGTGGCTCCACCTCCCCAGTTACCTGAGGTGAACACTCTTGATGCACCCTTTTGTAAACTGTGTGCTCAGCCTTGTTGTAGTTAAATCTCAGTTGTTGTTGGTATCACTAGGAGGAATTGACCTCCAGGCCAATTGGCTTTGAGGATCAGATGTGTCTACGCTGCTCCCAGCATTCTCCACTTCTGTGCTGGAGATACTCTTAAGAAACAAGACTTGCAAAATTGCAAAAGCCTCTGTGCTCATCTTGGATGGGTGGAGTTTCAGGGTGAACCAGACGGCCTTGGTTTCCTGTCATCCCTGTCCTATGAGGTCCCTGGTCTCAGTGTCCTGCAGTAATTGATGCAAGCATCTCTAAGAGAAAGCAGCCCTCGAATTTCGCTTGCTTCCAGACAGTCCAGTTTCTCCCTGAATGAGTCAGGGTTCCCAGAATCTTGCCCAGAACTGGTGTTCAGCACAGTTGGGACCTTCTGTCTCCCTCCTGTTTTAGAAAGCCAGCTGCACACTCAGCCTCCCATGCATTCAGCAGTCAGTCCTTCCTGCATGTGTGCGTGCCCCAGACCTCTGTCTTCCACAGCTCTCGAGTCTCAGTATGGTTTCTCTTTTCCTGACAGTCCAGATTCCCCCGAATGAATCTGGTTTCCCAATGTCTCGCCTGGGACTGGAGTTCAGTGCAGTTGGGAGCTTCAGAAAGCCAGGCTCGCACAAACTGCCCATCCTCTCAGCTTGCGAGTCTCTGTACCTCAGCCTTTTGCAGCTCCTCTGAGTCTCAATGTGCTTTCCTTTTTTCTTCTAGTTGTAGAATTTCTACTCAACCAGCTTTCCTGTGGTTCTGGATGGTGTCCATTTTGTCTTTTAGTTGTAGTTTTGATATTGTTGTGCAAGGCAGCAGTTTAGGTGTTTATCTATGCTGCCATCTTTGTTTTTCCTAAAATGGAGTTCTTGTAGACACCATATACTAATAGTTGTATCTTAAGATTTTTGTTTTTGTTTTTGTTTTAGATTTTTGTTTGTCTGTTTTTATTATTGATTTCAGAAAGGAAGGGAGAGGGAGAGATAGAAATATCACTGATTGACTGCCTCCAGCATACCCCCCATTGGGGACTCAGTCCACAACATGGGCATATGCACTGACTGGGAATCAAACCTTGACCTCCTGGTTCACAGATTGATGCTTAACCACTGAGCCACGCTGACCGGGCATATCTTAGTTTTTGGCTCACTCTGACAATCTTTCTTTTGAGTGGTATAATTAGATCACTGACACTTAAAATGATTATTGACAAATCTGGATTAATATCTACCATATTTGTTACTGCTTTCTATTTATTGCCCTTGTTCTTTGTTTATATTTTTGCTTTCCAGTCTTTTTCTGCCTTTTGTAGTTTTAATTGAGCATTTTTATGTGTTCTCTCTCTTTTCTTAGTATATCAGTTATACTTATTTTTTTTAAAAATAATAGTTGTCCTAGAGTTATAATATACATTTACAACTAATCCAATTCTACTTTCAAATAACGCTATACCATTTCATGGGCAGTCCAAGCACCTTATAATAAAAAGCATTCCTAATTCCTTCAAGGTTTTCTTGTATCATTACTTACTATCATCCATCTCACACATAAGCTAGAAGCATTGAACAGACTGCTGTTATTATTCTTTAGGGCCAACTGTCATTTGTTAGCTAAAAGGAGAATAAGAAAAACAAAAATTTTAACCTTTACTTATTCCTTCTCTGTGCTCTTGTATAGTTCTGAGTTACTGGAATAGTATTATTTTTCTCTCTGAAGAACTTCTTTTAACATTTCTTGCAAAGCAGATCTACTGTTTCTCTTTCAATTATGAAGGATAATTTCCCAGAATACAGAATTCTAGTTTGGTGGTTTTTTCTCAATACTAAATATTGTACTCTGCTCTCTTCTCCTATTACATTGAGGAGAAGTCAATGTAATTCTATTTTGTAAATCTACAGGGAAGGTGTTTTGTTTTTTTGGCTTCTTTCAAGACTTTTTCTTTATTTTTGACTACGGCATTTGAATCCTATCTAATAAAAGAGTAACATGCAAATTGACTTCATCTCTGCTACACGCCCCACAGCCACGCCCACCAGCCAATCAGAGAAGATTTGCAAATTAATCCAACCAAGATGGTGGTTGATTTGCATATCCTGGCACAGAAGATGTTGTAGAGGGAAGCCAAGCACTGCAGAAGGGACCAACGGTGCAGAGAAGCAAGCAAGTGGGGCAGGGGAGAAGGGAGGGAAGCAGTCAGGTGGCAGAGAAGGGAGGGAAGTAGGAAGGGCAGGGGATAAGGGAGGGAGTGAGGCAGCAGAGAAGGGAATGAGGCAGAGGAGATTGGAGGAAGCCAGGCAGAGGAAAAGGGAGGGAGCGAAGCAGAAGAGAAAAGAGCAAGGTAGCGGAGAAGGGAGAGAGCTTTGCTCAGGCTGCGGGAAGCCCTATCCTTGCAAGAATCTTCCTGCAACTAGTCTCCACTATAATATGTTTGGGAGTAGTTTCTGTTTTGTCTTGTTTTGAAGCTGGGGGTTGGGGGTAGCATTTATCATGTTGGGTGATATCTGAGCTTCCTGGAACTGTGATTTGGTGTTTGCCATTAATTTGGGAATACTCTCAGTCAATATTGTTCCAAAGATTATTCTGTTCCTTCCTCTTTTCTTTTCTTGTGTTCCCATTACACGTTGTTACACATTTCATAGATATCCAGTTATTGGGTATTATGTTTCTTTTTTTCAGTCATATTTTTTTCTTTTGCTCTTTCATTTTGGAAGTTTTTATTGACATATCCTTCAAGTTCAGAGATTCTTTCCTCAGCTAGCAAAAGTATTTTTAAATTCTCTTTTAGAATTCCCATCTCTCTGTTTACATTAATCATCTGTTATTTTATTTTTTACCTCCTAGTATAAGATCATCATAATTCTTTTTTAAAATCTTACTTTTCAATTACAGTTTACATGCAATATTATCTTGTAATAGTTTCAGGTGTACAGCATAATGGTTAAACAAAAATATACTTTACAAAGTGGTCTCCCCAATATTCAAGTACCCACCTGGCACTGTACATAGTTATTATAAATTATTGACTATATTCCCTAAGCTGCACCTTATGTCCCCATGACTATTTTGTGATTACCAATTTGTACTTATTAATCCCTTCAACTTTTTCACCTAGTCCCCCTGCTCCCATGTCCACCTCTCTCCCCTCTGGCAACCACCAGTCTGTTCTCTGTAATTTATGAGTCTGCTCCTATTTTACTCATTTGTTTATTTTGCTTTTTAGATTCCACATATAAGTGAAATCATATATATTTGTCTTTTCTTGTCTGGCTTAATTCACTTAGCATAATATCCTCTAGGCCCATCCATGTTGTCACAAATGTTAAAGATTTCATTCTTTTCTATGGCTGGGTAATATTTGCATATATATATATATATATATATATATATATATATATATATATGCTAGAGGCCTGGTGCATGAAATTCATGCATGGGGGGTGGAGGGAGATGAGGGGCATGTCCCTCAGCCCAACCTGCAACCTATCTGGGACCCCTAGAGGGATGTCCAGGGATCAGGCCTAAATGGGTAGTCAGACATCCCTCTCACAATCCAGGACTGCTGACTTCTAAACACTCGCCTGCCTGCATGCCTGACTGATTGCCCGTAACTGCTTCTGCCTGCCAGTCTGATCACCCCCTAACTACTTCCCTGCCAGCCTGACAGGCACCTAACTGCTCCCCTACCAGCCCGATTGCCCCTAACTGCCTTCCCCTGCTTGCTCAGTCACCCCTAACTTTCCTTCTCTGCTAGCCTGGTTCCCACCAACTGCCCTCCCTTATAGGCCTGGTCCCCCACAACTGCCCTCCCCTGCTGGCCTGGTCTCCCCCAACTGCCCTTCTCTGCTGGCCTGATGGCCCACAACTGCCCTCCCATGGAGACCATCTTGTAATGGCCATCTTGTGTTCACATGGAGGCAGCCATCTTTGACCACATGGGAGTGTCCATCTTGTGTGTTGGAGTGACAGTCAATTTGTATATTACTCTTTTATTAGATAGGATACCACAGATTTTTTTTTTATCCACTCATCTATTGATTGCCCATCTGTTGTTGCAAATTGCCTACTTTTTCCATTAGAGTCCTTTAAACTCATGCTCTGATAATTTTAACATCTCTGCCATAGCTGGTCTGATTCTGATGCTTGCTCTGTATCTTCAAACTATGTGCCTTTTTATGTTTGTTGGTTTGTTTGTGTTTGTTTGTGGGGTGTTGTTTTTTTTTTTGAAAGCCTGGCATGATGTACTGAGTAAAGGGAAGTGAGTAAATAGTTCGTTAGCAATGTGGAGTAAAGTGGTGATAGGTGTGGGGGAAGGCAAGTGTTCTACAATTAGGTCCCAGTTCTTTAGTGAGATTGTGCTTCTCAGTTCTTATTTTTATAAGTGATTATTGGTATTTTATCCCCCTTAGGAGGGACAGAACATCTAGAGGGTGATGAAGATGGGTATTTCCCTTCCCCAAAGACAGTTAGGTTCTGATAAAACCTTACAAGTTAGGCTATGATCAAAGAGCTTCTCTTGAGGTCAGACCTTGTTCAGAAGAACAGAATGCTCTGACATATTTCCTCTTATAGATCTTCACTATGAGAACCCAGTAGAGCTCCTAGAGGTAGAACTCACAAAAAATGAGGGCCTTCCTAAGATGGGTTCCTCCTGGAGTTTATAACTCTCAGAATTATCCACAGTAACTTCCAAAATGTCCTCAGGGACAGCTCAGGTCTTCCTGCCTTCACTGGTTTTTGTGGCGATCTCTGCTCCAGGACATTGTGGTCTCTGTGTCCACCAGTATGTCTTTCTCTGTGATCACAATTATCTGATGGAACTAAGAAGACTTGTTGATTTTGTTCATCTTTTACTAGTTTTAGGATAAAGTGACAACTTCCAAGCTCCTTAGATGCCAAATTAGAAACCAGAAGTCAACAAAACTTCTTTTAGTTCTGATATGTACAGCAATAGCAAACAGCAAACACTGCCTACCAAGTCAGATTGACATAAAGTCACACACTTTGTATCTAATATTATGCCAGACTTTCAATAAAAAAGGCTTACTAAATGATGAAATGTGACATCTCTGGAGATCAGTTTTTCCTCCACTTTTAGGGTTTGTTTTGTTGTTTGTTGTTATTGTTCTTTGCTTGTTTTGTGACTTTCCTGGTCAAATGACGTGGAGCCTGTATTCTTTGCCATGTACAGTCACTGAAGCTTGGTGAGTTAGGTAATGACTGGCAGGGCTCTTTGTGTTAACTGGGCACGTCTTCAATGCTCAGGCTGCCAGTTCAATACTGGCCTTAACCTTCAGTTCTTCCTTGAAAGAGCCTTTTGGACAGCCAAGGGTGACAGAAAAGGGCCTGCCACATCTCTCCTGGGCCCGCACACCACCCTGCCATGCTGTGTTCTAGATGCTCAGGAGTATGTTTAAGATTTCAAAGCCTCTGTGGCCATCTAAGTCCCCAGTTCTCCCTTTAAGTGTTTTGTCAATATCTTATTAGCCCCAACTAATATCACTGCCTCAGGCAAAAGTGATGTAAAACAGTTGCTACAGACTTTTTTTAAAATTATTGCCCTAATGATGGGGCTGTTCCCACAGAGTGAGCACTGAATCAGGTCAAATAGAGGTGAGCCCTGACAGTGGAACTTCTCCAGAGAGTTTTCAGACAAGTCGGAGAATAGCAATTCTCTGGGGTTGGTGATTTTCAGGGGACTCCACACCTGTTCCGCCCCCACCAGTGGCTGCGTGCTGCTGGTTTCATAACCACTGTGCTTGTAAGGCTGTTGTCTTTGAGGCCACAGTAGAGCTGAGGGAATAAGGTTTGAGTATAGGAAGAGAAAAACCATGAAGCTTACAGTTCTTATGGAAAATTCACCTGTTTTTCTCGTATAAATGTGTAAATAGCCAAAGGATTGTTGCTAGGCCTTGCTCAAGATCCAGAGTTCTGAAAGCGTCGATTTTCATGATTTGTTGCCAGTGTCTCCTTGTTTTAAGGGAGAGCGCTCTGCGGAGGTCCTTGGTTCACATTCTAGATGTGCTCCTGGTGGTTGGTGGCACGTGTTTGGTGGGACTGACTCACTGCCTTTTGAAACTCTTCCCATCACGGTGAGGTCTCGCTGGCACATGAGCTGCTGGCACTCATGTTGGGGGCAGCATTTTGCTCTCATTATTTGATGTTCAATTTCTCCTGATGCCTTTTTTCTTAAATGTAGCTACCAATAAGAGCACCTGAAGGGAGTTCTGCCGGGACATGAGAATGAATGCTACGTTCGCTAACCAGAAACTCAAAGGATAAAACTGCTTGCTTGTCAGAACCAAAAAATGAAAATGTTCTATTATTATCAAAAAGCATTTAAAGTGAAATACTATGTTACTTTTAAATGTAGAAATCACTGGGAGATCAGATTAGTCAGGGTAAGGGCAAAGTAATTGCTTTTGTCTTTCCCTTTTCCTTAAAATATTCACTATTTTTATTTTTTTATTAAAATAAAAAGATATTAAGATTCTGACTTTAGGTCTGGTGCTCGCTTATATAACACAAACTAATATTTTTTAAAGCAGGCTGGATACAAGGAAATTAATTACATTAAATGTGCTAATGATAACTTAGGAATATTTTAATAGAAAGAAGATTACTGTAGTATTTTCTATGATTTAAGAAAGCCATTCTGCTGGCAAAGTTTGGAGATTATGGATGCTTTGTATCATATTAGGCATCATTACATAAGATACTTCCTATGTATAAACTGGAGCAAAAGGAGGTGATATAATTGTCTAAACTAATTTTATAGAACAACTAATTTCAGATCATTGCAATTTAGAATGTCATTATTCTCACATTATTTAATTTAAAATGTCTTTGAATGAGCCAAAGTTTTTCTTTACTCTCTTCATATTTAAAAAAAATGTTTGTAGAGCTAGCTAATTGAATAAGTAAATTCTCAGGAACAACTATAAAATGTAAGAACATATAAATCTTTAACAAACAAATATTCATTATTATTATTTATCTGTTAATCAGGGCAAAAAATTTCCCCACTTAGAAATACTTTAATAACTTGTATCAAGGTATTTATTTGGTCATTCATCCATTCAATACGCAGTTTATTTAATGCCAACTGTGTATCTGACACTTGCATTGTAACTGGGAAAAGAGAGACATCAGCTCCATGGAGCACAGAAGACCCCGCTCTTCTCCCCATGCCATCCTTCCCCAGGCCAACAGAGATCAGTGGGTACAAGTTGAGATGACTGTTACAAAGGAACCAAAAGAGGCTGAGATATAGAAAACAGAATGGGTATGAGAAGAGTGAGAAGTAGCCACTGTGAATGCTGAAGCTCGGGAGACCTCTCTGACATTGAGTCCTGGGAGACGAGAAGGCTGGGGGACGACAGGCTACACGAAAGTCCTGAGGCTCGAGAGAACCTGATTATTCCATGAGCTGGTAAGCGACGGTGCAGGGTATGACGTTGGTGGAAGGGCAGAGTGAGTTGGGCAAGTGGCATGGGATAAAGTTGGGAAACAGCAGAGTCCAGATCAATGGAGGCCTCAGCATGGAGTTCAGGGCTTGCCCCCCAAGAACCCAGTGCTTACATTTATTCAGCAAATAAAACAGGAATATTTGGGGCTAAGTGGCAGAATGGAAAACACTTAGGACTTGGATCCTTTTATAGGAAAGGAACACTTTGCTTCCATTATTACCTGTCAATGAAATAGATACATCTGATTCCCTCTCTCAGTAAATGGAAATATTTGCATGTGTCTGGTAGGTCAAAGGACTGCCACACTGTTCTCAGGCCTTGAAACATTTTGGCTTATTAATGAAACAGGCAATTTCAGGCTGAAAATCAAAGAATGTCTAAATAATAACAATGGCTAACATTTATTGAGCACTGACTGCTATCAGTGCTTTATAAGAATTAACTCATTCAATCTCCACACCTTATATCAGTGATGGGCAACCTTTTGAGCTTGGTGTGTCAAAATTCCCCAAAAAACTGAGCATAACTCGGGTGGTGTGTCACTTCAAGAAAAAAACCATAATTTCATAATATTTATAGTTTAAATAACAAAAATGTATAATTGTAATATATAACTGTATTTAATAATCCAAAAACTAATTATTTAACTTACCTGCTTAGTGACTTCTATGTTCATCTGTCAGTCAGTTTCTTTTGTTGGTCTTGATATTATTTAACTTGTGTGGGGTGCCGTAAACTAAGATAAGTGGGGGTGGGGGGTGGAATTCTTTAACTAACCTGCCTATTAGTGACTTTTTGTTGCTGAATTTCATTGGCTAAACCTTCAATTGAAGGTTGGTATTTTGTACACTTTAAGCCCAAGCAAGCACTAGCTTCATCTGTCAATCTGTTTCTTTTGTTGGTTTTTATATTATTTAACACTGAGAATAAGGTCTCACAAAGGTACATAGAGGAAAAAACTGTGAGTAAAGCCATTGCTATATTTTTCAGGTGCTAAAAGTGTCTGGTAATCGGTTCCAGGCACTCCAAATTTCCTGTTCCTAGTGGCACTCCTCTTGATTCTGCAAGCAGCACCTTTCCAGATTCTCAAGCTTTGACCTCAAATCAACAAATACCTGAGCCCAGATGCTGTCTTGACATTCTGCAAGTTGCATCTCCAAATCATCAATTTGGATCCATTGGAGACCATTTAATTTCAAACTACTGTAGACTACTACATCAGGATACTTAATTATTTTTATGGTCTGTTTAAGTCAAGTAACAAGTCTAAAACATGCTGGTACTTTATATACAAGGGTTCAATTTCATTTTATACAGCTGCACTGGCCTTCTCAAAATACTTTGTTACTCGAGGAAAATACTTATAAGTGTTAGTTTCGACATCTCGCTTGAAAATTTTAAGTTTACTTTCAAAAGCTTTTATGTATCCAAACATAATGTCAATACTTTTGCCAAAACCTTGTAACTTTAAGTTCAGTTCGTTAATATGAACAGAGAGATCTGTACAAAATATCAGGGTTTTGACCTACTTATCATCATTGAGCTGAGAAAAGTTTCCCAGATCCTTATCCTCAAGAAATAATTTAATTTCTTCAGCACGCCACAAAGCGCTCAAGAACTTTGCCTTGGCTCAGCCATCTTACATTATTGTACATCAGCAGTCCACTGTAGGTGGAATCAACCTCCAGTAAAAGTGCAGAAAATTCTCACTTGTGAAGGGGGTGAGCAGCTTTTAAATTAACTATTTTTGTAACAACTGACATTAAGTCGTTTAAGTCAGTGAATCCTGCTTTGGCACATAAAACCTCCTGGTGGATAATACAATGAAAAGGCACAATCTGATGTCTGATAGCTTCTGTAAACAATTAGATAAATCTGACTTTTCCCCCACCATGTTTGGTGCCCCATCTGTCCTCACTGACACAACTTTAGAGATATTAATTCTTAGGTCACGGAATCCTATCTAATAAAAGAGTAATATGCAAATTGACCGTACCTTCACTACACTCACAGGGCACACCCACAGGCCACACCCACCAGCCAATCAGAACTGGGGCAGAGCCAGCCATTGCTAAGGCCAGGGGGGCAGAGATGAGGCGGCCCCCGAGGGCAGAGCCAAGGTAGAGGCAGCGACCATGGGCTCCTGGGGCAGAGCCAAAGCGGCAGCCGCCACCTTGGCTCCACCCCTGGGAGCTGTGCACTCGCCGCCCGGCGCCTCAGATCTGGTCCAGACCTTAGCCCCATCTGCACAGCTCCTGGGCATGGAGCCAAGGTGGTGGCAGCTATGGTGTGGCCCCTGAGGCCAGGTAGTTGCAGGCAGCCAGGACAAAGGCCTGGACTGGAGCTGAGGTGCCCAGCGGCGACTGCATGGCCCCCGGGTGGTTGGGGTTAAGGCAGAACTGAGCAGAGTAGGTCGATGGCTGGGTGCCCAAGGACTAAAGCCTGAGCCAGAGGCAGAGGCTTTAGGCCTCAGGGAGGCTGGGGGTGAGCGGTCAGTAGGACATCTCCTGAGGGCTCCCAATATGTGTGAGGGGGCAGGTTGGGCTAAGAGATCACCCACCCCAAGTGCACGAATTTCGTGCACCAGGCCCCTAGTATTTGTATAACAACCTTACATATTTTGCTTCCTGATGTACTTGTTGGCACTGATACTAACTTTATCAACTCTGCTCTTATTGTGAGACCATCAGAATATCGACCAATAATGGCCAACTGAGCATGTGATGGGACATCAGTAGTTTCATCAAGAGAGACTGAAAAATATTTACAATTGCTTATGTCTCTCTTTAATTGATGTTGTACGTTTGTGTTCAGTCTCATTACTTGGTCTTTTATGATATTTCTACTGAGTGGTAACTCAGATATTCTCTTAATAATTGCATCTTTATTCTGTATATTGTGAAATAGAACTGGTGCACATCTTAGGAGAATTTCTTTAATAAATTCCCCCTCACTGAGTGCTTTTCAATGCTCAAACTTGCAGATTTTAAATTTGTAGATCCTTTTATAAATTTAAGGATGGAATTAGATTGGCTCTTATAAAGGTGTGGCTGCCTGGAAATGTATTCTTTCCTTTCATCCTCACTTTTTTTCAAGAGCTGGGAATGATTAGTTTCAAAATGTCTATTTATATTCTACATTCTGCTTACTACTATTTCAGTACATAGAACACAAAATGATCTGCCATTTTTTTCTATAATGCTATACATTTCGGTCCATGTCTCTTGAAAGGGTCAGCTACTGCTACTACCACTGCCTTTACTTAATCTTGGTTTTTTATTTTTTGGTTTCTTCATCAGGGGGCAGTGACAGAAGATAGAAGTATAGATAGCCTGTTAGACCTGCGGGTAAGTAGGGGTTAACTAGCCTAACTGACCACAAGATGGCACATATAACTGTCTTTTAGGAAAGAGCAGGGTTAATAAGCAGAAATAGGGGTTAACAAGGATGCACAACAGTAATAGTGGTGAAATGGAGTCTGCACTCTGCTGCAAAATGACATTCCTTATATAAATTAAGATGGCTGCTGCTATCTCTAATGGCGGGAAACGGCACCCATAGCACAGGCCCTAGCCTCTCCCAGCCTCCCCCTCACTTATCTCAGTAATGACGGTCAGTTAGAAATCCACGACACCCCAGAACAGTATATTGGATGATGGTTGCTGTGGTTATGTGGTTGCTGGTAATGGCGATCACAGGGCTCCCAGAGATGCATCCTCCACAGCATTCTGCTGCTCTGTGCTCTGCTGGCCGGAAGTGAGGTCAAATATCCCCTAAGGGCCTAACCGGAAGTCCCAGAACAGATGATCTGTGCCAGAGTTCTGTTGTTTTGGCCTACAGACCTCCGGCACAGAGTGTCTACACAATACTACAGCAACTGTTTCATCCTTGGCTACTGCACCCCGCCATGCAGTAGCTGAGGATGAAACGTCCTTCTTGGCATGCGACCCCATACTTCTTATATGCGTCCACATGTGGCCGGGTATCATCGAAAATGGCTATGCGTCTCAGTGCTGACACACATGTCATAGGTTCGCCATCATGGCCTTATATAATTACTATTATTGTTACCATTTTAAACCTGAAGAAAGACAGAAACAACAAGTAACTTGCCCATGGCCATGCAGTTAGAAAGCGCGAGAACTGGGATATGAACCCCCATAGTTTGACATCAGAGCCAGGCTGTGTCCACACCTCCCTCACTAGTACTAGGGTGATTCTTTGTACATCAAGTTTTGGTTGAGAGATGCTGATGGCTGGAAGCTTTGCCATCAGCTTTTAGTTGGAAAACCAAGGTAATGTGAGATGACTGCCTGAGACACATACAGAATCTGCGTGAGAAAGACGTCTGCTAGGAGGGCGGTGGCTGCATAGGGCTCCCAGCTCAGAGAAACGACTTGAGGTGATTTACAGAGGAGGTGGCCATGGAGCTGTCAGTTTGACTCAGTCCAACTGTATTTGTTAATAAAGGGTAGAATGCTATTTGACTTGAACACATTTTTACGAATCATATTTCTAAAATTTTGATCTTCCAACTCTGTTGATTCAAAAACTATTCTTCAAAAATTGTATTTTCAGTCTAAAGAAATTCAGAGACATGTAACAATTTGCGGAATAAGGGTCTTTTATTTATTTACTAGAGGCCTGGTGCATGAAATTTGTGCATGGGAGGGGGGCGAGAGGGGTGACCCTCAGCCCAGCCTGCACACTCTCCAATCTGGGACCCCTGAAGGGATGTCTGCTAGGATTGGGCCTAAATGGGCAGTCAGACATCCTTCTCACAATCCAGGACTGCTAGCTCTAAACTGCTCACCTGCCTGCCTCCCTGATTGCTACTAACCACTTCTGCCTGCCAGCCTGATCACCTGCTAACCACTACCCTGCCACCTTAATTGATGTCTAACTGCTCCCCTGTCAGCCTGTTTGCCCCCAACTTCCCTCTTCTGCCAGCCTGGTCACCCCCAACTGCCCTCCCTTGCAGGCCTGGTCCCTCCCAACTGCCCTCCCCTGCTGGCCTGTTTGTCCACAACTGCCCTCCTCTGCAGGCCTAGAACCTCCCACTGTCCTCCCCTGCTGGCCATCTTGTGGTGGCCATCTTGTGTCCACATGGGGACAGGATCTTTGACCACATGGAGGCAGCCCTCTTGTGTGTTGGAGTGATGGTAAATCTGCATATTACTCTTTTATTAGATAGGATAGAGGACTGGTGCATGGGTGGGGACCAGCTGGTTTGCCCTGAAGGGTGTCCCAGATCAGGGTAGGGGCTCCCTTGGGGTGTGGGGCGGCCTGGGCGAGCAGCCTGTGGAGGTTTGCAGGCTGGCCATGCCACCCAGAAACCCAAGTGGAGGCCCTCGTATCTGGGATTAATTTATGTTCTACAATTGAAACTTTGTAGCCTGGAGCACACCCAAGGCTTCTGCTTGCTCCATGGCAACAACCATTTCTGCTTGAAACTTTGTAGCCTAGAGTGGAGGCCTAGGCTAAGGCTGCAGAAGTTTGGCTTCCTGTGTGCTGCTAACGTTTGGGAGGCATTATTTTAGGGGACTATGTGAGAAGAGCAAGACCCAGTGGCACTCATCTACAACATTTGGAACTTGTTAGAAATGCAATTCTGAGCCTGACCCAGAACTTCTGCATCAGGAAATCTGAGGGTGAAGACTGTGATCTTTGTTCTAATAAGCCTTTCAGGCGATGTGGGGACTCCCCAATGCTTGATGAGCATCCATACAGGCAGATGGCGAGTCATCAATGATGGGCAGGCAGGAATGGAAGCTGGGTTTCTTTTACCAGCTGCAGCTAATTAACAGTGACTGTGGGGCGGGATGCGGCAAGCTGCCTGGATCTAGTTTTCTTAGCCTCAAAGAGAAACACCTGTGAGTTCCTTAAAGTAAAAGTCCTTAAAGTGTGGTTTGTAGTGATCCAGGGGCCTGTCCATGTGGTAGTCATTTCACAGACAGAAATAATAGCACACATAAGCAATAGCACACATAATAGCAACATGTATTTGGTTTAATTGCACTTGATGATTTTTGAAGTGTAAGACCTGAAGGCTATCAGCTGTGACTCAACGTCCTGCCTCTGCTGGGAGGTCGGAGTAAACAAGGCTAATTCGTTCATCTCAGCTGACTTTTAGCCAATAGGGTGCAGACAATTTTTCTAATGTGTTTGTGCATCCTTAACTTCTCACATTTATATTCATTAATTGGCCATTTTTGATGGTTGCAATTATATTATAATCAAAATTTGTAAAAGTAGTTAAATGGCTCAGAAGTGGCTCCCTGATGCAGACAGTGCCAATGTAGTAACTCCGTAAGTGCTACCCCAGGATAGCCATGTGGGTGTGATAAACAGGGCTGACTGTGGGCTAAACGAGGGATTTGAACCTGATCAAATGAGGACAAATGAGTCTTCAAAGTAAGGATTTTGCTCAGACCATAGGAATGTGAATATGAACTAAAAAGATGATCTACGTATTTTCTCTAAGTCTTTACCACTTTGTCTGTTAAGAAACATTGAAGATATACACTGAGTGGCCAGATTATTATGACCACCTGACATTTGTAGGCAAATTAGCCGTATACTGCATAATATGGGATCTGGAAGTCAAAGGCCTGTTAAAACACCTTTGCTGTCTGCAGTTACCAAGATAAAACGTCTCCAGTTTACACAGGAACACAAGAATTGGACAGTCGAGCATTGGGAAAAAGTCATGTGGTCCAATGAATTATGTTTCCAGTTGCATCATACAGATGGCAGAGTGAGAATTTGGCAGAAAGCATGAAAGCATGCACCCCACACGCACCCCTTCAAGCTGGTGGGGACAGTATTATGGTTTGGGGCATGTTTTCCTGGCATGATTTGGGCCCTTTAATTCGTATGGGACAACATTTGAATAGCACAACATATCTAAGTATCAGTGCTAATCAAGTTCATCCTATCATGCTGATGGCGTATTCCAGCAAGACAAGGCGCCATCCATGGTGCTCATATTGTGCTGGAGAGGTTTCAAGAACATGAGGGAGAATTTACTTTGTTTAAGTGGCCCCCACAATCACCAGATCTCAATCCAATTGAGCATTTGTGGGACGAAGTTAAAAGAGCCATCAGGCAGCTGGTTCCACAGCCATCAAATCTCACAGAACTGGACAGTGCTATCCATCAGACATGGTGTCAGATTCCTCGCATCATCTTTCAACATCTCGTGGAGCCAATGCCAAGAAGAATCGTCACAGTATTGAAGGCAAAAGGTGGCCCAATGAAGTACTGATGGGGTGGTCATAACCATCTGGCCACTCAGTGTATGTGCCTTCGTGTTTGTTGCTTTTCTCCCTGCCAAAGTGTGAATGGCAAGGTCTTTCCAAGCAGCTTCATATGCAGCACCAGTGACATGCCATTGGGGTGGAAGGAGAATCCTCGGCTGGTTCCTTTGTGCGGGGGACGCTCAGATGGGCTTGTGCTAAGCCCGAAGCCAACACTGAAAGGCAAAGCAGGAATCTCCGTGGAGAGCACAGCTCAGCATATGTGTTCTGGGGGCGCATGGGGGATACTTCATCCTGCTGTGCACCTGCCCCCATGTCATATAAGGGATCCGTCATTTAGCTATCTCTCTTCTCGCTTTGCATACACTGGGATGCAGCCGTGGTCAGTGCTGCAGGCAGCTGTGCTTGTGAGAGCCAGAAAGAGCACTGCAGGGAGGAGACAGGGACGGGGGGTAAAGGAGGCAGGGAGGAGGGTGGGCTGAGTACCCAGCAGCACAGGCTGGCTCTAGAAGAAGAACTGGCATTCAAAGAGTGTCTCCCAACTTCAACTTGGCACCCATGGCTCTAAGGACAATTGTGAACACGATTGGACTCTGGCCACCAATCTGATCATAGCTGTGAATCTGACTAGATCGTGGCCCTGGGTGGATGCGTGTTCCCTAGGGGAAGAAATGGCAATGAATTCCATTGCTCTCTACATTGAATCACTCTGGCTTTCCACAGCAGAAAGTGCTTTTGTGGATTGTTTCGTCATGTCTATTGCGGTATAATTTGCACCATTCTATAGCTGCCACTGAAATCCTGCCATAGGCCATCCCTGCTCTCCAAAGTTCCCTGTGCCTCTGCCTTCAGGTCTCCCTGTCACCCCTGTTCCTGAGCCTGGTTTTGCTTTTTTAAAAATGTCATGTAGTATTCACTCTTGGGGCCTGGATTCTGCTCAATTATATGTGAATTTGGGGCTGAAGAATATGATACAACAGTATTTGGGAAGGCAGAGGGAGGAACCAAGATGGCGGCATAGGTAAACACCCATACTACTGCCCATACAGCAATTTCAAAACTACAATTAAGGGACAGAACGGACAGTATCCAGAACCACCAGAAAGCTGGCTGAGTGGAT
Organism: Antrozous pallidus; assembly: GCA_027563665.1. Taxonomy (NCBI): domain Eukaryota; kingdom Metazoa; phylum Chordata; class Mammalia; order Chiroptera; family Vespertilionidae; genus Antrozous; species Antrozous pallidus. The sequence goes on along the minus strand of CM050524.1, from coordinate 7,046,835 downwards.
ATTCCACAAATAGAAGGAAAGATAAAAGGACACTGTGACTCAGAGGAGCTGTGGAGGACAGAGTTGCAGATACACACCGAGTCAGAGGTTCGGAGCTGCCCTCGAACGAAAGGGTGGGCAGCTGCAAACCCGGCTAGTTTTTTCGAACTAGGAGGGAGACAAAGGTGTCCCACTGCACTGAGACCTGGTTCTGGGTGAATCTTGGGGAACCCAGACTCATACGTGGTGAAACTGGACAGTAAGGAGGAAGCATGCTGAAACTGGGGGCTGCAGAGGTGCGTGAACTCTCAGAGAGGACTCGTGACTGGCTCTATCGTTCAGGACGAAAAAATAAACAAACAAATCACCGGACTGCTTTGTTTTCCCATTCCGGATCAGTCTTTGGGTGTCCATCCTCATTTGGGGAGAAACTGGACTGTCTGGCAACAGGCAGAGCTCCAGGCAGCTTTCTCTTAGAGGTGCGTGCAGCAGTTGCCCCAAGGCACAGAGATCCGGGAGCTGTTTAAGGCGTGGCTGACCAGAAACCAAGGCTGCCTGCTCAGCACAGAGACTCCACCCCATCCAGGCTGAGCACAGATACTTTCCCAGCATAAACACAGCTGACCCTCACAGCCAATTGGCCTGGAGGTCAACCCCTCTCAGCTGATACCAACAACAATCTAGGCTTACCTACTATAAGACAGTGCTGCCCATAGAGGGGTGCACCAAGAATATCTACCTCAGGTAACTGGGGAGGCTGAGCCACTGTTCCCTAGGACACCTACCACACAAACCTACTGGACCAACTCAGGAAAGCAGCCAAAATGCGAAGATAAGGTAACAGATCACATGTGAAAGAAATGGAGGGAAAAAAACGACTGGACATAGAGTTCAAAACCATGGTTATAAGGTTTTTCAAGAGGCTTCTATAAAAGGCCATAAACTTAATGAGACCCTTCATGATATGAGCAAGACCCTGGAGGATATGAGTGAGACTCTGGAGGATATGAAAAAGGACCAACTAGAAATTAAGCATACACTGACTGAAATAAAAAATATTATACAGAGACCTAAAATCAGTCTAGAGGACCACAAGAATCAAGTCAAAGATTTGAAATACAAAGAAGCAAAAATCACTCAGCCGGAAAAGCAAGAAGCAAAAAGAATCAAAAAATTGAAGATAGTATAAGGAGCCTCTGGGACAACCTCAAGCATACCAACATATGAATTATGGGGGTGCCAGAAGAAGAGAGAGAGCAAGATACTGAAAACCTATTTGAAGAATTAGTGACCAAAAACTTCTCCCACCTGGTGAAAGAATGACTTAAAATCTAGGAAGCACGCTGAACCCCAAACAAAAGGAATCCAAAGAGGACCACACCAAGACACATCATAATTAAAATGCTAAGAGCAAAAGATAAAGAGAGAATATTAAAAGCAGCAAAAGAAAAACAGTTAGTTACCTACAAGGGAACACCCATACAATTGTCAGCTGATTTCTCAACAGAAACTATGCAGGCCAGACAGGAATGGCAAGAAATATTTAAAGTGATGAATAGCATGAACCTACAACCAATATTACTCTACTCAGAGAAGCTATTATTCAGACTTGAAGGTCAGATAAAGTGCTTTGCAGATAAGAAAAAGCTAAAGGAGTTCATCAACACCAAACCAGTATTATATGAAATGCTGAAAGATATTCTTTAAGAAGAGGAAGAAGAAGAAGAAAAAGGTAAAGATAAAAATTATGAATAACAAATACACATCTATCAACAAGTGAATCTAAAAATCAAGTGAATTAAAAATCTGATGAACAGAATAAACTGATGAATATAATAGAATCAGAGGCATAGAAAGGGAGTGGACTAACAATTATTGGGGAGAAAGGGATGTGGGGGGTGTGGGAAGAGACTGGACAAAAAGCATCCAGCTATGGATAAGGACAGTGATGGGGAGATAAGGGCAGAGGATGGGATGGGTACCGGGGGAAGAAAGAGCAACACTGTAATAATCTGAAAAATAAAGATTTATTAAATTAAAAAAACAGTATTTGGAAAAGGCAGTTGGATTTATTTTTACTTATTTCATGTGGTATGCTCAATAGTGGATCTCAGTAGGGTATTTATACCTTCAATACCTAAATGCATCACTTCACAGTCTAAACACTAGGATTTATCAAGAAAATCAAACTTGGAACAGATGTCTTGATCAAGAGTCCAATGATAAAGATAAATTTTAGTCTAAGAGCTATCTCTTTCTCACAAATTAACTCTTTTTTCACTTTTTTGAAAAAGAAATTCACGATCTTATTGGCCATTAAGTGCGTCCACATGTGCGCGCACACACACACAGACACACGCTATGGAACAGAGTATGAGGATTGTTGTCTAGAGCCCCTAACAGCCAGAGTGCCTTAAGGATCCACTAGCTATGATCTTTCAGGCCAGTCAACCTCACAGCTTTTGAGTGTGAGGTGCCTTGTAAATGGTCTCCAATGAGAATCCTAAAATTTCTTAGTCCATCCATGTTCAATGAAAATTCCAAGCTGTTTAAGAAAAAGTTACTTGCCACTATATTTACCTCATGTTTCATATCCATATTTTATCCAGAGCTTATAAAACTGGCTTATCTGCTTAACTTTTCCTGAATTTATATTCACACCATTATGACTATTTTTGTCATGAGATGTGGCACACACATTTTGTATAATTAGCATGACCCAGTTTCTCTCAAAGAAACCAAGGATTTTTTTACTGTTTGATCTGCTTTCCTTTCTCTAGACACCTAAATAAATGAAAATTCCCGGCTGATATTTTCAGGAAAGCACTGAACTACTGCTGGCAGATCCACTCAGTCTCCGTGAGAAATTGAATATGCAAATATGTTTACACACACACGTATGTAGGAAAACACCGGCACATCTCGGTTCCCAGCAGCCCCTGTTGGTTAATGTGCATGTGACTCCGAACGGCCCATTCCCTGCTGGGTGACGAGCATTTTAAATGTGCTGGGTTCATTTTTAAATAGATGCCAGGGTCTCCTACACAGCAGTGACGAGCCAGACTAGATGCTCAGTTTATATTAAATCAACTCCCTACCCAATGAAAAAGCTCCTCTTTTATTTTCAATATGTAATTTTTCCCTCACTTGAGGAAAAACAATGACTGTGTGAACAGCAAGCAACGAGCTTTTCAATGTAGAGTAAACCATCTGACAAACAAGAATGTTTTACTAATTTAAAAAAAATAGTAGGGTGATGGTTCCTGCCAAGTAACAGCCAAAAGCCCAAATGTAACCGAAAAACACAAGCCGGGGGCCAGCTTGCCCTGTGAATGACAGGTGCTTGTTTTGTGGAGTAATTACAAAATTCCAACTGTACATTATTTCACCCACGCATCTACCAAACCTTGGTAGGTAGCAAAGGGTAGGTATATTTTGAGGTGGAGAAAGTAAGGTTCAGCGTCATGGGGTCCCACTGAAGACCTTCCACGCAGGTGGAAGTGCAGGTCGGAAGGAGAGGGAATGCAGCTCGGTCCCCTCTGGCAGGTCTCGGCCAGGCTGCATTGCTCTCCTGAGTCTGTGGATCACTTAGTTCATCTCCACTGAAAACAGAAGCTTTAACTTATGACCTCTTAATTTAAATAAAATCGTGTACATTTTAGTGTAAATTATTTTGTCTCCAGAAAGTTTTCAGGAATTCATTACCTACCACACCGACTAAAAAGAATGAAGTTCAAACTGGTTGCCATTACCTGCAGGTAGGGGTGACCAGGGAAGTCTAAGAAGTATTTAATAGCTAAACCTGACACCTCTCACGGCTGCCCTCCAGAAAGCATAGTTACTGTGCGTGTTTTATTTAAAACACTTATTCTTTTTGTGCCTCAGCAATACCATTTACCATCTATCATTAACAATGTACACTCATATAAGACAGTACTAATAAAACTTAGTATGAACCCCATTGCATTTGGGGATTTATATAAGTTATTTTCTATGTCAAACATTACATCCTTCATTTTATTTGTTTAATTTAATCTTCAAACTAATTTAAGGAGATTTTGTAGCGTTATTTTCATTTTGGATTTGAGGGAAGTGATGGGGTGGCACCTATAATCTGATAGATAGAGCACCTGATTAATCTGAAAAGATAAGCATATCATTTTAATCTTAGAACACATATACTTATGTGAAGAAGAGGTTAAGTTTCTCTTAAGTATCCCTTTGAAGGCCTGTGTGAAGCGATTGAGAAGGTGACTCAGCTGGGGTCCAGCAAGCAGAACTGATAAGTGTGGTCAGACCAATTCACCAGGAGTCAAAACATCATCTCATCAACATCATCTCATCAACATCATCTCATTGCCTGATGACAGCAGCTGAAGTCTGTTCCCCAGCTCCACGCCCCCTCTATGATCCTGCCCCCGCACCTCACTGGAAGACAGGATTTGATGCTTGTTACCACCCTGTCTTCTTGGTTGGCTAGCCTTCTCAATAAACTCCTGATATGATTCAGCCCCGCCTTCGCTACTGGACACAGTCTGCCAGCCAGGAGTTTCCTGGCAACAGAAGTAAGACCCAAACAAGGTGAGTGACTCAGCTTTTATCTGTCTCCCCTGACCTGACAAGGGTGGCCCATCCCTTCTCCCTCACATCCCATCTTTGATTGATTAATTAAACTGTTGCTCTTCCGAACTCAGGTGAGCACATATAATGTCATGAAGAAAAGCTAGTGAAGAAAAGCAGTTACGGTTTAGCCCTGAATAAGCAGGCTAGTTAACATAGGAAAATAAATCAATAAAATGTCTAAAGATTTGGTTCTAGTTTTTTAATGTTTGCTTGTCTAGGCTTGTTCTATAGCTTACAACAACTTTTGTAATCGTTGGCTTTACCTCACTTCAGCCCCCATTTATAACCCACGTACACTTGCTGGTGACATCTTCCCTCTGGACACTGTAACCTCAGACATCTGTGCTCAGTCACAACCTGTTTTCTTCCAATTCTCTCCATCCTTCAGGAATTCAGTTCTTTTTCCCACTACAACCTGGTCTCTGCTTTTTCTGGCAGCCTCCTTTTTAATGTTTTCAACATTTACTATCTAGCTTAGAATTTGTTTCTCTTCGATTACCATCTTGCAAATATCTTTAACCCTCTTGACTGCTCTCTCATCCTTCTTCTACACTTGGCTGACCAAAATGCCACCCACATGGGCCAAGCAGGGTCCACCTCTTCCCCACCACGTTCCTGAGAAGTGCTGGGCACAACTGGAGGGCCGATAGGTTTGTGGCCACTGACCTGAAACAGTCTATTTCTATTCTGAGTCAGTTCACGCCCATTTTTCAAACCAGCCTTTTCAAGTCTTCAGTTCCCCATCTCATCATCTCATTATTCTATGTGATACTTTTGGTTCCTGTATTACGCTGTCTTAGTTGGAGTCCTTGGAAAACCAAAGCCTGTGTAAATGCAATGCTTAAATGCTAATGCTTTACAGGGAAGTGCAGACCCAGGGAACTGGGCCTGAAAAAAAGGGATGCAAGTCAGGGGCAGGGGAAGAGCAAATACAAGATGACACCTCACTCAGCTGTTTACTTCTTCACAAATGGACAGAGACCTGGCCAGTCACTTTCCCAAGTGGGCCCTCTCTCTCTTTTAAGGAATACAATTTATTTCTGCATGTGGTTTGTATCACAAAATTCAGATTGGGGCACTCAGAACAGAAGCATATCTTAGTCACTCCTCGACTCTGAGCTGGACATGGTCTGATTTGACTTCCTCAAAATTTTTATCTTAAGGCCCTAGGGTGAGAATTTTGGGCAATAAGTCAAATAGTTGAAGGGGAGAATATGACATTGTCAGAGCTACTTGTCCAAGGAAAAGTAGGTGTGACAAAGATCTGACAATATGAATTCTAGCTGAGCTGGACAGACTTGCCTAGAGACATCAGCAGGGTGACAGTATTAGACCAGGAGAGCAGAGAGAAAATTTGTGTCTCATGTCCTTGTGGCTCTGGAACACTGAGTCAAGCTTAGAGTTGCTGACCCATATATATATATATATATATATATATATATATATATATATATATATATATATATATGGCTAATATGCTGTGTCCCTCCCTCCATCCAAACAGTTGCTATGATGCACACTGACCACCTGGGTGCAGATGTTCAGGCAGGAGCTGCCGAGCTGCAATGACTTGGCTATGGCAGTTCTCAGGTGACCCACCCCGAAACTAAAGAGGAGGGAGCCCGACTCCTTGTGAGGCTGTGATTTCACCTTTGGCTGTGAGTTATGTTGTTGCTGGGGCACTGTTGGCCCCAAAATCTGGTTTACTGCACAGTTGTGTTTACATTCCACACCCTGAGCCACAATTGACCTCATAGGTAGTTATCTCTTCCATACTTCTCTTTACACATTTTTTTTAAAAAATGTTATTTTATCTTCTGCTTTCCAGCCTCTCTTTTTTGGGACTCTATTTACTGATATATTTGGCTGCCTAAAATTTCTCAGGGTCCACTGTTACCTCTTTTAATTTTCATAGTTATTTATTTTAGAATAGAGGCCTTGTGCACGAATTCATGCATAGGTGGAGTCTCTCTGGGTGGCCTGCAGAGATCAAGCAGAAACCCACATTCCAACGCCACCTGCATCCCCTATCTGCTGCTTCCATTCATCCCGGCCCCACTGTGCCTGCTGCAGGCTCATACCCAATCAGTCCCAATCAGGAGAGGCTCGTGTTGCCACAGCAGTGCTCACCAGCCATGAGCCCTGTGTCTGGCTCCCTCCCAAGGGGAGTGGCCTGTGGGATTGGGCTGGAACTGACTCTCCAACATCCCCCAAGGAATTCTGGATTGATAGAGGGCACAGGCCAGGCTGAGGGACCCCACTGGTGTATCATTGGTCCAGGGAGGGAATGTGGGAGGGCTCAGTTCCAATTGGCCAGACCCCAGCAGCAAGCTAACCTACTGGTCATAGCATCTGCCCCTGTGGTCAGTGCACATCATAGTGACTGGTTGACCAGTCAACTGTCTGCCCCCTGTTGGTCAGTGCATGTCATAGTGAGTGGTTGAGAAGCTTTAGCATATCATTAGCATATTATACTTTCATTGGTTGTTCTGTTGTTCTGTCGTTCAGTCTATTTGCATTTTACCCTTTTATTATATAGGATAGTTTTTATTAGTATGTCTTTAAGTCCACTAATCTTTCCTTCTGCAATGTCTAATCTGTATATTTTTGGTCTCGGCAATTGTAGTTTTCATCTGTAGAAGTTTCACTTGTCTTTTTAAAATAATCTCTACTGAACATATTCAATCTTTACTTTAAGTTCTTGAATATCCTATATAATAAAAGCCTAATATGCAAATCAACCAAATGGCTAAACAACCAGTTGCTATGATGCACACTGACCACCAGGAGGCAGATGCTAAATGCAGGAGCTACACTGTGGTGGTCAATGTACTCCCACAGGGAGAGCACTGCTCAGCCAGAAGCTGGGCTCATGGCTAGCAAGCACAATGGTGGTGGCGGGAGCCTCTATCACCTCTGCGGTAGGGCTAAGGAGCAGCGAGCTGAGCAGTAAGGAGCAGCGAGCAGGTGGGCGGTAAGGAAAGAGGGGTCCCAGACTGTAAGAGGAATGTCCATCTGCCAGTTTTGCCCAGGGGTCTCCCGAAGAGTCCTGAACTGTGAGAGGGTACAGGCCAGGTTGAGGGACCCCCCCACCCTCCAGTCATGAATTTTGTGCACCAGGCCTCTAGTATGGAATAGACAAATTTTTTTTAATATTTATATTTAATTAGTCTAACATTTCTAACTGAATTTTTATTATCTTTTCTCTTTATTATGGCTCACACTTTTTTGCTTTTTTGAAAGGTTGGTAATTTTTTATTAGACAGATATGTATTTTAGCTTGTTAGTTGTTGGATCTTTTTTCCCCTCTAAAATTGTTATTTGGCTTTTTGGGGATGTATGAGATTTGTTTTAAGACATGGTTAAATTGCTTTGAAATTGTGATATTTCGGGTCTTGCTTTTAAGATTTGGACTAGAATAGTGTTCAGTCTCGGGTTAATTCTCCCACTCCACCTGATGTGTTTAGTTCCTCATAGGTCCTCACACTCTCCACAAAAGCTGTAGTAGAACTGGGTAAGCTACCTGTGTCCATGGTCCCCAAACCACCCAAAGATTCTATGATTTGCTAGGAGAAACCACTGAACTTATCACACCTTACCCATAGTTGTGATTTATTATAGCAAAAAAGTAGGTCAATGTCCATGAAGGGAAGATACACAGAGTAAAGTCTGGAGAAAACCAGGCACAAGTTTCAAAGGGTCTTCGCTTAGTAGACTCACATGGGAAGAAGAAAAAAGAAAAAAGTGTAAAATTATGAACAACAAATACAGATCTATCAACAAATGAATCTAAAAATTAAGTGAATTAATAAGCTGATGAACAGGATAAACTGGTGAATGTAACAGAATCACAGACATAGAGAGGAAATGGACTGACAATTCTTAGGGAGAAAAGGGATGTGGGAAGTACAGCAAGAGACTGGACAAAAATCATGCAACTATGGGGGAGGACAGTGGAAGAGGGTGAGGGCGGAGGGTGGGATGGGTACCAGGTGGAGGGGAGCTATAGGGGGGAAAAGGGGAACAATGTAATTAATAAACTGAACAATAAAGATTAAAAAAATAAAAATAATAAAAAATTAAAAATAAATAAATAAAAATAAATGTTAATACTCCAAGTTAAGATGTCATTAAGTAATAACTATTATACATTGCTGACAAAAATATGTGTCTCAAGAGTTTTAAAATGTTAATAATTATGTTTCAGAAAATTCTACCTATAGTAATGTATCATGAGAAATGAATCAAGAGATAAAAAGGGAAAAAATAAAGATATTAACTGAAGCATTATTTATAATGGCAAGTATCTGTAACACCATAAATGTCCAATGATAGAATATTAAATAAATGGTAAGATATATATAAATATAATGAAATATGAAGAAATCAACTATAGATTGTTTTCAATAAATATTTTATGACATGGAAAAATACTCAGTATAATAAGTGAAAAACTCAGGACAGAAAATAGTTAATGCACTTTTATCCAAATTCTGTTAATATATGTGCATTTATAGATATGTGCATTTACATATATGTGTGTTTTGTTTAAATATATAATACATTTGGATTATATGTGCTAAAATATTAATCACTACTTTGAAGAGTTTATTCATGGGGGTCATTGCTCTTTTCTTCTTTTTATTTGCATGTGCTTTCTAGAATGGGTTTATTTTTAATTAGGATATACACACATGCAGACAAATACATCCATATTACTCATCATTATCAATATTTTGCTTAAAGATACACTTTTGGCAATGTGTTAATTTCAGTAGCTAAAAAATTTTCCATCTCTGCTTTTTACTTGCTTCCTTTATAATCTTAGGGTTATGTTTAACTCTGAAAACTCACCTATTAAAATATTCACAAGATGTTTTCTATCTCCTTTCGATAGAAAATTTTACTTTCTTTCATATTTTAAAGTTTAAAGTATTTGCTTTCAAAATGTGAATAAATGTGCAATAATCCAAGGCTAATTAAATTGATCAATCTGGAAATCTGAACATTCTGAATATTTACGTAGGATTAAATGATTTGGACATACACACACAGAGTCTTGTAATTCTGGTTCCAAAGTCCTCATGAGAATAGTTATGTAATTTGATGACAAATAATTTATTTAAAAAAAATCTTTCCCAACAAGCTGTGTTTTCTACAACATCTGTCACTTTCCTTCAAATCATTATAGACGATGGATGTTTTTATTTTAGAGTTGAATTATCCCTAAAACCAGGCTTTCTTTCTGTCCTGGTTTGGGTTCCTCCTAAAGCAAACCATGAGCCAAGGACTGGGTATAAGTAACTTTGCGGGGCAATCCTAGGAGACATGGTGAGGGGATGGGGAATATGACAGAGAAGGGAAGAATGTCGATGAAATGGGTATACTTCAGAAATGTGCCACTTAAAGACGAGGAAGCCGGGGTATGAATTCATTTTTTCATCAACACTTCTCTGTTATTGTGTGACATAAACCTTCAGGTGTTTCTAGCCCCCCTCTGGACCAGGCCTCACCTGCTCACAGCAGAGGGCAGCAACCATCACTAGCTTTTTTCATCTCTGCTTTTTCTTGTTTCCTTGCTGATCTTAGGGTTATGTCAAATTCGGAAGCCTCATCTATTAAAATAGGTGACTTTGGTAGAGACTCCAAGGCTGTCAGGAGAGTGATAAACAGGGAAGGCTGCCTGGTTGTGGCTGTCGGTGTGGGAGGTGGCAGTTGGGCTGACTAGAAGCCAGGCTCCTATGGGGTTAGCTTGGGGCATATTTGGCTGTCTCTGTTTGGTCCTACGTGCAAAGTGGGGCAAATATTAGAGGAGCTGTCAGTCATTAATACTGATGGCTCTGTGGTTTGGCTAACTGGTTGCTGCAGATGTGGATGAGAGTTTTGTTTTTCTATAAGATCTAGCCACAATCTGTGTGTTTATTCCATCTCTCAAAACTGAAGTTTAATTATGTGAAGTTGCTTGAGGTCCCACCCAAGGGGCTAAGGGAAGACTCCACATTGTCCATGAATTCCCAGCCTTAGCTTAATGATAATGAGTCAAATATCCTTTGATTAGGAAGTGACACAAAACCCCAATACCCAGACCAGCTACCTGCAAGTAGCAACAGGATGAGAGCTTGGTGGAAGGGCAGCTTGTAAATACAGGTGAGAACTCCACAGGCCATCCATAAAATGAGATTTCAAAAGGGGCAGGGAGAACTGAAAACAAGGGGGTTGCATGAAGTTGGCTACAGTCTTGGTATGTAGGTGACCTCTAACACCTCAGGCTTGGGGAACCCCTGAGGATGAATGTTACATACACGGTTACACTTGAATACCTCACAGTGGACTTTATTCCTTCCCCAGGGCTCTGCACACAGCCCTTGCAGTCAGAGCATGGCATCTTCCCTATCTGCGAACAGCTTTACAGGCAGAATAGAAGGACTGCTTGCCAGGGGGATGGATCAAGAGACTCTTTGATCAGTCATTCCACTCGCGTGAGCCTGTTACTAAACCAGGATGGTAATGAGAGTAATTTAACATACATCTATAATTAATTTGTTACACTTTTCCTGCTGCTGGCAAATCATACGATTTTTAGAAAAGTTTATGGAATTAATCTCCTCAAAGTTTATGGAATTAATCTCCCCTTCAAAAATAAATTATTTTGTTTACTCCCAGACATGTGAGTTTTAAGAGCCAATTTTGGCTTTAGGTCAAGGTTGATTTAGCGTTTCAAATTTATCATTTAGAAAACTGTATAAAGTCAAGATCTTTCCACCACATACATAGGTGGTCTGCATCATAAAAACAAACAAACAAACAAAAACAACCAAACAAACAGTTTTCCTTCTCAAGTGGCTCTTATGATCTAGTAAGGGCAGTAGATAATAAGTTTTTTGTTTTTGTTTTTCTAACATGAAAACAATACAAAGGTAAGTAATGTTAGAAAAAGGACACAATTCAGTTGTGTCTTGATAATAAAGAGAATATTGTACATTCTTGGTGTGAGTATTGCTTACATACTATACATGACAAGGCTATGTGCTATTAAGTTTAGAGGTGGCCAAAGTTGGTCAGACTGCTAAGTAAGGTATCCTGGCTTGGCCAGAATTTTCCTGGTTATAGTGATAGGGGCAGAAATAGAATGTTGAAAAACCAGCTAGAATTGTAAAATATTAATCATGCTCGATTAACCGTGATTGTTTTTTCTGATTAAAGAAGGCACATTCTAACCTGGCTGGCAACTGCACTTGGAACCTGGGGCTCACCTGGGCAGCCTGCTCTCCCCATTTGAGCTGGCTATTATCATGGAAAGATGAACAACTTGGCTGCAGAAACCAGAATCGCCAACCCTTTGAAGATCCCCAGCCCTCTGTTACCTGTTAACTGCCCATTTGCCATACCATTTGGCTACTTCCCCATATGATCTTTATCCTTTTACCCAATATAAAAAGTTGCCTTGTGGCGGGGACAGAGCAGACTTTGTGGATGACCTGCTGCTCTCCCATACTGCCAGCAGTATTGGAATCAACACTCATAATGATTCAACCCTGTCTGGAATAACAGGCAGCATGGGCCCATTGACTATCTGGTTACAACAGCACTGAAATTCTTGTGTCCTAAGAACTGGGCAACCTCGGATGACTGGTCATCCTACTGAAGACTTCAATCTAAACTGATTCAATTTTGAAAAATGGTGAATGGTGTAATATTGAATCGAGTCCGGACAAGTCCTGGGCTGTATCCTTAAGAATGAGCAATAAATTTCTAGGTTATGGGACAGGAAATGTTGACTGGAGAGAGAGAGAGGAACTGTAAGGGAAGAGAAGGTTCCACCTACTTTCCAACATTCCTGTCACTCTTTCCCACCTGTGATATCAGCCAATAATCAGAAACCAATGACCAGTAGCCAATAACCGATTAAGTCATCATGTTTCTGATGACTTAAAATACCCTTGTTCAGATAAACCATAAAAACTGAAGGCAACCTAATAATAGATCTGTGCCTTGACATTGCTTCCAGAAATAGACCCTCTAAATCCCTGACATCATGTGCACAAGGTCAGTCAGGGGACCAGGAGAGCATATGAATCATTCCCTGGTTTGGAGCCATATTGAATTGTATTCTTTTCTGTTTAATCTAATAGTTGGGTTAATCAATCTATATATTGATTTCAGAGAGGGATGAAGAGAGAGAGAGAGAGATAGAAACATGATGAGAGAATCATTGGTCAGCTACCTCCGGCATGGCCCCTACTAGGGACTGAGCCTGCAACCTTGTGCTTTGAGTAGAATCAAACCTGGGACCCTTTAGTCCACAGGCCGATGCTCTGTCCACTGAGCCAAACCAGCCTGGGCAATCTAATAGATTATTGTGTTTTAGAAAAAAGAGTTTGAGTTTGTCATCTCTGGTATCCAGAGGAGACTTTTGCCCCTTAGTTTGAGGGGGATGTTTTACTGATCAGTAAAGCTGGATCTTGATTCCAATGCAGCCAAGGCAGGAGCCTGGCAGTGAGCGAGTGTTCAATGCCCCAAAGAATAATTAACTGGGAAAACGGCTCGATGAACTCTCCGTTTAAGAATCTCAACATCATGGAGGACAAAATGAGTTGAAAGAACTTATTTGTGATTCAGGGTGAATGATGTTAGTGTATTAACCAGTATGCTTACATGGGGAGTTGTATCAGAAAATATTAGACCTAAACTAAACATTCAGATAGGCTCACATTGAAAAGTGTCTAGACAGATACCAGCTGACTCCTTCCAAAGCAGCCCGCGTTTATTTAGCACACGGCTTTCTGAAGCTGTGTGTCTCAGCAACAAAACAGGACCTTCCCTGCACTGAGAAGCATTCAGAGCCATTTAAAATTATTCAGCTATGGACTAAATTAGAAAAAGAATGTCTGTCCAATCAGGAACAACTTCCAAAGCATTCTTTTCTTTTCAGATCATCAAAGCAATATTTTCAAAGTCTCGACAGAACACATGGATCTTCTAGTATGCTCATTGTTTCGTCATCCAAGTTAATTCAATTGTGAGATAACTTTACGTCCATACTAGGTTGGCATGGTGGCTGCCCTTAGTGGGCCTAACATTGAAGACGTCGTATAAGGTCAGAGAGGCACTCATGATAAAAAAAAAAAAAAAGTAGAGCCATTTCCACAAAAGAGCTGAGTTCCAAAGCTGTGCTTATATCTAATATGTGGTCTTCAGCCAACATTTTTCTTATTGGGGGGGGGTATTTTATTTTGGGGGTTCAGTGTTGATAAAGAACACTTTTGGTAGGAATGTGGTTTTATTTAAACCAACACAATTTTAATTTCAAACCTGCCTTCTAGAAAGAAATGAGCAGCAGAGCAGCAGCTGGTGTTGGCTGCGCAGGATTCACATGCAGGTGGGTGCCGTTTGTATGTGGCTCTGCTGGGAGGCATGGGACTGGTTTTCACTATGTGGGAGTATGTGTGTGTGTTGGGGGAGGGAGTGGGGAGGAGTAGGAGGACCTCTCTAAAATCAATCTTCTCTTACCAAATGCAATATTTCTTGGAGGATTATTACTTAAAGAAATTTACAGTAAGGTATAGGTGATTTATTAGAGTCGCTCTCCTTCCTGAGAGAAAACCAAGGATAAAAGGGAAATACCTCTAGTAAAGGAGGGACGAAAGATGATCAAAAGGCCAGCTTCTGAATTGTGTCCAGGGTCTGAACTAGCTGGGTACCCCAACTACCATGGGGCAGTGACATTTTCCCCGGGTGCTGCACCCAGCCCCGGAGGAGCTCAGACAGCAGCATGTTTCCTGGGCGCTATAGGCACCAGAAACGCACTGGCTTATTGTTCATTTAAATAGGACAACTCTTCATTAAAAAAATTACTCCTCCAATTAAAAGATCAGGAAACAAAGATCTAAAAGCAATAAATAACTTAGTCCATTATAAATAAGAATTACTTGGTAAAACCAGGAAGTAATTTAGTGCTTTGAATGGAGAACTATGCTACTCCACCCACAAGCAAAGTCTGTCTGTCCTGCTCTGGGGGCAGGGATGGACTCATCGAGGTGTTAAGAGGAAATTTCAAAGGCCCACAGTTACAAGAGTTAATTTGCCTGTGAGTCAGAACAGACCCCAATTGGAGGGAGGGTGTTCCTGGGATGGGCAGGCCTCTGCTCTCCTAAGAAATTCCAAATGGCTCACAAAGCCCTGATTCAGTCCAGAGCTCATTGGCATCCTCTGGCCTTCTTCCAGGAGCTGTTACTTACTTGTTCTCAGATCTGACCTAACTCAGGAACAGGCACAGAGCTCCTCAGAACCCTACCTCTGAGGCTGGCTCTGCAACGGAACACATGCTTCACCCCACAGACAGCCACACAGCACATGTTTCACCCCCACAGACAGCCACACACACGTGATTCACCCCCACAGACAGCCACACAGCACGTGCTTCACATCCCCAGACAGCCACACAGCACGTGCTTCACCCCCACAGACAGCCACACAGCACATGCTTCACCCCCACAGACAGCCACACACACGTGCTTCACCCCCACAGACAACCACACAGCACGTGCTTCACCCCCACAGACAGCCACACAGCACATGTTTCACCCCCACAGACAACCACACAGCACGTGCTTCACCCCCACAGATAGCCACACACACCTGTTTCACCCCCACAGACAGCCACACAGCACGTGCTTCACCCCCACAGACAGCCACACAGCACATGTTTCACCCCCACAGACAGCCACACACATGTGATTCACCCTCACAGACAGCCACACAGCACGCGCTTCACCCCCACAGATAGCCACACACACCTGTTTCACCTCCACAGACAGCACACAGCACATGTTTCACCCCCACAGACAGCCACACAGCACATGTTTCACCCCCACAGACAGCCACACAGCACATGTTTCACCCCCACAGACAGCCACACACACCTGTTTCACCCCCACAGACAGCCACACAGCACATGTTTCACCCCCACAGACAGCCACACACACCTGTTTCACCCCCACAGACAGCCACACAGCACGTGCTTCACCCCCACAGACAGCCACACACACGTGATTCACCCCCACAGACAGCCACACAGCACATGTTTCACCCCCACAGACAGCCACACAGCACGTGCTTCACCTCCACAGACAGCACACAGCACGTGCTTCACCCCCACAGACAGCCACACACACGTGCTTCACCCCCACAGATAGCCACACAGCACGTGCTTCACCCCCGCAGACGGCCACACACACCTGTTTCACCCCCACAGACAGCCACACAGTACAGTCAGTCCTCTTGTCTGCAGATATCTGAATGGTGTTTAAGTAGGAAAAGTAAAATGAACCATTGAAGCAGTTTCCTGAAACAGCTTAGGCAAAAACTTCAGATAAATGATCAATGTTCTCATTAGTCAAGTAATTGTCCAACTCTTGACTCTTCTGTACCTTGACAAATGTTTATTTTTTAATTGAGTCCACAAAGACTTTTACCACTGAGAACAACTGTACACAACCCAGAAGCAATATGGCTCTGAAAAAACATGTCAGCCACCAAACCCAGAAGCATAACTCTTAGACCTAAACAACAAATCCGCAATTCAAACCAGCTATAGTCAGATGTGTTTTATTTCTTTGAAGGATAACTTCTATTACCAGAGTTATGAGCAGAAAGTTCCTATCTTTCTTTTCATCCAAGCTGCCCCATTAGGGAAGGTCACAGGCATGCAGAAATTCTTGCCGGGGTGGGGTGGGGACAGGGACCGTGAGCCTCCAATGCCTGTGAACCCAGCACTTTTTCTCACGAGTGTGCTATGAAGAATAGCTAATGAATGATCATAAACCATCCAGACAACGTGGAGTGCTGCATAGGTGATGGGTCCTGTTTTCCTCCCATGGCTTTTTTTCTATTTTCTATAGAGCACTGAGCGCCTGGTTTGTGTCTGTGCTCCGTTATGTAATCTCCGTGACTTTTTGCAAGTAACAAATGCCCCTCCTCAATTCATACAGACACTGGAGCCCCACATGCCTGTGTTCTGTGGAGACTGTTTTTATGGATGAGGATGCAGGGTGTGACTCCACCTTCTGTGGTAATGACCTTGCAACTTTTAATATGTGAGGAACAAGCTAATGTGAAGCAAGCCCCCAAATATATCTCTTCTCCATAGAACAGCTGCTGAGGAGAGGAACATTTAGAACAGATTTGCAGTAGGTGTCTGTCACTGTCAGAGTCAAGGCCAAGGCCAAGTTTTCGCCAGAATCCATTAGGAGGAAAAGGGAACACTGCTTGGGGCTGACTACCTTGTTGAACAACAGGAGAGGCTCAGAATATCATATAAACATAAATTCACTCAATCTTTGGTGTAGGAAAGTATAGAGAGCAGAAAATGGGTCACAGAAGCCATTTGCTGGGGACCTGGGTAAACAACCATCTCTGTAACCTCAGGGTTACAACCTTCCCAGGGGAAATAAAGGTAAAAGGGTCCCTCTCCTGAGTTGCTGATTGTTAACAGGAGCTTCAAAGAATGGATGCAACAGCTGTTTGTTTCAGCGTCTAGTTGTTTATTTTGAATTGGGCAGAGGCCACAGGAGAACTGAGGTTCCTGGGTTGAGTCTTTTATTCTGTGAAACTTATCCCAGCTCTGTCACAACTCTGGAGATCTCATCTAAAGTCTAGACCATTACTTCTTGTTTCAGCTTAGACATGTAAAGAACATGGGGTTAACGCTAGTGACAGAAAAATATGGACAAACTAAAATTAAAATGACTTTTGTTAGACCCATCAGAGTATCAAAGTTGCAAGACAAACTCACATTCCAGATTATGGAGAGACAGGGCCTGCTTACATGGAGTGGATACCGCTGGAGTCACAAAACTAGGAAGTACATTTAAAATCGAAAGTGGAGTGACTTGTAGGCTGAGTGTAGACTAGTGTGAGAGTGACACACTCCTGGATGCCAGTCCTGGGAATGCTCAAACCATTCTATGGCTTTTACAGATAGGATCTATCAGAAGATTTAAAAAAAAAGGTATTCTTGAGATTAAAATGGGCAGAAAAGGGATAATCACAGTCACTTTATAACAAAGGTCTATAGCCCAAGAGAAAAGACTTTGCTAGACTCTTATCTCAGTTGAAATAAGGGCATTTCTATCAGCACCTGTAGCCTTCCTGTCTCATCCAAGGGGAAACAGATCATCAACTGAGGCCACACTTCAAGAAAATAGACTGGAATATTTCAGCTGGAGAAGAGAGTAGGAGGGGGAGAAGAGAAGAGTGGACAAAATGCTAGATCAAAGGAGAAACACTAGTCACAGAGCTGTTACAGGACATCTACCCAAATCAAAGGGCTCTGGGTCTCCTCTTATTGGCTCTCGTCATGCTCTTGAGAAAGGATTCAGATGAGTAACAGAAAGCAGTGTTGAAGCAAAGCAAGTTAATTTATTTAGGAAGCAAAGCAAGCAAATTTATTAAGAATACACTTGGCATAAAGTACAAGTGAGCAACTCAGCTAGTCTGAGTTTTCCACCTGTTGGGGGTTCAAGGGTTTTATACTTTTCTATGGGTTTCAAGGTTCCCCTCTGAATAGACTTAATTTCAAGGCCCCCCTTTTCATGTTGTGGTTTTCCCCAGAATTTATGAGAATAATCTGACAACTTTATCTTGGCAAGTCCCAAGACTTAACTTCTTTGTTCAGAGGTGAAATAAAATCCACACTTTTTTTGTGGGTTTTTTTTTCTTTCTTATCCATCTGCCCTAGCAGCTATCTTTCCTGCCTAACATACCCCCTCAGATGATAATGGGAGTACTTTGGGGGTTTTGTTATTTGTTCCTCAGACTTCCTCTGTCCTTGGGTATAGTTGGCACAAATGGCATTAATAGGGTCTTTGTTTTCTGTTTTACCAAAGCCAGGGTGATTTGAACTATGTATAATCTGGTTAGGGAGAGGCATAAACCATATTTTCTCAAGTGTCTTTAGTTGGGGAAGATAAGGTCTTAGGATTCACAAACTGGCTGCAAGCTGCCCAAACTGTTTGGCTTTGTCAATTTTCTTACCTCAGTTTCCCCATTCCACTTGCCCATAAATTTTTCTAGCTTCTTTCTATGCTGCCACAGGACCACTAAAACACTGAGATTTAATGGCAATGTATAGAATACTCCTCCTCTCCTACACCATACTCCAGGGCATACATAAGCAGGACTCTGGTATAATAACAGTGGATTACACAGAAAGAACTGTGAGACACAGACTCTGTCTGAGTAATAGTACTCAGGGAATCCCAAAGTCAAGAAGGGAGACTTAAACAAAAACACTAGAAAAATGTATAGCCCCTCACATCTACAGGTACAGTAAACCTTAAATGCAGCCTAAGTCCTGACCGCTTAACATAAATCCTACACAGTGAAAGCTTATTTATTTCAGTTTTTATTTCCCAATACAACATTTACAGCTTTCAACAGGCCTTTATAAAGGCAAAACAAACCCCCAAACTACACACTCTGAAGAGACAAAGCAAGCATCACAATAAGACTCGGATATGACATAGTTAGAATTATCCAACAGAAATGTAAAATAACTGATTAGATGGACCTGGAGAGTATTATGCTGACCAAAATAAGAAAATCAGAGAAAGATAAGTACCACATGATCTCACTCATGTGTGGAATCTAAAGAACCAAATGAACTGATGATTAAAAATAGACCCAAAGTCATGGAAGCATGAACAGACTATAGAACCTCAGAGGAAAGGCAGCAGAGCGTGGGTGGGAAGAGATAAACAATGAACTTGTCTGTATATATGCATAACCCATGGACACAGACAATGGGTTGGTGAGGGCCTGGGGGAAGGACGGGAGCATGCTGGAAGAAGTAAATGGGGGGCGGGGGGAGAAAGGAGGACCTATGTAATACTTTCAACAATAAAGAGTAAAAGAAAAAAAATAATGAAATAAAATAAAAGTAACTGATTATTATGTTAATGGCTCTAATGGAAAAGTAGACAACACACAAGATCATGTGGGTAGTATAAGAGGAGAGATGAAAACACTAAGAAAGAACCAGAAGAAAATGCTATAAATAAATAAAATAAATAAATAAATAAATAAATAAATAAATAAATAACACTGTACAAGAAGTGAGGAACCAGTGACATCGAAGACAAATCAAGAAAAAATTTCCAAACAGAAATACAGAAATGGATAAAGAAAGAGAGTGGGACAGGGTGGGAGTGGGGAGGGAGGAAGGAAAAGGCTAAGGTCCCATGGGAGAAAAGGATGGTCTCCAGCTTATTTAATGCCTCAAGACAAGAAAGCAGCAGTCACCCTTCTTAGGGTCCCCTTTGTCCACCTAGGAGGGACAGAACCAGGATTATAAACTTAGAGGACACCTTTCTTAGGTGACCCCTCTGCCCTCCTGTGCCAAGGGGGACAGAGTTTTAGGCTTAACAATTTAGAAGTAAAGTTTTCGAGGCAGTATTGGCTTGCAATAAAGTTTCTGTACTTTTCACCTACTACCTTTTGTCCATGGCTTCATTCTTTGAATCCATCTGGACAAGAACCTGGGAAATAAATCACCCTTGCATCCTGCTCAACAAAACAACCTGAAGCAATGGTGTCTCTACCACCTGCTTGTCACTGAGATTTTCTGATTCATTTCTTGACTTCTGAATCTGTGATGGAAGCATCTTTCCCACTGGCTTGTAGGATTTTAATTCTTTATTCATTCGGTAGTCCTTCCACTCCCTTGGACCTGATATAGAATACAATAACCCAGTAACACGAGGCTGAGTGACATCCTTTCTCTTCCATTGCCACGGTCCTAGCTTATGTCTACAGAACCTAAACCCAGAGTCTCTTAGCTGCTTCTTCCCTATAATCCTCCTCCCAAAATGCTTTCTATAGCTGCCCATTGGGTTTTCCTAGCAGTTTAGTAGTGCAGACTGATACCATTTGCTCAAATCTTTTATTATCTCCCCACTACATGATAATAGTAAATGTGCACTAACTCCTTTGATTCTTAGCTTTCTCCCTTTTCCCT
The DNA here is from genome assembly GCA_027563665.1 of Antrozous pallidus. Lineage (NCBI taxonomy): Eukaryota > Metazoa > Chordata > Mammalia > Chiroptera > Vespertilionidae > Antrozous > Antrozous pallidus. The sequence continues at coordinate 7,026,218 of CM050524.1, read as the reverse complement.
AAATAAATTAGGTGTGTTTTCATCCCAGAGACTTTGCATGTACTGGCCTGGGATCTTCTCTGTCCAGTTGTTCACATGGCCAGCCTCCTGCATGCAAGCAGGCACTCAAATTTCATCCTCCAATGAGCAGCCTATCTCATCCAGCTCCTACTTTACTTTCTGTGGTTGTTTTGTTTGTTTGTTTTAAGCACTCATAATTTCCTGACATTATTCAGCTATTGTTTGATAGTCTCCCTACTAGAATACAATTCTCTAAGAGCCTACTTATCATCCATTTTACTCACTGCTATACCCAGTACCTGGCACTATGCCTGTGAACCCAATAAACATCTGTGAAGTGAATGAGAGATGTGAAACAGAAACGAGAATAGCTTTATTAAGTCTGTCCCTCTATAGAGGGACAGAAACTTACGATGGCAAAACTTAACATTTGTGAGTGAGAATAACCGATACACGTCAGAAGTACTGGTCTCCAGTGTTGTATTTCCCAAACGGCCCTACCAAATATTTCTGCACAATTCACTGTGAAACAGTGTCATGCTGACAAAAAAAATTAATAATGCTGCATTCCATAATCGTTTCATGAAGATTCACCATGCTTATTAGCATATTGAAAGTTCTGGGCAGTTTTACAGTAAATGAGCTGAATTAATTTTATTTTAAAATTCCTTAAATATATATTAGCAGACTCCTGTTGGGATGGTCACCTGCATGCAATAATTCTATTCCACTGTCTTCTGATACACTGTATCCTGCCACAGGCATATGGCCATGATGGGCCAATCATAGTGACTTCTGATTTGTGGAAAGAATGGGCATTTAACAAGCCAAGACAATTAGGGCATCCTTGAATTAAAGACTGATGTGGGGAGACAGACATCCCTTGCCTCTTAGGCCATGGATTTAAGGCTATAACTTTTAAGGGACCTGTTCCACACTCCTGGCTAAGTGGAGAAAGCCTGTGTATGGCAGGAGAAAAGCCACCATTCAGGGAGAGCCTGACATGAGAGATGGGGAGGAAAAGAGGAGGAGAACAAACAATTGAGAAAAACAGGGAGAAATACTAACTATGCACATTCAAGCCTCTAAATCCAGGCATCCCTGTAGCCAGATTCACCTCTGGCCCTAATACACCTCCAACCCCATTTTCTCCAGAATGTGCTTTGGGAAATCCTGCCCTGTGGCAACCTCAGTAAGAGCCTGAGCTGTTTACAGCGCAGTCACATTTTAAAGGGCCAATCGAATACCTTGCTGATCAGCCAGAATAAATGATATTCCTGTCTCTGAATGATGCATAGCTTTTATAAACATGGATCCACTTCCTGGATGAGCTCTCCATAGCTACTTAGCTTCACGTCAGAACAAGGTATGCAGTGTATACTGCGTGGAGTCCCCGGAAAGCGAGCCCCGAGCTTGCAGTGCTGTCCTGGGGCTGGGTGGGTGCTGTTCACAGCAGTCTGTGGGGTCTTCTTAGACAAGCAAACCTGGCTGGGGAGTTCTAAACCGCTGTTAGCTTCCACCCAGGAAAGCAAGACACTTACCTAACACGTCTTTATGTCCTCCAACAGTGGCTCACCCTGAGAAAGGGCTGGATTCAGGTTTATGGATTGAATGAAACTCAGGCTGCTCCTGTTCCTTGCTAACATGATTATACTCAAGGTTGACTTAAGGAATCTTTAATAACATTTATTTTCAGCACATTACTTCATGAATGCTATCCTTGTCGTTTCATATATATTCAGTGGTTGCTTTTGAAAAATCTAAAAATACCATCCCCTGGCATTTGCCCTGGAACAGTGTGCTGCCTTGATGTAGCCATAACAGTCCCGCCATATGGGAGGGAACCTGGCCACTTCCACACAGGCTCTTCTTTTAGGATCAAATGGCTGCTGTTGCTCGGCTGGGCAGCCTCTTGAACTTCTTCATTTGGGTACAGCATTCCAGGGCTATTATTTCTGCTGAGGGGTTTTTAAGTAGCTTGCAGTGTGGGCGCTTCACCACTAGAGTTCAATCTTGCTCCTGTCTAGATGACTTCATAGCTGAGAAATTAAAACAGCACCCCCCAAACCAAAACAAAACACACAAAAAATTCCCAAAGTGCTTTCTCTAATTCTGACCCTGAACTTTGACTAGCAAGAGCTGACTTTATTAATGTGCCTTTTCTATCAGACAAGATTTTCCGGTTGGTATTGTCATCCAGTATAAAATTCTTGAATGCCTTTGCTTTGTTTCAAGTCATTTGTGAATGTGTGAGAAACAATTTCCTTTCAGGTTAAGTTTGTTTATTTCTAGGGACAGTCTTCAGTTGTAATTACCTGGCTGAGATAGGGGTGACTATACTTCTGGTCCGTGAACTTGGGGGCTCACAGTGGAGCAGAGTGGGCTGCAGCAAACACAAGCGCTGCACTGGGTCTCAAAGTTGATCATTCATTTACAATTTCTTTCAGAAATTACCTGCAAGCCTGTGATTTTCAAATTAACAAACTACCACCTCTTTCCCTTTCTTTGTATTCACAATCTTCAGATACATTTCTTATGAGACCAAAATCAAGTGTAAGGGCGTAAATCCCACACTTGGCTTCCTGTAGAAGCAGTGCTCTCAGGACTGTCTTAAGTGCCCAGAGCAACTCAGTCAAGCATATGTAGCAGGTGCAGACCTACTGGATGCAGATGTGTCTATACCTTCATTCTCGCTCTGGAGGCTCTTCCTCTTCCAAGTAGCTCTTAGTATTGCAGGTGGTGCTTGAAGGGCACGTTGGAATGAACTCATCTTTGCTGCATGGAGAGCTTTTCCCAGAGTTTGGATCCAGAAATGATAAAGTGAAAACCACACTGAGTTATATAATATTAATTTTTGAACAAAAGGCTGAGAAAAAAATTGAAAACACCATCTCATATTCCTAGGTTTTGTTTTATAAGAAATCCAGTCCCAATTTACAAATTACAATGCAAATAAGCCTGAGGCATGTTTTTCCAATATTTACCTTTTGAAGGGAGGTGGGTGGTGGGAAATAAACTCAGTCAAAGGAAAACCCTGGCAAGAGAGGCACCACACGATTTTGTCACAATATTACTGAGAGTCAGGACCTCCAAAAATTGTGTTGTGCCCAATTAGGAATCCTATCTAATAAAAGAGTAATATGCAAACTGACTCTACCTCTGCTACACTCACAAACCATGCCCACCAGCCAATCAGAGAAAATATGCAAATTAACCCAACCAAGATGGCAGTTAATTTGCATATCCAGGCACAGAAGATGGCATAATAGGAAGCCAAGCACTGCAGAAGGGAGCAAAGCTGTGGAGAAGCAAGCAAGTGGGGCAGGAGAGAAAGGAGGGAGCGAGGCAGCAGAGAAGGGAACAAGGCAGCAGGGATGGGAGGGAGCAAGGCAGCGGGGATGGAATGAGGCAACAGAGAAGGGGGAGAGCTTAGCTCAGGCCTCAGGAAGACCTATTCTTGCAGGAATCTTCCCACAACGAGTCTCTAGTCCTATCAAATAAAAAGTAATATGCAAATTTGCTCATACCTTTGCCACACCCACAAGCCACACCCACAGCCATGCCCACCACCCAATCAGGAGCAGATTATGCAAATTAACCTAAACCAAGATGGTTGACGCCACTGAGAGCAGGAGGAAGGCTTGTGTTTCCCTGGCAACAGAAGAAGCCAAGCTTTCCCCCTGCTGTTGCCTGCCTAGGCCTCCACTCAATGTTACAAAGTTTCAATTATAAAAGATACAGAAATGGCAGCAGCCACTGAGCTGGAGAGAACAGAGGCTTGGATTTCCCTGGCAATGTAGGAAGGCAAGCTTTCAGCCTGCCATTGCCAGCCTAGGCCTCCACTCAATGCTACAAAGTTTCAAACAGAAATGGCTGCCACCTGAGAGCAAGCAGAAGGCTTGGCTCCACTCCAGGCTACAAAGTCTCAATTGTAGACATAGATTCATCCCAGATACCAGGGCCTCTGCTTGGGTCACTGGGGGGCATGGCCAGCCTGTAAACCTCCACAGGCCCCTCGCCCAAGCTTCCCCCCACCCCAAGGGAACCCCCACCCTGATTTGGGACACTCTTTAAGGAAAACTAGCTGGCCCCCACCCATGCACCAGTCCTCTATCCTATCTGATAAAAGAGTAATTTGCAGATTGACCATCACTCCAACACACAAGGAGGCTTCCCCATGTGGTCAAAGATCCTGCCCCTATGTGGACAAAAGATGTCCACCACAAGATGGCCAGCAGGGGAGGGCCATTGGGAGGTTCCAGGCCCTGCAAGGGAGGGCAGTTGGGGGTGATCAAGCCTTCAGGGGTTGGCAGTTAGGGGTGACCAGGCTGGTAGAGGAGGGAAGTTGGGGGCAAACAGGCTAGCAAGGGAGCAGTTAGACATCAATTAGGCTGGCAGGGTAGTGGTTAGTGGGTAATCAGGCTGGCAGGCAGAAGCATTTAGGGGCAATCAGGGAGGCAGGTAAGTGAACAGTTTGGAGCCAGTAGTCCTGGATTGTGAGAAGGATGTCCGACTGCCTGTTTATGCCCAATCCTACTGGTCCCAGATTGGAGAGGGTGCAGGCTGGGCTAAGAGACATTCCTTGCCTCCCATGCACAAATTTCATGCACCGGGCTTCTAGTCCTATGTAATAAAAGAGAAACATGCAAATTTGACTGTACCTTCACTCATGGTTGGCTATGCTACCAGCCAATCAGGAGCGGGGGTGGGGCCAAGTGGTATGAGTGCTGGACCCAGGGGTGGAGATGAAATGGCAGTGGCGGCAAGCGCCCAGCCCCTGGGTGCTGTGAGTGGAAGTGGCGGTGAGCGCCCAGCCCCCGGGGCCAGGTGGTTGCAGGCAGCTGGGGCTGAGCTGAATAGGGCGATGGCTGGGGGTGAGCCATCAGTTGGACATCCCCTGAGGGCTCCCAGTATGTGAGAGGGAGTAGGTTAGGTTGAGGGACCACCCACCCCCAGTGCATGAATTTCATGTACTGGGCCCCTAGTATCTAATAATAGCTAATTTTTTCTGAGGATTTTCATGTCATTTTCACAGCAGCCCATGAGTAAAGGTTGCTTATTAGTCCCATTTTACAGATAAATAAACAGAAGTAACTTGAGAAAGGGAACTCAGACAGTAAATAGTGAAGCTGGCAGTCAAACATAGGTGCCCACCTGAACAAGGTGAGGATACGTGTCCCACATGCATATAGTCTGAGCTTTTTGAAGTTACAGGTTAAGAGAATGGTGACAACTCTGATATGGCAAGTGGCCGTTTCTAGGCAGAACAGTTAAGAAACGTGCAAGAGAAGATGAGCAGGAGTTAAATGATGAGACAGGTTTGCTAGGGTGAACATTACTATCACTGGGGTTTTGCACCAGCTCAGACATCCTGTGCAGACAGCTGCAGGACAGAGATATTTCCATCTCTAACAACAGAAAGCAAGGTCTGTGGTGAGAACTCTCAGTAACCCTGGCTACCGTTTTCACCAACTTTTTAAAAAGGAGAATCTTGAAATTGATCTTAAAAACTCACGATGTGCTATTTGCAGTTGTGACAAATAATTACACTTAGATCGGCTCTATAATGAATTTTCTACATTCTCATTCCATAGTAGAGTTTGGACAGGTGCCATCTAATCTTATTGTCATGACTTTTAGATTCTGGGTTAAACAATCTTATTTCCCATCAAAGACTATTGATGAGCTGCTTATTCATTTATTCATTCAATATGTATTAAAAATCTACTACATGTCAGGCACCATACTAGATCCTGAGACAATGGAGGAAAACAGAACAAAAAATTTTTTAAAATGGAAATCTCTGTCTACATTCTGGTAGGGGAAATGTGACATAAATGAGCAAAGATATAGCACTAATGATTGTGAGAAAAATAAAAGTGGGAAGGGAGATAAGGGGTGCTGTTTTGTTCTATTTGCTAGTCTTGTGATTTTCAGCAGGGCGGTTCAGGAAAGATACTATAGTAATAATAGTTATTATTGTGTCATGATAGGCATGATGCAGCTAACATTTTTGAATGCTTACTATATACAAAGCCACTTTAATTTATATCTCATTTAATCATTATCCACCCTTTCACACACACACACACACACACACACACACACACGGCCAGAAAAATTATTCAATCTGTCTGAATCACAAGCTAATAAGAAAAAATGCAAACATTCTGAGTCTTAGCCCAAGTTCTTAACCCCAAAATAATATTTCTCTTTGCGTATCCCTGCTATACACTATAAATGCCTACACAGGAGACAACACTACGTGAAACATGATAACCTAATTTTGTGCTCCTGGTTTGTTTCAGCCATGGCAATATAAAGAGTAACTGCTTATTTTCCAATAATAACTCCTCAAGTATAGTTGTTACATGGATAGATTCAGTTAATAGAAATTATGTTTTAATTATATGCCTAAAATATATATCCCCTCTACATTAGAATATTTATAGCAACTGACAATATGTGGTACAAAATAGACAATCTGTAAGAATTGTAAATTATAAATGAATAAAATTTTATTTGTCAGTGCACAGAAAGATAAAGAAGACAGTTATTGATAAAAATAGAATAGAGATCATAGGAGAGGCAGGGGCTGCTGGGAATATCCGGCATTTGAGATGAACTCATTGCTACTATTAGAAACTCGGTTTGGCTATACATTTCCTGGCAGCTAGGAAAAAAAACCACACTAGGTTACATAATATATTTTTTGAACAAATGAAGGTAAAAAGTTTCCTTGGGAAAAACTTTTCTTGCAACCAAATCCCTTTTGAAGGTTCATGGATAACAGTGAAGAATATCGTTCACTCTGTAGAAGGCACAGACCCTGGCAAGAATCATCTTTACCAATCTTCTATAAATAATGTTGGCATTTCTGAGGAGAAATAGCTGGGATAATATGATTCAGGTATTCTGTGTTCTGCATATCTTATTTAATAATGGGTAAAGAATGAGAAAATGAATAGTTAACATTCCAATGGATTCTTCCTCAAAATATTAATTATAGTAAGCAAAATTTTGGCAGGTGCTATATCAAAATCAGTTTCATGACTGGAAAAATTGTAATAATATGGCTATCGAAAATAATAGCAGCTGCCTCAAAATGAGAGAACAGCTAATAACTACTGCATGCTTGCTGAAAGCCAAGATCTGTGCTGAACATTTTGCAAGCATGTTTCATTTAAAGTTTTCCATGGTTCTCTGAGTTAAGTACTGCTATAGTTCCATTTTAATGATGAGAAAACTGAAGTTGAGGGTCAGAGAAATTAAATAAGTCCGCAAAAGCTCCCAGCCTGCTGAGTTCAGATTCAAATAGTCAGGCTGATTCCAAAGCTTGTTTTTGTGTATCTGTGTGTGTTTTTTCAAGTGTTTGTTTTTTAATCTTCACTCAAGGATATTTTTTTCATCAATTTTTAGAGAGAGTGGAATAAAGAGAAACATAAATGAGAGAGAGAGAGATTGATTGGTTGTCTACTGCCAACCAATGACCAGGGCTTGGGCCAGGGAGGAGACTGCAACTGTGGTATGTGCCCTTGAATCGAACCCATGACCCTTCAATCTACAGGGTGATGCTCTATCCACTGAGCAAAACAAGCTAGGGCCAAAACTTGTGTTTTTGACTTCTGCTCTGTGGTTCTATGCTACTTTTAGTATAATTAGTCTATATTTTGGAATAATGTGTGGCATTGCAACAACCTACAGTCAAAGACCTCATGAAGAAAAAAAGCTTATGTGTTTTCAACTTCTTCAGTAAAAATAACCAGTGTAAGAAAAGTCACAGAACCATAAAAATTACATGAACTCAATTCTACTCCTTATCAAGACAGTAGATAAGGAACAACTCTTGGCACTGTATAGCTCAGACTAGGAAACATCCTTAGGCCCCAAGATAATGAGAAACTGCCTTGACTTACGCTGAGTAATATTTCAGAACCAAGGACAGAGGCACACGTGCCTTCCACTAGGGGGCAGGGTGGTCATGCATTGCGAACTTGATTCTCCCAACAGGCAAGATAACCAACTAGCTCAATGTCCACAGTTTCTGAGTGAGCGGCCAGGAGCCAGAGCCCATATTTACTCCAGATAATAACTTTGGATCTTTTCAAGAATTTGTTCAGTGGACACCTCAGGTTTTTCACTTCGTAGTCAAAGTGCCAAAAAATTATAAAAAGAACAAAATATCAAATTTTGGAAGATAGTGTTTGGAGGATGCCATCTTGAAACTGCCCTTTCTAGCCCCTGTACTAATAATGTTCATTTCACATTTACCTTCTGGCTGACAGCAGCAAACAGAATTTCTAGGGCATTATTTTGGAACTAGGCTTATCTAGTCTGTTAAAGGATCTGCAGGGGGAGTTCTGGATGGAGTATAACAAAAATAATTAAATAGGATTTGGAGTCAGATTGACCTGGATTTAAACTTGATTTCACCGCTGGCCTATGTGACTTTGGGAAAGTGATAACCTCTCTGCACCTCAGTTTTCTCAGCTATGAAGTAGAATAATAACCAAAAAAGCCTTACAGAATTGCCATAGTGACTAAAGGAGCCTGTAAAGCCTTGGCTGAAGCCTGGTACACATGCCCAAAGAGGATGACCACACGACGCTGGTGATGACTCTGCCTTGTGACGTAAAAGAGAGAAGCACTACTGCAGGGCATGTCAGCTTACATTACTCAAGAGTGTATACATTGCAAACAAATTTATATATAGAAAATATATAAAACTCACTTATTCATCAAGCATTTATTAAGCATCTACTATGCACCAGGCACTGCAAATACAAAAATAGTCATTTAGACAGCATACAGATTTTGCAGCATGGCAAAACTGCTTCAGTCAATGGAATGAGAGCACTGGCATGCATAATTGCCAGGTCAGAGGCAAGAAAGCTAGCGTGTGCTTTGCCCTGCCATTTTCTCTTCCCAGAACAGTGTACAATGCTTCGTGCAGCACCTGCTCTACCAGCCAGGTCCCTGGTGAGCATGAAGTCAATGTGGTGGAGGTACTCTAGGTACCTTGCTAGACATAAAATGTGCATAAGAAATCAACCTTTAAAAAACTCCTTTGAGCCAAAACCGGTTTAGCTCAGTGAATAGAGCATTGGCCTGCGGACTGGAGGGTCCCGGGTTTGATTCTGGCCAAGGGCATGTACCTTGGTTGTGGGCACATCCCCAGTAGGGGGTGTGCAAGAGAGGCAGCTGGTTGATATTTCTCTCTCATCAATGTTTCTGACTTCCTATCCCTCTCCCTTCTTCTCTGTAAAAAATAAATAAAATATATTTTAAAAATAAAATAAAATAAATAAAAATGTCCTTTGGATTTAGGGTCATTTAGTCCTTTAGCATAAACATGGCCTATCCTGGGTGATGTCAGGCTATTGTTCTTAAAGCTTCTCAGATAAACCAGGGATAGGGGGAGGAGGTGAGCAAGCAGGTGAACAACCATCTAAACTGTAGTGTAAATGCTGTAAGAGACAGAAGAGCAAAGTGTTATGGAGCAGAATCCAAAACTTTGTGATGTGACATGGCAGAGAGTCCCCCCCCCCAAAAAAAATGACATTGTTGGACTTAAAAGGGTGACTGTGAGCTCTGGTGAGGGTCTAATATGAAACTCCTTTCCAAGCAGAGGAGACACTGTCAGAGGAGACAGCAAAGACACAGGATCTGGGAAACGTAAGGCTTGGTGCAGGGGGTTGATAACAATCCACATTGTAACTCTATAAGGAACATGGAGGATGAGGCAAGGCTGAGGTTCCCTTGCAACCTACTGATGATACCAGTCTTACCGGCATATCCACTCAGATGCTGTATTGTATATTTTGCTTGAATTTCACTCTTGATCAATAGCCACGAACAAGTGGCAATAAAAGACCATCTAATTTGGTCACAACAATGTCGGACTGCAAATCAAATGTTCTGGCTGCTCATATAAGGGGAAACCGAGCACATCACTCTTCTCTAGGCCTCAGTTATGTCATTGGCAGAACCATGGCATAGCCTAGATAGTCACTGTCCCCCTTCCACTCTGAGACCATATGTTTCTAGAGCGCATGTGATAACTCCACTGCCTTTGAAGAGACTCAAACCCTAAAAAACTCAGGCTATTAGCATGGTTATAAACAGAGCTATTGGCTTACCGCCACTAACACGTCATGACCTGTAGCCGCCCTGCTGAGCTCTCCCCATCCCTCTTTGGCCATTGCCACTACAGCACACTCTGAGAATCAGTGGCCAAGGGCTTTCTCTGGTGGCAAGTATCTCCTCTGCCCCCTGGATAGACTAGAAAGCCAGAGAATTCATGTTCTTTGAGAGCGGTCAACAATGACTGTTGTTGGTTGATATAAAAATGCTCCAGCTCCCTTCTCTCCAGGCAGGAAAGGTCTGAGGCTGGAGACCTGTGAGTTCCGCAGGATTAAGTTCCCATTGCTCAGAGGGACAACACACACTGTATTGTGCCCTGTCTTCCTATGTCACTCCTCCCTCTTCTACTGGGGTTTTCTAGGTTCACTTCCCAAAAGCCACCTGCCCTTGAATCCTTTTCTCACAATTTGCTTCTGGAGATCCCCAAAGGCAAATGCTAACAAACGAGTAAAGGCATGCCTACACTTTTCTATCAATCATTTTTGTAATTGGTATAAATTTACATTCTGTAAACACATTTTAATTAATCAAGTCTGATTTTGAACGCTGATCATTATTTGGGTGTCCCTATCCCTTCCCCTATCTCAGGAGGCTAATGCCATCCTGGAAAGTTGGAGAAAAACCTCTGGCCTCAGTCCAGCATGGTGGTCACCTCAGTGCCCATTGTCCTGGCCTTCATGATGACTCAGAGGTGAGTGACTCTGCAGCCTCTGGGCATAGAGACGTCTGTAGCTCTTCTCAAACATGGGAGCCTGCTGGCAGATCAGGACACGCAGCCCCCCTCCTCCTTCCTTTTCTGGCACCGGGATCCATCTCTGAGGTGGAGGTGACCCAGCCTACTCGTCCACAGCTCTGAATCTCAGAAGCGAGTTCCTTCATGTCTGAGTGTGTCAGTTTGTGTTGAGTCTCTTGTGTGTGTGTCAGAAAGAGATAGACAGAGACAGAGAGGACAACATTATTCTTCTGAAAACCCAGCAAGGCTGCCTGTATCTCATAGAGAAAAAATAAAATGTCTTTTCCTCCCTGATCAGTTACAGTCTTCCAAAAGGAAAAAAAGAAATTTGTGGTTGCTATTCTTGCTGTTAAAATAACTTGCCTACTGCCCTGTGAAAGTTTGAAGGACTGCATGGACCTGTAGGCTGGCAGGAATAGAGAAAAGGGAGGGGGAAGTCGTGTCTTTTAGGAGCTTTCTAACAAAGACTTTTTTCAAGAGAAGAGCTCAAATCATCAAGATATGGCACTCCCTGAAGCATTTAAACTGTGAATGCATCTCTATTTCTTTGTATAGTAACCTGGGGGAGACTGAGAGTGGGGTAGAGCAAAACGGGACAGGTTCTTGTGATGGTTTTGCCATTCTCTGAGAATAAGTTGCTGTTTTTTAAGTAGATGAAGACATTCACCTAGTCACTGATACTGCCATCTTAATAAACACACTGGGCACGGATTCCCTTCATGCATGAAAGCAGCTTCTCAGGGGAGACAGTAGGGCTTTTCACTCCCCCCGCCCCCAAGCAGGCCTCTCTGCTGTAGGTGCTTCAGTGCCAACCCCAGGAGCGACATGTCTGAAAAGCGCACATCTATGCACCCAAACAAAGAGGGTCGGGTTGGCTAAGGTGGCCAGGCTGCTAATGATGGCAGAGGTGCAGATTTGAGCTCCATCCAGTTAGTGACTTTCCACAGCCACCACCCCCATGGCCATCCCCACCACCACCCTTGAGCATATCCCAAGGCTTTCCAAGAGGTGACTGACTAGTTATGCATCTGGCTATCAACTCAAATATGGTCACCAAAAGTAACCTAAACAAAACTCTTAAATTCAGCTAAGGGTGGAATGGATCAGGAAGCAAGTCAGTAGCTAGAATATTCTTTATTGGCAGGATGAGGTTATAAGCGACTTACTCCCTGGTAGGGCAATTCATGTGATTCTGCTGAGTTACTTAGGAACATAATCTGATTCTAGTTGTTATGGCAACACACAGGAAAAAAGGTGGGAAAATTACATTTTTCTTGAAATGATCCAAAATATTGGCTGTGAGGATGAGCCTTCAGTGGAAAATGCTGTTAGCGCTCTCAGGGCCCTGGCCGGCTGTCTGCCTGCAGCTGCTGGGAGGGTCCCTCTGAGGCAGAGCAGAAACGATGAGCATCTGAAGGAGAACAGCAGCAGCTTTGCCCTCAGGACATCTCTCTCTACCTCCTTCCTCCATCAATACAAGGGCGTGAAACACTAACTGCCATGTTCCTGTCATCCTCTAACGCCTGTGAACTACGCAAGCAAAGAGTAGAATTCTTTTGCCAACATGACTTGGGAGAAAAACATCCCCATTAACCAGGAAAGTAAAAAACATAATTCTTATTTTTTCTTCATATTTTCCACTACAATGAGGACAAATAAGGGAAATTATTTTCCAGGCCTTCAAGACATAATTTCCTCAGTTTTCTAGTGGAAAATAGTGCCCTGGATAGAAAGGTCATGAAAAAACCATCACATTCTCTTTTGTCAAACATGAATAAAAACACACAGCTTCATCCGGAAAGAAACTGATGAAAACTTCTAGGGAGAGAGCCACCATTGTATATTCCTTGCAAATATTTTGCTCTTATTTTTCAGTGTAGAAATCTTATATTGTTTTCATAACCAGGCACTTAATGATGGCAGGAAGGAAGCAAGGAAGGAAGGAAGGAAGGAAGGGAAGGAAGGAAGGAAGGAAGGAAGGAAGGAAGGAAGGAAGGAAGGAAGGAAGGAAGGATAAAGCACAGGTCGGGGTTCTTCCATGTGCTCTCAGGCACCTGGGGACCGTGACTTTAGGGAACACTGGCATCTGGTGCTCCATCAGCCATGCCTGCTGGAATTCTCAGAGCCTTGCCAGGAGGTGCTGCTTTCTCCCACTGGCTGATCCAGGCGGGGCACGCCTTGGGCCCTGTGACTGTTTTTCTTGTAAGTTAAAAAAAAAAAAAAAAAGGAGATGGTGTTTGAAGCCCTTGCCATTGCAAGAAGATTTGTAAACTCTGGGGAGAAAAGCACACACCTGTCACTGCCCAGGAGGAAACAGGGGGCGGAGTGAGAGTGGAAGAAACAGGTGGGTCCGGACCTGCAGCATCACTGACAGGGCGGCAGGCAGGCAGGCAGGCGGTCTCACTTCTCCACCCATCCTGGAGAGGGAGCTGGTGACCAGAGCAACAGGCAGGTTGCCAGGTGAGCAACAGTGGAAAGGTGGGTGGGGCGGCAGTGTCTCTCATTGAGCAGGCGGGTAGCTTGGGGGCCACTGGCCCCCCTGGAACCAGCTTCCTCTTCCCTAAATTAGCGATGGTTCTATTATTACTTACATCACAGCGTTGTCTTAGGGACAAAGTTAAATAAAAGAACTGAGCTGCTTATCACAGTGTCTAGCTGCGTGCTGAGTGTGACCTGTTCTTCACATTCTGAGAACGTTGATATACCTGGTAATGGCTTTGTAATTAAGGTAGATGAGTATTCATATAACTTTTCATAAAATAAGAACATTGAAAAGTTGTGCTTTTTATGTCTTCTGCTGGTACTCCTGAAAGTATGATATAAACATATGCGGGGGCAGGGGGGATGGTGGTGGGGCACTTTCCTATTCAGTAAGCACGTTGTGGTGCGGAGATCCCACTCTGCTGGCCTGTCACCGATACACAAGTGTGGGTATGAAACTCTCACTGCCTACCACACCATTGGGAGTGTGTGGGGGGGGGCGGGGGGGAGGGGGGGCGTAAGATAAACACTCACAAAATGATGACGTGGCTAAAGAAATAAACAACCAGATAGGAAATTAGAGGGGAAAATGGCAAGTACTAGACACTAGAAAAAGCATGTACTAAATTAGAGGTGGTTGCAAATGAGCTGTGTATACAAGCACACCTCACTGTGGCTTTCCTGGCTTTAAAAGGATATAAACTAGTCCCTAATGGGACTTTGTTCAAAAGGGGTCAATCGTAGAGCTCCTGAAGGGCCTCTCCTGGACAGTCTGGTTTGGAAGACAGTCCTCTGATCTGTACGAAAAGGCACTCTCCTCAGGGCGTGTGGTGTCATAAAGAGATAAAAGATGAATGATTAAAACTTGTTATAGACCACATTGTGTGTCACCATTTTTAAAACCCACAAATTTGGGGCTTTGTCAAGTTAACTGGTCTGTTTGTGGTGCTATCAGTGATTCATAAAGACAAGTGCTCTGCCCAGCTGACGTGGCTCGGTGGGTTGGACATCGCCCGAAACACGCGGTTGCCAGTTAGATTCCCAGTTAGGGCACATGCCCAGGTTGCAGACCAAACCCCCAGTAGAAGGCGTACAGGAGGCAGCCAATCGATGTTTCTATCTCATCAATGTTCCCATCTCTCTATCCCTCTTACTTCCTCTCTATTAATAAAAACATTAAAAAATCATGTGTTATTGACATATATGTTGATCTCTATAAGCAGCAGAGATGTTCATGATTGTGTGAAAATATTAAGATGGCATTACTTCTTCCTCACCCTGTAGTCTTGGTTATGAAGTTCATTGATTTTATGCCTTTCATGCCCACTTTATAATTTAACTAGAGGTCTGGTGCACAAAATTTGTGCATGAGGTCTGTCTGTCAGCCCAGCCTGCACCCTCTCCAATCTAGGACCCCTTGAGGGATGACCAACCGCCCAACTGGGATTAGGCCTAAACAGGTGTTCGGACATCCCTCTCACAATGCAGGACTGCTGGCACCCAACTGCCCTCCCCTGCAGGCCTGGTGCTCCCCCTACTGCCCTCCCCTGCTGGCCTGGTCTCTCCTAACTGCCCTCCCTGCTGGCCTGATTGCCCCCAACTACCCTCCCCTGCAGACCTGGTCCCCCCAACTGCCCTCCCCTGTAGGCATGGGTCCCCCACAACTGCCCTCGCCCAGTGATCTGGTCTCCCCCAACTGCCCTCCTCTGCCAGCCTGGTCACCCCTAACTGCACTCCCTACTTGCTTGATTGCCCAAAACTGCTCTCCCCTGCAGTCCTGGTCCC
The DNA here is from genome assembly GCA_027563665.1 of Antrozous pallidus. Classification (NCBI taxonomy): domain Eukaryota; kingdom Metazoa; phylum Chordata; class Mammalia; order Chiroptera; family Vespertilionidae; genus Antrozous; species Antrozous pallidus. Next base: position 7,011,076 of record CM050524.1, on the reverse strand, counting down.
CTCCCCCAAATGCCCTCACCTGCTTACCTGGTGTCCCCCAACTGTTCTCCTTTGCCAGCCTGGTCACCCCTAACTGCCCTCCCTTCTTGCCTGATTGCCCACAACTGCTCTCCCCTGCAGGTCTGGTCACCCCCAGTTGCCCTCCTCTGATGCCTAGTCACCCCCAACTGTCCTCCTCTGCTGCCTGATCACCCCTAACTTCCCAGAACTGCCCCCACTGCAGGCCATCTCGTGGCAGCCATCTCGTGGCAGCCATTTTGTGTCCACATGGGGGCAGCCATCTTTGACCCATGGGGGTGGCCATCTTGTGTCTTGGTGTGATGGTCAATTTGCATATTATGATCTTATTAAATGACAGAAAGACAGCATCTGGATCTGGCTTCACCATAAATGGCAGCTGGTTGATGCACATGCTTTATAGTGTGTGCTGTCATTTTCCCTGAATGGATCCCATGACACAGCTCAGGGCTGTCCACCAATCCAGCCATGGGGCACAGGAAAGGCTTCACCCTCAAAATTAACAGGTATTGCAATTCTGACACACCTTCCACAAGGTCTCAGTGGGCAGCCAGCTGGACCACTGCCTAAGGGAGCCTAATTTTGTGGGTATTTATCTTATGCACACACACCTCCCCCCCCCCCCCCCCATTATGCTCAATTCCTGATAAGGCTGATTTTTTCCAAGAAGTATGGTGGTCATGTGTGTGTCAGATGCCAACGTGTCACAAGATCTCACTGCCTCCAGGACATGTGACTACATCACATGGTAGCCTCTACCTCCTCCCCTTAAATAATTTTCTGTAAATATCACAATTACTGCTTTTGTTTGGAACAGATCCTCTCTTTTTAAAAAATATGTTTTATTGATTTCAGAGAGGAAGGGAGAGGGAAAGAGAAACATCAATGATGACAGAGAATCATTGATTGGCTGCCTCCTGCACGTCCCCCACTGGGGATGAGCTGCAACCGGACATGTGCCTTTGACCAGACTCGAACCTGGGACCCTTCAGCCCACAGGCCCACGCTCTATCCACTGAGCAAAACTGGCCAGGCAGATCCTCTCTTTTAATGCATCCGGAGCTCAATTAACCTTACCCAGAACGACTATGGTGCTGGCTGACTCCCAGGCAGAGGGAAAGGCAGGTGAGTTCCCGCTACTGCTCCGCCGTCTTCCAGGAGCCTCAGCCTCGGCCGACTACTCTCCATGAGTCTATACTCTTTGGGGGTGGCACCTCGTCTGTTCCAGACGTTGGTCTATGTCCTTTACATGAATGATCCTATTTAATGCCAACGAGACCTGTTGAGATGGGCACTTCATGACCCTGTTATTCTGATGGGAATGAGGCTCAGAGAAGTTGAGAGACTTGCCCAGGGAAATCCAGCAGGACCTGGAGGAAGTGGGACAGGAAGCCGAGGGCCTGACGCTGAGCTCACAGCTCAGCCACTGGCTGCAAGGTTTCTCGTGGCGGGTACACAAGCCCTCACCCCTGACCCTCCTGCACGGACACGGTTCCTCAGGGCAGCACAGCTCCCCGGGAAGCGAGACCGCGGGCAGAAACCAGCTCCCCGTCAAACCGCCCAGTTTCATTCTTACTCTCTAGGTGGCCCGGGCCAGGCACACAGCCCCTCCGAGCCCAGTTTCCTCCTGCTCCACACTGCACAAATCACAGGCTCTCCTCACAAGGATGGGGTGAGGGTTAAAAGGACCGCGGACCCTGTGCAGCGCGTCACCAGCGCCCCCCACACACCGGCTGGGCTGCAGAGTTTGCCTCTTCGGCAAGAGAAGGGTCGGTGGTCAGCTGTCTAAGGCGCAGCCGGGCCTCCGGGCCTGAGGGCCGGTGGGGTGAGGTTGTGGAGCGGATGCCAGCGGAGATGGCAGGTTGTAGCAAAGAGAAAGAAAGGGCCAAATCCTGGGAAGCAGGCGCCGGAGGCAGCGGGTTCCGCTGAGCCCATCGCACAGCTTCCTGCCCACGGAACCGGTCTGCTTTCCCTCTTCCACTCGAGATGCACGTCTGGATAGAAAGTCGGAGCGCAGACTGTCTGCACCAGGAGCACGGGAGCTGCTCCCGAGATGTCCTGGCTGCCGTTCACGGGCCTGGGCTGTGTGTCTCTCTTTCCCTGAATTATTTATCCTGAGCAGCTGTGCTCCATTATCTTTGGTAATGGCACCGCCGAGTGGGAGAGCCGTGCCGGATGCCCCCTCGAGTTCCGGGACGCGGGCGCCCTGCCGCTCCCAGGTGTCCTGCCTGCCATTCTTCACTTTCCCTCCAACTGCCTCTCCCTCTGGCCGGACACGTCCCTGCACCTCGGGGGCCCGCGTGAGCCGCCTCCATGCAGCGCCTCACAGGCAGCGCAGGCCCAATGAGAGACAAGGCGGTGGATCTTTGCACAAGGACGTGGGCTGCCTGGGCAGCCTGGATGCCGTTTCTGAGCCGCCAGGACGCACACGCCTGCGCGTGCCGGCCGCAGCCCCGCAGCCAGAGGAGGCGGAGGATCGTGGAGCCCAGGAGAGCTGGGCACCTGCCTCAGAGGGGCTCACTTGGAGCTTCTGCACTGCACCGGAAACAGCACTAGCAGGCTAGCAGCTGCTGATACTGAGGAGGCATTACATTTAGGCTGGGGACTATGCCAGGTGCTTTATATCGACACATTTAACTGTCACTACAAGCTATGAGAGAGATGCAGAGCCTCATTTTAAACAAAATAGAAGAAAATAGGGCTCAGAGAAGCTAAGTGGCCTGCGTTTGCCACTGCACGTGCAGCAGAGCTAAGTGTGCCTCCATTCTCAGCCCAAGCTCTTTGTTACTACTTTTTAAAAAATCCTTACTTAATGACATGTTTTATTGATGAGCGAGAGAGAGAGAGAGAGAGAGAGGAACATACATGTGAGAAAGAACATTGGTGGATTGCCTCCTGAATGTCCCAACTACCTAAGCCACTCTGCCAGGGCTTTCTTACTCCTTTTTGATTAATGTTGGCATGGGGTGTCTTTTTGCCAGTTTTAATTTTTACTGATTTGTATCTTGATATTTACAGTGCTTTTCTTGGAAGCAGCATGCAATTGAGTCTCACATTTTGTCCAATTTAGCAATCTCTGAATTTTAATTAGAATGATTAGACCATTTGGATTTACTGTGATTATCAATATGTGAAATTTAGTGTTTTTTAATCTTTGATGTATTTATTATTATTAGACTCAGGAGACAAATTATTTGGTGGGCTTGCTTTAAAGAGTTCTAAGCAGTCGTGACTTCTGTATCTACCTTATTGTGAAAACAAACAACAATAAACTCAGTTTGCAGATTGGCTCTGAACAGCCTGCTGGCAGAAGGTCTCAGCATGCCCTCAGCTGACAATCCCATGCAGGCCCACTGTTGCCAATCCAGAGTATGAGGGTGTGTGCTGAACCTCCCTTGTTGTTTTAAAACCAGATCTCCGGGTAACTCGCACACGCAGCTTTATAGAGAGCCAGTTAGTTGCTTCAGAACATCTGAAAGGGGCCCTGGAGGCTCTGGCCTTAACTAAGCCCGTCAGTGCTGTGCTTAGTGACAGAATGTGTGGAAGCAGGGCCTTCTCACTCCTGTCCTTTCACCAAACCTCTGACCACGTTTTCTGAAGGAATTTAGCGCATGGCCAGAGGTAGGTATTCGGATATGTGTCTGAGCAGGATAGAGAGTGTGAGGTACAAAGGATGGCTCTTTTATGATAACTATGCTGGGATCATGCTCTTAGGAAAGAATAAACATATTTGAATCCCCTTTGATATCAAAGTCAAATGAGATTGATGTCGAATTTGCATAACTGAAGATTCATTCTTTCATTTTCTCAAAAAAAGTGGTCGCACAGGCACTGGGGATGACTGATTTAGACGGACACCTGCCCTCCTGGGATAAATGACCACGTTTATTTTATGTTATTTATTTATTAATATATTTTATTGATTTTTTACAGAGAGGAAAGGAAAGGGATGGAAAGTCAGAAACATTGATGAGAAACATCGATCAGCTGCCTCTTGCACACCCCCTACTGGGAATGTGCCTGCAGCCAAGGTATATACCCTTGACCGGAATTGAATCCAGGACCCTTCAGTCTGCGGGCCGACACTCTATCCACTGAGCCGAACCAGTTTTGGCTGACCATCTTTATTTTAGAGAGAGCTGCATTAGTGACTTTGTCTGTAAGATGTAATTCAGTAGGGTTGAATTTGATCCATTAACTATCCTGATGCCCAGCAGATGCTAATGAGGACCATATAAGGATAAGTCTACTGAAAAGAAAGATCAGGCTTTACCTGCCTACAGGCTTGTCTCTTGCAAAGCTGCAAGAAGCAGCTCCAACTGAGTGACTTGGGCCCTGGATCCTGACAGAGGGCTGAAGTGGTGAAAATGTCACCCACCCACCATATCATGTAAACTTCAACCTCAACATCCCTGACTTTGCAGGGGAGGCTGTCTTCCCACCCATAATGCTGAGGTACAAACATAAAAACAAGCCTTCCCTGACTCATTGTTATGGGGAAAATTACTGAAAGATAAGTACATGTCAGAAACTGTACTAGGTAAGTACTAGGGATACAAAGGTAAAGCTGAGCCTCTGTTTTTAAGCAAATATGTTTTGTAAAGGAGGCCAACAGTAATGTGATACATGTTATAATGGGCACACATACTAGTACAATGCTAAGGGAGCACAGACAAATGAATAGCAGACACTATTTGAGAAAAGTCAGGAAGGATGTGACAAAAGAGGCAACATTTGAGGTGTCTAAGGGTTGGTCTACAACCCACTTGAGGAAATCTCAAACAGGGCCCTCCTAACTGCTTGTGGTTAAGATACATTTGTTTCTAGTGGACTCATGAAGCTTTTCCTGCAAACCTGGGTTCTACATGTATGGTATACCTTGACATTTGCAAAGGAAATATGTTGAGCCATTCCAGAACCTTGAAATTCACAAATACTAATTAAAATGTAGAGACTTATTTCCTGGTGAAGTACTGGCTTCTGCACTTGAGTCACGTGGCAGCACATAGTCGTGGTCCAACTCTGAGGCTGCAAGTGCCAAATGCCTGGAGTCTGGTGTGCTTTAGCAGAGACGCTTCAGGATGGGGGCAGGGTTGCTCAGGCCAGAGAGTGGGTCACCGTCCCCAGTAGGATGACGAGAGCCTGCTGGTGGAACTTGTTTTGCACACTTGGTTTCTTGGAGGCTGCAGAAAAGGAGGAGATTGGTGTCTGGCTTCAGTTATCTGACCTAATGAGACATCATTGGCCAAAGTGGATTTCTTACGGGTTCCTATGGGCCAGAAGTCCGACACAGGTCTCATTAGGCTAGAATCTAGGGGTTAGCTAGGCTACAATCCTTTCTGAAGACTCTGGAGAGTCACTTTCTTGCTCATTTGGGTTGTTGGCAGAGATCAGCTTCCTGGCTGTAGAACCAAAGTCATCGTTTTCTCACAGGCTATCATGTGGGAGTTTGTTATTAGCATACAGAGCTGTCCCTATTCCTTAGTTTGTGGTGGCCTCTTCCAGCTTCAAAGCCAGCCATGGTGGGTCCTATCCTTCTCATATCTCTCTGTTCTTCCATCCTCGCAGCTTTCTCCTTTACTATTGATCTCCTATTTGATCTGTTCTGTGGTATTTTCTTTTACTATTTATTACATTATTTTATCTGTTTTCAGTTTATTACTTTATTTTATCCCCAATATTGGTTTATTATCTCTTCATCTTGATTGTTTTTAGTGGTTGTGTTGTGGAGCGGAGTCGAGTGAAAGACCACTGGAGCCCAGACCAAATTAAAATTTAGGGAGCCTTTATTAGCCAGTCTGAGGAATGCTCTGCCATCCTCCACACAGGGAGACCAGAAAGCAGCCCCAACCCTTTTTACAGGACCACTTTTAAGCACATTATCCACATCCTGTTTTTGCAGAACAAGCAACCCAAGATAAAACAGTTTTTTTTCTCAGCTATGTCAGGATGATGCCATTGATGACCATATTATTTACAGGGTCATCCTGTTCTTCAGAAAGCTGGCTATGTTCTATGAAAGAAGGCCTATGTGCTGGCAAGGGGCCATGAGACCGTATCTCAAGGCCTGTCCTGGTGTCAGCACTGACAACTCTATCTGGGGCATAGTCCATGGCCTCAGTAGTGCTCAAAAATTTCCACTCTCTAACATTCCCCACTGGTTTTATGTACATGAGTCAAATCATTGACTTCTTTGGGTCATTGTTGGTGATGGACTTATATTGACCCACGAGGACTATGAGCTTGATAGAATTAATTCTCTGCTGAATAAAGTCAGTGGGCCTGTTTATAAGATAAGGGCTTAAGCCAGGTGTGATGAAGTCACATCAGGATCTCATCGACCTTGACTGCTGCGGGGTGGTCCTTTCCAGGTAAGAATCAGTTCTTGGGTGGCACATTTCTTTATTCAAACAGATCACCAGGGTGGAAGGTGCTTCAGACATACTTTTGGACTGCTTTCTGGGTATACTATAAAGCCTGTAAGAACTTGAGTAAAGATTGGTTATGGATTTCAGCTTTTATAGATTGGGTTTCCATGTAAGCTGGTGAGGGTTTGAAAGAGTCACTAGAATCTGTAGAGGCCCCATGGTTTTAGGATAGCCTCCTGGGCTGCTTCATCTGCAGCCTTGGTCCCTCTTGCTTCTGGGGAGTCCTCTTGTTTCACATTGGTAAAGATGGAAAGAATTATATCTGGTAGTGCTAGTTGGCCCATCATCCTTGCTCTGCTCATATCTGTCTAACTGCCTAATAATTATCTCAAGGATCCTGGCTCTGAATTCTTTTTTTTAATCTTTATTGTTCAGTTTATTAATTACATTGTTCCCTTCCCCCCCCCACTATAGTTCCCCTCCACCTGATACTCATCCCACCCTCCGCCCTCACCCACCTCCACTGTCCTCTCCCATAGTTGCATGATTTTTGTTCAGTCTCTTACTGCACTTCCCACACCCCCTTTCTCCCCAAGAGTTGTCAGTCCATTCCCTCTCTATGTCCATGATCCTGTTACATTCACCAGTATATCCTGTTCATCAGCTTATTAATTCACGTGATTTTTAGATTCATTTGTTGATAGATGTATATTTGTTGTTCCTAATTTATACTTTTATCTTTTTCTTCCTCCTATTCTTAAAGAATATCTTTCAGCATTTCATATAATATTGGTTTGGTGGTGATGAACTCCTTTAGCTTTTTCTTATCTGCGAAGCACTTTATCTGGCCTTCAATTCTGAATGACAGCTTTGCTGGATAGAGTAATCTTGGTTGTAGATTCTTGCTGTTCATCACTTTGAATATTTCTTGCCACTCCCATCTGGCCTGCATCGTTTCTGTTGAGAAATCCGCTGACAATGGTAAGGGTGCTCCCTTATAGGTAACCAACTGTTTCTCTCTTGCTGCTTTTAATATTCTCTCTTTGTCTTTGGCTCTTGGCATTTTAATTATGATGTGTCTTGGTGTGCTCCTCTTAGGGTTCCTATATATTGGGGTTCTGTGTGCTTCTTGGACTTCTAAGTCAATTTCTTTCACCAGGTATGGGAAGTTTTCAGTCACTATTTCTTCAAATAGGTTTTCATTGTCTTGCTCTCTCTCTTTTTCTGGTACCCCTATAATTCGGATGTTGGTATGCTTGAGGTTGTCCCAGAGGCCCCTTACACTATCTTCAATTTTTTGGATTCTTTTGGTTACTTGCTTTTTCAGCTGAGTGGATTTTCCCTCTTCGTATTTCAAATCTTTAACTTGGTTCTTGGGGTGCTCCAGAGCACTTTTAGGTCTTTGTATAATATTTTTTATTTCAGTCAGTGTATGCTTAATTTCTGGTTGCTCCTTTTTCATATCCTTGAGAGTCTCCTTTATATCCTTGAGAGTCTCCTTCATTTCCTTGTAGGACTCATTCATTTCCACGTTGGTCTTGATTATTTTCTTTGAGGACTCACTTATTTCCTTATAGGCCTCAACCTTTTGTTCGAGCCTCTTGAGAAGCCCTATAACCGTGGTTTTGAATTCCATGTCCAGTGGTTTTTTTCCCTCCATTTCTTTCACATCTGATTTCTTTCCATGTCTCTGCATGGTGGCTGCTTCCCTGAGTTGGTCAATTAGCTTTGTGTGGTAGACTTCCTACTAGGGACAGTGGCTCAGCCTCCCCAGTTACCTGAGGTTGATATGGATTACACAGTCTTGCTGAAGTTAAGCTCAGGTTAATTGTTGTTAGCACTTGGAGGGGTTGACCTCCAGGCCAATTGTCTGTGAAGTTCAGCTGTGCTCAGGTTGGATGGGCGGAGTCTCCGGGCCAAGCAGACAGAGTTAGCTACACCCTATGTGGCCCCAGGGACTCTGTGCTGGGGGCAATGGCTGCCAGCACCTCTGAGAGAGAGCCGCTGTGGAGCTCCACTGGCTGCTGGGGAATTCAGACTCTCCCCAAATGAGTCTGCACACCCAATGTCTCACCCAGGGTCATAAAACAAAGCAGACTGACGGTTTTCCAAATGAGAGAGCAAGTCGCAGAGCGCTCTCTGCGTGGTCACGCAGCTGAGCTGTTTGCGCGAACTGCCTTCTCCACAACTGGCTCTGAATTCTTTTAGGGAAAATGGATGTCAATGGGCTCTTCTAGTTACTTCTTGCTAGAAGATCCTTGCTGTTTGTCAGAGGGACAATGAGGCCTGGGCACAGAAGGAGATGGGCTTGTGACCTGCCAGAGACAAAGTGTAACAAATGGTCTGATGGAAGGGAAAGAAAACCTTTCAGTTTTAATAACTTCTATTGAAATAGAATTTTTCTCCTTAAAATTATTTTTATGTTTATTAAAAGAGCCAAATCAAGACTAATTTATCTATTGTATTTAATTTGGCCTGATTGTTTGCATAAATATAACAAGAATGGTAACTAACTACCTTTGCTGGAATTTCATGATTGAATCTTAATGTGCCCCTTACGGTCAGGAAGCCAAGCCATCTAGCTGCCATCTGGCCTGCCTGCAGTATCTGCTGAGTTAGGTGAAGTCCTCACCTGTAGTGACTCTACCTGGGCTCGTGCCCTAGACTTCAAGGGCCATCTCAGCCCTCCTACTTGTTGTGGCTTAGAGTGCATGGGGGTCTCAGAGGGACACAGAGGCACGCTTATTGCTCCCCTTGTACTCTGACCAACCACCAGTGATGGTAGAGTATGGGCCTGATCTCCATCACCAGCTATTTTCAGGGCTCCCAAGCAGGATACTAGGCTTTCTCCATGGCACTCGTATTGGCTTCAAGTCTTCAGAGTTCAGGCAGGGCTCTTTAAAATATGATACTCCAAAGTTTCTGGTTAATCAAACCATTATTGGAAACTGGTCTTATTGAATTTATGCAAAGAATGTATTGTCATGATTTATTCAGTATTGCCAAACTTCGGAGGAATTGTATAAGGAAAAAAAAATACTGATCTGCTTTAAGATCTGATTTTCCTTGTCAGTCCTTTTTATGGACTTTCTAAGGTGATATTTTCTGAACAAACAGTAACTATTACATTTCTTTTATCAGTCCCTTCCTAAGTACTTTGGCTTAATTATTTATCCTCTGATTAGGAGACAAAATCAAATTATTTATTCTTCCTGGCCTACTGGCCTGTATTATTTGATTTCTTTTTGACATATCTCTTCTCTTTTTTATTATATACATAAATAATTTCATAAACATTTCCAAATTAGCCTTCAAACCTTCTTTCTTTGTCCTTTAAAAATGTATAACCAAACCTCAGACCTTCTACTTAGTATTCCTTATTCTTTGAAACCTCAATCCTTTAATGATTCCTAAACAGTAAACAGTCAGAATTTCTTTTTGAAAGACAGAGGTGTTTTTTTAAAAAAACAAAAAAACACAAAACTTAAACTAGTTGTAACATTAAACATTTTATATCTTAAAGTTTCTTTGCTGAATATTCTACCACTGCCCAAGAAGTACCCAGTTGTAAATGGGGCAGAGGAAGATCCACTTTGTTTTGCTAGCATAGTTATGATAAGCAAGAAGCCAAGGATACCAGCAGAGCGCGTTGTAGCCAATAAAATCAACAAAAATCTCTCTCTCCCTACTCTCCCCACCGATGCTCCACCCCGCTTTTCTGAATTAACTATTTACTCTGTCCTTATCTGGGGAAATAAGGCAAGCGGTCTGAGATCCTGTATAATTAGGCTTTTTACACTTAAGGAACAGCTTCTCTCCCTCCCAGGTTTTCTTTTTTATTCTAAGGTCCCAGAGGATCTCAATCTTCACTACTTCTGATATCTCCAACCACCCCCTTATCCCTCAGTATAGGGCTTCTCTATCTCAGCAGGCTGAGAGTGAATTCTGCCACCTCTATCCTTTCTCACACGTGCTCCGGTGCAGTTTTCGGCTCTTTTCCTCCCCCAGAAACCCACTGTAAATCTATCAGGAAGGGCAGACAGGTCACAGTTCTTGGGACCACATGATTCTCTGTTTGATAGCAGGGCTGAAAAAGGCAGTCTACAAAGCAGTTAATTATTACTAATCTTAACCTAACAAACCTTTGTTTAAACTTCTCTGGATTGGCAACCTTCACAAATTAACCCCAGAATGCTGAAATTTTTAAAACTAACATAGCAAAATTATAAATCAAGGAAAAGCAACTAAAAGTTCTCTACTGTCTTGCCCCTAAAGCAGGATTTGCCCTATTTTTCAACACATTAAACAACAGAAAGAAATAACAAATACTCTCATGTGTACAGCCATGAGACAACACAAAGTAGCTTTCATTTCACATAGACTATCACATTTACATTTATATACCAGACATTCTGAGTGGTTTTTTTTAATTTCTGGGGAGGTGATTAAGCTCCCCCTTCCATTCACTGGGATATGGGAAAGTTGGCCATTCCCACTCACAAAATTTCTTTAAATCAAAAGCATTAACAGAGGCTCTGTAGTCATCAACTCGCTGCTTGAGTTCCTGAAAAATTTTCAAAAAACATTGCAGAGGAGTACAGACAACATGAAGCAGGCTGATAGAGATGATTAGACCACAATAACACAGAATAACAAAGAAAATGACAACCAACTGAGGATCACCAAGCACCATCATGCGCCTGGATCTAGTCTCAGAAGTAGCGATGCGTCCAGCCTTCCAGAGACCCTAGATGGGCACCCAAAGAACCAGAAACAAGTTTCTTACTGGTAAGAACCAGATCTAGGTGGCTCAGTTCAAAGTCAATCAGGAAATTTAGCAGACGGAGTCTTCGATCTCTACTAGTCTCTGGGCTGAGGAATGTCTCTCAGAGATCTCCCCCTGGATCGGAGAGTCCCAGGACCCTGGTGGGCTCTGGTCACAGGACCAGTCAAAGGCTGGTTTCTCGCTGGGGCCTCCAAATACTGTGGAACGAACGTGAGTGAAAGACCACTGGAGCCCAGACCAAATTAAAATTTAGGGAGCCTTTATTAGCCAGCCCAGAGGCTGCTCTGCCATCCTCCACACAGGGAGATCAGAGAGCAGCCCTGACCCTTTTTACAGGAACACTTTTAAGCACATTAACAAGCAGAACAAGCAACCCAAGATAAAACTGTTTTTCTCAGCTACATCAGGATCATGCCATTGACAACCATATTATTTACAGGGTCATCCTGTTCTTCAGAAAGCTGAAAGTGTTCTATGGAAGAAGGCCTACATGCTGGCAGGGGCCATGAGACCATATCTCAAGGCCTGGCCTGGTGTCAGCACTGACAACTCTATCTGGGGCATAGTCCATGGCCTCAGTAGTGCTCAAAAATTCCTACTCTCTAACAGTTGCTCTAGAATTAACAATACATACTTAACTAACCAAAGCCTTCCAATAATTGTATACATCAAGAAACATCCATTCCTTCCTCCTAGTACTGTTATTATATATTTTATTTCTGTGTAGTCTATAATTCCCATGTTATTTATTATTTCTGTTTTAAGTAGTCAAATTCTTTTTAAAAATTCTTTACAATGAGAAAATATCTGTTATGTTTACCCACATATTTACTGTTTTTGTGCTCTTTATTCCTTTGTGCTGGTCCTCGTTTTCTTCTGGCACCATATTTCTTCTTATTGACAGAAGGACTTTTAATGTTGTTGGAAAAGACAGGGGCCACTCGGTCTGCCTGTAGCTGCTCCTCTGAAGAAATTCAGTCCCAGGCTCAGCATCCAATGCCACTGTGTGGCAGGTGAGGTGGGCCATGCTGAAGCAGTCAACTGCAGAAATTGTTCACATGCACCTAGGAGCTGGAAACCTTGGCCAAATACAGGGATGGGGTCCTGGGGAGCAGGTCTCCATTAGGAAGCCCAGTCTCCTTGTCCTTGGTTGAGACTGACTTCGGATTGCAATAACTTTGTAGGAGTCTATTTCTACCCTACCTGTGTGTGATGCCTTTCAGGAACAGCTAATTGAAAAGTGGAGGACTCCACCAGCCATCTGTGTCTTAACAACAGTGGAGGATCCAAAGAATGGGGTGTGTCTTCTAGACAGAAGCTGCCTCTCAGTCCTCTAAAGGCCAGGAACCAGTTCGGCCTCCAGAAATCTGTTCAGTAGTGATTATACCTCATAAATAACTGGGCAAGGGCCAGGTATTACTGTAGCCCAGCTCCAAGAACAGCTGATGATTATGATGGGTAATAATAATAATGCTGATAAGTAACACTAATTTGTTAAGGACCAAGCACTGACCTATGACCTTTATAGGTACTAACTCATTCAATCCTGATAATAACCCTACAAAATAGATCCTGTTGTTTGTGACAAATCCTCCTTCTAGGACACAGAGAATCTAAATTTCCCAAGGACATATGGTTGCTAAATGGTCAAACACTCTTTTTTAAAAAATAAATCTTTATGCTTCAGATGATTACACTTGTTCCTGTTCCCCTCCCCTCAGTACCTCCCCTCCACCTGGAACCTACCCCACCCTCTGCCCTTACCACCCCCAACACCAACACTGTCCTCATCCATAGGTGTATGATTTTTGTCCAGTCTATTCCAGCACCCACCACACCCCTTTCCCCTAAGAATTGTCAGCCCACTCCTTTTCTATGCCCCTGATTTTATTATATTCACCAGTTTATTCTGTTCATCAGCTTTTTATTCACTTGATTTTTAGATTCACTTGTTGGTAGATATGTATTTGTTGTTCATAATTTTTTATCTTTACCTTTTTCTATTTCTTTCTTTTCTCAAAGAATACCTTTTAGCATTTCATATAATACTGGTTTGGTGGTGATGAACTCCTTTAGCTTTTTCTTATCTGTGAAGCTCTTTATCTGACCTTCAATTCCAAATGATAGCTTTGCTGGGTAGAGTAATCTTGGTTGTAGGTTCTTGCTATTCATCACTTTGAACATTTCTTGCCACTCCCATCTGGCCTGCATAATTTCTGTTGAGAAATCAAATGACAATTGTATGGGTTCTCCTTTGTAGGTAACTAACTGTTTTTCTCTTGCTGCTTTTAATATTTTCTCTTTGTCTTTTGCTCTTGGCATCTTAATTATGATGTGTCTTGGTATAGTCCTCTCTGGATTCCTTTTGTTTCGGGGTTCTGTGTGCTTCTTGGACTCCTAACTCAATTTCTTTCACCAGGTGGGGGAAGTTTACAGTCACTATTTCTTCAAATATGTTTTCAGTATCTTGTTCTCTCTCTTCTTCTGGCACCCCCATAATTCTGATGTTGGTACACTTGAAGTTGTCCTAGAGGCTCCTTATACTACCTTCTATTTTTTTTATTCTTTTTGCTTTTTCAGTTGAGTGTTTTTTGCTTCTTTGTATTTCAAATCTTTGACTTGATTCTTGCATTCCTCTAGTCTGCTGTTAGGTCTCTGTATATTATTTTTTATTTCAGTCAGTGTATGCTTAATTTCTAGTTGAACCTTTTTTTCATATCCTTGAGAGTCACACTAAATTTATTGGCCTTTTTCTAGGAAATTCTTGAAAAACCTTATAACTGTAGTTTTGAACTCTATATCCAGTTGTTTGCTTTCCTCCATTTCTTTTATTTGTGACTTGTTTCTTTGTCTCTGCATTTTGGCTGCTTCCCTGAGTTGATAGAGTGGCTTTGTGTGCTATGTATCCTATAAGTCCCAATAGCTCAGCCTCCCCAGTTACCTGCAGTGGACACTCTTTGTACACCCCTTTCTGGGCTGTATGCATAGTTTTGTTGTAGTTAAGTCTTGATTGTTGTTGGTATCACTAGGAGGAATTGACCTCCAGGCCAATTGGCTGTGAGAATAAACTGTGTCTATGCTGAGAGAACTTCTGTACTGGAGACACTCTAATGAGACAAGACTTGCTTCAGTGGGGCTTTGGTCCTCATTGATTCTGCCCCCTGAGTGTGTCCCTTATGGATCTGAGGAGTTATAATCTGCATGGTCCCACTCTTACCCCTGGATACACTGGCTCTTAGATCTCCATGGAGGTGCTAGTTTAGCCTTTGCCTGAGGCCACCCAGAAGGAGCTATGGAGAGATCTGCAGATTTCTCTTTTTTGTTTGGGTTTTGGAGGTGCCCAGATGAGGCCCAGCTGTAAACAATGAAAGCTGCTGCAGGGCCTTGGGCCTTCTTTTGGATGTGCTGGGTCTCACTGACTCAGCTGCAGTTTGTTAGGTAAGTTTAGAATTTAAAGGACCAGATCATCCATATGCAAAAGCCTCTGCACTCAGCTTAGATGGGCAAGAGTCTCAGGGTAGAGTAATCAGAAATGACTTCATGGGGTGAGATCTCAGGGTGGAACAGACAGCAAAGGCTTCCCATCAGCCCTGCCCTAAGAGGCCCCTAGGTCTCAGTGTCCCGAGGTAATCGCTGCAAGCACCTCTGAGAGAACACCTTGAGTTCAAGCACCTTGAGTTTCGCCCACTGCCAGACAGTCCAGTTTCTCCCTGTATGAGTGTGGGTCCCCAGAGTCTCATCTGGAACTGTAGTTCAGAGCTGTCAGGTGCTTTTGTCTCTCTCCCACTTGAAAAAGACAGCCACGTACTCAGTTGCCAGCCCTTTCCGCGCACGCACCTCTATACTTTCTTCTGAAGCTCCTGTGAGTCTCAGTGTACTTTTCTCTTTCCTTCTAGTTGTAGAATTTCCACTCAGCCAGCCTTCCTGTGGTTCTGGATGATGTCCATTTTGTCTTTTAGTTGTAGTTTTGAAATTGTTGTGCGAGTCAGCAGTTTAGGTGTTTACCTACACTGATATCTTGGTTTGTCCTAAAACACTCTTAAATACTATAATAGAATGCTTGTGAGCAAGCTGGACTCCCTAATTTGCCAAACCCTGCCTTTCTTCCTCCTTCTTCTTCTTTTTAAAATATATTTTTATTTAAGATAGGAAGGGAGGGGGAGAGAGAGAGAGAGAGATGAGAATCATTGATCTGCTGCCTCTTGCATGCTCCCTCCTGGGGATCGAGCCCAGAAACAGGATATGTGTCCTGACCTGCGACCCTTCAGCCTGCAGGCCAATGCTCTGTCCACTGAGCCAAACAAGCCAGGGCTCTCTGCCTTCTTCATAGACTCCATCATCTATTTTTCCCCTTAGTGACTCTCAAGGAGCAATGGTTCACTTGGCTCCGCTTGGTCTGAAAGGATCTCATTCACTTGGAGGAGGAGAAGGCCACTGAGGCTCAATACTTAAAGGTCTCAGTTTCGGGTTTCCATGTTGAACAAGATTTTTCAGACCTCTCTTTTTCTGGGGTGGGTAGGGAAAAGGTAGGGGATGCATATAGAGTTCATGTTTCTGTGTTTCTCCGGCAGGTTGGCCATGGGCCTGCAGATCATGCAACTTCTGGTCTAGCTAGGGTGCCAGGGCTCAGAATAAGGGCACAGGGAGCCTCCCTTGTAGGGTTGTGTTTCTGCAGAAAGCAGGAGTCACAGCAAGACATGGTTCTTAAGGATTTGTGGACTGAGGTTAAACAGGCCATGATTTTTGTTGGCATTCTTAGAGAAGATGCCTGAGGTGTCATTCTTAACGAGCGAGGAGTGAGGAGCTTTCTCTGATTGCAGGTTAGTAGTCCTGGAGGCCCCTTGAACTATGACTTGCAGAAGCAGAAGCTGAAGTGTTGGGATACTGAGTACCGTCAAGCAAATAGGGAAGAGGACCCAGCCCTTGGGCTATGTAGCTGTGGCAGCTACTTATCTGGAGCTGCTTTGGGGAAGGAAGTCTTGGATTTTGAAATAGAGACCATGGCCAAGAGTCTCTTCCAGACAGGGCATAGAGTATCCTACAAGGAAGAAAGGGAGGGATGCTGGGATCCCATTTCTCTTTTCTGGTCTGTCTGCAACTCAACTCAGTGATATTCAATTCACCTCTCACCAGTCACAACACTGCTTGTAAGGTCAGATGACAAGTGATCCTCAAGGTGGCTGGGATGATGTAACGAATTTGTGGGGAAAGAGAAGAGCTGTGCTATTTGTCAAGCTGTTAATAAGGGTAGTTTGATGCACAGCAGCCAGTGTCTTTATTCCAGAACATCTGTCCCTGGTACCATACACTGAAATAGGACTTGATAAAATGTTCCAGCAAAGAGAGGATATAATGTCTACAAATAAATTTGGATATGAATACCAGCACACGTTACTAACCACCTACCTCATAGCTACGATTTGCATACCTTTCTAAAACAGTGGGTAAGGAGGAGAAATATTTATGAAAACATTGATTCTGCTATTCTTAGCCCCATAAGCCAATCTGTAGCCCTCAAATTAATTTTGTCTATTTGGCTGCTATGACACTAATATGATTCCTCCTGTCATAACGAGATTTGTTTTTTAAAAAATGAATGCTATGTGATCAGGATTTGAGTAATCATTATTGGTGACTAAAGATAAACCAGTAAGGTTCCTGGACTTGTACCCTCACTTCAAAGGCCTTTCCTATTAAAATACAAACAAAAATAAATTTACTAAACAGCATGCATGTCTCTGTCCCTTTGTAGTCCCTGAGCCAGGGCAGCATGCCCAGAGCCTGAGTCACTCACTTTAGGGTTGACCCTACTCAGGGCAGGGAAAAGCTGTATAACCCCTGTGCATTATAAACAAAAAGTAATGGCTTCCGAATACTATGTATTATGGGTAGTGACTGTAAGGTTCTACGCCGCTGTGAGAGAAACTGCAAGCAGAGAGTCCGAATGAGTGAGCGAATTAATCAGGCTTTATTGGGGGTCTCCGGGCAGGTTCACAGGCTCGGGGGGAATGGAGCCAGGGAAGCTGCGCCCTGTGACTGGGGCCAGGGGAAGGGGAAAAGAGGGGATCCAGCCGGACCTCCACCCAGACTGCCTGGGAGAACAGTCTGGGAGAAAAGGTGCCATGTGGTGCACTGAGACACCTTTTAAGGGCCGGAACAGGCAGGGGTTGGGCCCAGGGCGGAATGGGAAGGGGTGGGACACAGGGCATTCTGGTATGTGATTGATTGGTGGCTCAATGTCTCTGTCAATTACATCATAACTCCGCCCACCAGTTGGGGGGTGGATACCTATCAGTGACTATGGAACCTAGAGAGGTTTTTAGAGGTGGAAAAACTTAGGTTAAAAGATAAGACAAATGAACTCCTACAAATTTCTCAGATTGTGAGGTTCTTATTAAATCATTTAACAGGAACATGAAAAGGTGTTCAATATCACTAATCATCAGGAAAATGCAACTCAAAACTATAAAGAGATATCACCTCCTGTCTGTTAAAATGGTGATTACAAAAACAAACAAATATAAAAAAAAATCACACACACACACACACACACACACACACACACACACACACAATAACAAGTGTTGGTGGAGATGTAGAAAAAAGGAAGCCTTGTGTGCTGTTGGTAGGAATGCAAATCGGTACAGCTGTTAGGCCACTACTAGCGTGGCCTAACAACCTTCTGACTGGACTTCTAGCATTTATATTAATTGCTGTTGATCTTGGCTTCTGCCTGTAGCCACTATGGAAAACAGTGTGGAGCCCTAGCCAGTTTGTCTCAGTGGATAGAGTGTCAATCTGCATACCAAAGGGTCCCAGGTTCAATTCTAGTCAAGGACAAGTACCTCAGTTGTAGGCTCCTCCCCTACCCAGGCCTTGGTTGGCACCTGCAGGAGGTAACCGATCAATATGCTTCTCTCACACTGATATTTCTCTGTCTTTCCCTCTCTCTAAAAATCAATGGAAACATATTTTCAATGAGGAAAAAAAAGAAAGAAAACAGTGTGGAGAGTCCTAAAAAAAAATTCAAAATGAAGCTACCATATGATCTAGTAATTCCAATTCTGGATATTTAGCTGAAGGAAATGAAAACTCTAATTAGAAAAGATATATGCACCCCTATGTGTATTTCAGCATTATTCACAATAGCCAAGATCTGGGACCAACCTAAGTGTCCATCATTGGATGCACGGATGAAAAAAGTAATGTAAATATTATTTGACCATAAAAGAAAGCAAATATTGTTATTTGCAACAATCTGGATGAACTTTAGATTCTCACATGTGGAATCTAAAACAAAAAGCAAATAATAAAAAATAAACAAACAAAACAATAACAACAACAACAACAACAAAATACCTCGCAGGTACAGAGAAACATGGATGGTTTCCAGAGGCAGGAGTTGTTGGGTTAGCAAAATGGGTTAAAAGATAGTCAAAAGGAATAAACTTCCAGTTATAAAATAAATAAGTGCTGGGGATATAATATACAGCAGGGGACTACAGTAAATAATACTGTAGGGTAGATTTGAAAGTTTCTAAGAGTAGATCTTACAAGTTCTCATCATCAGAAAACCTACTTTGTAACTATGAGTAGTAATGGATGTTAACTAGACCTACTGTGGTCATTATTTTGTAATACATAAAAATATTGAATTATTGTGTTGTATTCCTGAAACTAATATGTCAGCTGCCAATTAACCTATCTAATAAAAGAGTAATATGCAAATTGACCATACCTCCACTATACCCACAAGCCATGCCTACCAGCCACACCCACCAGCCAGTCAGGAGTAAATGTGCAAATAAACACAACCAAGATGGCTATGGCTATAGAAAGTAGGAGGGAGGCTTGCATTTCTAGGGCAATAGAGGAAGCCAAGCTTTCTGCCTGCCCTTGCCAGCTCAGGCTTCCACTCAATGTTACAAAGTATCAATAATAAAAGATAAACAAAAATGATGGCAGCAACAGAGCTGGGGAGAGCATGAAGCTTGAGTTGCACTCAGAGATGGAGGAAGCCAAGCTTTCCACCTGCCCTGGCCGGGCAAGGCCTCCACTTAAGGCTACAAAGTTTCAGTTATAGAAGATAAATAAAATCCAACAGAAATGGCTGCCACCAGTGAGCAAGTAGAAGGCTTGGCTCCACTCCAGGCTACAAAGTTTCAATTGTAGACGATAAATAAATCCCAGATACCACTGCCTCTGCTTGGGTCGCTAGGGGGCATGGCCAGCCCAGGCCACCCCATGCCCCAAGGGAACCCCCACCCTGATCCAGGACACCCTTGACGGCAAACCAGCTGGCCCCCATCCAGGCACCAGGCCACTATCCTATCTAATAAAAGAGTAATATGCAAATTGACCATCACTCCAACACACAATATGGCTGCCCCCATGTGGTCAAAGATGACTGCCCCCATATGGACACAAGATGGTCACCACAAGATGGCCAGCAGGGGAGGGCAGTTGGGAGGGACCAGACCTCAAGGGAGGGCAGTTAGGGGGGACCAGGCCTGCAGGGGAGGGCAGTTAGGGGCAAACAGGCTGGCAGGGGAGCAATTAGGCACCAATCAGGCTGGTAGGGGAATGGTTAGGGGGTGATCAGGCTGGCAAGCAGAAGTGGTTAGGGGCAATCAGGAAGGCAGGCAAGTAAGCAGTTGGGAGCCAGCAGTCCTGGATTATGATCGTTTTCCCTGTATCCTACTGGGATCAGGCCTAAATGAGCAGTTGGAAATCCCTCAAGGAGTTCCAGATTGGAGAGGGAGCTGGATGGGCTGAGGGACATTCCTCCTTCACCGCCCCCCACATGAATTTCATGCACTAGGCCTCTAGTACCTTAATAAAATGGAGAACTAAAGTTTAAAAACAAAACTGAACAAAGAGACATCATTTCCCATTAGTGTTGAATGTCTACTTTCTGGCTACTCTTGGTTTTCCAATTTATGGTTCTGGGAATAAATGCAAATTAACATGGTGGTCATAGCAACTATATGTGGCAGGTGAAGATGTTTTGCAATTGAACAATTAATATTATTCCTAAATTTGTGTGTATGTTGCTCTACTCTTGATCTACCAGGGATGAATTTCACTCATGCTTATTTTGGCCACTAAATGAATATTGAAGCCTAGCATTGCAAATAGTATGACTTTTATAAATATATATAGAATAATTTAATTGAAGTAAAACTTTAGTTTTAAAAAATAAATTTGAGTTATAATGTATAATTACTTTTTAATTCTTAATTTTAGCAAATACTTCTTCACAGTTAAAGAATAAATTTTAATGCATTTGAAAATAATGGGTTTAATTTGTTAGATTTAGTTAATTTAATTTCTATTTCTGATGAACTATATTAAAATGTAAGTGGATGAAATACTATTACATTTCATTTTCAATCCTTTAGATTATGACTGTCACTAGAATATAAAATAAGGGAAAATTATGTTTATATCAATATAATTAGTGATTTTGCTAAAATGAAGACCAGAAAGATAATTTGTGCAATAACTAATTTTAGAATTATATATTTATTTTATGCAAACATAACTATCTTAATAATAGACCACCCAGAACAGTACTCAATAATAATTCAATTCAGTTGCCTTTGATATTCTGCAAACTATCAAATGTGTAAAAGATACAGTTTTTATTTTATATAATGAAAATGTATTTGTCAAGGTAAGAGGATAGATCATGCTTTATTTAATTGTTTACTAGACTGATTTATTACTTTTAAGCATTCAGAGCTATTGTACATGGGCTTCCATTCACTCTCTTGCCCAGAAATTTTAGGGTCATGAGTAAGGAAAACAAGAATTCTTTTCAAAGTCACAGTCTGTGACACATGTCTGTTGACAAGTGACTATGACCAGCTTCTAACAGGATTATTTACAGTGTTCCCTAAACTTTCCCTCAGCCCAAAACTCTTAACAGCAGCAGGCTCATGGTTACAGCCTAAAAGTTATGGGCATTGATTTACTCTTCCATTAACCCTGACGCACTTAACAGATTTCTAAGTAAGGAACCTGGAATTCATTTCTGCGAACACCACAGGGAATCCAGGGATCTTGCTCTGTTGCTGTCTTCCCAGGACAAACCAGGCCTCCACCCCTTTTCAAAGCCTCCTCTCCCCCTTACTGTTTCCCTCCTTCTCTGCCCTGGCCTCCTCTCCACATCACATTCCTCCCGCTGCTCCCATTCCTGCTGGGCATGCCCTTGGTCTGGCATGCAGCCTCCCTGGGCCTGAGTGACCTCATTACCTGTCTGGCCATCAAGAGGAGCAAGGGGAGCACTTCTGGCTTAGAGAGCTGTCACTCCTCCTGAGCAGAAAGATACTGGTAACTCCAGACTCCAGGAAGGAGGAGCCCGAGGCAAGAGAAGAGCTGTATAGGTGTCAGTCTCTCTTGTTGCAAGATGACGCCTGAGGGTTGAGGCCAGGTGTGGGGAATCCGCACTATGTGTACTTTCTTAAGGTAAATACGTTAATGGGGTTCCTCCTAATAAAACAGTTTCAATTATGTAAGTGGAAGGATAGTATATTTATATTCAATTTGTGTTTGTTTTTGCTATTGTTTTCCCTGTACCCAAGCCAACCAAGTAGCCAGAGTCTTTGCATTTCCTGTGCTGAGGATTTTTGCAGGGCTGAGTAAGAAATGTCAGAAAGGTGACTCTCTTTTCTAAAAGCTCGAGTTCATGAAAAACAGGACGTTTGGGATATCCAGGGATGGAGGGAGAGGCAGCTAGCTGTCTTTCTCTCCCTAGACTGGGAGGCACTGGGAGTCAGAAGGCCCAGATGCCATTTTCGGACAGAGGAACTCAATGCCCTGCGGCCCACTCTCTGTTCTCACGCCTTCAGATGGTGTAGGAAACTGGTTCTCAGCTCTGGGTTCCAATTCTTGCCTGTTCCCCAGTATGACAACAAAGTTTTAGGTGACTATTGGGGTAGACAATGATGACATCACTAATAATTGTTGTGGACAAAAATATAAAGAAGAAAAGGAAAAAAAAAACTATGAAGCCATGAGGACACAGGAACTGGGACTAAATGTAAGGTTTGTTTTTTCTTTAGCTTTGCTATGGAATACTTTTAGATTTATAGAAAAATTGCAAAGATAATAGAGAGAGCTCCCATATATACCTCACTGATTTCTCTATTGCTACTCTCTTGCATTAGTTTGGAACATTTGTCAACACCAAGAAATTGACTTTGGTATATATATTACGGTGGAGAGTGGCTACAGTGTTTGGACAGGTTCAAGCCTCAGACTAATGAGAGAGCATAGTTCTCTCATGGCCATGTGCAAGTCCCAGCGTGGAGGGTAGAGCCTTCCCAGCACAATTATAGCCAACAGCTATAGTTGTAAGCTTGAACTTATGGTCTGAACCTATGGTCCCATGTGCCTGAGTGATGTGGGCTTGACAGAGTTCAGCTGCATGTGATTGAGTAGGATTGAAACCCACGAGAATGTTGTAAACATCTTGACCACGCCCTTACTTTGCCTTGTGGAATCTGGCTATTAAATAAAGACACTGCTCGTAGTCCGTGGCACTGTCTCTCCATCTGGGAGCAGTGTCCCACCCAGACCCAGCTTTTATTCTCTTATCTGTCTTTTCTCAATCCTTCACTGCCCCCTCTCAGGGTCACTGAACCTGGCTGAGCTGGCATGGCACATAAGGCACCCTGGGCTGAGTACGCCTTGGCCATGCCAGCTTGCCACAATATTGCTATTAACTAAAGTGCAAACTGTATTTGAATTTCAGCAGTTTTTCCACTAATGCCCTGCCCTGTTCCTGGCCCAGGATCCGGCCCAGGCCCACCTCACATTTGTTGTCACGTCTCCAGTCTCGTTAGTCTAGGACAGTTTCAGTCTTTCCTAGTTTCTCATGCCCTTGGCAGTCTTGAGCAGTACCAGTCAAGTCTTTTGCAGAAATGCCCCCAAGAGGGTTTTCTGATGTTTTTCTTATGATTATACTGGATTATGAGTTGGGAGCAAATACATTGTATGGGAGGAGTAAATACATCAGTAAATGAAGAGTTCTTGATACTTACACATTTACATGTAAACGGTGGCATTTAGAGTAACACCTGGAAGAATCATTATGCTCATCATTATAATTGAAGAAGAATTCAACAGCTCCTACAGTCTTTTATGATGGTAAACATTTTCATCAAAGCTCCTAACAGACCTTATCTGTTCCACTGTGAGTCTGAGTCTGTTTAGATAAGAATTTCTTAAGTATTTGAAGAAGTCTGTTGAAGTCTCATCAAAATCAACTTCTTTACTTTCTATACCGTTAATGGATCTTTTGGTCCAGTGAAGTCAGTGTTGTCCTGGCCACTGTGCGTTGTGTCCACCATGAACCAGGAGGTCAGGTTTAATTCCTGATCCAGGCACGTGCTCAGGTTGCAGGCTCTGTCCCCAGTAGGTGGCATGCACGAGACAGCCAATTAATGATCTCTTTCATCATTGATATTTCTATCTCTTCCTCCCTCTCCCTTCCCTTTTCTGAAATCAATAAAAACATATTTTAAGAGATCAGTTTTGCATGAATCTACAAAAAAGGGAAAGAGTACCTAAACTTCAAACATACTATGTATCAGGTGCTCAGGCCAGTAACCTCTCTTTATGGTATGTTAAATATATAAATATATATATACCCTCCTTTGCCTAGCCCCTACTTACCCCCGCCCCAGGCCTTCACCACCCTATTGTCTATATCCATGGGCTATGCATATAAGTATACACTGAGTGACCAGATTATTATAATCTCTGAACACAAAATAATCTGGCAACTCAGTGTATTTGTATCACAAATGAATACCAAAAGTATTCTAGACTTTTGTTGGAGATCAACCACCTATTTGCTAACTTTCTATCAGCCAGTGCAAAGGGAAAAACTGATCAGGTGTACAATTTGTAGTATCTTTAATATCAAATAAATGAGGTACTCAAGAGAAGTACACTGAGTAGCCAGATCATTATGCATTTAGAGATCATAATAATCTGGCCACTCGGTGCATACATCTCTTCTCATCATCTCCCGATCATTATGGGTTTTCTAGAATACAGAAATTCATTTAGAATAACATATTTGACTGGGTTAAAATAGTATAAAATAAAGTTAGAATTCATGATAAGAACCTTGAGAAGGACAATGACCAAGGTTATTAAAAACAATTATTCCATACCTCATTTTCAACACAACTTTCAGTCCTCAGCGTCATCCAGGTCACCTGTGCGGCATCAATCAAGTGTTCCCCCTAGCCATGCTGGAAACTGACCCGTGGACGGTGATTGATGGTCCTTCCCAGGGACTGGACACAGGCTCCAAAGAGGCTGAACTCTGATAGAGCAGAGAGCATTCACAAGGCTCAGCAACTGTCCAACAAAAGGTGCACATCTGTGCTGTGAGGAGGGCACCCACCTGCCTTTGCCATACTTCCTTATTTTGATAAAAGAGTGCCCTTCTTCGCTGGACATAGAAAAATCTAGAGACACATTTGAGTGTTGGCTTAATTGCTATTATTCTTTTAAGTGGCAACTGTTCACCAGGGAATGCTGAGATGACCTTTGAAGTTGACAGGCTCTGGTGTGTGATGATGGAATCACTAGAGTACAAGAAGAGGGTCAAGAGGTGGAGGTATCTGCAGTCAGTGCTGACCGCAGAACAATTGTTAGGGTGCACATGAGACTTGGTTGGAAAGTGTGTAAGGAGGATATTCCGAGAAAAGGGAAGTGTGTGGAAGGTCACCTGCCCTGTTTATTGGAATTCTGACTTAGGGGAGTGCTGAAGGTGGTTCCTCTAATTATTCCTTGACTTTTCCAAATAAGTCTGTGCACATGCAGACCCCCAGGTGTTTACTGAAATCCTTATTATTAATCTTTAGGTGTCCTTGCTTAAAGAACATTGCAGACACATGTGTCCTCCCAATATTACTTACCCTACTGATTGTATCTAAAAGATAAACTTTATCTCAAACTGCTGTTACAGTTTGTCACTAACAAGGCAGGTGATCGAGGCTGTCTGGTTCCTTTTGCCAGGCAGTCCCTTGATCCTTTCTTTCAAAGCAAACATATCAGAGTAATCATTCACCTGTCGCTCAGGGTCTGCTGGTCAGCCCCAGCAAACAATAATGCAGTGATCTGTTGGTCAGGTTGGGAGAAAGGGACCATTTTTCTTTTATGCCTTATAAGCACTTGCACATCACATGCCCCTTCTCCACTGGGGGTAGGAGGATCTTTGCTTATTCCATAGTGGAGTCTCTGCCATTAATGAATTGCCCATTGCTCACCATTTCATTCACAAGGAACAGTTTAATAAAATTTCAAAGGAGAAAGTAATAAGAATGTGCGCAATGGTTAAAACATCCAGTGGGGATCAAAGCCTTGCAGTGGGTGCCAGGTCCACGTGAGTCAGGCTAGGCCTAGGCAGAGCTACATAGAGAATCTTAAAAATAGAAAAATGATAAATATTCCAGTGACTCACACCCTAATTTTGGGCTGATTTTAGGTCATGAATCAGTTAGCCTCTTATTCCCACAAAATGCAAATCCTACGCTAAATGCGGTTAGCTTACACTAAGGGTCTTCCAGGTGTAAGTTAGGTGGGGCCACTAACACAAAGATAAAATGAAAATGATTTATACACTATTCTCCAAAGAAGTAGAAGGACTGGTCTGGTCCCTACTCAGATGCAAGTGGTAGTTGTCCACTGTAGCACTTGGACTCACACGGGTTTGTGGAACAAGAACGGAGCACCTGTCAGCATCAGCGCTGCAGTAAGAGAGCCTCCTGGCAGACAGGTCACAGATGCTGGGATGTTGCTCTCCTCCTCACTCACTCAGCTGTGGAGTCTCCCCACTGCTCCCTGCAAGTTAAGGAGAGAGGGAGAGTATAAGGACAGAGCCAGTCCTCCCAAGTTCCTCTCTTTTGTTAAATACTTCTTATATGTTGTTCAAGAGGAAGAAAATGGCAAGCCGATCAGACAACTATTGGGAGATTTAGGAGATACTACCTGTCTCTGTGTCTTCACAAAAAGGATGAGAATAGCAATAATGCCAAGTTGAATGTCTTACGTATATCTGGCACTTTGTGAAACTACAAAAATGGACATCACTGGTAAATCCCAAATTCAGGGTGAAAAATCAAAGCAAATTCTTTTTAAAAATCTGCAGTACAAACATGATTTGAGTTTATTTTCCTTAGTTCCGAAGCCACATTAGAAATTCCTTGAGGAAAAAAATGGACTTCTAATTCCTCTGACATTTCATCCACAGCAAGAATAACAGAAATATAATATAATGCCTAACAAGGTGTGCACTCTTTGATCTATTAATTCTACAGAAATATTTGCTTAAGTAAACCAAGATGTGTATACATGAATGTTCACTCCAATATAGTTTCTAAGAGTAAAAAGTTGAGAACAATTTAATGTCCACCAATAAAGAAGTGGTAAAATATATTATGGCACATTCACATAATGGAAATCTTTCCAGGAATATATGTGTACTTTCTAACACGGAGAAATGTGTATGCTTTATTACACAGAAAAGTGAGTAAGTTAAAAATATGTATATAGCAACACACAGTATTGAAAATGTGTATGTCTGTACTTATTTACACATGACTACATATAAATATAGAATAAAATGTTTGAAAAGACATTGCCTTGACTGTTAATAGAATCTGAATGTGTACATTATGGAGATTTAATTTTTTCTAATTTTTCTGTAATTTGTAAATAAGCATATATTACCTTTTGAAATAATATAAAGATGAAAGCCAAACAATATCTACAGTACAGAATTACAGATTATAGTTGCCAGTGGGAGTGTAGAATTCATTAAAAATTATCTAGTTGAAGAAACTCTTCCATTTTATAGAGGAGAAAACTAAGACCCAGAAGGGAAATCGAATAATCCAGTACACAACATTCCCCTGCATTAATACCTGCTGGGTGCTCCTTTAGGCAGTGATTGAAGTGATTGGTTAACGCTGATGGGGAGGAGCCGGAGGGCATTCATGGTCCACTGTAGGGCTCTAGCAGGAAGCTTCAGACTGGAGAGGGCTGGGTCAGTTTCCCTCTGCACTAATCACACAGCCTCCGGATTTGCATTGATCAGGACATTTTTTGGAGAGCAAAGGACTCGATAGAAAATGTTATTGTAAGGGTTCCTCTGACTGGGAATGCCTTTAATTACCCCTGCACTCACTAGTAATTGTTTGGTGTTCATGAGACAACCATTTGCCCAAAAAACACATTTCATTCAGGCCTTAATTATTTTATATAAAGTCCATCTTGATACAGGGCCCAGAGCTCAAGTTGATAATAAAAATGGTCTACATAGAATTATTTCCCCCCAAGCCTGGAGAATAAAACAGTGTGTTGTTGAGAAAGCACATATGTTGATAATGAGAAGTTTAAAAAATTTCTTTCTATAAGGGGGCAAAAGTGCTTCAACAGACACTCAGATTTCAGTCGTGTATTCAACATGGAGTTTGTGAAGCTGACTTCTGTTATCTCCTGGTGATGGAGGAGCCACGAAAAGGGGCCGAGATCCTGCTGGAGCTTTCTCACTGTCAAAGCTGTTAACTTTTTCAAACTGAAGTGGAGCAGACCTCGTGAATTTTGACCCGTTTTCCAGTTCACCGAGAAATGACCTTAAGTTGTAACCAGTGGTAGCATCTTCAGTCATCCTGACAAGAACACAAAGTCACACAACCCCGTGCATCTTTAACAAAGAATTAGTAGGTGAAAATAGCCTTTTTTAAAGTCTCAATTTCAAGGGCACTGGACATCAATGAATTTTTTGAAAATAACGAGGAAAAAATATCCATCATCTTTCTTGCCAACAGCTTCCTACCAAACTATTATTCAGAGAGACGCAGTGTTGTATTTATTAGGTAAGTTAGTGCCAAGCCAGGGGTGTTTGACAGGAGACAGTGATTTCCTCCCCAGCAGTAGTCTCATTCAATAGACTGGCTGGCCAGACCCTCTCCCACAGCCTCTGCAGGAAAGCCGTGCAAACTGTACATTGATTGCAGTAAGTAACCAGGGCATTGAACTTTGTTGCTCTAGGTTTGCTTTTCTTTCTTTTACTTCTTTTTAAAAACCCTCCACAGAATGAGTTATCTGCACAGCAGTGTGACTCTCGTGTCTGCCCTTTACCTTTTAGGACATTACCCACTTTGCATAAAATAGCCCCACGTAGATATCGCTGGACTGCGCATGTGGTTTTCTTGCACCTGATTCTTTTGTAAATATGTGACTCTGAAATATATAAGACCCCCGACATACACGACTGCAAAGCTGCCTGAGACGTGCAGCTCGGGACGTCCTCCCTGCGCACCTCCTTATATGCCAGATAACATTCCCGTCAATATCACTGCAATCTGCATGCCGAGCTCCCGGATGGTGACAATTGCCGAGGTTCTTGTTTCAGCTCAGACTCCGAGTGACTGTCGGACTGTGAACGTGCCACTTCATTCGCTTTCTATGTGGCGGGGTAATAAATCCCTACAACGTTACTGCGTACAGCCAGGCAGTCGTGTGCTCTCACGGTTCTGTGGGCCGTGGTCCAGGCAGCTCGGTCCTGGTCCCGTGAGGCGGAGCTCAGGTGCTGGCGGCCCGCGCTCTTGTCTGGAGCCTCGGGGAGAGGACCCTCTTCCAAGCTCCTCTGTTGGTCGCAGGTTGTTTGCAGACTTCTGTCCATGCAGCTATAGGGTTCCTGCTGCTTCTCGCCCGGTGCTATTCTTGGCTTCTAGAAGTCTCCTATAGTCTCTGACTCTTGAGTCCTTTTAGTTAAAAGCACCAACAGTTGGGTGAGCCCCTCGCAAGCTGCGAATCTCTCTCTCCTCCTTCTCCTGCTGCGTCCTCTCTGACTCCAGCCAGAGAAAATGTTTTGCTCCCAAAGGCTTAAGAGGTGAGACTGGGCCCACCCAGACATTCAAGATCATCTCCCATGTCCTGTCCAACTTCAATCACATCTGCACTGTCCCCCCTACCCTAGATGATGACCAGATAATGAATATGCATTGCCCCTCCTTTAGGACATTATTGACTGGTTTGGGATTAGAGTGTGGATGTCTTTTTACTGTTCCACCTGTGTCACTGCTCTGGACTGCCAGGCTTCTTTGAAAGGAGGGGTTGAAGGGACCGTGTTTTTCATGCAGAAACCTTCCTCTGGAGACCAGCACTACAGCTCTGGTGAGACCTGGCCTGGATCCCCGGGGCACACACTGTCTATATCCTCATGTCCATGTTCTCATGTGAAGAGAAGGCAAACGTCTGTCTGGTGCAGTATGTCTTTTAGACTGCTCTAAAACTTTACTGTTTCCTTTCTTATTGGCTGGGGGTAGAGAAGATAAACAGAATAGGACTCAGGCCCCAAATTTCACCTAGCTACATTTAATAATGTGATTTTGATTTATTGTGTTTATTTAACTGCTATCTTTGTTTATGATAAATTGATATTGGTTTTTCATTTACTATATTCATGAAATTTTTATTTTAAAAATCAATGTATGTAAAAATAAAGTGGAGCAATTTAAAGAGAAATATCAAGTAAGTAATCACAGACATATATAAGACACACACTTGTAAAAGATAAGAGAAGATAGGAATATTTCTGTACAAGGTGATCACTTAAATTCCCTCCAGCTCTGACAAAGTCAATTTAACCAATGGGAGAATGGGCTAAAGCTTGAGTAAGCACTTCAAGAAACAATCCTTAGCATTATTGGTAACTAGGGAAACGCAAACTGAAACTCTGATGAGGTACCATCACACACCTACCTGTATGGGTGTGGCAAACATTCACAGCAATGGGAACTCACATAGCTGCGGAGGGAGTGGAAAGTGGTCCTGTAGGGAACAGTTGTGAAGACTTTTTTTTTAAGAATCAGAAAGGTTACTGTGTGTCCTGCCTAGTGTACACCCTTCCAGGTCATTGCTGGCTTTCATTGCCTTTGAGCCATTTTAACGCTCTGTAAATAATAGAAAACTGACAACAATACAAATAATTCTTGTCCACAGAAATGCAAACTGTGTCCTGTAGCATGGCATTGATTACTATCCACTGTACATCAACCAATCCTGCATTTGTTTGTAAAGTATTTTCAGCATTCCTGATATTTTATATTTGTCCATTCTTTGACTTCTTCCTTGAACTGACTACAACACTGAAAGTTTCCTTAATTGATTACTGAGTTAAATAAAATATTTAGCATTTATTAATTTTACATTGGTATGAGTGTCATAAATTTTTATTAAAAATATATTTTGACAGTACAAACTAGAAAACAGTTGAATATAACAAGTAAATGTATCACTAGCCCAGAACTCTGCTCTCTGTATAAATCCTATAAACTTGCTCACACATGAAACAGAACATACAAATAAGAATATTAAAGATATTGTTTTTAAAAGTCAAAAATCCCTGGGAAAACCTAAATATGTCTCCTCAATAGAATGAATTAATATGATTATGATATAGTCATATGATGACTATTCAAATTAAATGAAAATGAAGTACAACTGTGCACCCCATGGGCATATTTAGTAAAAGAATTCAGACATGAAGGAATGTATATTTATAATTTCATGTATGTAAACTTCAGAAGAGAGACAAAGCTTAACTATAGTGTTTACAGAAACATACTTAGGTGTCAAAACTCTAAGAAAAAGCAAGGTAACAACATTGCAAAAGACAGGAGCATGGGTGCCTGGAAAGGGAATGTGGCAGATATGAGGTATGGGCAACACTCTCTTTTGTAAGCTCGGCAGTGAATATGGAGGTGTTTCTTTTACTATCTCTTTAAGATGTACATGTGCACTTTATATTTTCCTATATGATGTATTTTACATAAACAAACAAATCCACAAAGTCAATGAATTCATTATTCTGAGTCCTTTGACAGGAAACTACTCACTGACATGTTAGAATAAATGACTTTAGAGACCGTCCTTTAAGCCCTGAAGCTGGTATTTGATAATTACACCTTCATGGGGGCCACGACATCACAGAGCCTAAGAGTAAGTTCTGGCTGCAAATGGCCTGCAACACAGAAGGTCTCATCTACTGCATTATCATTGTTCTCTTCCATGTTAAGTTGAATTTTGCTTAGATAATATGTTTTCTTCATCTGACCACTCTACTTTTCAATTCCTATTGATTTTGAATATTGGTTAATGGAATATGAATAGATGGAGATATAAGATTTGAATGCACAACTGGGGTAGCATAGAACCCAGTACTGTGAAGATACCTGTTTAAATTTCCCAACCCCCAGTTGGGTAGCTTCATGAAATCAATGCTTTTGGCTAGTGAGATTCAGGAAAATTGAGATGTTAAAAAAGTATCAAAATTACCAGTAACACTAGGTATTCATTAATAGTCTTAAGAATATACCTAGTAGGATCTTTTAACGTATAAAAGTTAAGTGTTCTTGGTGTTAGGATTAAATCATGTAGAACAAAACTCTAGCTGTGTTTAAGTCCAACACTTAATAGAAATTCCAGATTTTTTATAATCTAGATTTCTTTTTAGTTTAGACTATGTAAGGAAAATTAATAATTAAACAATCTGAAGGACAAATAAATGGCTTTCCTTGAAAAACCACAAATTAGGATGTCAGGGTAATTAAATTATAGACAGAACAAAGAACTCTTTCTCTCTATAAATGACTGTTTATCATGCCCATTGAAATCATCTCCTAAAGAAAGGACCTTCAAATTCTAAAACAGTTTAATTATTCATGATAACTTATTAATTAGAATCTCAGAAACCTTAAACCTCATGACAACGCTCTCTCTTGGCTCAGAGAACCACTAATCTATTTGTTCAAATAGATTTTTTTAGATGTGTTATCTATGCTTATAACTACTATGATCCATTACTATTACTGATACTACTATTAAATGCTACTGCTCTCATTATTTGAACACTTACTACAGTCTATGCTTTATACATGAAGGCTTGAACCAAGTAGATGAGCCATTTATAGCAGCATTGCCTCTTAGGCAGAGATAGTTGTTGATGATTGCATGCAAATTAAAAATTGAGTACAGTTAAAATTACCCTTAAAATTTATTTCAATTACCTCTTCAATGTAGGTAATATTTTTGTCCATTGAATCATCTCTTAAAAAGTCAAGAAGCCCATTTTTCCTGAAGCATTGGAACTGATCTCTCTTTGGTTACATGGGAGAGTGGGATAATATGAGGAGCCATGTGTGTTAAGTGTGATCTCTATTTTTTTGTTAACACTCAGTACTGTTTATTTTTTATATATTTTATTGACTTTTTACAGAGTGGAAGGAAGAGGGATAGAAAGTCAGAAACATCGATGAGAGAGAAACATCGATTAGCTGCCTCTTGCACGTCCCCTACTGGGAATGTGGCTGCAGCCAAGGTAAATGCCCTTGACCGGAATCAAACCTGGGACCCTTCAGTCCGCAGTCCGATGCTCTATCCACTGAGCCAAACCGGTTTAGGCAACACCCAGTACTGTTTAATAAGTAGTGATAAATGTACTCTTTCTCTCTCATCAAATTGAATTCTCTCTGTATAGTATAGTTTTTGTTTGGAATCAATTAATTTATGTTTTAAGGAATTTGTAGGCTTAAATGAATGAAAAGAAAGAGTGTTTGCCTCATTTGCAAACCCACTACTTCTATCATTCAAGGTCTGGAAGGGTTGATTTGTTAACTTATTCATGACTTAAGATTTCAGTTATTACTTTGGATGGCTGGAGACGCTGGGATTTAAACCAATGATTAATGAGTTTTTAAACAACTGGTTGCTTCTGTGTAACTATACAGCTTAGTACTATCTTATTTCGTTATTTTTAAACACACCTCAACAAGACAATAAATCTTGAGTTCTCTCTTCTGGCTTTGTAAAGAGAGAAATGGCATTCATGGAACATTTAGAATAATGATTACTATCCTCATCCCAGTGTTCCCATAATAATTATTGAGGGATGTTTTAAGAGGCACAAGATAATACATGTTTTTAGACCATGACTTAGTGTCATCTCAGTCCAGAAAGAATCTCCACATTCTGTCTTCCTCAAGACTCATATGGATAAAAACCTATATTCTGGCCTCCAAATACAAATGGAAGCTCTCTATTCTGTCTAAGTTGTTAGTGTTGCTTGTGTTTCTCCCTCTTGGTCTCAGTTTTGACCAAGGACTTACTCCAACCTACCACATTTTTAAAGTGTTCTCCAATTAAATAACACTCAAAGCAATTGAGATTTATGGAACAATTTTAACTTTTTCAAACTTCTATGGCAGTACCCTCCCAGCAGTCTGATGAGACTTTCCTTATTTTACCAGTGCAAACAAAGACAGAGATCAAGTGGCATATTTAAGGTTCCATAGTTATCCTGCATCTGACAGGAAACAGACCCAAATCTAGCTTCTAATCCTGTGCTTCTCTGGCCACACTGTGTCCTGGTGAGGAGAGGTTGCAGAGTTCCACTATGCTCTTGCTTCTGCTATAGCCTCTGCCTGGGACATTCATTCATCACACTTATCTGCCAGCTCCTTCTTTTCATTCTCATCTTAGCTCAAATGTCATCTCTTTGTCATCTCAAGTCATTCCCCTATTCTATCTATTCATAGCACATCTAGTGTTTGCAATTATTTATGCTTTTACATATTTATTATTGGTTCTCCCACTGGAATGTGAATTACTTGGGAGCCATTGTTCACTCTAGTCTTCCACACCAAGAACATTAATTATTTCATTACATCTTCATAATACCCACATGAGAGTGGACCATTATCATCACTGTTTCAAATCAAGGAAACTGAGGCTCAGAGAGTTGAAGTAGTTTTCTGGAGACCATACGGCTAGGAAATAGTACCCTAGCTCCAGAGCCTTTTCTTTACTATCTCTGCCTACTGCCCAAACAAATAAATTTATCAACTCACTCTTATATTAAACCATACTCATAACATCCAGGATCAAATCCCAACTGTGTAGTTCTGGACATATGTTGAAATTAGCTTCTATAATTTGGTTTCCTCATCCAAAATATAGACATAATGTGGACTTTAGCTCAGGATAGTTCTGAGGGTCCATGGTTCTCAAAGTGTGGACCAGTAACATCAGCAACAGCTGAGAAGTTGTATAAAATACAATTTTATGTCTTTAGGTCATATTTATGCCATCTTCGAAGAAGTGTCTATTCAAGTCCTTTGTTATTTAATGAAATTTTGGTTTGTTTGTTTTTTTGTTTGCTTGCTTGCTTGTTTTATTTTTGGGTTTTTTTGGTGTTAGGTTTTATAATTTCTTAATAAATTTAGATGAAAAGATGTTCAACATGACTATTCACCAGATAAATGAAAATTAAAACCACAATGAGATATCACATCACACCTGTCAGAATGCTGTCATCACTAAATCAACAAACAAGTGTTGGAGAGGATGTGGAGAAAAGGGAACTCTCATGCACTGTTGGTGGGAATGCAGATTGCTGCATCCACTGTGAAAAACAATATGGAGTTACCTCAAAAAATTAAAAATGAAACTGCCTTATGATCCAGCAATATCACATCTGGGAATATATCCAAAGAATCCTGCAACAGTAATTTGAAAAAAAATGTATGCACTCCTGTGTTCATTGCAGCATTATTTACAACTAGAAGCCTGGTGCATGAAAATCATGTAAGAGTAGGCCTTTGCAGCTGCAACTTTGTCTGAAAGGTGATCCAGATGGTTGTTCAGCTATTTGGCTGTTCAGTCAGTTTGCATATTATGCTTTTATTATTATAGATAGCCAAGACTGGAAGCAGGCCAAGTGTTCATCAGTAAATGAGTGGATAAAAAAAAGCTGTGGTACATTTATACAATGGAATACTACTCAGAGTAAAAAAAGAAGAAACTCTTACCTTTGGACAGCCTGGAGGAACCTGGAGGGTATTATGCTAAGTGAAATAAGCCAGTCAGAGAAAGAAAAGTACCATATTATTTCATTTGCATGTGGAGTTTAATGAACAATATAAACTAACAAAATGGAAACAAACTCATGGATACAGAGAACAGACTGACAGCTGTCATGGGGGAGGTGAATAGAGGCTGGATGAGATAAATGATTGATTAGCAAAGAAAAAAAAGATAGACTCATAAACACAAACACAGCGTGGTGATTGTCAGAGAGAAGGTGTGTGGGTGAGAAGAGGTAAAAGAAGATAAAGGGGGATAAGTGGTGATGGAAGGAGACTTGACTTGGGGTGGTAAACATACAATACAATATACAGATGATGTTTTGCTGAATTGTATACCTGAAACATATAATTTTAGTAACCTAGGTCACTCCAATAAATTTAATTAAAATGCATTTTTTCAGCCTCATCTAAGACCTACAGCATCAAAAACTCTAGACATTGGGAGCAGCAATCTGCTTTTTAATCCATGTTCTAGGTGATGCTAATGCACGCTAAATCCAAAGAATCATAGGTAGATAAACATTGTAGCTAGTGTCTGGCACAAAATAAGTGAACATGGTGAAGGCAATTATTAACCAAGCTAGGTAGAGTCCAACAGTGTTCTCATGGGGACATTATTGACATGTTAGCAAGACAAGCTCTTGTTACATAGGACTGTTCCCCATAGTTCATATGTTTATCATCCTTGGACCCTCAGCACTGAATGTCAATTGAAAATCTTTCAAAATTTGTAATAAAAATGGCTTTCTGGCTTTCCAAAACCATTTGTTAAAGGTTGGAGGTTCAGTAAGTTCCCCAGTTAAGAACCACAGCTCACTAATCAGAATGGTCTTCCAATATTCTGTCTGCTTCAGGTTACAAATGAACTTCTGTCACAGTTAGATGTGAGTGTGAATTGGAAGAAATTTGAGAGGCTAAACAATGTGATATTTTGGATCCTCTGAATTGCCAGGCTCTGCAGGGAATACACAGATCAGTCAGAAATGGTTACTGTCCTGTAGGAGCTTCACTGTAATTGGACGAGTTAGGGAAATTGCAAAAATAATTATACCATATGGAATAATGGAAGTCTGTAAGAGATACCAACTGCTATTGGAGTTCTGAAAGGATGATCATTAACAGTATAGGGAAGTAGGATAGAGTGTTTGGTGAGGGCAGTATTTGAGATGATAAATAAATGCCTTTGGCTAAAAGATTTGAGAGGTCCTCAGTTTAAGCAGAAAAGAATAATGACACTAAATCTATCTTTATGGATAAGAACAGCATATATGTAAGTGGATGAAAGAGAAAGCTAGAGGTAGAAAGCCACAAGGCAAAATTATGAGGGAAAGAAATTCTAGCAGAATTAATGATCCACTTTTTGCCAATAGAAACCAACTAACAA
Organism: Antrozous pallidus; assembly: GCA_027563665.1. Taxonomy (NCBI): domain Eukaryota; kingdom Metazoa; phylum Chordata; class Mammalia; order Chiroptera; family Vespertilionidae; genus Antrozous; species Antrozous pallidus. Next base: position 6,974,566 of record CM050524.1, on the reverse strand, counting down.
AGGTTTTGAAAAGACTCACAGCATTATAACAATTCTGGTCAAGTTCTCATCCATAGGGATCTCCATGTCTGTTTACCAGCTAGTGAGAGATTCTAACAGCCTTTAAACAAATGCTGCACCTCCCCCAATCAGGGGGAAACAATATTCCCATAGGAATTAGCAGTGTTGCCAGGCAAGCCCAAATGTCTTCAACTTTCTAAAGTTTCATGCTGACCCTAGTTCTGGTCTCATTGCAGAGACCCCACGAGAGGCAGGAGGTGAGCAGTGAAGGCAACCTGCAGTGCTCATGTGAGATGATAGGTCTCCTTAAGGCTGGGATGGCAAAGTCCTGAGTGCCAACTGTAACTAATAGTCAGTGGGTGTCTGGAAAGGATTCTGAGGCTACAACTAACAAGAAAGAATGCCATACAGAGGACCTGAATAGATTCTTCTCCAAAGAGTACAAAGAGAAGGCCAAGAGACTCATGAAAAGATCCTCAACATCACTAATTATCAGAGAAATGAAAATTGAAATCATAATGAGATATCACCTCACACCTGTCAGAATGGCTATTATCCATGAACAATAAGTGTTAGAATGTAGAGAAAAGGGAATCCTCATACACTATTGATGGGATTGTAAAATGGTGCAGCCACTATGGAAAACAGTATTGAGGTTCCTCAAAAATTAAAAATTGATTTGAGTTATGACCCAGTGATTCCACTTCTGGGTATATATCCAAAGAAACCCAAAATACTAATTAGAAAAAAATATATGCATCCCTATACTAATTGCATTATTTACAATAGCCAACATAGGAAAGCAACCCAAGAGCCTATTAATAGACGAGTGGGCAAAAGAATTTGTGGTACAGAGAACCAAGATGGTGGCATAGGTAAACACCTATTGTTCTGCCCCACGCAACGATTCAAAAACTACAACTTAACAACAAAACAAACATCATCCAGAATCACCAGAAAGCTGGCTGAGTGAAAACTCCACAAATAAAAGTAAAGGTGGGACACTGAGACTCAGAAGAGCGGCGGGAGCACAGCCTTGAAGACGAAAACAGGTTAGGAGCTGTCCTGGTCACGTGCTCGGGCTGTAGGGCTGGAGCAGCAACCCCGGCTGGATTTCGCCAATGGGGAGGGCAGAGACGTCCCACTACACGGATTCCCCAGTGCCAGGCGAGGTCCGAGGTCTGGGGGATGCACCCTGGAAGCCAGGCATGGCAGAGGTCTCCTAGTCTGAGGAGAAACTGGGTAGCTGGGAAAAGAAGTTTGTGCACAAGTGTCGCACAAACACGCGACTTGCTCCCTGGAAACTTGTCTCCTGGTCCCAGAAACCACCTATTTTACAACCCTGGGCGAGACTTTGGGTGTGCAGACTCATTTGGGGAGAGACAGAGTTGTCTGGCAAGGGGAAGAGACTAGCGGCTTTCTCTTGGAGGTGCCTGCAGCCATCCCCATCCAACAGAGACTTGTGCACGCGAGCGCTGCATAGGAGGTAGCTGACACTGAGGCTGCCTGCACAGCTCAGAGACTCCGCCCATCCAACCTGAACACAGTCTCCCTTCACAGCCAATTAGCCTGGAGGTCAAACCCTCCTAGGGCTAACAACAACAAGCTGGGTTTAAATTCAAAAATACTGTACAACCCATAAAGGATTGCAGTCAGAGTACCCATCTCAAATAACTGGGGAGGCTGTGCCACTGACCTTTAGAGGACATCTACCACATAAAGCAGCCACCATGCAGAGATATGGAAAGAAATCAGGTGTGAAAGAAATGGAGGAGAAAAGATGACTAGACATAGAGTTCAAAACCATGGTTATAAGGCTTTTCAAGAGGCTCCTAGAAAAGGCCGATGAACTTAATGACAACTACAAGGAAATAAACCAGATCAACGAGGAAATAAACAAGACCAACCAGGAAATGAATGAGACTTACAAGGAAATGAATGAGACCTCTGAGGATATGAAGGAGACCCTCATGGATATGAAAAAGGACCAACTAGAAATCAAGCATACACAGACTGAAATAAAAACTATTACACAAAGTTCTAAAAGCAGTCCAGAGGGCCACAAGAACCAAGTCAGATTTGAAATACAAAGAAGCAAAATCCACTCAGCTGAAAAAGCAAGAATAAAAAAGAATCCAGATAATTGAAGATAGTGTAAGGGGCCTCTGGGAAAACCTCAAGCATGCCAACATCCGAATTATTGGGGTGCCAGAAAAAGAGAGAGAGCAAGTTAATGAAAACCTACTGGAAGAAATAGTGACTGAAAACTTCCCCCACCTGGTGAGAGAAACTGACTTAAAAGCCCAAGAAGTACACAGAACCCTCAAATATAGGAATCTAAAGAGGACCACACCAAGACATATCATAATTAAAATGCCAAGAGCAAAAGATAAAGAGAGAATATTAAAAGCAGCAAGAGAAAAACAGTTGGTTACCTACAGGGGAGCACCCATACGATTGTCAGCGGATTTCTCAACAGAAACCATGCAGGCCAGATGGGAGTGGCAAGAAATATTCAAAATAATGAATAGCAAGAATCTACAACCAAGATTACTCTATCCAGCAAAGCTATCATTCAGAATTGAAGATCAGATAAAGTGCTTCGCAGATAAGAAAAAGCTAAAGGAGTTCATCACCACCAAACCAATATTATATGAAATGATGAAAGATATTCTTTAAGAAGAGGAAGAAGAAAAAGGTAAAAATATAAATTATGAACAACAAATACACATCTATCAACAAATGAACATAAAAATCAAGTGAATTGGTAGGCTGATGAACAGGATAAACTGGTGAATATAACAGAAAAATGGATATAGAGAGGGAATGGACTGACAATTCTTGGGGAGAAAAGGGTTGTGGGAAGTACAGCAAGAGACTGGACAAAAATCTTGCAACAATGGGAGAGGACAGTGGGGTGGGGGAGGTGAGGGTGGAGGGTGGGATAGGTACAGGGTGGAGGGGAGATATAGGGGGATAAAAAAGGGGAAACAATGTAATTAATAAACTGAACAATAAAGATGAAAAAAAGGAAAAAAAAGAATTTGTGGTACATATACACAATGGAATAATACTGGGCCACAAAAAAAGAATAAAATCTTATCATTTGTGACAGCATGAATGGACCTAGAAGGTATTATGCTAACTGAAATAAGTCAGACAAAGACAAATAACAGGTGATTTCACTTTAGGTGGAATAAAACAAATGAACAGACAAAAGAGCAAAAATAGAGCTGGAATGAGAGTGGTGTGTCTGAGAAGCAGCAAAAGGGCTGGTGGCAGGAGGAAGGTGGTGTGAGATGAAGAATGAGAAGTAGGTTGGGACAGATCCTAGAGAGCTTAAAGGCTGAGATAAGGAAGGATTTTGTTCCAGTCCAAGTATAAGTTCATCAGGGGAGGCACTTTTGCTGCTGATTCATGGTTGCAATCCCCCCAATGCCTCAACTTCTCTGCCCTGAGATGGCACTAGGCTGAGATCTCTTGAATCAAGGACAAATGAATGAACACCAAATCTCAGCACCTGCCTACCTCCCCAGGCAGGCTCTATATGGTGGGACATTTTCCAAAGCGACAGAGTGGTTGAGATCTTACTTTAAACCTTGAGCTCACGACTGGCTGAGCTACACAAGTGCATCTGTTACCACCTAAGTGACAGCGCATAATTGGGAGCTAATTATAATGTGTCTTTTCCTGCTCTTAAGAAAGTAAATGTTTTATTGTGATGTCACAATTTGAATTTATTATCCTTTGCTGGGGAACAAAATTAAACATAATGAGGGCTGTTAGTCTCCTCTTTGTTCTGCTTGTATCCTGTACTTTATATCATTTTTACCACTTTGATTAATGAGTTTAATTTACTTTGGAGTATTCAAGAGTTGGTAGAGGGGGAAGGTGAGATTATTAAAATCCTTTTAATTAGACTTATAATGCCAAATCTACATGTGTTAATAATGCTGTACTATTAATTAGCTTTTGTAGGTAGTTTCTGGAACTGTAGCAAGGTAGCTTTGAAAGTATTCCTTGGGGATACCAGAACTATTAGGTTGACAAAGAATGGCATTCATATTCCCACAAGAAGAAGAGGATTTAGTACACAGGGGGAGAGAATCACATGACAGATGATACATCCTTAACTTGTGTGGCACATCTTCTGTATACTCCTTCCGGTCCAATCCCCCCTCCCACCCCTTCTCCCTGTCCTCTGCCTCAGTGTTGTCCTGCATGGACTGTATGGGCCCAGGCACTCCGCCTCCTGGTTGGATTGGCCCAAGGAGGCTCAGCAGGAGATCCGGGTATTGATTGCTTGGCTGGGCATTGAGATGGCTAGGCATGCCTTTGAAGCTGGATGTGTTCTTTGATCAAAGATCATGCTGCTCCTCCAGACAACTTTCCCTATGCAACTCTCTCCTTCTGGGTTCTGCTGACATCACCCTAATTCCTTGCCCTCAGGCCTAGAAGAGGTCATCGTGCCCCGTCGTGGCCCAGGTCTTGGCTTTTCCCTGTGCTTCCCCTAGCTTGGCAGATAGCAGTTCCTTTGGAAATGGACCCTCCTGCTCTAGGCATGCTGTTTCCTGCTGGGACCCTGATTACTGCCCCTTTGTTAACACCAATGTTTGATTTATTTTATTAAAATTTAATTTTGCTTCATGAAAATTAAAATGACTGCATCATTTAAACCAGCTCCCTTTTCTGTTTGTGAGATGAGATCGCATTATATTTAAAAACCTATGCATTTTCATACGTAAGCTTTTTCTCTATTGGAAACATTTGTTTCAATAAGAAATGAGTATTTTTGATGGAGGGTGGGTGGGGTTTCCGTCTTTAATAGCTGAGACAAATGCTCTCATAAATAAACCACTTTTTAAAATTGAAATTTCCCAAAATATATAAAATAAAATGTCATGATTCAATCAACAAATTTGCTTTTGGGTCACTCTTTTAAAAAAATATCATATCAGTTATTTTCCATGATAATTCACAACTTCAGTGTTTATGTGAAGTAGATGTGAGACATTTTATTAATATAAATCTACTGTACACACTCATCTATAAAACAGGCTTCAGGATTTTTGAGGCTCCATTGATTTCAGCCCAAAATGTGATGATGCTCATGACCAGCAGCTTCTGAAGGTGAGTCACCATTTTCTTGTGACCTTTGCCAGAGAGAAGTGGGCATCTGGGCCTGCTGGGGAGTCCTCCGGGGTTGGTTTCTTTTGCTTGATCTGACTTCCATTTCCACACCCTCCTCCCCCTAAGAGGCTCCAACATGTTCCAGGTGACCCAGCGGCAGGTGACAAAGCAGGGCAACTCAGTGCTCTTTATCCCCTTGAAATGTCGCTAACAGATTCTCCTGGGAGAAATGGGCTCCATCGTAGAATGTGAAGCCCAGAGATATAAGCAGAGAGGTTGGCTAGGGTTTCTGGAAAAAATACCTTTGAAATACGCCTTTTCCTTGCTGCCTGTCTCCCACCTGGAATTTGATGGAGCTCCAGGACCACTTATTTATTTATTTGTTTTGTTTGTTTATTTGTTTATTTATTTACTAGAAGCCCAGTGCATAAAATTCATGCACAGTGGAAGTAGGGGGGAGTCCCTCAGCCATACTGCACCCTCTCCGATCTGGAATCCCTCTCATAATCCGGCATCACTGGCTCTTAACTGCTCACTTGCCTGCCTGATCACCCCTAACCACCTCTGCCTGCCTGATCACCCGTAACCCCTTTGTCTGCCACCCTGATTGCCCCTACCACCATCTCATGCCACCTGATAACCCCTAATCACCCTCCCCTGCTGGCCTGATTGCCTCTAACTGCCTCTGCCTCAGCCCCCACCACCATGGCTTTGTCCAGAAGGAGGACCGGACAACTGGAAGATGTCTGGTTGACCCGGTCTAATTAGCATATTACCCTTTTATTAGTATAGATTTATTTATTTATTTTTAGTTGTAGTGTTAGTTTATTAGTGCTTTTTTGTTTGTTTCTTGAGGTTTGTAATGCTTTAGCCCTGTCTCATAAGTTTTGCATCCTGTGTGTTCATTTTTATTTGTTTCCAGGGTTTTTAATTTCTTGCTTAACTTCATTGGTAACCTATTCATCCAATCTAATAAAAGAGTAATGTGCAAATTGATCGTCACTCCAACATACAAGATGGCTGCCTCCATGTGGTAAAGATGGCTGCCCCCATGTGGACACAAGATGGCCACCACAAGATGGCCAGCAGGGGAGGGCAGTTGTGATCAGGCCTGCTGGGGAGAGCAGTTGGGGTGACCAAGCCTGTAGGGGAGGGCAGTTAGGGGCAAACAGGCTGGCAGGGGAGCAGTTAGGCATCAATCAGGCTGGCAGGGTAGTGGTTAGGGGTGATGAGGCTGACAGGCAGAAGTGTTTAGGAAGGCAGGCAGGTGAGCAGATGGGAGTCAGCAGTTCTGGATTGTGAGAGAGATATTTGACTACCCATTTAGGGTCCCAGATTGGAGAGGGTGCAAGTTGGGCTGAGGAACACTCCCCTCCCCCATGCACAAATTTCATGCACCAGGCCTCTAGTTATTTAATAACATACTATTTAGTCTCTGGGTATTTGAGTGTGTCCCTCAGACACACACACACACACACACACACACACACACACACACACACACACATATCCACGTATAATCACACACTCACCCTCTCTCTCCCTCACTCACATACACTCTCTCCCCATCCACTTCTTCTAGCTGTCATGTTCCTGAAGAACTACTTTCATCTCCAGGACCATTTTATAATTGTCACCTCGAAATCAGATGTCATATTAAAATAGAGCAGAAAAAGGAAAAATTCTAGACACTAATGAATTATAGGACACTGCTGCCTATAGCAGTAGTCCAGGTGACTCAACATGGACTGTGTTAACATCCCTCTTGTTTAAACCACTGTTACTTAATGACATTTCAAAACAATGCCTAGAGGAAACTACCATGGGTAACATTTGTGCCATATTTGAGGGAAATTATGATTAAGGGAAATTTCTGAAATGTAGGTTTAGGCAAGCTTCCACTCCTGAAATGGAATTAGATTATAAACACACCTGAGCTTTTGTCCTAACAGACTAGAAAGTTCCTCAATTCTCAGAATCTCCCTATAGGTTTCTGTGCCTGGATCTTTCTCCAGGTTCATGATAATTTGTTCACCCCAATATTTCATACGATTTGTCAATATTTTCAACAGTCTTATTACATACTAGGGGCCCGGTGCATGAAATTCGTGCACTGGGGGTGGGTGGTCCCTCAACCCAACCTGCTCCCTCTCACATACTGGGAACTCTCAGGGGATGTCCAACTGATGACTCACGCCAGCCTGCCCAAGGCCTAAAGCCTCTGGTGATGCTTTAGGCCTTGGGCACACAGCCATCAGCTCAGCCCCAGCTGCCTGTGACCACCCGGCCTCAGGAGCTGGGCGCTCGCCGCCACTTCCACTCACAGCACCCAGGGGTCAGGCACTCCCTGCCGCTGCCACCATCGCTGCTGCTGCCACAGCTTCCCCTCACAGCACTCGGAGCCCCACTTGGCCCCGTCCCTGCTCCTGATTGGCTGGTAGCATAGCCAATCAGGAGCTAAGGTATGGTCAAATTTGCATATTTCTCTTTTATTATATAGAAGGATGACATCCCATGTTGAATTCTTTATGGGCTCATATGTGTAATGACTTCTTGAAATTCACAGTGATTCTATAAGGCCTGAGACTGTGTATTTTTGTTTCTCTGGTACTGAGTATAGTGGCCTCAACTGGCAATGAATAAATAAGAGAGATCAACTAAAAAATAAATAAAAAATAAGTCTGAACATAAAGAATTTTAAAATGAGAAATGAAGCAATGAGGGGAACTATGTAATAGAACTTAATTTTGACTTGGAGGGTGGTGTAAAAGAGGCCAGCTAACTCCTGTGTGTATATTAGGTGGAGGAGGCGGGAGCTTGGGGACTAGGGGACAATGTTTGTGAGATCTATTCTCTCTTGTTCCAGAAGTCAAACTGTGACCCAAGCCAGGAGGAATGACCTTCACAACCCAAAACAATCTCTGAACTCTGGCCGGAGCATTTAGGCCCACCATGACAAGAACATCAGAAAAAATTTTGGTCACTCTTCAATCATCAGCTGATTCAGTCAGTATGTGGGCAACAGAAACTCATTTCCCAGCAGCACCCGCACTTGGGCCTCTCTGGCCCCACTGCTGGGATCGGCAAGCTCACTTCAATAAGGAGCTCCCAAAGCCACAGCCAAGGCTCATCTGAGTGTCTCCGGGGTTCCACAGTTTTAAGCATGTTTGCTTCTCTGATTTCTTGTTCTGATGGCTCACTTATGAGAAAAATGTTGTCAAGGCCCTGGCTAATGTGGAGCAGAGCTTTCAGCTTGTGGGGCTGAGTCTGCTGAATCCACTGGGTCCTGCGACCCTCAGAAGGTCAGCATTACTCATGTTGTTCTAACATATTCTTTCCTAATAGACAGATGACTGAGCAGTTCTTTGCGTGTCCTAGTTCTACATGGGCGTCTTTGTTACATATCACCAAGACATGTTTCACATGGAATCCAGAGTTTTACATCTGGTGATGTATGGTCTCCCCTTAAAAAATTATTCATTTTTAGAAAGAGAGAGCAGAGGACAGAGCAGGAGACAGAAACATCGATTGTTGTTCTACTCATTTATGCATCTGTTGGTTGATTGTTGTATGTGCCCTGACAATAGCCTGAACCCGCAACCTTGGTGTATTGGGATGATGCTCTAACCACCTGAGCACTCGGCCAGGGCATGTACTCCCCTCCTGTCTGGAGTTCCGAGCCACTCTGTTCAGATCTCAGATAATGAAATCAAATCTGCAATCAGTCAGGTTTTCTTCTCTTGCAGGAGCAACTTTGCTAATATGCCTCCTTTTGAGGTGCCAGACAGTGAGTGAGCAGGTGGGCTGCAGGTGGCTGTCAGCTGGCTGGATGGTACGGTGTGAAGGGCACTGAACGAGGAGTGAGGAGGACTGCTCTGGGACTCCTCTGTCACCATCCAGGTCCTGAACATAGATAACGCTCAATCCACTGTTCCTTGAGGCAATCCTCCAAGGCCTTGCTACTTCCTTCACGAACCCCAACCTGGGTTCCCCTCCTGTATCCCTGAACTTGATGAAGCACTTGAAACAAGGTCAAAGCATGCCCACATAAGAATGTAGAATGAGAACATAAAACACCCCATTGCTCTTTCAAAATAAGATTTCTCATCACTTCTAGCTTAAATTATCAGATTTCACATCAAAATGAACGCATTTAAATAACTGTTTTGGGGAGTATTTAAGTCTAATTTCTTCTGGATTCTTCTATTCCTTCTAGGTTTGCAGCTTAGGCGTGACTAAAGTGCTGTCCCAACAGGGGCAGAGTGTCCAATATGCTTCTGGTTCCTGTTTCCTGGTCCTCACTGGCCTCCATGAAGATGTCCCAGTTCTGTCGGTCCCTGGCCATCCTCTGCTAGTGTCTGCCAGGTGTGTCTTACCTGCCTCCCCCACTCTTCCACTACCTTCATCTGATATTACCATCCTGAGCACAGAAGACTGAAAATACATGTTACACCTGAGAACATGGAAATGGATTTGGGTACTCTTTTATTCTGATACTAGAGGCCCAGTGCATGGATTTGTGCACCTTTGGGGTCCTCAGCCTGATCTGCAACCCCTGGCAATTGGGACCCCTTGGGGACATCTGACTGTTGGTTTTGGCACATTCCCGCAGGCCCTGTGGGGACTGATCCAAAACCAGCAGTCCAACGCTGCCTGCCATTCCTGCCTGCTGCTCCTGCTCACCCTGGCCCTGCTGCACCTGCTGCAGGCTTGCACCCAGTCAGTCTCAATCGGGAGAGGCTCGCACCACCACAGCAGTGCTCACCAGCTGTGAGCCTGCATCTGGTGCTTGGTCAGCTGAGTAGTGCTCCTGCTGTGGGAGCACACTGACCACCAAGGGGCAGCTCCCACATTGAGCATCTGCCCTCTGGTGGTCAGTGTGCATCATAGATACCAGTTGTTGTGTTGCTTAGGCTTTTATATACTGTATATAGATAAATATGTTCTTCCTATTCAAAAGAATATGGTTTGCCTTTTCAATACCATGCATAATTCACAGTGCTGGACTCAATGTGCTTATACCTAAGATCAAAAAGTTCCTCATGAACATGTGTTGTTCATTCAAGAGCTTGATCATTTAGGTTCATCAAGTGCTATGTTCGAAAGAAACAAGATTGGTTACTGCATTTTAATAAAGCATGTAAGTACTTAAACTCGATATTTTATTAATAAGCATTAGAGTGTGTTCTACTACAGATACAGGTGATTATTACTATTTTTGTTGTTTTTAAATAGACTAGGACTTCAAAAGAAATCTTGAGGAATTTTAAGTCATATTTTCCAATCTTTTTACAGAGAAAAATAGATTTCCTTCACAAAATCAACTAGTCATATTTCACTATAAATATCGACATTATGAAGAACGTATTTGCCTTGAGCCAGGGAAAATGGAATCCACCCATCACTCGCATTGAATGTCTGCCCTAGAACGTCATAGAGACTGACATAAACACTGGAATTATTCACACTGCTGGTATACTTTACAGGATAAACATCTTGAACACAAACTCAGAATTTTCGTAAGTTAAACCTTAATTTTTAATAACTGAAAGCAGAGCTGTAAATAATCCAAAACAGCAGATTTTAGTTTAACTGGAGAATATGTTAGACAGCTATGCTCTTCTAGATGCATCTAATTATGTTTTACTTAAATTCATATTCAAATTGACTTGAATTTTTATTGGTAAGAGGCCAGCTTCATTATTGAGTAAAATGAGTCTGAAACAAGATATACAGGACAGGCAAAGTAGATTAAAAATTCAGATATAATTTCATTTTTGTTACTTTTCAAAAAGGCTTCAACAAAAGCCTGTGATATTAAAGAACCGTCTTTTTCATATTGTTCTCAGAAGTTATGTCCTCTTTCAGATGTAAGTGACTCTGATGTTAGACAGTTACAAAATACAGCCACACACCAGCCTTTATTTCACAGTCCACATCCACAGTTAGCCCACTAATTCATTCTATATTTCAGACAAACTTGAAAATTTGGATTTGCCTCAAATGACCTACAGTTTCCAAGTGTTTGTTATAGTGTTGCCTTTGCCAAACACATTTCTCTGCCTTTATCACATGGTGCGGTTGGAGCCCAACAGGAGTGACAATGAGAGAGAGAGAGAGAGAGAGAGAGAGAGAGAGAGAGAGAGAGAGAGAGAAGGCAATAATAATTAAGTCTTTCCTTTGTGACAGGCACTGTGCTAAGTCACAGACATGTGTCATCTCATAACATTTTGGGTTGTGTTATGGTTCAGAAACTGCCAGAAATGTTCAAAGACTTTCCGAGTACAGACAAACTGAGGTTAGGTCTCAAACACCAGAAAGAACACTACATTCCTATATCTAGGAAATAAAAAGGACTCAGCGAGACAGAGAGAATGAGAAATAGTAATCCTATCTAATAAAGAGGTAATATGCAAATTGATTATCACTCCAACACACAAGATGGCCACCTCCTTGTGGTCAAAAAAAGCTGTCCCATGTGGACACAAGATGGCCACTACAAGATGGCCAGTAGGGGAGGGCAGTTGGGAGGGACAGGCCTGCAAGAAAAGGGCAGTGGGAGGTAATCAGGCTTGCAGGGGAAGACAATTAGGGGCGACCAGGTTGTTAAGGGAGGGAAGTTAGGGGCCACCAAAGAAGGGCAGTTGGGGGCAACCAGGCCTGCAAGGAGGACAGTTAGGGGCAACCAGACCAGCAGGGGAGAGCAGTTAGGGGTGACCAGGCTGGCAGGGAAGGGCAGTTAGGGGAAATTGGGCCAGCAGGGGAGGGCAGTTAGGGGTGACCAGGCCTGCAGAGGAAGGAAGTTGGGGATGACCAAGCCAGCAAAGGAGGGCAGTTATGGGTGACCTTGCCAGCAGGGAGGGCAGTTGGGGGGACCAGGCCTGTAGGGGAGAGCAGTTGGAGGCAACCAGGTTGGCAGGAGAGGGCAGTTAGAGGTGACTGGGCCGGCAGGGGAGAGCAGTTAGGGACAATTGGGCCAACAGGAGAGGGCAGTTAGGGGTGACCAAACTGGCAAGGGAGGAGGTTAGGGATGACTGGCCCAGTAGGGGAGGGCAATTGGGGGTGACCAGGCCTACAGGGGAAGGCAGTTAGAGACGATCAGGCTGGCAAGGGAGGGCAGTTAGAGGCAATTGGGCCGGCAGGGGGGCAGTGAGGCATAAATCAGGCTGGCAGGCAGGAGTGGTTAGGGACAATCAGGAAGGCAGGCAGGCGAGCAGTTGGAAGTCAGCAGTCCTGGATTGTGAGAGGGATGTTTAACTGCCAGTCAGACATCCCTGGAGGGGTCCCAGATTGGAGAGGTTGCAGACTGGGCTGAGGGACACCTACCCCAATGGTAAATAAAAGAACTGGACAGATACTAGACAGTTTTAATGGGCACTTTCTGGGATGTCCTGCCTTTACCTTCACCTTGTTTTGTCTCTTCATACAACTACTAAAGCAGATTTCTCAAACTTTAAACTCAACACATGCTTGGGGTTAAGGTTACAACTTCTGATGGACTAAGCCCTGCTCTGGTACCACAATTGATAATGAAGTTCTGTTTCTCAACATTAGAGGTTGGAAAATGTAATAGAAGACAGACAAAATCACTATGGTTAGACCATTGCAACTTTGTCTGCCTTTGGACTGTTGCACTGTTCTCATTCTTCTGTAATGACATTTTTCTACATTGAAAGTTATACTTTGTATGTTTATCTTAATCTCCCTGCTAAACAACTTAAAATAAGGCATGGATATATTCCTAGAAGTGGAATTACTAAGAAATCAGAAACACCGATCAGAAAGATTGGTTCATAGCAGCTCAATTTACAATAGCTAAAACATGGAAACAGTCCAACTGCCCAACAGCAGATGGGTGGATAAAAAAGCTGTGGTACATTTACACAATGGAATACTATGCAGCTGTAAAAAAGAAAGAACTCTTACCATTTGCACCAGCATGGATGGACCTGGAGAGTAGTATTATGCTAAGCAAAATAAGCCAGTCAGAGAAAGATAAGTATCACATGATATGTGGATCTAATGAACAAAATAAACTAATGAACAAAATAGATCTAGAGACATAGATGTATTAAACAGACAATTGAATCTCAGAGGGAAGGTGGGGGAGGATGGGTGGGTGGGAGGAGATCAACCAAAGAACTTGTATGCATTTATGCCTAACCCATGGACACAGACAATAGGATGATGAAGGCCTGGAGTGTGTGTGTGTGTGTGTGTGGGGGGGAGGGCTTAATAGAAGTCAATGGGGGGGAGGAGAGGGGACATATGTAATACTTTAAACAATAAAGATTTTTTTTAAAAAAAGAAAGAGTCTGTAAGACAGAAATAAACATATCATTAAAAGGAAAAAAAGGTGGGATGGATTTATTTCTTCAAAAAAAATATGCCACAACATTTAGCCCAATGTCCAACATGACTGAATCTCACTCAGTAACTGTCTCTTGAATTGGCTCCTGCCTGAAAATTATATAAGAGGGGCAGAAATCCTCTTAGCTGTCGTTTAAGAAGCAGTACAGCTTAATGGTCACTGGCAAACTGCCTGGGCTCAAATCCGGGCTCTGACACTTGAAGGCTGCTGAACTTTGAAGGAATCTACCTGTGCCTCAGCTTCCTCCACGTAAGTAAAATTGTACTAATGACAGTG